>OZ023315.1:38527474-38970944 GCA_964007375.1 Ophion obscuratus | reverse complement strand
AGACAGAGACAGAGACAGAGACAGAGACAGAGACAGAGACAGAGAGACAGAGACAGGAGACAGAGAGAGAGACAGAGAGAGAGAGACAGAGAGAGAGAGAGAGACAGAGAGAGAGAGACAGAGAGAGAGAGAGACAGAGAGAGAGAGAGAGAGAGAGAGAGAGAGAGACAGAGAGAGAGAGACAGAGAGAGAGAGAGAGAGAGACTCCTCAATAACTCTGGTGCATTGTCATTTCCGTGCATTTAGGGCCGCAAGAGCCGAACGCTGAAAGGGCCAAGGACACTTTTCCCTCACATATGTGGAGCCTGGACCAATGGAAACTTGCCAACGGCAATTCACGATACACCGACTACCACCATTAGGATAATAGTCACATGTATTCATGGACGCTGTCACGCTTTCCGGGATGGTCCTTCAGCGACAAAACAATTTTATACAGCTCGCGGTACGGCGAGTCGTTAATGGATCGATCGGCGATCGTTCGACTTTGGCCTGATCTCGTGTTCTTTTTTTTTCTTTCGAAAGGCTAGATCCTTTTTTTTCATCGAGCGGCAGCTGCTCCGATCTCGTCGGCCTCTTTGGTGTATTCGTTACGCTTCGAACCTTGACGTCTCTTTTGAGCTAGCTACGGTGAATTACGCAGTACATAGAGAAGAGACTTTCGAAATTTATCTTCAAATGAACTTTCGGCTGTTCAGCGCGCCCTTCAATTGGCAACGAGTAATTGCAGTCTCTTGATGTTGGTCGCAGATATTTATTTAAGACCGGAGCCTTAATTAGGAGGTCCGAAAAATCTTTTTTTTTTTTTGTTATCGCTTAAATCGATAGATAAATTATCGAAGAATGTATTTATAAAGTTACAGAGACCAATTGTTAGTATTTTCGAAGATACAAGGCCATAGGCAGAGAAGCGATTGATATTTGATGTTGATATACCCTCCTATTGGAAACTTTGAAGTGCGTTTTCTCCAGTTTACATTTTCACGATTTTTCCAAATTGGCGGGCATGATAGCAAAAAAACTAAACGACCTATTGAATGAAAGTAAAATTTTATTTTTTCAGTATGAAAATCTCTTCTATGTGAACTAAAAAAGTCGTTGAAAAAGTATTATTAAATCATTTTTATAGCACGTTAAAGTGTTTTTTCAACACATTTTGTTTCAAATCTGACAAAAGTTATAATTCGACGATTTTGGTCAGCTTCTTCTTAATTCACCCAGAAAAAAATATGTGACAATTGAACATTTTATTGGTTTTTTTGTTTGGGTTCCTGCATCTTTCCCGCCGATTGGGGACTGCAGTGGTAAGACGCACATGAAATAGGCTGATAAATCTGCACTCGTTTATTGTTTCATGTTGATATTTCTTTTTATACATTTCAAATATACATGAAAAGATACCTCAATGTTTACTGGGCTCACTTGTTTTTTTTTCCTTCTAAAAAAATTCCCGAAAAAACGCTTTTTGGACCTTCTAATCCTGGCTCCCGCCTCGAGGCAGGTCTACTTTGTTGGGCAAAAAATAAATTGATTCTGCTGTATCGGAAAGTGCCAATGCTCGAGGAAGGTGTGCTCTATGGTCCCGGCACAGCGATTAGGTGTAAGTATGAAACTTTTCATTTTATTCGCTCATAAACTTCAATTTAACTTTAAAAGCGTTTTTCTCAAAGCCACGTTTCCCAAGTTTGCGGAAGCGCTCCTACACGCCCTAGATGAGCGATTGTCATGAAATTTGACAGGTACGTGTACAACAAACGTCTTCATTAGTTGAACTAGAATTATCAAAAAATATTCAAACGCTTTTATTTTAAAAACAAAAAACTTCAAAAAAATTTGGCAAGAAACTAAACTTTCCCTTCGATTGCTCGCTACTTTTTATTTTTTGAATTTTCTTCTTGATTCGACTTATACACAATATTGTACAAAGTAAAAATATGTTTGATTTTGTTGCTTCGGATCACCTGTTCAGGACTTAGGACTTCCGCAAGCGGAATATATATATATATATATATATATATATATATATATATATATATATATCATGAGCGACCCAACGACATACGTGGCTGCTCCCACTCCCAGTACCATGGCTTGTCAAACTTAAAAAAATATCACCATATTCAACAAACGCCGTTCAGTAAACGTGCCAAATTTCAACATCCTATAATTAATATTTTTCGCATAAAAAATTGGCGAAAAATCGAATATTTTTTGGCCCAACAAAATAGAAACCTCCCTCAACCTTTCCTTGACACATTTATATTTGGCCACAGCTATGACACACTAGGTCAGTTTGACCCGGGCAATACTCCACCTGCCCTTAACAAACCTTCGGTCGGTTTTTATTGGAAAAAAAATGCGGGACACACTTCAAACATTTCTTAACATGCCTGCATAATTAAAATTCGCAAACTAAAAAATTGAATCGTGAAAAATTCTTCAAAACTTCCAATTTTAGCAAAATGAGCATTTTATTTTGAATTCGTCCGGGTCAATATGACCCGGACGATGTCATATTGTGTGTCAAGGACGGGTTAAAATCGCGAAAAATTGTAGAAAAACAAATAATGATCATGCAAGTTTCCGCCTAGTGGACGCAAAGGCCGCCTAGTAAACATACCAAATTTCAACATTCGAGATTTTTTGCCAAAAAAATTGGTGAAAAATCGAATATTTTTTTGCTCCAACCTCCCTCAAAGTCCGTAGACGTCCCGAACGTTACAATCTCGAAAAAGAATGACCGGAAGTCTGGCAAGCTGGCAGCTCGTTAACTTTTTCCATACTTCGTAAAAAACGTCTTCCAAGCAGTTCCACACTTTGGCATACTTTGCAGTCGAAAAAGTAAATCTCCAAATTAGCGCTCCCGCTTTTGAATGAGACATCTGCGGAGGGTGGAGGAGGGTGGAGGGGCGAAAGATTGGGCGTCAAGTCGGGCGCGGATGAAAGAAATTCGGCTGGAACTTGAAGGGGGAAAAAAAAAGATGGCACTCAATTTCGTGGAATTCACACCATGTGTCGCTCGGCTACGGGGAACTCCCATATAACCGATTCCTTTTTCGTGACAACGAGGCGCGAGCATACACAGAGGAAAATCGTTGTGCGACTGTGCCTCTCACTGGGATGACAAGAGAAGACGTCCAAGAGTAACATAAAAAAAAGGGTCGCTGAGGAAAAAAGCGATCCTAAGGTCTGTACTCACTCTTGAGATAGCCAAGTGGAGTGTAGCCTGTTCGCCGTCTCGTCCACGATTGTCAGGCGATCCTCTTGGATTGTCTCTTTGATTGCAGCCTCGCAGCGGTCCTCATCCCTCTCAGGAGCCCATATAGCCCCCTCGGATATTCCTGCGAAACGAGACACATCTATTCATGGTGCACACATGGCGACGCGAATCCCTTAATAGCCAAGGGGGCTATAAATCTTGCCGACTTTGGAGCGATCATTCTTCCAATTATTGGGACATTAGTAACGCTCTCGTTATTCCAAAACTGGCGAGACTCAACCCTATGGGGCCACTCTAGTGTGCTGCATTCGACTCTGCACAAAAATGGACTATTGCGGTTTCTTATTTTTCCTATTTTTGCACATTTATAGTCAATTTGTTCATTTCAAATAGCCTTTGGACGTTGCGTTGACGTGTCGAATTTTTCTTCCAATCAATGCGACTCAGAAATGTTCCTCAATATTTCAGCTATTGTACGATTAGGAATCGAGAAATTCTACGGCCTACATCTACTTCGGTTAGGGCGGCACAAATTTCAGCTCTATTTTTTTTACCTCTTTCTCGCCATCCAATTATCTTCCGAAAGAAGCCTCCCAAAAATTCAAGTTTTCATTTAAAAAAATCGATTTTTTTCATCCTCTTCTCACCTATAAATTTTACGCTTTATAATTTTTTAATCAACCGCGCGAAAATTCTAGCTCTAGTAAAGTCGAAATTTCCAATTTCCGCAATTTTTTTTCTCGTCCCACTCATACATTTGACGCTTTGTAAAATTTTCGAAATAATTAATCCTTTTTTCTCTAGAAACAGATTTTTCAAATTTAACTCACCCCTCTAACCCCATAAAAAGACCTATAATTTTGTTTACGGACGAGAGCTTTAAAGAATTATTTTACGAGAACAAAGATTATAATTCTTGGATTAGAAGTGTGAGGTAAAATGTGAAAAATCTGTTTGTAAGGGAAAAGAGATGAATGATTTTGGAAATTTTATAAAGCGTTAAATTAATGAGAGAGAGAGAGAAAGAGGGAGAGAGAGAGAGAGAGAGAGAGAGAGAGAGAGAGAGAGAGAGAGAGAAGGACTGAGAGAGAGAGAGTAGTTCATTTCGTGTTCTGGGACATCCCTAAGAGCACCGTGCATACTTGTTTACACGCCAGTAGACTTGAGGCATACATAAATTGCGCAGTACAAACAGTAATGAGTGAGAAGAGTAAAACAATTGCCAAAATTGGAAATTTCGAAGCTCTTAAGTGTCTACTAAATATTAATTAGCCGGCTAGAGCTTTTGCGAGGTTAATTAAAAAATTACAAAGCGTAAAATTCATGGGTGAGAGGTGGACGGAAAAAATCTATTTTTTAACGCAAATTTGAATTTTTGGGAGGCTGGAGCGCCCTTTAAATATTTTTGACCGCTCGCAGCTTCCGCAACTATTATTATTTTCCTTCAAAGCAGATCATTGGATGATGGAAAAAATAGAGCTCAAATTTGTGCCACCCTAACCTGGATGAGTAAAAAAATTGCATTTTTCAAAAATATTTTTATTCGATAATATCACCCTTTAGCTGTATTACCTGAAAAATGCATTGAAATATTTCTAGAATTGAATGAGCTACAGCTTCTAACAGTCGGCCGGGCGAGCGGCTGCAGCACCATACTTCAAACTTTAAACGCGTTTTTCTCGAACACTGTTTACAAAGTCGGTGGACATGATATCTCGAGAACCACTTGATGGATTGTTTTCAAATTTGCAGAAGATACGATGAGAAACATTAAGAGGTCGTTGACGATCTCGCTTTTTTTGAATCGATCTTGACTTTTTAATAGTTTTGTAAAAACGACGACTTTTTTCATCTATTTTGTATGTTCGAGTTTCGAATCATTGCCGCGGTGTTAAAAAGAATGATTTTCGAAATCGACGATCGTCAACGACTCGTATTTATTGTTAACTTCAATAATCCGTTTGGTTTCTAGCTTTCAAATGGACTGTTCAAGCTAGAGAGTGTCCACCGCCAAACATTACGAAAAAAAACTTCGTCATCTGCCAGTGGCTATATTTTTGTGGTCTTTCTGTAGTTTTTGGCGTTTTTTTTCAATGCTCTCAAAATATGTACCGTTTTGTTTAAAAAAAATGTGTTTTTTTTCACGAACCGTTTCCCACAAAAAAATCGGAATTTGGCCATTTTTTCGGCCTCTCGGTAGATGTAGCCCCTTGAGGCACGTGTAAACTAATATTAACCCTCCTACTCCTGGGGCCCCCGTAATATGTTTGGAAAAAAATCATTAACTCATATAGATCCATTTTTCAAATCAGCCCGTTGGAACCACGACCCAATATCCTGGTACTAGAACTTAATTTTGTAAGTTTAAAGTTGCGAATTATGTGCCACATCGATTAGACCCTTCTCCTAATCTATTTACCCAAACGAATGTTTGAGGCTTTTCTTCTACGTTTTTGCATCCTTAAGTCAATGAACACCCTCTGAGTGTCAAACCTAAATACTTTTTCGTCGCGGAGATATTAATGTGTTTCCGTGCAGATTAATTGATATTTTTTAATTAATATTTCAACTAATTTTAATAGTCATCGATATGTTTATTAATTTAAATATGAATTTATATTTTTACATTATCCAATTACTATGTATATTAAAATTAACCAATATTTTTCCATTTGACTGAATGATTTTATTCCAATATCAATACTACTTCTAATATCACTCTGGGCCTCAGGAGATTATCGTGTTGCGATTTCTTCAACATTCAAATAGGCGTGCCCGAACTTTTTATAGGGGAGCTCCTGGCGACTGGCTACTGTGCAACACCCTAAGGGGGGAAATCCCTTTAGACGCCCAAAAATGAGTCGTTTTTCATTAATTTTTTTACAGGTGATAAAATAATCGTATCTCTTAAAAATGTTGATATCTTATTACAACTTCCAAGTATTAAATTTTTGTTCTTCTCTTTTAAACAAAACAAAATGGCAGCGTTATGAGGTATTCATTTAGGCATCTTTTAAAAAACTGCTCACGTTACAGCTCAACAAGTTATTGATCGATCTGGCTGAAATTTTAGAAGGTTTCTCACTACAACATTATTAAAAGGATATTCCTAAAGTTTTAAGGTTATCGTGTAAATGAGTTACTTTTTCGAGGTAAAAATTATTTAAAAAATGTTCAAAAATATGAAAATTTGATGCTAAAGCCTACTTAATTTTTAATTGTATACTTTTTTATATTTTTATATTTTATATTTTTTTATTATATTTTTATTATTTTAATATATGTTATATATTATTTATATATTTTATATATTTTATATATTATTATATATTTTTTTATTATATTTTTATATTTTATACCCTTCCAATAATTTTATAGTGAGAAACCTCCCAAAATTTCAGCCAGATCAATCAATAACGTTTAGAACATGAGGAGTTTTTCAAAAGACGCCTAAAGGAATAGCTCATAACACCGCCTTTTTCTTTCTTTAAAAAAGAAAAGAAAAATTTAACACGTGAAAGTTGTAATAAGATTATGTCAAAAACGTTTAATGATGCGATTATTTTATAAACTTTTTTAAAAATCACGAAAATTGACTCATTTTTGGGCGTCCAAAGGGATCGCCCCCCTTAAGTCGCGAATCAACGGATGTGCGGCTGAATAATCGAAGAAAAGTCTCGTGCATGGAACATGAGGTTTGCGTGTGTAAGAGAGAATTTGGGCATTCAGAAAATGTTGATAAATTCATGGGTGTTGAGTTTCCCGAGCAAGGTTACAGCCTCATAGGGGCTTCGGAAAGATCGGCTTTGGTCCAAAGGAAAAGGGAAGCTCCTTTTCTTTCGCTGGTGCAAGAACTCCAGCTCTCTCTCTCTCTCTCTCTCTCTCTCTCTCTCTCTCTCTCTCTCTCTCTCTCTCTCTCTCTGCAGCCATCTCTTTTGGTCTTTTTCTCTTCCGTAGCTCTTAGGGCCAGGTATATAGTATTCTTCGTAGTTTCTCTATCCCGCTTGTGCACAAGGCCCACCCGCTGGCCCCAACGGAGATTTAGGGCCTGACAGATCCGAAAAAGATAAATACCCACCTATATTGGATTATCTCAGTCCCTCTCTTGGGGCCCACCCCCTGCTACTACCTGAACGGCCTATTGCACCACAGGACGCACACTCTTTCTCTCTTTCCATCCATCGACTTTTTTTCGTCTTTTTCTCCTCTCCCTTCACCTCCCTGTACAACGGAGACCCAGGTGACAAGCTCAGATCTTTATCCCATACGCGCGGAGCCTGGAAAACGATTTTTGGGGACTCGCCCTCGAAGCTATTGGAACTTGTGTCTCATGGGAGAGAAAAATGCACGGACGTGTTCTGACCAACGAATGGTCGGGAGTCCCATGTTTTGGATACGTTGAGGGATGGGACTTACGCCCCTTTGGCTCGCAGTAACGTTAATATGCATCTTCATTTACCCGGTGGTTGGTCGTTTCATTTTGTCACGACGGGGAGAGAGAGAGAGAGAGAGAGAGAGAGAGAGAGAGAGAGAGAGAGAGAGAGAGAGAGAGAGAGAGGGATCTAGGGATTCGTTCTTGATGCATTCTGGAAGCGCGCAAGTCCGGTACTACGTGCGATGAGTTAACCATGCATTTCTATGCATCAATACCTCTCTTGTATTGACATTAATTTCCCGAGAAATTTCAATCCGGACAAAAACTAAATTATCGGGCTTTGTATTTTTTTCAAATTGTCCATAATTGAAAAATATCGTATGCTCACTTTTTTGCTTGGGTTTGTCAATCAGATATTTAATTTGTCACGAATTTGCCGTATTTAAAAAAATATTGCATGTTTACTTTGTTTCTATCTGTGCACTTTTCTTAAGAAACTAATAAATTGATTTTCGAATTTGAAATCGAAGACTAAAATATTCGTATTTATTTCCATAGTTTTCAGCTGATTTAAAACGCTTTGCATAATGTCTTTTGCGCCCAATTTGTTCAAAACAAGTGCATTGATTGAAGGGGTAATTGAATAATTGGACGGCCTTCCTTCGCGGATGTAGCTTCATAATTTTTGATTGTCCAAAAAATGCACAACTTCGGCTCCACAGGGAAAATGTTACAAACCAATTGTTCAATAACCTAACCCAGATTTAGCAACGCTGCTTAATTGTTCGATTAACTAACCTTACGTTCACGTGAAAAGGTATGAACGTTGGTTGGTTCAATTTGCACATTGTGCTCTGATCATCAGATCACTTTATTTATTCTCAAGTCAAAACAAAAATTTCTCTCGAAGCTAACATGAATAGAGAGGACGTGAAATTTGATCGGAGAAAAGCATAAAAAGCGTTGGGTGTCGATAGTCGAGCAGATTTATGGAAAAACATCGAACTGAAATGGACAGGCTTGATGGCTACAAAGCCTCGAGCTCGGGTCCGATAGAAAATGCTGAAGACCAGCTCAAGTACATTTGCTCATGAACGTAATTCATTTCGGCAGGCTGTGAAACCGGACCTTGGACAAACAAGGAACAAGATTGATAGATCGCGCAGCCTCTTTTTCTTCCTTGAACTCCCCTCGAAGTTCTAGGATTACAGTTGGGGTCGTTATTCGACCGCGCGTTTGATGAACCGTTGAAACCACCAAATGTTCCATTCGGTAGGAAAAGCCACATGTGAAAACACGATCGGCCCCCATTTTCCCACGTACACAGCCATAGCGAGCCTGACGGAAAAAGTATGGCACTCAAGTATCCGAGAGCGAAAAACAATGGGGCAAAAGACGCTGCGTTGAAGAGCAAGTGTACATGCAGAAAGGGAAACGAAGACGAGGGGAAGGACGTTTATTTCGATTGTTCCATTCCCACGTCGTCGCTTGATATTCGATCACGTGCTTGCCTCAGGAAGACGCGCACACATCCCTTCATGATCATATTGCTATTGTTTCGATTGGTATTCCAATCGTGTCCTTCGGGGAATACGATTCTCCGATTGCACGTGCAGTTATGCATCTTCCTTTCCTCCAGGCTTCGATCGTCATCGGGTATTCCTCTTTATCGTCATATTCATCGAAATTCTGCATTACCGACTAGGCCGGTTTTGCAAATCTTCAGGCTGACGGGATTTCTCGAAATTTTCCGAATTGTCCATTTTATATTGACTTACCGAAAAGTAGGATGGTCATCAATATCGTCTTCATGGCCTTGATGGTGTATTCCGATGGTGCTGTTGATCGATCAAGACTGGAACTTAGGATTGTACACTAGCGATGACACTTCAACAACATAACTGTGCAACTTTGGGCGTTTTTTTTTTGTTCACAATGCAAGAACAATCGAGATGTTTTTGGGTGTTGGTGGAGAGGCAACTCGACGAAACGGTCTCGATGCACTATAAACGTATAGAGCTTGGATGCTTGCGCGGGACTGACGATGATCGGGCTAGCTTGCCCACGCTTAAATAGGATTCTCCCCACTACCTTCGGGAAAGCAGCATGGGTCCTCGTCTGCTGCACGCACGGGGACCAAAAACCGAAAATTCTCTTCTCGTACAGCGGGCCTCACGAATCCCGCTGGGAAGGGTCGAAAACTACGAAACGTTTGTCTTCAACCCCGAAACACCCGCCACGTCTATATGTGTGTATCTTCGTGGACGTCCACACTGGCTCTCATACTGTGTTTCGGAATTCATGGAGCTACTCACTCCGGAGAATGTCTCCTGATATCTATCACTTTTGTGCATGATCTATTTATCATGTTGAAACAAATGCCAGAAAGGAAATTATGCGTGGCTGTTTTTCTGTGAGAAAAAAAAGGGATTTGGAAAGTTTCGGGATGCATCGATTCTACGGGAATTTATGTTTGGTAGTCTGGATGATTGTGAAATTTAAGGGGTTACCCCCACTTGCGGTTTTGAAAAAATCGATTTTTTTATTGCATTCTTTTGAAGTATAAGTATCTGAGAATATGTCCTGGAAATTTCAAGTCGATCCGAACGAAGACTGAGATATGAGCGTTGAAAGAGAAGAATCCGTTGTGTAAACGACCGGCAATTGAAACTTTAAACGCGTTTTTCTCAAAATGGCATTTCTGAAGTCCGTGACCAAGATTACTCGAACACTAATGAACCGATCTTCTTGAAATTTTGCAGGCTTATTTAATACATAAAAATGTAGTCTTTAATCGTTCGATTTTTTTTTCGGAAAAAATGGCCGTTTTATAGCCAAAAAACGGCCGTTTTTTTTCGTTAAAATCGAACCATTAACTTTGACTGTCCGCCATTTTGTGAAAAATGAATATTTTTTAAAATCCTTCGATTAAAAACTAGTTTATACTTATATTTGACTAAATCCATCCGCATTTTTTTTTTCAGATGATCCACTTCGCCGCAATGTTGGTCACCGCAAACCGTGTATATAAAACATTATTTCATTGACGGCCATTTGCCACTAAACAATGTAATATGTTTCAATAAAAAAATTACTGAAAGTTCTTCAAGATGTGTTCTTTAAGATGGTATATTGATCGATTAAAAAAGTTTTGTAGTTTTCTTTTAAAAAATTCATGAAAAAGGCCTTTTTTGCGCTACAAGTGGGGGTAACGCCTTAAATATTCGAAGAGTAGGAGGAGTACAGTCGTAATTTGTATGCAGTACGGTACCGGAAAACGGGGTTAAATTGTTCATATGATTATGCATGTTTGAGTGAAATTTCAGAAAGTCGACTATTTAGATTGGGAGATAATGGATTTTAAAATTGCAACTTTAAGCACTGTAGGGTCTGCATTGACCGAAAGCCAGGCCGTATAATTCGTCGTGTCATTCTATTGTGTTTATAAATTTTGAATAAAAATTATGTATAGATAGCAAACTAGTTAGGGAAAGAATAAAAAAAGTTTGGATTGCCTTTACTATTCAGCTTTGCTAAAACGTTCAGTAAAGGCAGAATAATTCTTGGTGAAAAATATTTGTCTCTTATAACAAGAAGACATATGGCAACACCGAAGTACAGTATTGTTCAATATTTCGAGAAAAAAATAATGATCGTGTTCCTAAAGTTAAAAACTTTTATCACACAAAAAATATTTGCACTATAAATATTAATATTTTATATTATTCATGTTATCTTCATTAACAAATAAAAGTGTTGGTTCATTTATGACTGATTAAAAACTTTGTTCGATTAAAAATTACTTCCAAATAAAGATTTGTGTTGCAGTATTATTTCAAATATGCCGCGCAAACTCACTTCATTGGATACGTGGAACGATGCGGTGGTGCTATATGGCTTTTTATTATAGGGGACAAATATTTGTTCCGGAAAATTATTCTGTCTAAATTTCAATGCAGACCCTGCAGTGTTAAAAGTTGCAGTTTCAAAACCTATTATCTCCCAATCTAAATAGTCGACTGTTCTGAAATTTCGCTTAAACATACATAATGATATGAACAATATCTGGTTAAAGTTTGAACAAAATCTATAGATATCAAAAGCGCACGCTCGTACTACCTTAAAGGTAACTTTGCCAGCTTTCGGGGCTACTTTAAGAGGCCCGTCCACTTTGAAAATTTCAAAAAATCGAAAGCAAGCAAGACTAAGAAATCGACGTTGATGACCAATCAGAAGGGATTTTGTACGGTGCAGGAATTGGCGATGGAGTTTAGGTAAAAGTTTTTCATAGCATAAACTTCAAACGCGTTTTTCTCGAAACCACGTTTTCAAAATCTAGCTCCATCGTATCTCTAAAACTAATAAACCGATTCTCTTGAAATTTGAACTACATGTTGTAAACATGATTCGCAACAAGATGACCTTCGATGGTTTTAAAATTTTGATTTTTACTCTTTTTTTGCGAAAAACTGCGACAAAACGCGTTTTTTTTAAACTTTTTTCTTTTTTCATCTGCAATTTCTTTATTTTTTAATAAAACTATATTTTCCGACGGTCATTTTGTAGCTGGTGTCATAGTGAATCTAATGGACTTTGATTTTTTCGTTTCAGACAAGCCGTTGCCGAGTTGTGATGGAGCTACCTAGCGCACCTATTTTTGAGGCGTTACGTTAAACTATGGTTTTCGTACTTAAAAATGAATAAAAATGAATTAAACATTTTTTTTACGTAATTGAAGACTTCATTTATCAAGCCCAACAACTTTTATATTCATATTTTCTATAAAATTCTTTTAAAAAAATCGCAAAAATTGCCTTTTTCGTGGCTCCAAATGGGCCTGGCTCCTTCAACAGAGCGCCAAAATACGTTTTAAGGGGTAAGGCCACTGTAACGGCCCAAAAAAAAGGTTTTTTCACTAATTTTTTGCTCCCGAAATTGAAGGTATTTGAAAAAAACTTTTAATGGTGTTATCGGGCATACATTAAACTTTATTATAAAAATTTTTTACAGTAAAAAAAAACAAAATGGCGGTTCCACAGCTATCTTCCCGGGACATGTTTTGCTTCCAGGGCTCCGCGGCACGCAGCACCACTGGTGCACTTTTGAATCTAGAACAAAAAAAAACCATCAATCTAGAGGGCTATAGCTAGAGAATGTCGATCGGATTTTAAAAAGTATCAATTTTTGTGGATTTGGCGTGCGTTTGAAAAAAAAAATTGATTTTTGACGAAAAAAACGGCAAGTTTTTTGTTAATAAAAAATCAATAAATAAAGTTCTTGAAAATTCCGATCGACATTCTCAAGATAATGTAAATGTTCACATCTGGTTAAAATTTCAAGTAAAAAAAAATGAAAATTGTTCGAGTTATGCTGCGTGCCATTTTGAAAAACCATGTTTCGAGAAAAACGCGTTTAAAGTTTGTTTGGGTTTTGACACGCTTGGCGGCGACCTTCATTTCCTAAGGACAACAAATTTTTTTTCGCACAGGATCTTTTTTTCCTTATTCTAGAGGGTTTAAACTATTTTTTAAGCCAATAAAAAAAAATCGATTTTTCAAAAAATTTACAGTGGCCTTACCCCTTAAGTATGTGCGGCTTTAAATGTGTGTATATTTGTTCGGGTTTGTTTTTATAATGGCGTTAAAGTTGTTTTTAGTGTCGCTCAAGTTGATTTTGATCTCAATGATAATTAAAAGACTGATTAAGTGCCTATAATAGTATAATAGCATATTTTTATGTAATGTTCTCTTAAGGGGCTGTACCAGTGTGAACGCTGAAACTTTGGGTGATTTTCGGGAATTTTTTGGAAGAAAAGTACTCAAATGTTGCGGAAAATTAAGAATATATTTGGCTATATTTGATATATATATATATATATTATATAATTTTTTCATAGATAAATAATATTGAGATCCAAACAATTTATGCGCTGCCTTCGGAGGCGCCAAAAAAAAGTTCTTCCACTGCTGACATGATTCCGCCCGATTGAGTAGCTGAAACCGAGAAAGGAAAAAATGTCGTTAAACTGGAAGATATTTCCTGTACAATGACGTAGGATTTTCAAAAAATATCAAAATCTAACAAAATGGCGTAGTTATGAAAAAAAGTCTGTTTTCTTGCCTATAGAATGGTCGTTTTTTTCAATGTCAAATCGTCAATTTTCATCCTATCAAAAATATTGTAAGTCATTGTAGAGTAAATATATTCAAGAGTACTCAGTTCAAATTTCAAGTCAATCGGATAACTGCTCTTTGAATTGTAATGTCAGCAAATTTAAAAAATCTTCATGGCTTATTAATATTTTTCAATAAAAAAAGAACTGCAATTGGGCAAGACTATGTGTCAATTGTGTGTGAAATCCCGAACACGTCACCCAAATACTCTCACCAGACAGAAATATCGAAAATCGACCTGTTTTTTTGGCCCTAGTTTATGCATACCCGTTGAGTGCTCTTACAAAAATTCTCCTACACTGAGAGAAATGTATAGTAACTTCAACCATACTTTAACTATATTTTATATTACCCTTAGGGGACAACAATATTTTATAGTCATAGTTGCTGCCTAAAACATAGTACTGCTTATGATATTGTAGCAGTTGTGTTAACTATGCTCATATGTTAACCGCAACCAACAATCTTACAAGAATACGTTGATTGTTCAATGCTATATAATACGAGGGTGGGGTGAAAAGTTTCCGGCCTGACCAAGAGATGGTGCCAGTAGGTCTAGTTTTGGAGCGGCGTCCAACAGTACCATTCCTACCGAGCTTGTATGTACAGTTTCAGCCCAATCACTACGTTAGTTTGCGTTTGAGAGCACATTGCGCGAGACGCTTCCGTTGTTTTCGTAAAAATGGAAACATTGGAAAAACATGCTGTCATCAAATACTTCCATTTGAAAGGTTTTACACCAAAACAAATAAAAGAAGAGATGGATTCAGCACTAGGAGACTCCTCCCCATCACATTCAACTATTAAGCAGTGGGTTTCTGAATTTAAAATGGGTCGTGTGAGCACCTCTGACGAGCCTCGCTCAGGACGGCCCGTTAAAGTCACAACTTCAGAGATGATTGAAAAAATCCATAAAATAGTGTTGAAAGACCGCAGGTTGAAAGTGCATCAGATAGCTGAGACCTGTAGGATGTCAGCTGAACGTGTGCGAAATATTTTGCACAACCATTTGAACATGGAAAAGCTGTGTGCAAGGTGGGTGCCGCGTTTGCTATCGCTCGACCAAAAACTGCTTCGAAAAACCATTTCTAGCGACAATATGGCGCTGTATAGGCGTAATCCAAACGAATTTTTGCGTCGATTTATAACTGTTGATGAGGAATGGGTCCACCACTACACTCCTGAAAATAAAGAACAGTCAAAACAGTGGGTTGGAAAAGGGGAACCAACCCCAAAGAAGGCAAAAACAATTTTATCGGCAAACAAGGTTATGGCTACTGTTTTTTGCGATGCGAGAGGAATTATAAATTATATACATTGATTACCTTGAAAAGGGTAAGACTATCACTCGTCAATACTACGCAGAGTTATTGCAACGTTTGAAGCACGAGGTGCAAATTAAACGACCTCATTTGGCGAAGAAAAAAGTTTTGTTTCATCACGATAACGCACCAGCGCATTCGTCGATTGTTGCCATGTCCAAAATCCACGAATTGAAGTTTGAATTGATGCCGCATCCTCCCTACTCTCCAGACTTAGTCCCCAGCGACTATTACCTGTTTCCTAACCTCAAAAAATGGCTTGGCGGAAAAAGATTTAAGAGCAACGAAGAAGTTATCGAAGCTGTAAATCAGTATTTTGAGGAGCTTGATGAATCTACGTTTAAAACTGGTATAACTAAACTAGAACACCGTTATGAGAAATTTATCAGTGTTGATGGAGATTATGTTGAAAAATGAAGCAAAAAAAAATTTTTAAACATCGTTTTTCTTGGTCAGGCCGGAAACTTTTCACCCCACCCTCGTATAGTAGGTTTTCATAAAATGGATATTTCCTTATACTATCAAAAAAGTCATTTTTACCATATTGAATGGTATGTCTACCAAAAGTATATAATATTTGATAAATTCAAAAATTCTCAATTGAAAGTACTACCTGTATGATTGTTTATCATAATTTGCCATTCCCTGACCCCCTGGAATGATTCCTATCGAAGAAAATATTTCGCCTGAACATGGATTCGAACCTACAGCTTACCTATCTATACTACGCACGCTGCCACTATACTACCGGGTACTTATGTTATTTTAATCGTAGATTTGGCATAACAGATCAAAGTAATTTAAGCTGCAATTCCGAATAGCTGTTACCTCCTATATAGGTGGAATTTCGCACAGATCGTTTTTTTTGATGATATATGTCACTGCTCAAATGGATTTTTGGCGCAACGCAATAGTTTTCGAAATATCGAATTTTGAAAACTGATAAATCAATGCGCAAATATATCTATATCGATCATAACGTGCTACCGCTGTCTCTACTTTTCGACACGTTCCACAAATGATTTACGTCTTCACTATAAGATTACCATAATTTTGTTCGTATAGTCACTTTTCGTAAGATCTTGTAACAATTTATACTCAACAAGTGTTAATCTTAAGCATATAAATAGAACAAACTTGCGCTGAGAAAAATCTCCATAGTATTTATAAAAAAACGCCCATGGTAAAAGTGGGCATAGTTAAATACCCTGTAGTTTATTGACACCGCAATCATAATATGGTTAACACAACTATAAGCGTCTATCTAATCATGCCGTTTTGGTAGTGTGTTTGATTATCTAGTATCCCCGAAATAATGATTAACTACTGTGAAAGGCTTTATAATATCGATACAGTTAATTCAGTTAATATTTTTACAATAGATAGTAGTTATTTCGGGAATAATAGCTAGTCGAGCACGCCACCAAAGTTGCATGTTTAGATATACTTTTTGCTTTTAGTTGTATTAACCATATTATGATTACAGTGCCAATAAACTATACGGGATTTTACCATCCCCTCTATTGCCATGGGCGTCTTTTGTAAATACCATGTACTTTGCTCTCAGTGCAGCATTAGTGTTTGGGCGCCGATTTTGTGATATACCTGAATTAACTATATCGATATTGTAACGCCTTTTGCAATAGTGTATAGTAATTTCGGAGATACTAGATAGTCAAACACGCCACCAACGTGACTTTGACTACGTATATTTTTCGCTTATAGTTGTGTTAAGGGCGGGGTAAAGTATTATTTAAAGTTGTTTTAATTTTTTTTTATTTTGAAATGAATGCATAATATATCAAGAATATTGTGTTAAAATTTCAAGTCGATCGGAGTAAAATTGACGAAGTTATGAGTATTTGAGCGTCTATTGCTCCATGCCGACCAAACTCTTCTGCGTTTTTCAAACCGTTTTTCTGAGACTTGTCATATTTGAAGTCCGTGTACACGATAACTCAAAATCTACTGGACCAATCGCTTTGAAATTTTGCACAGTACTTCTTCACATAATTCACCAGGTATTGTCGAGAGCTTTTTTTTTTAATAATTACTAATTTTTCAACAACAAATTAGCCTATTTTTTTTAGCGAAAATCGGGTTTTTGGCTCCCAAGTGCTACGAAAAATCGAAAAATTGAAAAAAAATCCTCCCGTCATTACCTCGAAAAACATCTCCTTTAACAAATGCATTTTGATTTTTTTGTTTCAGATGATTCTGTTGCGAGTTATGGTGCACATCGCAAACCAACTTTTTTTCGAGGCGCCTCCGGGGTTTAATTTTCACTCGCTCCATTTTGAATATTTTGCAATGCAAATTTAGGAGAATGTTGTTCAAATGTTACTTTATTATATGTAAATTTTTCAATAAACGAACACTATTCGTTACGCCAAAAAAAAATCTTAAAAACATGCCTTTTTTCGCCGAATTAACTTTACCCCGCCGTTAAGGGGTAAGGCCACAAAAGAATTTTCGAAAAATCGTTTTTTTCTCGCTAGAACCGTGCTTTATCATCATAAGAATAAGTTGCTATTCGATTTATAAGAAGACATTTTTTTGTTCAGCGACTTCGAGGGTATAAAGTAAGCTCACCCCTGGCACGGCCATAGAATACCTAAAACTTTAAACGCGTTTTTCTCGAAACAGCTTTTTTTCAATTGGCGTGACAAATAACTTCAACACTTTTCACTCCATTTACTTAAAATTTTAAAAGTTATGTTCCTAATTGCATTTCGCAGAGAAGTACGCGCGGAATTTCTGATTAATCGAAAACTTTTCATTTTTTTAGCAGTTTTATACGAAATTTTTCACTGAAAAATCATTCAAATACCTACTACTCAATTCAAATATCCACAACTTTTGAATAAAACAATATTTTTTTAATTTCCCTACGTACTTCTCTACGTATTCTAATGTAGATTGACGAGAATTTTTGTTTTTTGTTCTAGGTAAAAAATTGTGGATGCCCAATGTCACGCCGCGGAGCGCCTAAAAAAAGATAACAAAAGAAAATATTAATAGTCAGCCATTTTGTACATCGAAAAAAATATATATATATATTTTTTCTAACAGCTTGATATTCATACTAAATAGATGTGTAATTAATTTTATGAGTGAATCGCTTTTTCATACGAAACACAATTGTTACATTCGCACATGATTTTATACCCGTTATTGTGGCTTAACCCCTTAACGATATAGTGATTGCGATGACAATAAACTGTAAGGAATTCGACTGTACTCTCTTTTACCACGCGCGTTTTTTGTAAATATTTTACACTTTTCTCTCAGTGTATGAGGAAGTCCACTTTTCAATAACGCCTGCTTCATAGAGGAAGCTTTCCAACCAAAACAAAATCTTTAGACAACCAAACGGAAATTTCTAATTTGCACATTCTTTCCGTGCCATCCGGCAATACTACGTGCCTTTTTTATTTTTCGAAGTTGTCCGGTATTTCGAAACAAAAAAAATGCCTCATTATCAACATTTGAAAAGTTCGAAATCCTTTACTTACCCACTGCAGATCATTATCAAAATGTCTCGCCTCAACGACGTGAATCCCGATCAATGTGACAAGTTAATTCAACGTTTATTCGCACTTTTTTCGATCCCGAAAATCGAACGGCAAGTACGAGGCTGTCACGTTTTAATTTTCGTCGGACTTTGTTGACCCGATTCATTTAATGACGTTGAGAAAATATATTTACAATACGGATCAAGCCCAATTACCATCAAACCATCTCTAAAAGTTTACCAAAAACATTTTTCCCTTCGCGAACAGTTCACCTCCCCCCCCTCCCCCTCTTCCGCCGTACTCGAATAAAGGATGAACGAAGGTTCGAAGTGGACCTTTGGAAAGAACTTTTCCAGGTATACGATGTCTTTCACCGCGAGGGATAACATCTTTACTCGGATTTTTGGCACGACGAAAAGATTTTTCTGCACAAAGGCAGGACCGCGCAGGCACAGTGCAGGATAGACGACTTTATTCGAGCTGAACGGGATGAAGAATGCGACAGCATCCCCCCTTTTGGTCCTTTGTGCATTGTGTGCACACGAGATCCCCACCGTCGAACGATTGTTACGAGGCTTGACTCCTGTACGCTTGGCGAAGATTTGTGACGCCTCTGCGCGTGAATCCCCGAGATTGAGAAATTTCACTTGGGTGGGCCTGACAAGAAGCGAGGAAAAAAAAAGAAAGAAAAAAAGAAGAATAACATCTGCACTCCCCGCCGCTGAATTTAACGGGCGTTTAGGGAAAAATTGATTTAAAACGGTGTGCGCCCCAACATTACAATAAAATCATTCTCACCATTCTCATCCCCCGCCTTGACACTCGCGAGAATTTAATTCCCTTTTATGAGATCACCTGCCCTTCCACATTAACGTGTGAGAGTCTTTCTTCCGCTGGTCCAGTCGCCTTTCGAGACGGCTTTTTCGGCGAGCTTATGAATCATTACGAATTAGGAATTAAAAAAAAAAAAAAGTTTTTTTTGCATTCTTTGTATCGAGGAGGACGGACAAGCGCAGTTTACGAAAACTTGTGGCATACACACCTGACGACGATGATTAGATTAGGAAAATAAAGCAGGGGATGGGGCCAAATCAGAACTTTTTTACCAGCATGATATATTTTTTTTAACTATCCTAATGTGGGTTAAAAATTCTGCATATTGTATTTACCAGTTCGTCGTTAAGGGGTTAGGGTAGTGTGAAAATTTCAAAAATTCGTTCGTCCGATGAGGCAACCCAAATTGAAGGGAAAGGTCCAACATATGGTGCAGAAACCGCACATTATGAAGGCAAACTTATGTTTACCACGATAGAACTGCTAGTGAAACTTTAAACGCGTTTTTCTTGAAAGTATTTTTTTCAAAACGGTGTACACAATTTCTCGACATTGAATGAACGGGTTGACCTGAAATTTCGTATGCTTATTCATCTTATTGTAATAGTAGTTTAGTCTTGACCGAAGTTTTTCTGGTTAACATTTTTTTTCATTGGCTATTAACAATAATGATACCATTTTTACTCGAAATATCGAGAAAAATAATTTCAAATGTTTCTTTTACTATGAAAATACGATAAAAAAAAGGCTCGGACAAGTCTTAGCCAACAGTAGCTTCTATAAAAAAAACACTCGTTTTTTAAATTTCAGATCAACCGGGTAGACTAAATCAAGTACACCGTTGAGTCCCTCACTTTTCGAGGTCCGTCAAGAGATAGTTTATAACCTCTCTAGTTATTAATTCTTCTTTCATGATATTTCGTACAAAACTTTGTTCGTGTAATACAAATAAAGTTCGAAACAATTTTCAATCATCTTACTTATGCCTTCAATTTTTTTTTTTCAATGACCCTAACACTTTTGTTTCCTCACAGTAGCCTAATCCTTTGAGAAAGAGGTGCTAGATTTTCCATTTTCAAAATGGTATATGTTAAATATTTTTTATAGCCAATTAATTTGATATTATCCGAATTTTAATTCTGCAGACATATTTAAAAATGTTTGAAGTGTATTCCTGATTTTTTTTAGTAACAACCGACCGTAGGATTGTTAATGGCAGGTGGATGAAGTGCTATCCGGGTCAAATTGACCCAGTGTGTCAAAATCGTGGCCAAATATAAGTGTGTCAATAAAGGGTTATTAAGTACTGTGGTTTCACTTTGCTACACACTATTTTTTCTACAACTTCCATCTTTACTTTAAACTTTCTAACGTTTTTAATTAAGGTGTCACAGAAATATCGGAACATATCGAAATACCGACATCACAAAGTGATAATACCGAAATAATACCGGTATTAGAAAAAGAAACTCCGATTCTCCAAGCTCTAGTTTGCTTATTATTCCAATATAGTTCCCACTCCAAGAAGTGATACGAGTCATGCCCTCTCTGGAGAGTTAAGCGCACTTGCTCTTGCAGCGCCTCGTCGGTGCTGCTCTCAAACGGTATGCCTCGCTACTACGCGTCAACTCGCTGAAGCAGTTTCGTATCGAGAGTAGAGTACACGATAGAGTTTGAACTTCACGCTGCGATCTGTCGGTAGGAATGATCGGAACAACGGGTCGACAGTGGCTATTACTGTAGAATTATTAGTTTGCGAAACAAAAACAAAAAAGCACCTTGTCATTCTGACAAAGCTGTACATGCCATGTTGCGGCGGTATTCAAAAGCTGTATGATAAATAATTATTATTATTGGGGTGCTAAAAGTCATTGGTAAGTATTAACCCTCAATAACTCAACAACGTAAAAATTAAGAAATAGTTGAATTTATGATAGGTTTTAATAAATAGAAAAAACGTATAACGAAGTTAAAAAAATTATTCAGGTGCTAATTATAAAGCAATATAGGGAGTGTGACAGCCATGTTACATTGTGTCGTAACATTCCTTTACGATGTATGGAATGCTATGGAGCAGTTGTTTTGCTTATAGCACAAAGCAATGCCACATGTGACACGTAGTTTTTGACCTTTTTATATTTTTTTCGATTTTCGCCAACGTCACGCACACTCGAATCTTGCAATCATGGAGCCTAGATACCAGGAGGTTCAGCGGCAATGCAAAGGCGCTGAAAAAAGCGTCCCCGAAAATGTCCCGAAGTGATGGCGCTGGGGTGCAGCGCGACCGACATATATAGTAATATATTGGTCAACGAGGTGGAAGTGATCGGATGAGTTTCTAACCTCACGACAGATCGATCGTGACATCAAACGTCGAAATATCCGCCGATTCATAATTTCCTCATGACGGTTCGGAAAAAAACGCAAAAGCGAGAAAAGATCTCAAGCTCAAACTCAAAATGGCGGCAATATAGTCCATCTAGAAAAACGTGTTTTTTTTTACATATAGCTTCACGGGAGAACGGTTTTATCGTAAAATATAAGACCTGAAACAAAAACCAAAAAAAATGATATTATATATTATTAGCTACGAGACTACCTAGAAATTTGCTTTTAAATTTTTTTAAATAGCGCACTTTGAAGGAAATAAATCGATTTTTTGCCAAAAAAAACAGTAAATTGTTTATAAAAAGAAGTTTATATTTAATCAAAAAACGGATACGTACTCCCACAAAGAATATAATTGTGAATCTGCTGTCAAAATTTCAACCTCGAAATCGATGTATGCAAAGGTGGTCGAGTAATCCGTCTTCAGAGATCGAAAAACATGGAGCCTAGATACCAGGAGGTTCAGCGAGGCCTTTCAACTCGTCCCCAAAACGAGAACAAGAAATGATGGCGCTGGGGTGCTCCGCAACCTATATGTATATAGATATACGCTAAACATGGGTGTGATCTAAGACAGATCACAGATAATGTACCTAACCCTCATTAGTGTTAAGGGATAACACCACTCTAGGATTTTGGAAAGACGTTTTCTTCCCTAAAAATACTTTGGTGTCATAAAAACAATACGGAATTGGCCCTGTAGCAATTTTTTTATTTAAAGGTTCAATTATCGCTTTGGCCGCAGCGCCTTGGAGCGCGCGCTGAGTTGCTCGTACAACTTTAAACGCGTTTTTCTCGAAACCACTTTTCTCGATCTCGGAAGACGGATTACTCGACCACCTTTGCATGCATCGATTTCGAGGTTGAAATTTTGACAGCAGCTTCACAATTATATTCTTTATGGGAGTACGTATCAGTTTTTTGATTAAATGTAAACTTCTTTTTATAAACAATTTATTGTTTTTTTGGCAAAAAATCGATTTATTTCCTTCAAAGTGCGCTATTTAAAAAAAAATTAAAAGCAAATTTCTAGGTAGTCTCATAGCTAATAATATATAATATCATTTTTTTGGTTTTTGTTTCAGGTCTTATATTTTACGATAAAACCGTTCTCCCGTGAAGCTATATGTAAAAAAAACACGTTTTCCTAGATGGACTATATTGCCGCCATTTTGAGTTTGGGTTTGAGATCTTTTCTGGCTTTTGCGTTTTTTTCCGAACCGTCATGAGGAAATTATGAATCGGCGGATATTTCAACGTTTGATGTCACGATCGGTCTGTCGTGAGGTTAGAAACTCATCCGATCACTTTCACCTCGTTGACCAATATATTACTATATATGTCGGTCGCGCTGCACCCCAGCGCCATCACTTCGGGACATTTTCGGGGACGCTTTTTTCAGCGCCTTTGCATTGCCGCTGAACCTCCTGGTATCTAGGCTCCATGTCGAAAAAAGTGGTTTCGAGAAAAACGCGTTTAAAATTGTACGAGCAACTCAGCGCGCGCTCCAAGGCGCTGCGGCCAAAGCGATAATTGAACCTTTAAATAAAAAAGATTGCTACAGGACCAATTCCGTATTGTTTTTATGACACGAAAGTATTGTTAGGAAAGAAAACGTCTTTCCAAAATCCTAGAGTGGGGTTATCCCTTAACACTAATGAGGGTTAGGTACATCATCTGTGATCTGTCTTAGATCACACCCATGTTTAGCGTATATCTATATACATATAGGTTGCGGAGCACCCCAGCGCCATAATTTCTTGTTCTCGTTTTGGGGACGAGTTGAAAGGCCTCGCTGAACCTCCTGGTATCTAGGCTCCATGCTTGCAGTCATGGAATCTAAATACCAGGAGATTTAGCGGCAACGCAAAGTCGCTGAAAAAAGCGCCCCGAAAATGTGTCGAAGTGACGGCGCTGGGGTGCAGCGGCACCTACATATATAGTAATATATTGGTCAACGAGGTGAAAGTGATCAGATGAGTTTCTAACCTCACCACAGATCGATCGTGACATCAAACGTCGAAATATCCACCGATCACGGTCTTACATACAGGTCTGGAAACGAAGCCAGATTTCAATGGAGTCACGAGGCACCGTTGCGAGCTTCACTTTTCATTCCGCTCGCCGCCACCGCTGTCGCTACTATCGGCGAGTACCTCCCACTTACGGTCTTCTGTGATCTCTCCCTTTGCCCCTTGCCTTGTCTTCGACCATGCCCCGTGCCATTTATTACTCCATTTTTTATTACAACGTTCTCGATAATCTCTGTTTGCGTCAAGGAGCATTTGTAGTTTGAAAAATATTCATAAAGCTGGCGAAGGTGGACCGTTGTTTCAAGGCTTTCTAAACGGACGAACCAATAAAGGTATTTGTATATTCAACATTCCATGTGTTGCGTTTTTTTTTACTTTCGTTATCGAAAGAAACTGAATAAAATTCGAATAAAAATCCATTTCACTCGAAAAAGGTAAGTATTTTTATTTATTTTTAAAATTTTTATATTGGTCTTCCAGCCATACAGGATCTTCCCCTTTTTACAAGCTCCACTTCTATTCTCTTCCATAATCCCCCGTCTTTATTCCACAATTCTTTCTCATCTATCTCTATTGCCCCTTCGCCCCCCCCCCCCCCCCCGCGAAAAAGGGAATGTGCATTTCGGATCATCGAGAAGAGTGAGAGAGACGGACGGAAGCTGTTCTGTCCTTGTCGCACACGTACACGCCGATAGCAATGCCACGTAGTGGCGAAAATTGGAAACAAACGTGGGTACGTTAACGGTGCCTACCCCCACCACGGTCGTTTCCAGACCTGTATGTAAGACCGTGCCACCGATTCATAATTTCCTCATGACGGTTCGGGAAAAAAACGCAAAAGCAAGAAAAGATCACAAACTCAAACTCCAAATGGCGGCGGCACAGCCCATCTAGAAAAACCTGTTTTTTTTACAAATAACTTCACGGGAGAACGGTTTTCTCGTAAAATATAAGACCTGAAACAAAAACCAAAAAAATTGTAATTTATATTTTAGCTATGAGACTACCTAGAAATTTGCATTTAAATTTTGAAAAAATAGCGCACTTTGAAGGAAATAAATCGATTTTTTGCCAAAAAAGCAGTAAATTGTTTGTAAAAAAAAGTTTACATTTAATCAAAAAACGGCTACGTACTCCCATAGAGAATGTAATTGTGAAGCTGCTATCAAAATTTCAAATCGATGCATGCAAAGGTGGTCGAGTAATTCGTCTTCCGAGATTGAAAAACGTGGTTTCGAGAAAAACGCGTTTAAAGTTGTACGGGCAACTCAGCGCGCGCTCCGTGGCGCTGCGGCCAAATCGATAATTGGACCTTTAAATAAAAAAAATCGCTACAGGACCAATTGCATATTGTTTTTATGACACCGAAATATTTTTACGGGAAAAAACGTCTTTCCAAAATCCTAGAGTGGTGTTCAAGAAGACTAGAGGTAAGGAGTACGAACGCAGTATTGAAGAATCGGTCATGGAAATCCAGATGAGAAGGGTGGCGCTGCTCTCCACCGAACCGAATTGAAATCAGGAACGAACCAGTGCCGTACAATATGCAGAAAGCACACTTTGCTACTTCATATGCAGCGATACACGGAAAAAAAGAAATAGTACAAAATACAGGGGCTTCACAGTTCGCATTGGACTCGAGCGATTGCACAGCGATATTACCTGAAACACAGTGCTCAAAATACAGTGTGCTCAAAGTAAATTATTACAGCTCCTATACTGTCCTCGTTGGACTCGAACCGCTCTACTGTATCTTTTATTGGAACACACAGTCCAAAATACAGTGTAGTCAAAAGTAAATTTTGACAGTTCAACACTGTAATATAAATTTAACAAAACTTGTAATTTGACAGTTGGTTAATCTGTATTATGTACACTGAATGCGCCAGTTATATCGACAGAGTTTATATAGGTGTTTTAACAGTGAAGTCCTCTGTTCTAGAAACTGGTTAGCAACAGATATAGTTTCAGTTTTGAACCGTTGCTTTTTACAATGTGAACACAGGAAACGTTCTTGTTTTAATCCTGTAATTCAAACTTGATGAACCCCGTAATTTAATAGTGCCACAACTCGTATATTATACAAAATTAGGGGTAAAAATAACATTAGATAGCGCTGAAAGAAGAATTGAAGCATTGAAAGAACTGCCAGTCCTTTGTGTCCTGGTCGCGCCACGCTCAAGACAAGTCCTAACCAGTGAATACCGTTCACAACGTCACACTGTAAATTTGATTATAAAAATGAAGTAAAAAAATTCGACGAAACCTTTGCTTACAATGTATATTGTAAGCAATGTAATATATATATATATATATATCAAGAATATAATAAAGTGAATGAGCACACAAAAAAAGTTTATCCATAAAAGAAGTTTGAGAAAAATGTGTAGAAAATATTACAATATCAGTCACATACACAGGAACGTACCTTTTTGTAAATAATTCTCTCTTTTTTATAATTTCTTGAATTATGTTGCACAAATTTTAACGTTCGCATCCTATCGACCACGTACTACTAACTGGCAATCCTTTGTGTCCTGGCCACGTGCCTCACCCCACGCGCGAGACAAGTCCTAATTAGACAAGAACGTGCCTTTTTTAAAAAATTCTCTCTTTCTTTATAATTTCTTGAATTCTGTCGCACAAATTTCGATGTCCGCGTCCCATCAACCACGCACTACTAACTGGCAATTCTTTGTGTCCTGGCCTCGTGCCTCATGTGCAGACAGTATAAAAAACAGTGATCGCATTTAAATTTTACAGTTGAATTTTTTTTACTGAAATCACTGATGTATTCACAATATCAAACTGCAAATAAACCAGTGTAACTGTAAAAATCTCAGAGTGCACAGATAACGTCACGAATTGTCGAAAGAAGAGTAAAACTACCGTACCACACCGTGAAATTTAATGAATCACTCTGTACTCAATACAATGTACAGTGTAACCCTTGCAGTTTGCGTACAGTATAAAAATCAGTTATTTCGTGTAAATTTTACAGTTGAATATTTTTACTGAAATCACTGTTTTATTCACAATACTAAACTGTAAATAAATCAGTGTTACTGTAAAAATCTCAGAGTGCACAGTTTACGTCACGAACTGTCGAAAGAAGAGTGAAACTACCGTGCCACACTGTACAATTTAATGAACCACTCTGTACTCAATACAGTTCACACTGTAACCCTTGCAGTTTTCGTACAGTATAAAAATCAGTGATCTCATGTAAATTTTACAGTTGAATATTTTTACTGAAGACACTGATGTATTCACAGTACCGAACTGTAAATAAGCCAGTGTAACTGTAAAAATCTCAGTGTGTACAGGAAAATTCGTCATTTTTGCAGGACAGGATTTACATTACTCTGTTTTACTGTAAAATGAAGTATGGCACCCTGTTTTTCGTGCGGTTTATGCTGTGATTTTCGCTGTTTCTTTTTTTCCGTGTATGTAAAAACAGTGCCGTACGATATGCAAAAAGCACCCTTTGCTTCTTCATATGGAACGGTAATTTGATCAAATTGTGAAACCAGTTGGTGCAGGAAATTTCTCTATATTAGATAGATAGAAGTCTTATATATATAATATAGATTGTTTTGGAGAATAATAACGAAATGCGGAAATTTAGTTAATATGTTTCTTTTCATTGCAGAAGCAGGAACAAACAAAATTTTTTATAGACCCAATAAAATTCATGAGAATTTTGAATCCAGACAAAACTTTTACAAATGACCAGACATCATGATACGCTGTACAGATAAAGAATAATAATGAAATACAGAAACTAAGGCAATGTTTTTTTTCGCTGAGGAAGCAGTAACAAACAAAATTCATTTATAGACATAAGAATTTTGAATCTAGACAAAACTTCTATAAATTATCACTCATTATGATACGCTATACAGATAAAGAATAATAACGAAGTACACAAATTAAGTCAATATGTTTTTTTACCGTTGCAGAAGTAGTAACAAACCAAATTTATTTCTAGATACACGAAAATTCATGAGAATTTTGAATCCAGACAAAACTTTCACAAATGATCGCACATCATATTCACACATTATAATACGCTGTACAGATAAATAATAATAACGCAATACAGAAATGAAGTCAATATATTTTTGTTTTCATTGCGGAAGCACTAACAAACAAAATTCATTTATAAACACAAGAAAATTCATAAGAATTTTAAATCAAGACAAAACTTTTACAAATTATCACACATCACATTCACATGTTATGACATACTGTACAGATAAATTGATCTCACAGATTTAAATTTTTCCGCTAGATCGTGCTAGAAAGGGTCCTCCCATGACAAGATAATAGTTTATGACTCTGACAAAATTCATAATAATTTTGAATCTAGACAAAACCTCTACAAATTATCACACTATATGATACGCTGTACAGAGAAAGAATAACAACTAAATACAGAAATTAAGTCAATATGTTTCTTTCGTTGCGGAAGCGGTAACAAACAAAATTTATTTCTAGATACAAGAAAATTCATGAGAATTTTGAATCCAGATAAAGCTTTTACAAATGATCACACATCATATTCACATATTATATATGCTGTACAGCTAAAGAATAATAACGAAATGCAGAAATGAAGTCAATATGGTTTTTTTTGTTGTGGAAGCAGTAACTAACAAAATGCATAAATGCACTTTGCCAAAATTGATAAGAATTTTCAATCACGACTGAGGTTTTGCAAATTATCACACATCATATTCCCACCGATGATACGCTGTACAGATAGGGAATTATAACGAAGTACATAAATTAATACAATACATTTTTTTTTTCATTGCGGAACCAGTAACTAACAAAATGCATTTATGGACACAAGAAAATTGATACGAATTTTGAATCACATTATATTCACACTGATGATACGCTGTACAGATAGAGAATAATAACGAAATAAAGAAATTAAGACAATATTTTTTCTTCGTTGTGGATGCAGTAACAGAATTTATTTATAGACACAAAAACATTCATAAGAATTTTTTAATCCAGATAAAAGTTTTACAAATTATCACACATCATATTCCCATATTATGATACTATACGTTGCACAGATAAAAAATAATAACGAAACACCGAAATTCAGTCGATATGTTTTCTTATCGTTGCGGAAGCAGTAACAAACAAAATTTATTTATAAACATCAGACAATACATAACACTCCTTCGATAGTTTTCGCCGCAATCACGATAAATATATTTTACACCGAGACACAATTATTTTTTATTAATCGCGAAATTCGTTAGTCCGCACGGTCCGCACACGCTTTATTCCATCATGGATGACAAGCGAGAATCATCGATGGGGGATGGTGTCGGTTGCATTCTTGTCGCTCAGATCATTTCAGTTCGGTGATGAGCAGCGATGCCCGCGGTGAAACCACCAACCCCTAATAACTGGATTTCCGTGGACGCTTTTGGATCGTGATCGCCGTAAGCGTTCGAACTCCTTAACTCTAGTCTTCTTGGTGGTGTTATCCCTTAGCACGAATGAGGGTTAGGTACATCATCTGTGATCTGTCTTAGATCGCACTCATGTTTAGCGTATATCTATATACATATAGGTGCCGGAGCACCCCAGCGCCAGCATTCCTCCTTGTCGTTTTGGGGACGAGTTGAAAGGCCTCGCTGGACCTCCGGTATCTAGGCTCCATGCTTGCAATCTTGCGATAAGTGAACTTCGATATCAGTCCGCGAGGTGAGTGATCGGACGAGGTTCTAACCTCACAACAGACCGACCGTGAGAGTATGCTACTTCGAACGACTTTATTCATTGTTGTCAAAATGTCCACATGAGAATTTTAGAGAGAAAACTATTTCAAAAGCAGAACAAGTAAGCCACTTTAGAGATTTAATCATATTTACGAACTCCTGTATCTAGTCTCCATGGCCCTACTGATGAGTCTGTAGTGACAGACGACGGGTATCACTATACCCGAGACGAAACGCAAATTCTCTTTTCCTGCTTCCTACCTTACCGATCCAATGGAACCTGAACAATGATCTACAACTACGGGAGTAGAGAGCCACCGGTCAGTACACCGAATCTCTACAATTTTGATCCAACTAATGCTATCTAGTTTTTATGAATTGAACTAAAAAGCCATAGAACCGTTTGTAGCCGTCGTGTGACATTGATGTAAAAAATAATTAAATGCCAATATGGGATTTTGTGAAGACTTAGATAGTTTGTTTCAGAACTGTCACACGGTGATACAAAGGGTTAATTACTAAAATAATGAGCTATGTCATTATCGGCTAATGTGATTACGAAAATGATGTAAATCCCCCAATCATGTGCGGAGCTGAATAGCCATCGAAATCTACGTTAATAAGTGGTCCGACACTTGACCGCATATTCTATCATGTTCGTATAGGACTTCGGACCACTGGACTCTAGTGGCCGAGTTCAACAAGTCTACCTCGCGAAGTGACACTTGAGTTTGAGGAGATTAGGCAGCGAAAATAGGCCGAAAATGGGATAAAGTGCAAATGACATTTGTGAAGAACCGAAACAACATAGGGGCCGTCCATAAATTACGTCATTTTAAAATAGGGGGGGGGGGGGTTCGTCTGCGGATGACGGTAAATGATGGATGAGGGGGGGGGGGGGCGTTTCGAAATTGACGTCATTCTTGTGATACCAGTTACTTCAAAATGTACAATAGTATATTGTACAACTAGAGTGGTTTCCCCGCATGAGTGATGAAAAATATTTTGCAAGTACCTAATGGTATTAATTATTGAACTCATTATTTATTTATTTATTACATAAGGTTTCTCTACATTATATTCGAGAACTTCAAATAACAGCGTACCTATGAAAATAGTTCGATCGAGCCAAAATGAATATGGGGAGGATACGAAGATATTGCCCGTGATCCAGGATTTGCAAGAATGGGTGAAAACTCCGTGGGAGCTATCCAAAGAAAACTAAAGAATAGAGAAGAATAATATTATTATATTAATGAAAATTGCCAAAGTACAAAATAATAAAAGATGATTCTATAACAAAATGTGGGAGCTATCCAAAGAAAACTAAAGAATAGGGAAGAATAATATTATTATATTAATAAACATTGCCAAAGTACAAAATAATAAAAGATGATTCTATAACATAATGTTTTAATGTTACCCAATTTTTCTCAAATCCGCAAATGTTTTAATTTTGCCAAACTGGTAATGACGTCAATTTTGCGAGAGGGGGGGGGGGTAATTAGGAAATGACGATAGGATGATTCTAGGGGAGGGGGGGGGTCGAAAATCAGCAAAAATCGATGACGTAATATATGGACGGCCCCATACATACATTTTCTTTTTTGCAAATGTCGCAGTGAGGATTTTTTAACAATGTTTATTTCACACGAAGTGTGAATATATAAGACGTCGTATGAAAGTTCAGTACAATGATGTCCGAATAACGTTTCGGGGAACTATTTTATATTTATGCCCATGAGGTGTGCTTTTGAGAAAATGCTTCCGCCGTCGTCGAGATCTGGCGTTCGAATGCCCCCGCTCGTGTACGTCGTCATCTCGTCCGATGATGACGTGCAGCCAAGCAACAGTCGATCCCTTGTTATGGCCTTTGCCTAGGTCTAGGCGATAAGGGACCTCCTAACTTCGTCCGCAGCTCTCCCGTATGCAGCAACGAATATTTCGCCGACACAAAGTTTTTATTGGAGTTTTGGCTAATCAATTCAATGGTTGAGGTTTCAAGAATATAAATATTTAACGGAGATATGGGTAGATAAAGAAGACCACGCGTCTCATATACTGCTCCATCGCTGCCACGATTCCGAATGGCCGGTTGAAGTTTTCGGCAATTCCCAAACGCTATTCTCTTCAGGGGATATTCCTCCACAAACTGGACCGAACATTTTTGAAAAAATATACACAAACTTAAAATGGCGACTAAAATTTGGAAAACATGGAAACACGGGTGACATTTGTTGTAATATTAATAATGATAAATTGATTTTTTACATATACGTTGGTTCATTCTGTAGAGAAAGTTGATATCTTAAGGCCTTAGGCCACACTAACGGGTATAAAATCATGTGCGAATTTAACCATTTTTTCGTATGAAAAAGTGATTCACTCATAAAATTAATTACACGTCTATTTAGTATGAATATCAAGCTGTGAGAAAATATGTTTTTTTTTCGATGCACAGAATGGCTGACTACTCGAAACTTCTCGAAACAGCTTTTTTCCAATTGGCGTGACAAATAACTTCAACAATTTTCACTCGATTGCTTCAAATTTCAAAGTTATGTCCCTAATTGCTATTCGCAGAGAAGTACGTACGGAATTTCTGATTAATCGAAAACTTTTAATTTTATGAGCAGTTTATGAGCAGTTATAATGAAATTTTTCACTGAAAATTTATTTCTTAAGTTCAAATATCTACAACTTTTAAATAAAACAATATTTTTTAAATTCCGTACGTACTTCTCTAGGTATTCTAATTTAGATTGACGAGAATTTTTGTTTTTTGTTCTAGGTAAAAAATTGTGGATGCATGTCACGCCGCGGAGCGCCTAAAAAATAGATAACAAAAGAAAATATTAATAGTCGGCCATTTCGTACATCGAAAAAAAAATGTATATATTTTCTAACAGCTTGATTGATTCATACTAAATAGATGTGTAATTAATTTTATGAGGAAATCACTTTTTCATAGGAAAACAAATTTGTTAAATTCGCACATGATTTAAAAGGTCTTAGGCCACGACCTTAATTTTAATAAAGATCAAGGCGATATCTTTAATCATTCTTGAGTTATTACGGCAGAACTAGTACAAAATGGTGTTTAAAGAAAACCGCGGTTAAAATTTCTCGCGCATTAATACGGCAGGAAAATGGCAATTTACTTGCAACTAAAATTGCATCTTTTGAAGTTTTATTGTTCTCCTGACCTCAATTTTGCGAATTTTTCAGTTTTCTTTGCGCCAAAATGTTTGGAAGAGATTGTAGGAACAGAGAACAAAAAAAAATTAAAAAATCGTGATTTTTCGATGCCTTAATTCGATTTCGATACCTTCCCCTTAATCGATACGATATGTACCGTCGATTCAGCTCCGGTCGAACGATTCTGCAAATTCACTTTTCCAAAGAATTCTAGCCTGCTTGAATACACATTCAACACACGAGCCACAAAGGAACGCGAGAAGGCAAGTCGCTTGCAAAAGCGGTGAGTTCTGTTTACGAGGAAACAAAAGGCCTCGGAGCGAATTCATTTGTCCGGAAGACTGTAAACACGCGGTCGCGAGAACGAGGAGGAACTGAACGAAGATCAACCGGATGAGTGAAGATTACATTGGACACTCCGATCACGTACCGAGCCAAGGCTTGTTATTGCATTATTGTTGTTTTATCATCACGCTATCGTATGTGTAAACTATTGCTTGATATGCAACGTACACTTCACCGAAAGACATTGATTGGCAAAGTTTTCCATCACGCATACAAGCAGAGATGTTTGACGAACTCGCCATTGTGGAAATTCGTTCAATGTCACACTTCGGTGCTGTGTTCAACACGTGTTGCTATTCTCGATGCGTGTTTGAATAAAAATTGTACAATGCGAAAGTACACTAGGCCAAAGAATTAAAGGATATTGAAAAAGTCCACCAATTTTAGGGTCATTTTCAAATACTTGTAACTCCTAGAAAAACGGTCGTAGAGCAAAATAAAAAAGCAAATTGAAGGTGTGAATCTCTAGTTTTGGGATCTTGAGCTCAACATTTTTCGCTTCAGCCAATTTTTAGTAGCCATCAAAAAACCAAAGTAAACAAAATTTTCAAAATTTTTGCGCCTGTTTCACAGTCTGCACGGACTTTAATACATTTTTTTGAATGATCGGATTGAGAGGATCGTCTAGCTGGATTCTTCCCCTTTAATTTGAGCGGTCATTGAGAATCACAATTTTTGTTGGCACTGATCCGAATTTCCGGTGCTAAAAAATATTGATCGTTGAACGGGAACAAATTTTTGTTGAATGAAAAAAAATTAATTAAAAAAATATTTGTTGACAAAAACAAATTAATTGAAAAACAATTGTTAGATTTTTTTTATAGCGCTGAATGTTTTTATGATACGACGAGCGATTGGAGTTATTGGAATTCACAGTTCTTTGAATGTGTGCGTGTGTACAATTTACATCAAGGATACGGCACCCTACGCACACGTCCCACGATCATTAATCGAGACTTATAACTGAGGGATGCAAAGTTTCACATCTCTCAAAAACAATCGTGTCACGTTCATCTGACCGCTGTATCTACCTTTCTTTTAATATTGATTTAATGTTTAGTTGCAAAACCGTATGCCCTTCTATCAATCACTGTTTTTTCGGCTGCACGTTTTTAACTCTTGCTTAATTGTGTTCAGCGTTCACCTTATAGTATGAGCTTGTTTAAGGAAAATAAGTTTTTTTTCAAGGTCATACAAAAGTCGAGACTTTTAGTAATTGAAAAAAAGTCTTAGTGAGGCGACATTTGTCTACAGTCGAAAATGCGCGTGTGTTCACGCTTTTGCGTAAGGGTCGTTATACGCAACAGCAAGTTGCCAATATGATGGGCGTTAGTCAATCGGTAATCAGTCGTGTCTATGCCCGATTTCGTGAGACTAGTAACTATACGCAACGTTCGGGACAAGGTAAACGAAGAATAACTACCAATCGAGATGACAGGGCCATAGTTCGACATACTCGTCGAGAGCCCGCCATACATGCCCATACTATCGCGCATCGGATTCAAAATCGTTGATAGGAGTTTCCTCGGCGATCCATTTCGGCACACTCGGTCCGAAATCGTTTACACGAGCAAGAACTACATTCTCGTCGCCCAAATCGAGTGCCTATGCTGAATAGCAGGCAGACCCCCGTTTTATTCACTGACGAATCGCGATTTTCGCTTCATGGCAGTGACAGGCACTCCAATGTGTGGCGCCGCCTTGGAGAATGTGATCACGACGAATATACGCAGCCGATTGCTCCTTTTAATGGTGGTTCTGGAATTGATTGCAGCGGCTGTGGTTTAGATTTAGGCTATATACGACAGTTTAAGAGATGTTGCAGAGTCTTGAGTTTGAAAGATACGGTGGTGATGCAAGGGTTTAGATTTGGTAATTTGAACACTTTGATGGGCTGAGACTTCTTTTGAGGAGAGTCTTTGACCGATATTGAAAGATGAAACGCGACTGGACAATACGTACAGTGAACCTTGCTGAATTTCAACTGGTAGACTTCGGTAACGGCACCTTTAGCCGTAAGGTTGAGGCTGAGACTGCACACATCGAAACTTTGACTGAGACTGCTCGATTGTGATTGAGCTTCGACCGTGAGGTCGGGATGAAGACTGAGACTTTGACCGCGACTGACTGATGCGTAGCTCCGGCCACGGGGTTAAAGTCGAGACTGGACTGAACGTTGAAACTTTGACTGAGATTGCTCGATTGAAATTGAGACTGACGGATTGAGACTAGAGATTGAGATTGAGACTGAAGCAGCTTTGGCCGCGAGGTTGAGATTGAGACTGGAGATTGACCGCGACCGGCTGTGGCGTAACTCCGGCCACGGGGTTGAAGTCGACACGGCTCACTGCTGTGTTCCCGGTCCTTCCTTTTATACCCCTTTTTCGGGGGTGGTCTTCTCTCGAAAGATCTTCCACGTGTCGAAAATCTTGGGAGACTTTCCCTCTCTGTTCCCTTTTTTGGGGTGGCCTTCAGTGGTAATTCCACTAAGAGGTTTTCCTCGTGTCGGCGATCACGGTCGACCTTCGCGTTTTTGGTAGAGATTTTAGGGGGTGCGTGCGTATGATTCAGAGGTGGCTCTCTCGTGGGGGGTATTTCTTGGATTCCTGGCATAGTCGGTTTTTACGATCCTCCGGATATTAATAAGCGTGGATCAGAGGTGCCTCCTTTTATAGTTCAGTCGGTGGCTGTGATATCATTGGGTTTTGTGTCAACTAAGTGGTTCTTTCCTTTTCAACCCATGTGAGGGGTGATTCGGCTGGTTCCAATGTACAAGGTACACTTGGACTTTTTATGACAGCTCGCATTTTCGTCGCCGGTAGCTTTCATGACGATTATTCAGATGTTCCTCGTAGGTATGAGCTGGACACCAATATCAGATATGATTTCGTTCCTCGGTTAATTTAGCTAATTTCCGTTTACGAGGCGCCTTGAGTTTTTATGACAAATGTGCCTTTTCGGTGCTGCTTGTCCTTAAATAGAATATTCGGGTGCCTCCTGTAGGCTTGGGCACGTGCTGTTGGCGACATTGTTTCGCGGCGTGGTTCAGTCAATCGATGGGGTGACTGAAGTTAATTTCCTAGTAGCGTGATGGTCCAGAGATAATTTGTCGTGGGGTTGGAGTGGTGCGTGTTACATGTAGACATTACGCCGGTGATAAAAATCGTAGTGGCTTGGTAATTCTTGGAGTGCAGACGTTCGTCACTACGAGAACGGTTTCTTTTCCCTGTCCGATATTCTTATATCGTATTGATTCATTGGAATTTGTGGAGTGGGTGCGATGAAGCGGGTCATGACGTAACAATTGGACTATTAGATAATCAAATGTTAAAAAATTTTTTTTTTTTAATTTGAAACCCACCAACCCCTTAGTAAAGCATTAAATTTTTTTCGAAGCATAATTTTAAAAAGTCGACGTTTACAAATACCTTTGTTACCTACTGTGCGTTGACGCCAAACGCGCCCCGTAATATAAGTCAAGTGAACCTGAAAAAAAATGATAAAAGAGATGAGAATATGATCATAGTTCAACAGACTCGTGGAGTAACAGAAGCAGCTAAAAATTAGAAGGTAAGGGAACTCTGGGCAAGATGATAATGCTAAGGTCATGTTCAAAGGAAACAATACGTATGTGAATCTGTTAACTTTAATTATTCTTTTAAACTAATCAACATTTATTAATCTCTTAATTTTGGAAGCAAAAAAACAGTCTTTCTGATTGTTACATGCAATATATATTTTTTAAATTAAACCTTTATTTTTCCCATCTTACCCGTTATGCGAGGCAATATGAAACGGCGCTGGGAGAATGATGGGACGCGAATTATTGGCATCTTTCGCATATAAAAGTAGTTTCATTCTCAATACAGCAATTTGATAAGCCATCATTTTTTCATATCATTTTAATCATTTGTAAGTTCTTTTTCATCCCTGGTGGAAACACCGGTCGGAGAGGAACCAAACGGTTTACTAGTTTCATTCCACCCTTTCTAACGTAAATAGTGGTACGTTGTAAAATATTGCAGCTTTGCGATAGCTTATATTCATCTTGCCCCACTAGACGGTTAAGGTGGTTTGGAAGGAACAATTCAAAAATCGACTAACGTTTAACCTCCTATTTTTTGTGAGAAAGAGATAGTATGTTATTAAACACGGTGAAATAAAAAAAATCAAGCCACTCCACCGTACGATTTCAGAGATATGAACGTTGAAAGTTGGCCTAAAACACACGCACTCAAACGTAACCTCCGAAAAATTTACCGGAAATAATAACTTTACGTAAAATTTAGACGTTTGACCCAACAAACAAAACTTCTTATTCGAATCTTCGATTAATACGTAATTCCCCTGCGAAAATTGTAGCTGACCCACCGTGTAATTTTTTCACAATAATTTATTAAATTTAGGCATGCGGCATCTGTCTCACTCTGAACGCTCATCACGCGTCAGCTGTGATTGCTAGGGGAAATTCCTAGACGGCAATTCACGCAGAATGCGATATGAATGTTGCCGAATGCCTACGCTGCAGATCATGCTAAATACAATAAGAACAAAATAAAAGTAATAATAAAACGAAGGATAAAAAATGAATAAAAATACGTTGATTGTAGATCTTAATTTTGTTTAAATTGCTTATTACGTATACAAATATACATATGAAGAACGGCTGTAAACATTTTTATTCAGAAAACTTAAAAATTTCTTTCTGTTTTCGTTCTGTATATTTACCTGAAGATGAAACTTTAAAAAGTACCCAATCAATGTCTTATTATTTATCTGCGTGAACAAAAGCAGATCAATTTTCTGTAAAAAATGAACGACCACTCACGCGTAATTGTGCCATGTTTTGACATTTGTCGAGTCGTTGAGAGGTGATGTTTGAATTCTTCTAAAGTTAGGTTATGTAGCGTTGCCAACTGCTTAAAACTTGGACTCACTAGTAAAGTTGATAATGACCAACCGAGTGCTCAATAACCAATGTGGATTGTAAGTATTTATGAAAATCACTATAAATTTTCATTCTAATGGGTACCAAAATAAAAGTACTTTTTCATGAGATTAAATTCTATGTATTTTGAACATTCGAAAGAAAAAAAATTAAAATCGTTAAAATTGTCAGTTTGACTTCCGGTTTTTCTTCCGAACTACCTTAACGAAGTAACAAAAAATCACAAAATAACCTTGTTAATTTCTGACAAACCGTTCTTATTATATTAATAATTAGTACTTTCATTGTGTTTACCTACCTGTCTCTAATCAATATCAGCAACTCAAATTAACTGATACGATGGTAAACTTTGCTAAAAATTAGATCGTTTTGTCAAAAAATCGATATTGTTTTCTCACTCGTGACGCGTGGTTTCGCCACAGTTGATACTTTCACACTCATTCACCTCCCCGCCTCCCTGCCATACTCCGACGGAAGCACTGTGTTCGCTCACATTGTTTAATAGCTAGGCTTATGATTCATCTTACCTCGCGCATGCGTCTTGCCCCTCGTTACCTACTGCCAGTATCTCCGTCACGCTACGATGCTGAAAGATGATTGAAATTGGGCGCCAGTGGGCTGTCATTTTGAGGCTGAATGTGCAATAGATATATTTAAATAAAAAAATATCTTTATTTGCCTGCAGTATACGTGCCTTACAATCCAATATATCGTTATTTCGAAGAATTAAAAATTTTATTTTTATTTGTAGCCAGCAAATTTACCATACTTCTCATGTACAATACATGTCTATCGTGTTAACAATTCTTAATGATGAGAAATGATTAAAAAATATGTTGTATTGCCACTGTTTCGATATACACGAGAGGATGTGCCTCTTGCGTGTGTATCACAAGATATTCAATTCCGACATCTATTAGAATGGACTCGGCCGACCACCAGCGAAAGTTTCGCGGACTCGGTTATATGCTCGCTCAGATTACAAATGATTTGCGGGAGAAACCTTGGGCATTGCGCCACACTCCGGCCACAGAGCGTACTACTACGTCTATAAATTTGCTAGGCAAGGCGTTACTGTTGTCTAGAAATAAGGAAAAATCGATTTTTTCATTTATTTTATTTTATTATTCTACATACCTTACTACGTCTGTGAAAACCGTTCAATAATACTCATAAAATGAGTATTATTACTCATAATACTCATCAAATGATTATTATGAGTAAACGAATGCGGTCGACACGTAGCAACTTTAAGGCGGGATATACATTTAAACGCGGAAAAAATACGTAATTTTGAGGGGGTTTTTAAACGAACATATGATTATTCTACATTTGTCAAACTGTAGGCATACTTTAAGGAATTTTCTCACTTTAGACGCTAAAAAGACTATTTTCATGAATTTTTTTGATAGGTTTATATTATAGATATTGATATAAAAGTTGTTATACTTAATAAATACTCTTTCGAAATAGATTTCAAAAAATATATATATTGGTTTTAGTCAATATTTATGGACGAAAATGGTAGTTAAAAAAATGTCCTAAAAAAGTTGGAGGTCTGCGCTGTTGATGAAATCTCGGAGATGGATCATCCGAAGCAAAAAAATCAAACGGTTTTAGATTCAGTATGTTAATGGCTATAGCGCATATCATGCGATTTTTAATATATATGCAAAAATAACAAAATGGCCGACATTTTTCGAAAAAACAAAAGAAAAGTGATTTTTTTCACCGTTTTTGGCAACAAAAAAATAGTAAATATAAAAGAAAATTAATCCTTGATATGTCCTATAGTTATAGTTCTAAAGAATATGTGGTTAAAATTTCATAAGGATCGGTTCAGTAGTTTCGAAGATTTTATCAACAAGCCGTCGAAAAACGTTGTTTCGAGAAAAACGCGTTTAAAGTTTGTTTGGGGTACATAAATACATTAAATTATTTTAAATGTATTTAGAAAGTGTATTTATTAAGTGTAACAACTTTTACATCAATTCTGTATAATATAAACCTATCAAAAAAATTCATGAAAATAGCCTTTTTAGCATCTAAAGTGAGAAGACCCCTTAATAGTATATTTAAGTATACAAAACATTTTTTTAAATTCATTTATCATAAAAATGGCGGAGCCGTGGCAGAGTGATACAGCAAGGTTGCCGCGGGAGTTGCGAATCGGCGTGCAGTCTAGCCCCCCGTAGACTTTGATTTGCAAAAAAAATCAACATTTTTTTGAGTTAGAACATGTATAGTTTATTTTTGTCAGTAATTGAAATGAAAAAAATGCAAATTCAAGAGAATGGTAGGCCTTTACAAAAAAAATCAAAATTTCGCGCATAATTTCTGTAAAATTTGGATTAAAAAAGTAGTTTCTATTCTAATGTTTCAAAGAAAATTCTTGTCAACTAGAAGGTATATTCCAAATATGTGTAGCTTACGCCCGCTCCGTATCCGAGCAATGTGGCACAGCCTGGACGGGCTGTAACGGTTGAAGTTTTTCGGATTTCGCTTTGAAACTTTGAGAAAATATTCTACATACATAGTTCAATCGCTTAAAGAAAAAAAAACAAGAAATCAATTTTTTGATCGCTGTAAATATATATCCCGCTTTAAACGCTTTCATATCAAAACTGTACTTCTCATATCGGAAACCACAATGTATCGATAACCAATTAGCCGATTAAACTCAGATTTGGCATACACCTTCAGTAGACTGGTCTTCAACTTTGGTTGCAAAATTGAGTCAAAATCGTTTTTCTTACTTTATCTAACTCGTAGAATGGTCAGAAAAATTGATAATCAAAGTTTAGCATGCTGGGATTTTGTAAAAAAAAATTTACGCTGCGTCTGATACGAAACATCACAACACTCATACAGATTAAAAATATGTTTGGTTTTTTTTATTAATACAACGTCCACAACACTGGTCACCAATTGGGGGTGTTTTTTCCGCGCACCGTTATAAACAAACGTACATAAGTACATAAAAATAATTGGTTTATTCATTTGTACATATTCTTAAAGGATCAATATTTTTTTTAGTTATTTCATTCTAAAAATTACCTCCAAAACAGCGGTCTAAACAAAAATACTGCCTTAATTCTAAGAAAAAAGAATTTTAATCGACCCATTGCGTCTACAAGACTAAATATTTTTTGAGTAATTAATACCAAATACCAACATGATTAGAAGCATATACATTCTTGATTACTCAACGGTGTTAAATAGATCTTGAGTGAAATAAATAAATATATTTGGAATAAATCTCTAGAATAGTAGAATAAAATAATAAAAAAATTGATTCGGCCAAAACTGTAGTTAATTCAAATAAGAAAGGCTTAAATAAATGCATTCAGCTGTTATCAATATATTTTTATCAGCGTAACTACATATATATGTGTTATATATATAATACTTTCTATGTTCTATCGAACTCGAGAGATTATCGAGTTATTTCAAACATAAAGGGATTTAGATCGGTACAGAAACTTTATTATTTACATAACATGGTATAATTTATTCGCCTCTCGATTATCCATCAAAATGTCGTATTTATAAATTATGTACATTCAACAATCGACAAAGATACTGTTCGAATAGAATACTAATAACATCTTTCTAAGCAATCGCCAAGGGATAAAAACTTGATATTTTATGGAAGGAGTATTTCTGCGTATGTACACATCGTTGTTAAAAATTGTATCAAAATGTTTTGTCGGGCATTGGTAACGCGGCATCGGACATCGCATTAGATAATATTTCTACGATATAAAAGCACGTAACAAAGTATAATTACAGGTATAACAAGGTTTGAATTCAACGCCACTGCGACGGTGCGCTTGCGCAATTCGCGAAGAACATCGCACAGCAGCGGCTACCAGATGAACCAAACTTAGGCATCTTACGCCGATACCTTCATAGCGGAGCCACTGTCGCGTGGGCCTTTTTGTACAGAACACGGTCTTACATACAGGTCTGAAAACTCGATGAAATTTCGGTGGTGGGGGTGACTCGACTACTAAAGCCGAATTGTCGTGTCGCTAGTATCGAGGGGTGTTGTTTTGATCACGGGTTAGGCTATAAGGCGAATGCATGAGTATTGTTGTCTCTGTCGTACACAGCGCCCGTCGATTGCAGCGCCTCTGGCGTCGAACTTCCGCAAAGGAACCATGTGAACTAACGGAGTTACCAGACCTGTATGTAAGACCGTCGTACAGAAGATCTGGTAAAACATGCGCCATCTTGCGTCCCGACAGACACTTCAAAATGGCCGCCCGACAAAGCCGAAATCGGCGCGAGTTTCAAACGCATTCAAATCTACATACTTTCTCATCGTACACTTGTTCCTATATTCGCTAATCGTTCAGCCTCTCTTGTGCAATTCTGAAAGATCGAAGCTCCCACTCGTCCGGATGATCAAATTAGTCATTAGGTGTTACAGTATCGTTTGAAAGAAAAAGTTCGTTTGGCATTCAGAAAGGCACTTGCACCTTGATACCTGTTGACCCGAAAACCGATTTCCCGAACCTGCCACGCCATATTTACCAATCACGAGAAAATGCAATGGAAGGTTGTTTCTCAGCACTTAGCTAGAACGTCTCTACTCTGGTCAAAATTGCTATCAGAAAAATACATAGGAATTGGCAGCGTGGTGATTCGCTTCCGAACAAGTTCGAATATCTCTCTCTACTGTCATACCCACATTTTGCTCATTCGATCCTACATCCAACCCCTCTGTATGTAGCTCGTTACGAGACCCCTCAATCTGTCGTAAAACATTTCCGAGCACGAGTTAAGCATGGCGTTCGCGACATTGCGTGAGTCAGGATCGTCCACGTCCACCTCTTTCGTCATAATCTTGAGCATGAATGCCGAATGGGTGAACTCGATGTAGGCGTCCTTGGACAATTGTTCGTTAAACTGTTCACGCTCGTACGGTGCAGCGTCGCATCCCATTAGCCTCAATCGCTCCATGAGGGTTGCGTGATAGAGATCGATGAGTGCGTTGCTCTCGTCGATGCCGACGCTGTGATTGACGCCGGAGCCGAGGAAAAAGGCGAGTTCCCTGGTCGGGCTGAGGAACAGATAGTTCTGAAAGTCGACGAACTTAACGTCGTCGGGTAATTGGGTCACCGCGTCACGATGAAACATGATGTTGTTGATCCAGAAATCGGCGTGTATGATGGTGGACCAGGGTTCGATAGGCGGTGCCAGCCAACAATCGTCGCCCCGGCCAGCCTCGAAGGCCTTCATGCACTTGTCGTAGTGTTCCGCGAGCACCGGATCCTCCTCGATGTTCTTGTGCATCTCGATCATCGCGTCCTTCCACTCGTCTGGATTCTTCATCTCCAAGCATTTCGAGTGGACCTTCAGTATCTCGAAAAAATCAACCCTCTTCGTCTTCATCGCCATGCCGAGCGCGTGAAATCTCGCCATTGCGCGTACCGCGAGTTTCGCGTGCTCGAAGTCAAGACCCGCGTACCGATCGCCCGTGTAGTAGCCTTTGGTCTTCAGGTTCTCCATCAGTATCACCGCGTCGTCGTCGAAGACGTCACCGGGCAACAGCGACAGTCGAGAACCGTAATACTCCGGACCTATGTCGAATGCGTCCGGGATCCCGCACTCGATCTCGAACTCCCGATACGTCGGCATTATTTCCTTGTACATGAATATCTCCTTGTTGAACGTGAAGGGACTGTCGAAGAAGTCCCGTTGACGCTGAGTCGGCGGTGGTATCTTCGCTATCAGATTCAGCTCCTTCGTCTCGTTCTTGTCCACGCCGTTAGTCCTGATCCTCGCGTCAACCTTCAGTATCAGACTACCGTAATTCTCACCGGGCGGCAAAAGATTCGTCGCCGCATACTCCACCAGCGCCACATCCTTGCCCAGTTTCTTGTGCAATAACGATTCCAATTGTGGAATTACGTACTGATCGGCAATACGGTGACACTCTTCTGCCATTTTTCAAGTCCTGCAATACTTTGACCACAACTTACGGTAATGCGTCAACGAATTAATTCAATTGTTTATTTATATCTTCACTTTCTTCCTATTATCATTATTTTTTATTTATTATCGTTCTTTGTTTACTTGTTATTTATTTATAGTTATTATTTTTTTAAGTTTATTAACGAGTGGTTTTTATCGGTAAAAAATACTTTATAATGATCGATAATCACGTTTTTTGGTTGTCTCTTGAAACGGTCCTTTTAAGTGTCTTCCACCTTGTTTTTTCCACGATTGCGAATAACGTTTCGTAATTACCGATCGATCACCAGAGATCGCGGTGAACCGAAGCACAGAGGAAATGTGTTGAAATTTGTTGTTTTTTTTTTTGTTTCAAACGAAAATTATCGAAATGCTCGTCAATCGCACACGGCTGCGGGAACGAGACTGATACTTCGGGCCTCGGGAGTGTGAAATCTCTCATTCGAATTTGTCGGCCTTTCTGGCGGGCGCGCGCGCGCTCTGCTTCGAACGGGAAGAGACCGCGGGAATTACGTAACTTTTAATAGACATACACCGGGAGCAATTTGCCGAGACCTTGGAGTTTCGACGAACACGTGCGAATCGTGACTGTCCAGTCGTCTAATCGTGGTTGGCCTCCGCTAGTAGAACGGCGCGGTCGAGTATGAGCGTGGGTTCTGCGAGAGAGGGCCAGAGAAGGGGGAGCGGGGGAGGAAGGGGGGGGGGGGATTTCTCGGTGTATAGAAATAGTGCGATGGGGAGAGATACTCTAGGAGAATCTGCGTTGAGGAGTGTAGACCCGAGGTAGGGCCGATGATACGTAGATGACGACGCACACGAGGAACGAGAAGAAGAGAGGAAAAAACCGGTTTTTTTTTGGTCGATTTTTGCGGTCTCCTTTGGGTTTTTAAATGTAACGAAGCGGGGTGGGGGAATCGGAGGAGGGGGAGTAGGTTGGCGCACTTTTTTTCACGTGCGAGGGTTTAGGTAGTGGGAGCATGTACTTCATCGGCAGATCGCCGCTTAAGATTTTTATACGCTGCGAATTACGAGCGCAGGCGTGTGTGCTTGAAATCTCGAGCGAGGTTATTCGCTGCTTAGGTGAATTAAGGGGTCTTCTCACTTTAGACGCTAAAAAAGACTTTTCTTAAATTTTTTGATAGGTTTACATCATAGATATTGATACGAAAGTTGTTACAATTAAGGGGCTATACGAACGCGAACGCTGAAAATTTGGGTGATTTTCGGGAATTTTTTGGAAGAAAAGTACGCATGTAAATGTTTCGGAAAATTAAGAATATGTTTGGCTATATTTGACTTATATTACATAATTTTTTTATAGAAAAATATTGAGATCCAAGCGACTTATGCACTGACTTCGGAGGTGCAAAAACAAAGTTTCTCCACTGCTGACATGATTCCGGCCGATTGAGTAGCTGAAATCGAAAAAGGAAAAATATGTCGTTAAACTGGAAGGTATTTCCTGTGCAATGACGCAGGATTTTCGTAAAATATCAAAATCTAACAAAATGGCGTAGTTATGAAAAAAAGTCTGTTTTCTTGCCTATAAAATGGTCGTTTTTTTCAATGCCAAATCGTCAATTTTTATCCAATCGAAAGTATCCTACGTCATTGTAGAGTAAATGTATTCAAGAGTACTCAGTTCAAATTTCAAGTCAATCGGATAATTGCACTTTGAGTTACGATGTCAGCTTTTAAAAAAAATCTCATTTCGAGCAAAACGCGTTTGAAGTTTTAACTATCGATTTTTGGAAGGTAAAATTATTAGAGATATGGCCTTGAAATTTTTACAGGATATTCTTGAAAGTGTAAACTGTCGAAAAAGGCAAATAAATCGATATTTTTTAAGTGTCACACTGGCATAGCCCCTTAATAAATACACTTTTCAAATACATAAAACAATTTTTTAATATATTTATGTAACCCAAATAAACTTTAAACGCGTTTTTCTCGAAACAACGTTTTTCGACGGCTTGTTGATCAAATGTTTGTAACTACTGAATCAATCCTTGTGAAATTTTAACCACATATTCTTTACAACTATAGCTATAGCGCATATCAAGGATTTTTTTAAATTTTAACATTTACTATTTTTTTGCGAGAAACGGTGAAAAAACCGGTTTTTTTTCGAAAAATGCCCGCCATTTTGTTATTTTTGCATATATCAAAAATCTTATGATATGCACTATAGCCATTAACATACTGAATCTAAAACCGTTTGATTCTTTTGTTTCGGATGATCCATCTCCGAGATGTCATCAACAGCGCAGACCTACGATATTTTAGGACATTTTTTTAACTATCATTTTTGTCTATAAATAGTGACTTGAATAAATAATGTTTTTACAGTGTATTTCGAAAGTGTATGCAAATAGCCTGTTTTAGCGTCTAAAGTGCGGAGACCCCTTAATGAAACATCGGCGATATCGTTGGCGAAATGATCGGTATCTTTTTACAAGCTTTTATTTGTTACAAGTCTTTGTTGTTTTTTACAAGATTTCCATGTTACTAACTAGTAACAACTGACTAGTAAAATCAATTGAAGACTAAAAAGTATAAAATAATTTATGTGTAAAAAAATATTTAAAAAAAACAAGCTTTTATTTAATGTGCTAAAAAGTAGAAAATTTATTTTTGCCTAGTCACCTATATGTGACTATGAATAAAAGCTTGGGGGGCTCAAAATTTAGATATATAATCTTTAATTTACCTAAATCCGTTAACATATCAACTGTATTCAATTAACTGTAAAGCAACCTTAGATTTCTTAAATAAAAATCCTTAAACTGAGTATAAACGTGTGATAATAATTTATCTAATTATTATTGTGCCAAATTATATACGGTTAATGAAACAGAATAGATCAAATTTATTAAATATATAGAAAGTTGAGCGCCCCAAGCTTTTATTTATCGTCGCATATAGGTGACTTGGTAAAAAATATAATTTTCTACTTTTTAGTACACTGGATAAAAGCTTGGTTTTTTTAAAACATTTTTTTTACATATAAATTTTCATGCGGATTTCGAAAGTAGATGAGTGTGGGTAAGAGATCCGTGGTTCAGAGATTTCGAGGATTCAAATGATATCGGGCAGCTTAGAGACCAAAAAACAGGTCGATTTTCGTAAAACATTGACGCTGAGAATATTGGGATAACGAGGTCGGGATTTTACACCCAATAGATCTATACAAGTTCGATTTTCGACCAAAAAGAAACAAGGTTAATCATTTGTTTTTAATGGATAAACATATGAAAAATAAATCGTTCGGTTGTACAATAGGATGTTATAAAGTATGCTCTATCCGAAATTGAAGTGAATCAGACGAATAAATTTCGATATACGACTTACACCCCGTGCTCAAAAAATAGATTGGAGAAAAATGCAAAAGAAAAAAGGGTCAATAGCAACGCGTCGAAAATCTGCCTAATTCGAACAATTTTGAAATATTTACCGATTGGCTGCAAATTGAAGTCAAGGCCCTAGTCTATAAAACTATGCAATAAGAAAAAAGCTGATGCTTAATCATTCTCATAGTAAAACTCTTTTTTGACTAGCCACTCCGCACCCACTACCTCAATAGATTGCCGTTATTATTATTTTTTTTTTACAAGCGGAAGTCGAGTTGCCGACTGTGATCAGCACTTTAGGCTCGCGATCCCCGTTCCACTTCTATCCGGCATTCGAGATCCTCCAGAAACTCCGCGGGCTTCGCTTGCTTTGACACACATTTCGACGAGCTGCGTGCGTTCGCCGCGCGTGTACATATGTGTATACACACACACACACACACAGAGAGAGAGAGAGAGAGAGACACATATATATATATATATATATATTGGAACACAAAATTTATTGCCATACATCGACGAGGTTAACGCACCCCGAGAGACAAAGTCGCGACGACATGAATTTAAATTCCCTACTCGATACTCGCGTTTACCCACATTTACAAATCTTCCGGAAACCACGTTCAAATTTGACGCTTTTCCTGCCTTTTGTCATTCAGAGCGTTATCGAACGTAAAGAAAAGAAAAATAAGCGTTGCGCCTAAAATTTTAAGTGAAAATGGTTAAAGAGCTAAAAGAAAAATAATAAGGTATCTGCATGAGCTTGAAATTTCGAAAATACTAGTCTTTTAACTGCACAGTTTTTCATGGCCTATGGTACACGGCGATGGTATGGCAGATTGGAATAGTAGATACCCACGGATTTCCCAAACGGCTCTTCAGAATTTGACGAAATTTAACCAGACAATGTCAAATTGATAGTCGAACGGCTGTCTTCTCATAAAATGTCTTGAATTGTGTAAAAATTCAAAAAAATAACCGAATTATGACGAGTTTTGTGAAGGGTCGGATCGCTCACTGTTGAGAACGTGTTTTTCGAATTTATATTTGATGAAACGGTGTCACTCGTATCTCAAAATCTATTCGTCACTTTATATTTGGTCAGAGCATAGTTTGTAACATTTTACCGTCTGACTGAATGTTTGTTAAATATATTTATCTATTTATTGATAACACATTGTTAAACTTGTTTTTTTTTCGAAACTTTTTTAATTCTACAACTTGCCATTTCCATGTTTTTCAAAATTTCAATAAAATATCCGGCCATACGAAAGGTGTTTTATTATACTGAAAGTAACGATCGAACTTTCTTTAAAAAATAATAACTTCGTTGTTTATTAAGATTTTCCTGTGAAAAAAAAATACTCCAACTTGGCGAGACTTATCAGTTGTATGTAAGATTCCGACTTCGTCATCCCAATACTCTCGTCAGAAAATCGACCTTTTTGGGTCCTGAGCTTATGCAGACTCCGTAAACAAAAACATTAACGTGCAAAACGTACAAAATACATTAATAAAAATATTTGTCGAAAATGCCATTTTTGTCCCACCTAGGTGGATGGACCTAAGTGGGTCAAAAAATTGAATAGTCCAAAATTATTTGTATTCTATAGTATCACCTTTTAGCTATATGCCCTGAACATTTCATTGAAATATTTCTAAAATTGATGACGAAAATTTTCACTTTCCAAAAATTTGCCTAAAAAGTCGTCAGATAATTGTTAATAACAAATCAACTATGCAATATAACAAAAAAAATCCTACGTACTTCCATAGACAATGTATTTTTCAAGATATATTCAACATTTAATGTGAATTGGTTGAAAATTGTCTGAGTTATGTTTTCGGCCAATTTAAAAAATGCAGTTTTGAGATAAAGGCTGCACAGATGCCTTTTTGAAAAAAATCGCTTAAAAAATTATTGTATACAGTCACTGATATGTATGATAAACACCCTTTTTTGTAATCTCGATTTATTTTGTAGTTTTTCTGAAGAAAAAAAATCCCCAAAAAGCCTATTTTCGGCCTCTAGAAACACTGTTTTCAAAATCGGTGGACATGAGATCGCGAGAACCACTTGATGGATTATTTCCAAATTTACAAGACATACGATGAGAAACATTTAAATGTCGTTGACGATCTCACTTTCTTCAAATTAACGTTCATTTTTTGAATAATTACGTGAAAATGACGACGTATTTTATAGATTTGGTTAAAAAAAAATACAAGTCGTTAAAAAAAAAGATTTAAAAAATCGACGATCGTCAACGACTCATATTTATTGTTAACTCGAATAACCCGTTTAGTTTTTAGATGCCAGATAGACCGTTTCAGCTGAAGAGTGTCCACCGCCAGACATCGCGAAAAAAATGCATTATCTGCCGGTGGCCATGTTTGCGTTGTTTTTCTGTATTGTTTATATGACTTTTTAAAAAGGCTCTCAATATATGTACTTTTGTGTTTAAAAAAATGCGTTTCTTTTCCATAAACCGTTTCCCAGACAAAAAAATTGGAATTTGGCCATTTTTCGAACCTCTAGGTAGATGTAGACCCTTAAGAACCAAAAGTTTTCGTGTGAATTTCTCAAAAATAAAATAGTTCAATCTCCTCTATACTGAGTACCATGCACACGTGTCTACTTCGACCGGCCGTTCACTGTCCCTATTCGTCAATAACCTTCGAGATGATTATTCAAAACTTCATAGTTTCATTCAGTGTCTTTTTTAAATATTTTTCACGCCAACACTTGCCGCAGGGATGGGTGCGTGTATAATTTAATTCGATCTCCCGACTCGGGTCTTCTCCCGGCACCGTCCTTGGAAAAGTTAACGACGGCTGCTTCCTGAACGAAACTCACCGAGATATAGCAACAACAAAAAAACGCTCTTTCGTTCGGTCCAAGATTTGTTCGACGATTGAAAAAAGGGACCAGTTTCCGGGTGCTCGAACGAGCAGCGCGGGTCCATCATTCGCTGGTGAAAAATAATGCACGCAAAAGGCGCCGAGTCATGTGTGCCGCTTCAAGTGATATTATCTCGGTGATAAAGCATGAATGATTATTTCATCACTGATCAACCAGTCCCTCATATACATAGGGTGGCCTGAAAAGTCACGTCCAAACGAAAAATCCAGATGTATCAATACGTATCCGAATCACCTCCATGTATATTTTGTGATCTTTTTTACTTTTCGAGAGATAAGCATTTTTTAAGTTTTCCTATGGCCTAGATTGTTTTTTCTCTTCCGTGTATGTACTTTCCTCTTCAAAGTTCTTTAAAGCCATTGCCAGTCACTCAGAATAGTATAGATAAATTTTTTTATCATCAGAACTTTATCGTCTGATCTTATCGAGCTTATTTTTAAGAGGTCTTCTCACTTTAGACGCTAAAAAAAGCTTATTCTAGAGCTAAAATTTTCATTCATTTTTTTGATAGGTTTATATTATAGGTATTGATATAAAAGTTGCTACACTTAACCTTTAATAGTCACACTGGGTCCACGGGATCCAAACAAATTATTTTGATGCCGTACAACTTTTTTTTTCCAATAAAACATACATTTTTTTTATATGCGCAAGCGTTTCATTCTTTCCTTATAAATCGCACCTGCGTTGGATGAAATGAATATACTTTTTGAAAAGTCCACAGGAACCGCTATATCTATTTCAAAGTACATCGTTTCCAGATTATAAAATCATTTTTTTTTTTGGTCGATAATTACAGGAGTTACAGCAATTTTTGTAAAAAAAAGTCATTTTTCACGTTTTTTTGCATACTTAATATTTAATTTTTTGATTTCTAACCATTATCCTTGTATTAAACAAGATGCAAATTATACCTCACTATTTTTTTTATACCGCCCAATGCATTATTTCATTATTTATAACAATTCAAAAACGCCTGGGTCCCATGGACCCAGTATGACTATAACGTCATTCTAGCTAAGTGTGACTACTAAGGGTTAATAAATACACTTTCGCAATACATTTTATTTTTAAATAATTCATTTACGTAATTATTCATAGACGAAAATGGTAGTTAAAATAATGTCCTAAAAAAATTGTAGGTCTACACTGTTGATGAAATCTCGAAGATGGATCATCCGAAACAAAAAAACCAAACGGTTTTAGATTCAGTATGTTAATGGCTATAGCGCATATCATACGATTTTTTATATATGCAAAAATAACAAAATGGCGGACATTTTTCGCAAAAACAAAAAACGTGTTTTTCACCGTTTTTGGCAAAAAAATAAGTAAATATCAAAATAAAACAAATCCTTGATATGCGCTATAGCTATAGTTGTAAATAATATGTGGTTAAAATTTCATAAGGATCGGTTCAGTAGTTTCGAAGATTTTATCGACAAGCCTCAAGAAAAATGCGTTCATAGTTGGTTTGGGTTACGTAAATACATTTAAAAAAGTTTAATGTATTTCGAAAGTGTGTTTATTACGTGTAACAACTTTTATATCAATATCTATCATATAAACCTATCGGATCGAATGAATTGTTGAATAGAGAAATTCGGAACTCTAGAGAAATTCCTACTCTGTGAACACGTGAGAAAGTTCGCGGAAAAAGTGCGAAAAAGAGAAAACAAGAAGTAAAAAGGGTACGAGACGATAAGTTGTAATGGAAATGTAATAATAGAGAAAAAGAGTTTTGGAAACCAAAGAAGCATAGAATAAGAGAAAAGTATTTAACCGCTGTAATTTGATGGAATATTCTTAAACCCGAGAGGCACGATTGGCTAAATAAATAATAAATAATAAATAATAAATAAATTAAACCTATCAAAAAAATTCACGAATATAGCCTTCTTTAGCATCTACAGTGAGAAGACCCCTTAAGGCGAAATAGAAGATGTACCACGTGAAATATGAGCGCGAGAGAGATATCTGAAATTTTCGAACAGAGATTCCTCTGAGATGAATAATATTTAGGGCAAAAGGAAATCATCAAGCTCTGCGTCATGAAATTCTCCTGAGTCTAATGCTTTGTTTTTCCTAAAAAGTTGAACCATCTATGAGAAAATTGGGTTGAAAAATTTGTGAGGTTATGTTGACCTTGTACATGCCCTTAAGGGATCATCACAGTGTAACGGGTTAATCAGTCTGATTTTTTTATCTCAAATCAAAACACTCACGAAGAACAGAAAATAAAATTTTAAACGCTCATTTTTATTTTTTTTACATTTCTTTTAACGGTTGAAAATGTTTCGAAAAAAGGCGTTCTCTCGGTGTACGCGGTTGTGGCCGTAAATATTATCTGAAATAAAATTTGTAAAAAGATTATTAATCAGTATAAAAGCCGCTGTCTTGCTGTGCGTTTTTTTTTCATCAAAATTCACAAAATGGCGGCGGTTTGAAAAAAAAGTATCGAACTTAGCCTATTTTTTCGACAGGTTTTCTTTCGAAAAAATATGAAGCCTTAAAAAAGCTTCCATAGCAAGATAAAGAATGGCGTGAAGAATGTTGTGTCAAAATTTGAGACGGATAGCTTGAAATCTCTCCCTTTGAGAGTGTACACCGCTTTGAAAAACGATATTTCGAGAAAAACGCGTTTAAAGTTCTTTTTATCGTTATAAATTGTCTACTTACGTTTATGTAAGTATATGAACAGCATGTTTATAACCGTCTATACTATCGGATAATGCAAAAGAAAATCAATTTTTTGAAAATATTACAATGTGATGGTCCCTCAAACTTTTTATCAAAGTCTAATTTTGTACGTTGGTAATTTTCTAATTGAGTACGTTGGTGTTCAGTTGGTCATTCATTTATTGTTCAACACTGCACTTCATATCGATAACACAGGTACGAAAAATCGCGAGGAAAGTATACACCGAAAAGAGAACAATTTTCAAAATGCTTTTTTCTCGAAAAGTACAAAAGATCGTAGAACATACAGGGGCGTCATTTGAATAGGTATAGATACGAGAGATCTAGATTTTTCATTTGATCGTCATTTTTCGAGTCACCCAGTATGTTTAACGCGTTTCACAAGTTGGATGAAAAATCGAGATAACTTTTAGATTTCCGCGATTCACGTTTACGTGGATCGCGTCGTTTTCCTCGTTCTTATTTTTGCCTTCTTTAAATTGCCATGCGTGCCACGAGTCGTGAGTAATACGAGAGGTCATTAAACTCACCGGCGCGTATTTACGCACGAACTGACGTGAGAATGCCGAATTTTACGTATAGTAGAACACCGTTTGGATTTATGGACCCGCATAATTTATGGAACGGAGCCAGCACGAGTTTCGAGCTACCCTACGGGTATTTCAAGCCCCCCCCCCCCCCCGTGCCAATTTTTGACGGAACTACGTCCATTTGTATACCTACGTTGTTCAATGACCTGATTATTTTTAAGGGCTTACATGCTCGCTCGAAAAAATCAATATCTTTGTAAAATGTTTAATTTACAGTATCAAGAATAATATCCAATTAAATAGAAATGAAAAATCAAATGAATTTAAAAAATGATAAATCTCTAATGAAATTTGAATAAAAAATTTGCCCCAATAGCTTATAATTTTGACGCAAAATTATTTGGTTGTTTTTTTTAAAGAAGTACCAAATATGTTTACGTAATGTTGATCATTTTTTTTTTCCAATCAGCATTTTTATGAAGACGATATTATTATACGCGATTTTTTGAAAGATCAATTTTTTTGCCCCGGTACTTATCTAGTGTCTTGTATCTTATCTAGTGTTTTATATCCGATATTAAGCTGCAGTATTTTGCTTTAGGGTTGATACTAAAAATTGGAAAAATTCCACAACGATGCGTTTTAGCGAAAAAAAGTGGCTTCGGACCGTGTGCCGCTATATTGTATTGAAAAAAATGTCAATATGTATTTTTCTACTCTCCTTTCTGTGTATTTTGAGAAACCAATGATAAAATTACCATACGAAGCGGGCATAACTGTCGGCGACTTTTTTCCCCCGTCCGGGAGATAAGATTAGAACGTATCACGTTGTTATCCCGAAAACTCTTTTTTTTGTAAATATTTACGAATTTACGTCAAGAACGGTGAATTAACACCTGGAATTTGCTGAAATTTTTCCCTGATGCCCGGGCCTCTCATGTGGAGCCCGAAATTAGACGGGCCAAAAATAAATATTGATCCAAAATTTCGAATTAAAATGTTGCAGTCCTCTACACTTTTGTCTCGACATTTTTACTAAAGATGTTCCTTGTGAGTGCAAAACGACAAAATTCGTGAAAACAATAAAAGGATCTTCGTATCTTTGGAATAGTTCGTTAAATATAATTACATACTGTTGCATTCAGCAGCACGATATTTCGTGAAAATGATTTTCCTCCGCCTTATCATTGTTTTAATGTGACTTCTGGACAGTGTCGAATATCGATTTTACAAAGCCTCGGGTGTGTCGAGAGTAGGAACGGTGAATCGTCATTTTTTTCCGCTCAGGTTCTTATCGATTGTCGACATTTTTTCGTGACTAACGGTCTAGTGACGGTGAAGAAAAATCGCGTTCGTTTTCACGACTGTATTTATCGAGAGAAAAAATAAATAAACCTCGTAATGCATTTCAATATTGACTCAATAAATATTCATTATAGTTTCGTATTCGTGTTCAATAAAAAATTGAATAACGTTACTTGCTGTTTTTATATAATATTCAACATAATTCAGTAATTCATCATTCAATCTGCGAAATCAATTTACCATAATTAATATTCAATTACATGTGCCGTTCAGTTTCCCACCATTATTTTAATAATACATTTTTTAAATATTTATTTATTTATATGTCAGTATATTTGCGCTATTTGTATAATATTTTATCCCAATCGATATTCAATTACATTTCATGTTCAGTTTCTCACCATTATTTCAAAGAAACATTTGTGAAATATTTAATTACTCATATTTGAGTATAGTTTCTCACCTTTATTTGAATAAAACATTTTTTCAACACTCAGTTATTACTATTTCAGTGTATTTGGTCTATTTATTGAATACTCAATATAATTCAGTAATCAATCTTCGTAATCAATTCAACCTAATCAATATTCAATTATTTTCACTGTTCAGTTTCTAACCATTATTATAATAGTTTTATTTTCCATATTTGTTTATTAATATTTGGTTGTAGCGAGCAAACATTTGTCGCCACTCCCTCGATTGGATCATTGCGTTTTCAAATGTTATCCTATGCAAGTTACTGCGTTTATTTTTGTTTCATAATTTCTTTCCAATAGATCGGAGCTTCGGCCATTTTCGTAGATTTGCCGATTGCCGGTACTTCATCCCGTTCCGAAGAGCTGTTCGTTTTGTTTCTCTTCTCCCACTTGTGCACGTACAACTCGTAGATAAATTCGATGGGCCTCAAGATGCTCAGCCCAAGAAACATACTGCACAATCCCCCGTAAGCGCCTGCGAATTCCATTTAAAGCACATCATATATTGGCATGATGCAAAAAATAAATAAAATATATAGTGCGCGGAAAAAATCTAAAAGCGCAGGCTACGAAGTGCTCTATATTGTTGAGAAAAAATTCAGTACGAATAGTAAAAACTATATATATATATATATATATATATATTAGACTGGCCTAAAAAAAATCCCAATTGAAATTTTTATTAAAAATGTTGTTGAGAATGACAAAAAACGAGAGCTGACCAAATGTTAGCCCTTTATATCAATATTTAAAGGTCCCTCATCGCGATTTACTATGTCCCATTCATTTGACGTGGTAAAAGTTTTGATTGCCGCTTCTCAGTTTTATAACTCGCCTACGGGTAAACACACGAAAATGCCCGAAACATTGTTTTATCGGAAATTTAACGCTCTACAAAAAAGGTTTCTAGCCTTCATACGATAAATTCACTCGTTCGAATTTTATTCAACGTCAAAGTTGAACCTATGATAAATTTCATGATTTTGTGAGATTTTTAGACTTCTACAACGAAATTATTTGTATGATATTCCTAATAGATTTAAATTTATTGTCATTTAAAAGTACATTAATACAAAAATCTATTCTTCAACCGAATTCAATTCCCATAGCATGATAAATAAATATCTAGGGAATAATTTAAAAAGGATACAATACTTTTCAAGATGAATCACAAAAAAAATCAATAATTTTGACACAAAAGTCCAAAAATATCACAAAATCGTGAAATTTATCATCAATTCAACTTTAATGTTGAATAAAATTTCAACGAGTCAATTTATCGTATGAAGGCCAAGAACTTTTTTTATAGAGCGCTTAATTTTCTATAAACAACATTTTTAGGCGTTTCTGTGTGCTTACCCGTAGGCGAGTTATAAAGCTCAGAAGCGGAAAAACAAAACTTTCACCATGTTAAATGAATGGGAAATAGAAAATCGCGATGAGGGACCTCTAAATATTAATATAAAGGGCTAAAATTTGGTCAGCACTCATTTTTTGTCATTTTTAACATTATCAACAAAAATTATAAAAAATAACATTTTAATTTTTTGAGCCAGTCTAACATATAGACAACTATAATTTTTTTTTTTTTTCAAAATCAATATTATTGCAAATGGTGAACACTAACACTATAAAAAAAAATCAACCCTTGCAAATGGTGAACATCAAAAACTGGGTGTTTCATTTGCCATGGAATGTTAATCGCATGAAAATAAAACGGGCTGGAAATTGATGCACAATTGACGAAATTAATAAACCAATTAAATTGATGTTAATTAAATAAATAAGTTAGTCCAATTTAAAAGGTAATCCAATTGATAAATTAATTCAATAAATAAGTCAATTCAATTGATGGTTTTATTAAACCCATACGTTAATTGAATTAACGAGTGAATTAATTAATCTCGAAATTATCTCGAATCGAAATTAAATTCTCCATACGTTTCAAGTACTCATAAATTCAATGAAGCGCTAGGTGAGAAAAAAAAGACTGCATAAGTCGTAAATACGAAAAATGGAGAAACAATTCAACAAAATCTTCTGTATTCAACTTATGTAAGGACAGTCAGTTATCAAATATGTTTAAAAAATAATTATTACCACCGTCACGCGGTACGAAATGCGATATCGTTGGGCGAACTCCGAGTGGAGCAGCGCAATTTGATTGGATTTTGTTGTCAAACGAGTTTCGCGCATGACAGACTTTTATCGCACACATATCGAGTGCATAGAGATACCGAGCTATAAATTGTATTATAGTCGCGAGTGACACAGATTTTGCATAAATAAAAATCGATGTATGTGTACACGTGTACTCACTCATTAGGTCGTACCAATAATACATCACGTCTTGTCTGAATCGTGGTATCGTAGGGTGCTCGAAGCTGATACTCAGGACTATGCTGTCTTTCGTTACGTTGCTTGGGCTATGACTACAAAAGAAAATATTTTCAGCCGGCAATTAAGGGGCCAGTCCACTTTGAAAATTTCAAAAAATCGATTTTTTTTAACTGTTTTCGAAAGTACATACATTCAGAAATATTGTGTCAAAATAGGTGCAGGAATTGCCGATTGAGTTTAGGCAAGAGTTTTTCATAGTATAAACTTCAAACGCGTTTTTCTCGAAACACCGTTTTCAAAATCTAGCTCCATCGTATCTCTAAAACCAATAAACCGATTCTCGTGAAATTTGAACCACATATTGTAAACATGATTCGCAACAAGATGACCCTCGATGGTTTGAAAATTTTGATTTTTACTTTTTTTTGCGAAAAACTGCGAAAAACGCGTTTTAAAAGACTTTTTTCGTTTTTCATCTGCCGTTTTTGCATTTTCTGATAAAACTTTATATCCGACAATCATTTGTAGCTGGTGCCATACTGAATATAATGGACTTTGATTTTTTTGTTTCCGACAAGCCGTTGCCGAGCTGCGATGGAGCTACCTAGCCCACCTATTTTTCAGGCGTTACGTTAAACTATAGTTTTTGTACTTAAAAATGAATAAAAATGAATTAATTGTTTTAAAATGTTTTATATTCGAAAATAGCCTTTTTTCGTGACTCCAAAGTGGAGTGGCCCCTTAATATAATCGATAATTCATTTGTGCTCCACAATTTTTCATTAAAAATACACGCTATATTGATATTTTCTTCTGATTATATGATTATAATCAGAATAAAAGTGATCGAATCATCGAATAACATTAAATATTACAATAAAGATGATCGAATTAAATTGATCAGTATTAATTATTAGTACAAATTAAGTATATCAGTCTCCAGCCCGGAAAAAAGGTAAGTTCCGACAGTTTTTTATGAATACGCAGTTGATAAAATAAAATTGCGTTCAATGGCAACATTGAATCGCAAATTTTCCACCGCTTCGACATTTTGTTTGGCGTGACATTTTTTTGGAACCTCGTAACTACATTTTACATAGAAGTACGAAGGGGATCTGCGATATGACAAAAACTTTGGCCGAAAAAAATATTTTTGGCTTTTTATTTTTACCGAAAACAACTCTTTTTTAACATCGATTTTATCAAAAAAACGTTTCTTTTCGATTTCCCTACGTACTTTGAAGGCAAATCTTGACTAGAAGTCAAATTATTTTGAAGTTTAGTGCACGGGGCAAAAAATGGAAAACTCTTGCCACTCTTGACTCTATCAGACAGAAGGTGACTCGCTTGAGCGCCGCCATGTTGTTACAAAATTTCGTAAAAAAAGTTTGCAAAGATACTCAAAGACCTGTAGAATTTATTCTACATGTCTTTGATTATCTTTGCAAATTTTTTTACGAAATTTTGTTAATTTCCACAAGTTTTGGCCTTTAGGCCATTTAACGAAATTTTCACACTTGACATTAGGCCAAAATTTGTCCACGATGGCCTAACGGCCTAACGGCCATTAAACGGAATTTTAATATAATCGACTGGGTATGCCTAAAAAACTATGGAAATTCACCTTTTTCCGGGCTCTAGACTCGTAGTCTCCCTTAATTAGAAGACAAGTCTAAAAAATGATTGAAATTAAAAAAAAATTTAATCGCGTTTTTAAAACGGACTAAAAAGTATACAATAATTTCTCCTAGCCCCATACAGGTTCCTAACCCCATACAGATTATCCTGAAAATTTGTGATTGTGAATTTTTAATAGCTATGAAAATACTTGTAAGATTTAAAACGAAAAACGTGGGGCGCATGCAATAGATAATTCATGCATGAACAGTTCACCTAAGTCACCAATAATTTTAATGCACTGCACATGATATGAATTGCTGTGTGAGTTTTCTCAACGACAGCTACTCTTTACACTCCTATCCCTACACTCCATCTATCGCATGAGCCCCACGTTTTTCGTTTTAAATATTGCAAGTATTTTCATAGCAATTGAAAATTCACAATCACACATTTTCGGGACAATCCATATGGGGTTAGGAATCTGTATTGGGTTACAAATCTGTATGGGGGCCGGGTTGAAATTCCGAACATTGAATGATCAGAACGCTCAAAACTCCGAAAGAATAGTACACCGAAAGAATTTTACACGAAAGACCAAAACTCCGAAAATCTGAACACCGTCAAAATAATTCAGCTATGGAAATTTTTAAAGTTTCAAAAATTTCAATAGGTCGACGAATTATTTCAAGAATTCTCTTTTATTAAGAAGTGATTTCGCGTCAATTTTGAAATTTGTCTAGACAATGTTATACGATCTAGATCATTTACAGTCAACTGTGTAGATTTTCGCTGGCATGATCTTGACATGAGGGCCGGGTTGAAATACCGAACTTTGAATGCGCCGACGGTTTTAAATTCCTAATTTTCATGTTTCGAAATTACAAGGTTCGTCAAGATTATGCCAGCGAAAGTCTGCACAGTTGACTGTAAATGATTTAGAACGTATAACATTTGTATAGACAAATTTCAAAATTGACGTAAAATTACTTCTTAATCAAAAAAAATCTTCAAATAATTCGTCGATTTATTGAAAAATTTGAAACTTTTGGAACTTCCATAGCCGAATTATTTTGACGGTGTTCAGATTTTCGGAATTTTAGTCTTTCATGTAAAATTCTTTCGGAGTTTTGAGCGTCCTGATCATTCAAAGTTCGGAATTTCAACCCGGCCCCCTGTATGGGGCTAGGAGAAAATATTTTATACTTTTTAGGCGGCTTTAAAAATTCTTTTTCTATTTTAATAATTTTATTTTCTGCTTTTTAAACTTGGGTGTGTGAAATTTTGCTTCTCCATCTCTAGACGTCGCTTGCGCAGGGTGGCTGTCTCCTTGACTTTGAGAACTTGTCACCAATGCACTATTCACTATGAATATTATTATTCTTATTATTTTAAATTTGTTGCCTTTCACTAAACCATATTTCTCCATATCTTTATTTTTTTCACATTTTTTTTCTTTTTTTCTCTATCTGTGACAGACTTGCCTGTCTGTTTATTTGTCTGTCATCAAGATCTGAGCCACGTTCATAGTTTCAAGTCTCTGGCCTCATCCGCAAGTAAGTTTAAAATCGATTGCAACATTTTTACCGAACAGCCCAGGTAGAAATTGTGTTTGGAATCCTATAGGATTCCCCTACTTCTCCCTACTCCCTGATAGGGATCCAACGGGACACCCCATTGGATCCCTATCAGGAAACGTCACGCTCGTACATTGGATTCCAAGAGGGACTCCCCATCGGGATCCAAAAGGGATTCCTATCGGGATCCAAAAGGGATTCCCATCGGGATCCAGTAGGGATTCCTATCGGGATTCCATAGGGATTCCATAGGGATTCCCTATTAGGATCCAATAGGGATTTCCCATCGGAATCCAATGTAAGAATCTTAAAGCTTCCCCACAGTATTGAACGGAATCCGATACGATGCTTGATCGATCATATCGCATTCTGTAAGCCCAAAATGCTACAAAAAATAAAAGCATCGATACACTAAAGAGATCAATTTATTGTTTACAAAGGAGTACATATCGAATACCACAATATACTTATTTTGTTTTTTTTTTTAATTGTTTACCCATACTGAATATTTATAGTGCTTTGTATAGTATTCTTCGAATACTTATATCTTATATCTATATCTTCGAGTACTTTTTATACTTTATGAACTTTTTAAAAATACTTTAAATACTTTTTATGCTGTAACGTAGTTTTTATACACTTTTTATACTATTATTAAGCAAAAATACTTGTGCAGTTATGGGCGGGATATTCTTTGAATACTTTTCATACTATATAAAATTTAAACACTTTAATAAGGTTGATGCTTGCATCATTGGAATGCAACAAACATTAATGCGTGTTTGGAGTAAATAAATTTTACGATCGCGATTGTGCAGTAACTCGATCGTCGCGCGCTTTTCAACGACGACACGAATATATATGTACCTTGTGCCGCTTATGTTCTATCGCCCGACGTCTTTCTTTTGTCGGAAGCGATTTTCTGAATCCTTATTGGATCCCGATAGGGAATTCCTATTGGCTCCCGACAAGGAATCCCTGTTAGATCCCGATGGGGAATCCCTATTGGATCCCGATGAAAAATCCACCGGGTCGGGTGGAAATTGCTGTTACGGGCTACAAACTTAAGCGAATGTGTAATAGATATCATGTTTATAAAAATATGATTTCATACTTACATTTAATTTTCTTTTAAAACCTCATTTAAGCCGCTCTAACAAAACTCTACACCCACAGCGATAAACTGCAGACGCAATCGTAACTCGATTGCCGTCACGTCCAAAACAAATTTTTATGTGCACAAGTATTAAAAATTCAAAAAGTGTGCATATTAAAATTTATAACAAGTTTTTTTAATCGTATAAAAAATACTAGCCCATAACAAACTATAAATATACAATATGGGTAAGCACTAAAGTAAAGAAGTTACTAAAGAATATAATTATATATTGTAGTATTCAATATCCTAACAAATTCCTAGAAACACGTTGGTGCATGTTGAAACTCCCAAGCAAATCTGTGCACGGGACCATCAAAGAATCATTTTTTACAGAGCGTCGCGAAATCCCATTTTATATAATTTCTAGTAAACAATTCTCAAACCACGTTAATCTGGAAACAGCCCAGGATCCATTTGGATTCCAATGTGGTCTCCCTACCTGGGGTGTCCATATCAAATCCCCATAAGGATCTGGTAGAACCTGGGGAGTCCCCAACAAATACATTTGGATTCCAATGTGGACTCCCTACCTGGGCCGTCCCTATCAAATCCCCATAAGGATCTGGTAGAATCTGGGGAATCCCCAACAAATCTATTTGGATTCCAGTGTGGACTCCTTACTTGGGGCGTCCCTATCAAATCCCCATAGGGATCTGGTAGGATCTGGGGAGTCCCCAAAAAAATTCTGCATGGGAGACAACCAGACAACCAAGAAAGCGAGTTAATAAAAACGTGGTTAAAATAAAATGGCCTACTTTTTCACGAAATCAACGAGGCTGCTATCATAGTGATGAATCTTGCTGTTACTGGAGGAAACTGAAAAATCGACAACATCGCAAGACGGCAGACAGTCGCAGGCCAAATTTGTGTCGTTGTTGTCCCACGTGTGCTTATTCGCCTCCTCAAGTGGTGGTTGGATGCTCCACCATTTGTCTATTTTTATATATCGTTACGACAGACACATTATCATCTTGAGTAAAACAACTAATCATTTTGAATCCATTATTCTACGCTGGAACGTCAATTCCTTATCATCCAAAATCGCCACGTTCGACTCCTCACTTTGTCACACCTTGCGACGTCTCAATTTTATTTACATACGTGAAAACTTACACCTGTTGGCTCTGAGACAGTGCAGGTCCAGGAGAGTGCAATCTCTCACGTTTTCTGGAACGTAATTATTTTGTATTTGTCATGTACCTCGACTTATGATAGGACCATCATGAACTTACTGAATTCTGCCGGATAGGGATAGAAGAAGGGAACACATCCGCAAGTTTTGAAAATGTCACGGGTCCTGCACAACATTACGCATTGACTATACGAGTATGTCCCACCGTATTCCTCATATAGTTCGTTACTGAACAAACATTTACGTTTGCTCTTGTCGAAATGTAACACGTCCTGTAACGAACCAACACGAAACATAACGTTTTGAATAACATAATAAAAATAAATAACTTGAAGCACTTAAGGTGGGAAATCCCTTTAGACGCCTGAAAATAAGGCATGGTTCATGAATTTATTTAAAGGTGATAAAATGGATTGGTGTAGAATATCCGTAAGTCGAATTTCCATAACCGAATATCCGCAAGTACGAATATCCATAAGTGACTATCCATAACTCAATATCCATAAGTGAATATCCATGAGTCGAATATCCATATCCAAATAAACTCACTATATTTGTCTAATTCCCGCCATTTCTGGCACTCATTTCTACTCTATACTCACTTGTGGATATTCGACTTACGGATATTCGACTTATGGATATTCGAACTTATGGATATTCGTACTTATGGACATTCGTACTTATGCATATTCGTACTTATGGATATTCACTTATGGATATTCGACGACATTGGATAAAATGATCGCATTATTTTTAAATTATGACATTATCTTATTACAACTTTCGAGTGTTACATTTTTTTCTTTTTTACACAAAGCAAAATGGTGGCGTTACAAGGTATAAGCGTCTTTTGAAAAACTGCTCATGTTATAGCTCAAAAAGTTGTTGATTCATCTGGCCGAAATTTTGGGAGGTTTCTCATTATAACTCTCATTATTTCTCATTATAACAGTTTCTCATTATAACTCATTATAACATTATTGGAAGGATATACCTAAAGTTTTGAGGTTACGGCGTAAATAAATTACTTTTTCGGCATCAAAATTATCGAGAAAATAGTCAAACATATGAAAATTTGATTAGAAAGCCTACTTAATTTTTAATTTTATACTTTTTTTATACTTTCATATGTATGTCCTTTCAATAATGTTATAATGGGAAACCTCCCAAAATTTCAGCCTAAATATTTACACCCACACACATACACGCGTGTACCCACATTTTATAACAGCGATAATATTAAATGCCCATATTATGAATATATTGTTGTCTTTTCGATTATTAACACAGGTGTATGAAATAAAACATTGACAGGTGTCAAGGTACGTGCTTTCTTTGGTGTCATGAAAGTATTTTAAGTATATAAGAAAATAATAATAATGATTATTATATACTTAAAAGTATTATTATTATTGTATTGATATAATAATATACTTAAAATAATTATACGGCACAAGGCAAAGAGGAAACTTTGATATTTCGTTTACACTATGCTTAGCATACTGTTGGTCCAATGCTGCATTTTTTTACGTATTATAATAATAAAAATAAAAATAATGATAATATTATATTATTATTCTCACGCCTTTATAAAAGTGCATCGATTTTTTTCCAGTACAACTCTTATCCCTTAAAATAATATTGCTAGGTATAAAAAATGCATGTTAAATTTGAGCTCAAATCTAAGTGGCTATGTTCAATCATTTTTTGAAATCTAATGTTCACAATGTTAAGCACGTTTCTCGAAAATATCGATGTATTTATTTTTACACAAATTGCAGGTAATTGAAAAAATTACTTTTTTCAATTTCAAAGACTATTTCATACCTTTCTCAAATAGCTGTAATTTATAGAAAAATACTGATATCAGGATTTAAAAAAAGCTCTCTGAAACCGTACAGGTCGATTTTGAGAATATCCAATCGACTAGTAGTCGAGAGCGAATTTCCTGTGCAAATAAAATGGTAAGCTTGACCTCTAGGCTCCATGGATGCATTTTCGTATACCTGAAAACACTATCCGAGGGCCTACTCAACATTTTTGAAAATATCGATATTTGGTTTTCGGCGGATTCTCTAAATGTTAAATCCGAAAAAAATTCTCTGGAAATCTCAAGCCGATCCTTTCAAATTCAGGGAGTTATGGGCGTTGATAGGTAGGTTCCACAAACCGGCAAACGTTAAACGCGCTTTTCTCAAAATTACTTTTCAAAGTCGGTGACCACGATATCTCAAAAATCACTGCACCGATCAACTACAAATGCTAAAAACTTCTTTTTTACGATGCATAGTTTATGTTGTTTTATAAACGAAAATAGAGCACTGTTATCGCCGAAAATCGATACTTTCACTTTGGACTGCGGGCATTTTTTTCGATAGTCAATTTGACTTTGTCCATCACTGGATAATTTCATGCAAAAACTAAATGCGTTTGATTTTTTAATTTCGGATGATTAGTTTCCGAACAGCAGTCAACGCGATCACACAGGGTCCATGTGACCCCACGCGCGATTTTGAGCCAAAATTACTATAAGTTGTAGATGGCCAAGACGGCTGGCCTCCCTCAGGGGCCGTACGCAAATTACGTCACGCAATGGGCGGCGGGGGGGGGGGGGGGTCAAGGTTCGCGTTACGTCACGATTTTAAAACTGCCAGAAATAGCAAAATTTCTGCATGTTCAAATTTTTAATTCAAACCTCGCGTGCAATTTTACCGTGGACAGCTCACAGCTTTCTATACGCAAGTCAGTTAAGGGGGAAAGTCACCGGGCAACAACTTGCACAGTAGCTTTCCCACATCCCCCAAGCAAAATTTGAAGGACATTTCTTTTATTTACTTTTGAAAGAACATGTATTGAAAAATATGTTGGCAATATTTTTATTCACAAGTCCGAAAATTGACGGAGTTATAGTCACTTTAGTGAGAACAGGTAGCGCGACCAGTTATTGCCCTCAGACCGAATGCTTAAAAACTCATCAACCGATTATCAATTTTTTTAAAAACTTTTTTGTAATCATAGTGACTAGGGTTGTACGTATCGTTCTTTTTAACATTTGATAATTACTATTTTGAAAGACTGCTTGAATACAGAAATAGGGCCTTGAAAATAGAAAAAAATGTCGAAATTGTCAGTATTTTGTAATAAAAAACACGACTACCCATAACGATAGCTACATTTGTATAGATATCGATAAATTGTTGACTTTTAATTTACAGATAACCTTTCATAAAGATATCGATGGGACAATGAAGAGAATGTTTTTTTTTCGTCGTCAAATCAAGCATATATCTCGGTTAATTTTCAAGATTTTGTCATAAAAATTGGTATAAAACTAGATGCATATATACTTCATAAAATGAGTATAAACCCGATCCTTTCGTAATAAGTTATGTCTGTGAAAAGAATTGCATTTATTGACGACAAAGCACCCGTTACGTAACGGAATAGGAGGGGCCAAGCGTTACGGCCCCGTTACGTGGGGGGAGGGGGGTAAAAATTGGGAAATTTTGGGTTACGTAATTTGTGTACGCCCCCTTGTAAGGGTGCTTTGGAGTGTCCTTTGTAAGTACCGAGTAGGTTTGGCCGATTCGGGACGGTAGTTTCGTCGCGGTAGTCGATACAAAAAAATCGGGCGCGCGCTGGGGTCGGTTTGACCACCGTGTAACCTGCACAAGTATTTGTTTGTAAAAAGTGTTCTTTTTTTCTGCCTGCGATCACTCTACTTAATGTAAGTATGAATATGAAAACGGTAAAAGAAATTTCTATCAAGTTCACATGAAATGCTCCGAAATACGAATTCTTCGCGACTTTCGGCTTTTAAAACTCATTACAATACTACCTGGTAAACCATAAAACCATTAAAAATGTGCGACAAGCACAGTGTTTTCATCTGTGTCGACTGTGGGGGACAAACTTGACTTATTTGCGATTTTTTAATATTTTGCGTCTTTGAATATATTTTTTTAAATATATTTTTGTAATATCTTTCATATATATTGTGTTTACACTATGATCTCATAAATTTTCGAGCCACCGTTCCGAACAAATCGGTCATTTTTTCCGATTTTCGTTTTTTTTTCACTCCGAATTGGGCCCTCTTCAAAAGTCCATATAAATACATTTTTTGAGACGCCGACTATAAAGCTATTTTTTTCCTTAAACTCTCATTTCTCAAGAATATTAGCCTATTTTTTTAAATTCAAAATTGCAAGCTATGATTTTTAAGTCAAAAATGATTTTTTTCACGCATTGGTCCCTTCCTGATTTTTTCCGCCACTTTAAATGTCGATAACAATATCATATTGAGAATGCCACATTCTAAAAGGTTCAAACTAACATCCTGAATTTTTATAAGCCATTCGGAACAATAGAATCCACGTGGCAATCGTTTAAACATGGCTGCAGTCATGCGGATCCCACGTGACCACCAAGTTACTGGCCGTGGCTGTGACCTCGAAGGGTTAAAACCATACTCTGACGTGAAGAAAAAACGAATTAAAAACCTGCAAGTGTTTTTCCAGAAAAAAATCATGAAAATTCCTCTTTTTCCGGCCACGAGCTAGGTGGGAGCCGTTAAGGGGCTATACCAGTGTGAGACTTTTGAAAAAGTCGCCTTTTTGGCTTTTTCAATAATTTATTACTTTCAAGAATATCCTGTAAAAATTTCAAGACCGTATCTCTAATCATTTTATCTTGCAAAAATCGATAGTTAAATCTCTAAACGCGTTTTTCTCGAAATGAGATTTTTCAAATTTGCTGACATTGTAACTCAAAGAGCAATTATCCGATTGACTTGAAATTTGAACTGAGTACTCTTGAATATATTTACTCTACAATGACGAAGGATATTTTTGATTAGATAAAAATTGACGATTTGGCATTGAAAAAAACGACCATTTTATAGGCAAGAAAACAGACTTTTTTCATAACTACGCCATTTTGTTAGATTTTGAGAATTTTCGAAAATCCTACGTCATTGTACAGAAAATACCTTCCAGTTTAACGACATTTTTTCCTATTTCGGTTTCAGCTACTCAATCGGCCGGAATCATGTCAGCAGTAGAGAAACTTTTTTTTTGGTGCCTCCGAAGGCAGCGCATAAATCGCTTGGATCTCAATATTTTTCTATGAAAAAATTAAGTAATATAGGTCAAATATAGCCAAATATATTCTCAATTTTCCGAACCATTCAATTGAGTACTTTTCTTCCAAAAAATTCCCGAAAATCGCCCAAATTTTCAGCGTTCACACTGTTATAGCCCCTTGAAGGGGAGACGAAACTTTTTCGGCCCACCATAATTATACATACGAGGAGGGAGGATGGAAAATGGAGCTAATAAAATACCGGCGACGAATAAAAAGCGGTGCCTTTGACTTTGATAAATCTATCGCCGCCCGGGCCGATCATAATTTCCTTCAATCCACCACTCGCCGGGTCCGGATAATCGGTGGCCGAGAACAGCAGAAGCTTGTAACCTCGTGCCGGCAGGAGATTGTAATAATTATCTTCGAAGTCAGGATTCAAAAATACTCTGAGGCCGTACTCGTAGCCCGCGTATTTCGCTCTTTCCATATAAAACGAATAATCGGCCTTTCCATCGCTGGAAAAAAAAAAGAAACGATCTCGTACACTGCCGTATTTTTCGGATTTTTCGTCCTTCTCCAATCGCGACGATTTACCTGCTGATGATGTTCGACCATCGGACGTAATTGAAGACGCAACAAAGACCCTCGTGAGTCCAACGTGGTGCGAACAATTCTTCGCACGCACGTATCTCACCGCCCCAACTGCAATGCTCGAAACTGCTTCGACACGGTGGTAAAATGTGCGCCATTACTCTTTCGATATTGTAATCCGGCCCGAACAATGTAATCAAAATATTTTCGAGCAACTTTATATCGCCCGGGTTCGTCTCCCAATTTGAAAACGTGTACACGTGGCCCATGTACCTCAGCAGGTATCGCAATTTTTCGACCGTCACGTTCCCGACTCTTCGGAACTTGTCCATCTGCGATCTACAAATTTGGCCAATCTTTTCAACCGAATCTTGTCAACCGCGTCCAACAATAATACAAAAATAGAAATGTTACATATTCCTCTCATCGTATTCCTAATCGACTTTTTTATTCTTCGGTCTTGCGAACTAAGATCCGACGAAAGTTAGGGGAAGAAAAGAAAACGATTCAGGTAGATGGAATTTGTTGAAATATTGTGTTGGAGAAAATTGGAGGGTTACAATTCTTTAGCGAAGTTGGCCACTTTGCGACGGCTCAGAACGTTGATGGAGCATATCGCGATCGCTGGAAAAGTAACGTTTTGCACTGGAAACATGTCGTCGTCGATCGTAGTCGCCATGGGCTTCAGGTGATACGTTTCCGTTTCGTCGATTATCATAAACGTCAATACACCGAGTGCGAACAAATAAACGAACACCGTTATGCATCTGCGGAAATATCATTTTTTTAAAGGTGTATCGTTTGGACAATAATAGAATTTCGTATATGAACTTTGTTCTTTAATGCAACATTCATCATATACAGGGTGTCCCTCTTTATCGCACAGTGAAGGTCACCTCCACTTTTTTTAACGGAATGGTATATTTTTCTACCATCTTGTGGAGCACCTCAAGCCGCATAAGAAACATCAGGGGGTCAAAGTTGTTCAAGGTCATTCAAGGTCAGGATCGATTATATAAATCTAAATATCTCGGATCACTACCGAATATTTGGTAGTGATCCGAGATATTTAGATTCGTATTTCATTTGAATGACCTTGAATGACTTTGACCCCCTAACATTGTTTATGCGGCTTGAGGTGCTCCAAAAGATGGTAGAAAAAAATATACCATTCCATTTGAAAAAGTGGAGGTGACCTTCACTGTGCGTCAGCACCTCTACCCAAATAAAACAAATTGGTCGCATTTGATGACCCCCTGCACACCGTACAACTTTTGTCTGGAACATTTTTTTATGAGGTCGATAATTACCGAGTAATTTCGGATGGCAGAGACAAGAGGGACACCCTCTGTACAGGGTGTTTGGTGGATGGACCGACACAATTTTTGGGGGGATTTGGAGGCGGGGGTCGTTTGCTAGTTTTTTTGCCCTTAGATCCTATGTCCTAAGTGTCACGGTAATTAAGATATGATTTGTTTTCCGTTTTTTTTTAAGGGAAGGTTATGCCTTGTTGGGCCAAAAATGTTCGATTTTTCACCAATTTTTGATGCAAAAAGTATTAAATATAGTTGGAAATGCGTAAATGTATTAAAAATGTCAGGTTCTAAATGCATTATAAAAAAAACTAAAAGCTATTTTGAACTTTGTTTTAAAAAGTTCTCTAGTTTATACCCTTTCCAACGGTATACTACATGTCATAGAAATCATTCATGATGTGGTCAAAATAAAGAGAATAAGTTTTTTTTATAATAAATTTAGAAGTTGAAATTTTTCATTTATTTACACATTTCTAAGACTTTGGAAGCTCAAGGGTAATTTTCTTGAAAACAATTGTATCAAATAATGATTTATTCATAATAAACATACATTGCAGAATACAACCAAAGTTATTTCGTGCTATTACAATCACGAGCAATAAAGTTATGACGATTTAAAGACTAAATTGCGGGTGATTAAAAAAAAACGAAAGAAAAAAATCACAATTACCATGACACTTGGGATATAAGGTCTAAGGGTACAAAAAATGACAAATGACCTCCCTAATCCCCCAAAAAAATGTGTTGGTCCATACCCCAAACACCCTGTATACGAGTATGTATATATATATATATATATATATATATATATATATATATATATATATATATATATATCCTATATATCCTATATCCTATATATATATATATATATATAGGATTCGTTCATCGTTATTTCTAGACTTGCAAATTAATTATTTTCGAAACATTTAAAAAACGGTACAAATATAATGCGACTCAATATATAGGGTGTTCTGTAATTAATGAATCATCCTGCAACTGACGATAGGTCTGATCATGTCCCACTATATGCTGGAATTTTGGTTTAGTAAAAGGCGCACGGTTGTCAAAAATTTGGGCTTTTTGTAAATTAAACAAAATGCTTTCGGTTTTTCGTATACCATTTCTACAAATTATACCTTTTTTAGACCCAGTTTTTTTAAAATACTCTTGGTTATTTGTTTTATCTAGAAGAGTCTTCTTTTTAGACTTAAATGTTAAGGAAACTTTATGTAAAAAGATCTTATGTCAAGTTTTCATACACTCTAAATCGAACATCTGACTTTGATAACCTGCGGAAAAAATGTACTACGCATGCCAATTACTTAAAAAAAGTTTCTTACAATTAGTTATTGTCGATTCATATCATTTGTAGACATGGCATGCGAAAAACCAAAAGCAGATGGTTAAAATAATATAACATAAAATCGAAAATCTCGAAAACCGTGAGACTTTTACTAAACTGAAATTCCAGCATATAGTAGGACATGATATGACCTATTGACAGTTACCGGATTATCCATTAACTACAGGAGACCCTATGTATAAAATATATAAGGTGGCGACTATGAGGTGGCCATGTGTTTTTAAGGGGCTTGCTCAAGAATTTTGCAACTGAAAAAAAACATGATCTGTAATCGTTTTTCAAGTGCTTTATAAAAATAAATACATTGTGTGATGAGTAGTATTGGCCAGAAAAAAATGAACATTCTGCAACAAAATCAAAATACTTTGATTTTTTGGTTTCAGACAAGCCGTTGCCGAGTTGTGATGGAGCTACATAGCCCACCTATTTTTCAGGCGTTACGTTAAACTATAGTTTTTGTACTTAAAAATGAATAAAAATGAATTAATTTTTTTTGTAAATGTATTTCAAGACTTTATTTATCAAGCCCAATAACTTTAATATTCATATATTTTATAAAATCCTCAAAAAAAATCGCGAAAATAGCCTTTTTCGTGGCTCCAAAGTGGACTAGCCCCTTAATAAATAAATAAATTCTTCAACTTATTCGTCGATTTATTGAAAATTTTGAAACTTTTTAAACTTCCATAGCCGAATTATTTTTCCGGTGTTCATATTTTCGGAGTTTTGGTCTTTCGTGTAAAATTCTTTCGGACTTTTGATCTTTCGGGGTAGTATTCATTCCGAGTTTTTAGCGTCCTCATCATTCAAAGTTCGGAATTTCAATCCGGCCCCGTTCAGATTTTCGGAGTTTTGGTTTTTCGGGTAAAATTCTTCCGAAGTTTTGATCTTTCGGGGTAGTATTCTTTCGGAGTTTTGAGCGTCCCGATCATTCAAAGTTCGGAATTTTAACCCGGCCCCGTCTAGTAGGTCAGAAATAACATTTTTATTGCCCGACATTCTTTGCAAATTTATTTAGAAATACTTTTTCCTTGCTCTGGACACAAGATATGAGTGTAAAGAATGCAACGTCGGACTTTTAAATTAAGTTAAACAATAAAGCTGATGGAAGTTATCATTTTTTTCAAACCCGGACCGCACGTTAAGAAACACATGGCCACCTTAAAATTGTCACCCTGTATATGAGAAATTCACATTTCAAAAAACCCTGCCTCCATTTAATTAAAAAGATTCTTCCCCCATTAAAATAAAAAAATTCTTCCCTCAATAAAAAATTTTAAATCCTCAATGCCAGAATAAAAGTATTACTATAACTTACCTGTCCCACGGTTGCCTGATGAACGACATCCATTTTTTCGTACTTCTCGTTCGTTTTCGAGCTTTCCACGGCGATGTTGCCCATTTTCGAGGCGTCGAAAAATTCGCCCCATTGGCACGAACATTATTCGAGTTTCGAACCGTCAAATATTTCGTATTCTTATCACTCGCAGTGCGAACCAATCGCTCCGGAACTTGTAAGTTCACCATTGCCACTGAACGTTGGTGACTTTATTTCATATAGTGTCTCGTCTTCTACCGAAATACACGGCAAGGAAAATAGGGTAAGTAGAGGGATCGCGTGTACCAAATTTGGGGCCACATCATTGATGTTTGTACAGGCAATGCTCGAGTGTGCAAACAACAAATGATCGATCGTCGTGAGAACACAGGATAGTGCAAATATTTTATTCCGTGATTAACACTGATCGGAGCAGAGTTCAAATATCGTGAAACAACTGCGTTACAGAGTGCGAATAATTAATGAAATTTTCCTTAGCACTTCGACGCAAAAATGTCGAAAATATAACACATAATAACTTATTTATAATATATGGGTGACTCTGCCGGAAATCATCATTTTGCATGTAACTGGACTGTTTCAATAGATCAGCGATTCCTAACCTTTTCAGTCTTGTTACCTCTATGACCCATCAGGGAAACTTATTTTAACCGCCCTACCTACACACAAGCATTGCCACGCTTTTGAACCCTTATGTACACACCCGGGTACCCGGGTACCCATCTCGTCACATTTTTGCTTATAACTTGAATAAAAATTGAAATCTCGACCTGAGCTTTAAAATCCCCATTATTTAACTCTTTTAGAAGCTAAAAACACACTGGTAATTTTTTTAAAATTTGTTGAACTCAAATTAAATGACGTTAAAGTACATGTGCTTAGCGAGGACTCTCGGGTACCCCCGCTAGATGAAAAATTATGTTTTCCGTCAGGAATTCTGCCGGTCGCCGAAGGGTAAAACTGACCGCGCGCTACCTATGCAGCGCCCGGAGGCCCTACTTCTCTTTTCATGGAATAATCGTATCTATATCGGCCCAAGCACGGCCAGCGCGCCGGCAAGAGAGTAAGGGGTGGTTAGGTACCACCCAGGTAGGAAATCAAAAGGCTGACAATGGAAACAAGCTTGTGCGAGCGCCTTGTTTCACCGAGCCTGAGTGAGACAGCTCTGGGCCAGGTTTCATTGCATCGCTTGGAGCAGCCTGGAATCAAGACTGGCTGCTTAGCCTAAACTCAGGGTTATTTCAAGCTTTATTCAGCCGGTGAATTTTAAGGCTAATAAATCAAGGCTGGATGCAGGCTTGTTTCAGGATGTAATAAAATAAAATAAGTTGAAAATAATATTTTTTCTGTACTTTTATGAAAAAAAAAATTAGCAATAAATTTGTCGGGTGCGAAGACACGAAAAACGAAAGCGAAGGAGGCAGCTCAGAACATTTGAACATATGCTCTTATCGATATTTATGAGGTACACAAAAAAGTTTTTTTTCTCGTCAAACACAGATTTCGTATATACTCACTCTCTGGAGTTTGCGTACACTCTGTGTATTACGTGTCCCATAAACAACAAATAAAATAAAGTATTGTTTTTTAAAATATTTTTATATATATTTTATAAGAAATAATATAATGAATAATAAATATACATAATAAATAAAATGAATGCTTTACAAATTTATTAAATTTACCCCAATGTAGAATATAAAAAACTAAAAACAGGCCTCGTACAGCCTCGAGAAGAGTTTGGGATAAGCCTGGTCATAAATGCTCGTGAAGTCTTCATTAAGGCTCGTTTCGAGCCTTGTTGTGTCGTCGTTTCAGGCTTACTACAGGCTTTTCTACCAGCCTTTCGTCAAGCCTGTGTGCAAGAGCCTGAAACCGCGTTATCATTCAGAGGTTCAGCTAGGCCTGAAATCAGGCTGATGCTCAGCCTGAATTAAAAAATGTGAACCTTGTTTCAGAGCTTGGCGAGCCCTTTTTTCATCGTCAATTCCTACCTGGGCAGTGGTCTTCAATCTCCTCGATTTCGTCACGCGCGCGTTTATAGTATTGGTGTGAATTGGTTTTTCTAAATTTACGACTAAATTATTGGAGATGGAGAAAAGAATCGTATACACCTACAAGGTAAAATCTTCCATTCTACAACTTTTGTTCAAAACTTTTTTGCGATTTCCTCTTCGTTCTTGAAATAATGCATATTCTTCGGTTTTTAATCCTTTTCTTCACTGTTAATAGTTAAAATTCCTGGAAATTCGGATTGCCCGGGTCGATTAACATAGGAATACATGTTTCGCTAAGCGGTCGCAAACATTTTCGACTTTGGCCACTTTTGACGGGACTAGAAGCTGTACCAGGCTAGGGAACTTGTAAATGGCTTAGATAGTTTCTATTGATGTTCATTTGATAAAGCAAATTTATTCTAAACGATTCCATTCATTTGCAACTCAGGAATTGAGGCCTTAGGCCACAGTAACGGGTATAAAATCATGTGCGAATTTACCAATTTTTTTTTCGTATGAAAAAGTGATTCACTCATAAAATTAATTACACACCTATTTAGTATGAATATCAAGCCGTTAGAAAATATGTATATATATTTTTTTCGATGTACAAAATGGCTGACTTCTAATATTTTCTTTTGTTATCTTTTTTTTAGACGCTCCGCGGCGTGATATTTGGCATCCACAATTTTTTACCTAGAACAAAAAACAAAAATGCTCGTCAATCTACATTAGCATACGTAGGGAAATACGTACGGAATTTAAAAAATATTGTTTTATTCAAAAGTTGTAGGTATTTGAACTTAAGAAATGAATTTTCAGTGAAAAATTTCGTTATAACTGCTCAAAAAAAAGTTATCGATTAATAAGAAATTCCGTACATACTTCTCTGCGAAATGCAATTGGGAACATAACTTTTAAATTTGAAGCATATCGAGTGAAAATTGGTGAAGTTATTTGTCACGCCAACGGGGAAAAAGCTGTTTCGAGAAGTTTCAAGTGGTCGGCCATTTTGTACATCGAAAAAAAAAACATGTTTTCTCACAGCTTGATATTCATACTAAATAGATGTGTAATTCATTTTATGAGTGAATCACTTTTTCATACGAAAAAAAATTGTTAACTTCGCACATGTTTTTATACCCGTGAGGGGAAAAGGGGGTAGCCCCGGCCAGATCTCTATTTTTATAATTATGCCGCAAATTAAGGGTGGAGTAATAATCGAAACTGCACAAATATTATTACTAAGATATATTTTAATAGAATATCGTACAAAAAAAATTATAAATGATCAGAAACTTGAAAAAAAATTATTTTGAAATTTGGCTTGAATTCGGTCTCTCCAGAAAATTGATGGGTAGCTCCGGCCACCGTGATATTTAGCATTGGAAACGATTTTTGGCGACACAAACGTCACATGTGAAGTACAAATCGCCTGAATTTATATTGACACATGCCTCATGAGCCCAGTCTTGACATATTTGGCATTGGATCCAGACTTCATCAAATGTTTCGCCACAAATGATGCATTCGGTATCTTTTTTTGGCACGCGCTTTAGATCCAGCTTTTTCTTTTATGAGGTTCTTCTTTTTTTTTTCATCGCGATCTTTGGCTTCTTCTTTGGAACTGTTGATTTCTCTTGATAAGGAGATGATATTAAAATCTCACTTCTTTGGGTTCGTCTTTTTCGAACGGACAGTCGTTTCTCTGAGGTGTCTGGTGGAGGCAACAAAGTATTTAGTATATGTTGCTGGGATCTTCTATCTTTCTGCGGCAGCTCTCGCAGAAGACCTACGTTCAAGAACTTCTTTTATTGCTCTTTTCATGTTTCCTTCGCTCCAATTTCCTCGGTTTGTGGTTCTCCCCTCGAACTTAGGCATTTTGACGCCCACCTACGAAAACAAAGGACAGGTAATTGCAGTAAACCTTTTTTTATGAATTTTCGACAAGAAATAGGCCTTCAGGTCGTCGCTCACTTATCAACCCGGCACCCGATCAGCACCGCCTCGCCTCGAGCGGTTGTCATTTCTTAGATGGGCTTTCCATACATTTGCGCTCACTTGTCAACTCTTGCGAGCGAGCCGATCCGGTGATGCTACGGAGTTGACAAGTGAGCGCATATGTATGGAAAGCCCATCTAAGAAATGACAACCGCTCGAGGCGAGGCGGTGCTGATCGGGTGCCGGGTTGACAAGTGAGCGACGACCTTTCGAATGAATGGCCGGAGCTACCCGATTCGATTCTGAGCAAAATCATGGCTTTAGTACTAAAATAAAAGTTAATTTTTCCAAACGGAAAAAAATATGTAAGATATAATGATTATACTAAATATAGGGCCAGTTAAAAAATATAATTACTTACGTTTTTTCAACGGTGCACTTTTTTTCTACGTTGAGCGTGACGTGATCGTGTCTCACACAAATCAGTATTGACGCTTTTACGACCGAACAGAAAGACAAGTCGAGCTCTACTAGTCGCACGTTTCTGGTGCGGCACAAAGGAACACAGGAAAATGGAAACATTAATAGTAAACACAAAGCGGGCATACATCTTAGACATGGGCGGGGCTACCCGCTGGCCGGGGCTACCCCCCTCTCCCCTACTGTGGCCTAAGGCCTTAAGAAAAACTAGTGGTGGGCAGCTAGGTGTGTAACGACGAGGTAAAAGTTGGGTGTATACATAAGGGTTTAGAGTGTACATGCAGCGGGAGGGAGCGTAAGCCACGTGGCGCTAATCTGTAATTGTATCACCTACATACGGGTTCCTCAAAATTACCAGCCTTATTACCCCATCCGAGCTCTTACAGCTACGCCAACCGCTGCTTGGCAAACATGCTAACGTAAATGGCTTATACGGTGCCAGAGCCGTGTCAATATTATTATTTTCTAAACGCTTGGCCATCTGAAGGTCCCACTTCGCGTACTTTCATTTCTAGCCAAGCCCTGCATGTCCTGTAAATTTGAGCGAAATCAGTGACGGGGAGTAGAGAATTCCCCCAGTAAACGTCAAAGAATTTACTGTATAAATTTAAATCAAATGGGAAATTTCGTCAATTGTCCTGAAACTTCTTAAGGAAAGGTTCTGCCTTGTTGGGCCAAAAAATGATCGATTTTTCACCAATTCTTTATGCGAAAAGGATTAAATATAGAATGTTAATATTTGGTATGTTGGATAAGCGGTCTTTATTGAACATCAAAACAGTTTTTAAAGTTTGACAAAACATGGTGGTGGAAGTGGGAGGAGCCACGTATGTCGGTGCGCGGGCGATGACATTCTTCGCTTCCGGAAGTCCTAAGTCCCGGACAAGTGATCTGGAGCCAAAAAATCCAACATATTTTTTCTTTGTACAATATTGTGTATAAGTTGATCTAGAATCAAGAAGAAAAATTGAAAAATTAAAAAATACTGAGCGCGATCGGAAGGAAGTTTGTTTTTTTCTCAAAAATGTTCGCAGTTTTTAGCGCACAATTTTTTATTTTTTATTTTTTCTTCTTGATTCTAGGTCAATTTATACACAATATTGAACAAAGTAAAAATATGTTTGATTTTTTTGCTCCAGATCACCTGTCCGGGACTTAGGACTTCCGCAAGCGAAGAATGTCATCGCCCGCGCACCGACATACGTGGCTCCTCCCACTCCCACCACCATGTTTTGTCAAACTTTAACAAATATTTTGATCTTTAATAAAGACCGCTTGGTCAACATACCAAATATCAACATTCTATACTTAATACTTTTCGCATAAAATATTGGTGAGAAATCGAACATTTTTGGGCCCAACAAGGCAGAACCTTCCCTTAATTCCTCCTTGAAAGAAAATAAATAAATGATGAGCACAGGGTTCTCACAATACATAACGAAATTTTGTAACTGTTTTCGCAATCATTCTCCTGGAGAGCTGTAAATCAGTTCATATATTGCATGAGGGGTGGTGCTGGCTGATCATGCTTGCCAAAGCAGTGTCTACATCTTCTTTTCCGAAGAGACTAATTGTATCATATTTGTAGCTTAGGCTTTGTTTCTACAGACCTTTTGTGTTATGATTTGGTGTCACCGACGAGGGCATCATTCCTCTGGTCATTCTTAACTGTATCATTTTTCAATAAAATACGTCACTCTTTACCTGTTCAAGTGGAACTTTTAGACACCTACTTACCGCCAGATTTTGAGATTAGACAAACGTAGCGTGCCGCGCTGTGCATAAAAACCCGTTTTAATCGTCATTCCTCTGGCATCATTCCTCTGGGTTCCTCCCAACATGCGAGATCCAGAAGTATGACAGATGTGCCAGAGAAATGACACCATCTCGCTTACGCATGTGTGAATATGCATGAGTTTACATAAAAATGGTTCTCTTAGATTATTGCCATGCCGTTATCGAAAGAACAAAGGCATCGTAGGAAAAGAGAAGCTGAAAAACGGAGATACGAAAGGCTTAAGGAGGTACAATTAGTTCTTCCGGGTCAACAAGGAAACTGCATTTATGTTACCCACAGTTGTTCTGATTTCTTAACTTGGGTTGAATCTTTGTATTGTCGATTATACTTTGCCAAATTTGAGGTAAATGTTTTATTTATTGCTAAATCACTAATAAAAACTGAAAAATTAGTTTCTAAACAACTCTGGAGTAGTTTTCGTCATATTCGCAATAACCCAGTAAGAAATTTGGCGACAACACATTGGCAACACCACGCCAAGAGAGAGCAAGTTGTGACAGAAAAATGGTATCCTTTGCCGCCGCATTAGGCTGTGCTCTAGCAGCACAGCTTTGCGCATCCTCGCGTGAATGCTGGTGTTAATATTGCAGTACGAAAGTACAGAATATTGGCGGTACATTTGGAGCACGTTCATTGCTGGGTTATTGCAGCATTGCGACTGAAAATTTGGAATGCGTTATTTCGGCAAGCTGAGGGCACATTGGAGGTACGCTGTGATGCTCCATTGCCGGTACAAACGAAGCACGTTATCGCGGCATTGGGACGGAAAACTTGGAATACGCTATGCGGCAAGGAGAGGGCGCATTGGTGGCATGCTGTGACGTTCCGTTGTCGGCATATTTAGAATACGCCGTAACGCTCCTTCGCACGACATGAACGAGACCCGCTATTGCGGTGTTGTGACCGGCTAAATGGAGTTCTGCATTACCGGTAGCTGGGCAGGCGGGAATAAAAAGAGGGCAGAATAAATAATTTGATTGAATACAATCGCACACACGTACCGGTTCGAGTGTGCGACGCCCGCGAATGACTGAGCGCTACGCGTCATCCCCGTAAGTATTTTTTTCCGAAATTACGAGGCATGGATTCGAACCCGCAACTTCACGATGGACTGGTTTAGAAGGCAAGCACGCTAACCACTCGACCATCCAACTGGTTCAACTTATATAACTAATTTTATGATTATGACATTTTTCGTAGCGAATCTGCCTATGGTTATAACCATATACCTTGTTTTTGCCGGCAATGGAACGTCACAGCGTGCCATCAATGTGCCCTAACCTTGCTGGAATAACGTATTCGAAACTTTCCGTCTCAATGCCGCGATAACTTGCCTCGTTTTTACCGGCAACGGAGCGTCACAGCGTGGTGCATTTATGACTGAAACGCGATATAAAAATGACATAACTCCAAATACGGAGCTTGCCGCATTAGTACCGTTGTTGCAGCAGGTAATTGTTGCGTATATTTTCTGCAAACTTGCCGTCTTGGCATCACACATTTATTTCGCCAAAGCACGCACTGTGGCGCAAATTTGCAGCTTAATGCGGAAGCAAGAGACAGCATATTGGTGTCACGGTGTGCCGCCATTATGCTGTCCTCTTGCCGCTATAATGCTGACATGTGAGTTTTCACAGCACGTTTGTCTATCAGGGTCCGTTTTACCATAAAAACGGACTAAAAACGGTGCACCAAATGTGTCGGAATCTTATTTGAATAACCCTGAATTACTTTAGCGGAGTTAATACTATGGATAAAATTGTAATTGATCATATTATTGATACACGATCAATTGTAAAGCTCCATAAATAATGTAATGGAATTGTGAACAAACACTTAACAACGTCGCGTTTGCAATGCTCAAAGTTGGCAACAGGGACTCATTGATGTCAAATATTAAGTTATGGTGCAGAGCTAGGTTATGCTCGCCTAACCCATCAGGTTTTACGCACGACGTTGCCAAGTCTGTGGGTGATATTTCGTCGTTTGGATCATTTTCCACTGGAAATTGAAATCTTTATATAACATAGTGCTTGAACTATACGGTGATGTTCGAAGTTCCGATTTTTTACAAAATCTATTATGTCCAATTTCGGAAATTTCGGTTTTTCAACGACCTTAGTTGGATACGTGAGCAGCAAAACCGTGATCACCGTACGTCTGGTCGACCGCCTTCATAGGACGACCTGCTTCATTGCCTCAAAATACTCGACTTTGCAATTTTATTACAAAAAAACTGAACAGTCAATATAGCTCAAATGTTGCCAATGAGCACATAACCTATTCGTCATAAACGTAAAAAAAATTCAAGTCCAAATGTTGAATTCTTCTTGATGATCGTACCTCCTCAAACAGCATCTTGTAGGAAGAAAGAAGTTGGAACAAAAAGAGCGATATCAATATTCAAAGTAAAAAAATTAGATTTTGATAAACCAATAAAAACTTAATAAGAAAATATTAGCATCATTCCTCTAGGCATACTGAATGATTCTTTCGATTATGATAAATCTCTCAAAACTGAAAAATCAGTGTGATCTATAGGGAATTGTATTATGTCGATTAGAACTGAAGTAAATTTGAATTTTTTTATGAAAAAATTAAATATTTTTGTTTATCAATTTCGTTGTCCTACAAAGGGATCTTTCCGGGAGAATCATCCATATACATATATATTTTTTAATTGCAACGTAAAAAAAATATAATAGGTTTTCATAAGTTCTACCAGATGCTCCTTTATCAAATATTGTGCACAATTTTTTTCAAATAACGAACGCTGAAAAAAAGAGTCGTTGAATTATGAGGTCGAAAAAACAATCCCAAAAAAGTTTGTTATTATTGTTTCAATAATTTTTATTGAAATATAACCGATGTAACATCGACCCCAATTACAATTTAATAATTCTGAAAGAAAATGCATGAATTATCGAGAAAAAAAACGTTTTGTAGACGTGTAGCCAATATTGAAGGTTCCGTGAATTGGCTGAATTTTCGACGGAAATACTATATATATACGTATGTAAGGGGGTCCTAAAAAATTGTACCTTACCCCTTGAAACAATATTATTAAGTGTTCTAAATATATGCCAAATTTGGACTCTAACTCTCGCAACAAGTGGTAGGATCGTTTTTTCCGCTTAGTTTGAAGGGAATTCGCTCTTTACTAATTAATGAATTAACTAATTAATATTTCTCGCATTCCGTTGAATATTTGCAAAACCAACATTTGCAGCTTCAATTATTTTTCATTATTCTGTATATTATTTTTGCACAAATGACTGCTAATCGAGAAGAGCCTTTTCGTAATTTCGATAAAAATGGACATCTTTTTCAAGTAACAGTATTTGTATAAAAATAACGATCTTGAGATGAAGCAAAATCTTTACGTTCTATGAATCTTCAACCGTATTTGCGAAATATCAATTACTTTTTGAGTAATTCAAGTTCGAATGTAAAGATCGAAATTCCTGTGCAAATTGAATTTAAAAATAAAGTTATTCAGCGCTCCATCGAGGAAAAATATTATCCAACCACTCAGACTTGAGTCAGAGAGCTCAAATTTAGTATACATTTTTGTTATACCTAAAAATATCGTTTAAGACCGCGTACAAAGCAAATGTAACCTCACCAATTTTAACAGAGTTTTCTCATCGGTACTTAAGTTTTTTTTACGAAAAAACCAAAGCATCAGTGTCCGTGGAATTCGCAGAGCTCGACGATTTTCTTTAACTCTAAATATTATTTACTTTCCGTTGACAGGCTTATATCTGGCCACGATTTTGACACACGGTCCCAATTCGATCCTGAAGGTACCCCGCCATGAACAACCCTTCGGTAGGTTTTTATTTAAAAAAATCAGGAATAAAGTTTCAACACTTCCTAATATGTCTGCATAATTGAAACTCGAAAAATATAGAATTAAATGGTTGTAAAAAATCATTGAAAATATTCAATTTTCGAAAAGTGAACATCGCATTCGAAATTCATTCGGATCAAAATGAGCCAGTGTGTCAACCGGACGGTGAATCTCTGAAAAATATCTGTTCGAAATTTTGGTAATTCTTTAGATAAGTGACTTCCGAAAATTGACCGTGTTTGTTTGTCTTCAAGGCCTTACATACACTTGTGATGGTCGGAAAATTTTTGAAAAAATTGATTGCATATTCTTTAAGTACAATATCTCAAGAATATTGTCACCAAATTTCATAAAGATCGGAGCACTAGATTCGCAGTTATTGGTATTTCAACCGCACGACCGCGCAAGTCGCGTGTTACGCTTGCCGAGCAGCAAGCGCAAGCAGCCACAAGAGAAGGAAGAATGGCTCGTAGGCAGTATAAAAATCAATGTTTTAGAGGCTGCAAAGGACGCAGAAGGATTACTGTATGGACCTGGAATCGACGACTCCATGCTAGTATGAATAAATTAACTTTAAATGTAAAAGAAACATACTTTAATGTTAAATGCTATTATCTTAGAATCGTCTTTTTCGAGAAACACCTTTGCGGTGGACACGATTACTAAAAAAATATTAATCCGATCCATACCAAATTTATACCACTTAGTTATTATGATAATAGCTAGGGCCCGAACGAAGGATTTTCAATTTTGTTGAAAAAAAAAAAATGTTACAAAAAACCCGAAAATTTAGCACTGCAAAAAATGATTTTTTTGGTAAAATTATCGTAATTTTTTTTAAACCAAATTTTTTTACAAATCCTTCTTCCAGACCCAAACCAATGCAATATACTAATGAAATCTTTAAAAAATTCTGATTTCAGATTAAACGTTCTCGAGTTATCATGTCTCAAGAGCAAGCGCTCCTTGAAGACACCTGGAGTTCCGCCATTTTGAAATATTTTTGAATAAAAAAAAATTGTACAAGTACATGAAAATATGTACCGATCGATGTTGTTCACAGTTTTTCAATGAACATTTATTGTCCCGTCGAAAAAAATCCAAGAAAATCACGTCCCTCGGCCTGCTACAAGTGTATACAAGGCCTTAACCCAAACAAACCCAAACAAACTCATTTTTCGGAAAAGTCACTTGTCTAAAGAATTACCGAAAATTTCAAGTATCTCTCATGCACATATTGCCCGGTACAGCTTCTACTTAGTCTTAAAGAGCTAAGAAACAATTTATTCTTCTTTTTCCACCCCCTAACATACACGTGTGTGTGTATGTGTGTACGAGAGAAAATTACTCGACTCGTGTGTCGAGAGAATTTGTTTTTTACGAGCTGCAAAAATGCCGATCTCCGTAACGATTTTTGTACAACAAGCATTTTTTTTCTCGATTCTCTCTTATTATCACGGATTGTGTGGTTTATTGAAGTCTCGCGATTTCTTATCTCGCAATTCAACAGAGTTTGAGCAAACGAGAATTAACCTATATTATCTAAAACGTTGGTGTGCCTTTCTAGTTGTTTTCCCTCGTAAATCGAGGCATATTAAGCACTTCGTGACAACCGAACATGTGACCATCGAGAATTGAAATCCTAAAGGAAAATCCATCATCGGGCGATCCCCGAGAACGGAAAATTATCTGATAAAATGCGTTGCTCAATTGTGGACAATTCTTGCGTACACATTTTTATGTACCTTCGTATGAGGCGATCTATACAGCGAAAGGAAAAACAGAAAGATTCGTTAGTAAAGTACAAGACAATGATCGCTAATAGAGCACATTGAAATACAATTTGAGCGATACAAAGTCAAATTCTCGACAAATCCATCAGGCGAGATTAAGGGGTTAGGCTAATGTGAAAATGTCAAAAGTCTCGTTCGTCGCTTGAGGCAACTCAAATTGAAGAGGAAGGTCCAACATATGGTGCAGGAATCGCAGATTGAAGGTAAACTTATGATTACAACGATAGAACTGCCAGTAAAACTTGAAACGCCTTTTTCTCGAAACTATGCTTTTCAAAACGGTGCACACGATTTCTCGACCTCTAATGAACGAATTTACTCGAAATTTTGTACACTTATTCAGTGTAATAGTAGTTTAGTCTTGACCGACGTTTTTCTTCCTAGCATTTTTTTTCATTAGTTATTAAGGGCTATACCACTGTGACACTTTCAAAAAATCGTTTTTTTTTCCTTTTTCGACAGTTTATACTTTCAAGAATATCCTGTAAAAATTTCAAGGCCTTATCTCTAATCATTTTATCTTGCAAAAATCGATAGTTAAATCTTTAAACGCGTTTTTCCTCGAATTGAGATTTTTCAAATTTGCTGACATTGTAACTTAAAGAGCAATTATTCGATTGACTTGAAATTAAAACAGAGTACTCTTGAATATATTTACTCTACAATGACGTAGGATATTTTTGTTTGGATGAAAATTGACGATTTGGCATTGAAAAAAACGACCATTTTATAGGCAAGAAAACAGACTTTTTTTCATAACTACGCCATTTTGTTAGATTTTGATATTTTTCGAAAATCCTACGTTATTGTACAGGAAATACCTTCCAGCTTAACGACATTTTTTCCTTTTTCGGTTTCAGCCACGCAATCGGCCGGAATCATGTCAGCAATGGAGGAACTTTTGTTTGCGCCTCTGAAGACAGCGCATAAGTCGCTTGGATCTCAATATTTTTCTATTAAAAAATTATGTAATATAGGTCAAATATAGCCAAATATATTCTTAATTTTCCGAAAGGTTTAATTGAGTACTTTTCTTCCAAAAAAATCCCGAAAATCACCCAAATTTTCAGCATTTGCACTGGTATAGCCCCTTAACAATAATGTCATTTTTCCTCGAAAAAAAATCAATTTTTTTGTTTTTGATTATTGAAATATAACAAAAAAAGCTCGGTCGAGTGTTAGCCAATATTATCTATTTAAAAAAGGCTCGTTTTTTTTGTTTCAGATGAACCGGGTGGCCAGAATCGAGTGCTCCGTTGAGTGTCACGTTCAAAGGCCCTTCGCGAGATTGTCTACAACTTCTTGAATAATTAATATTTTTTTACGAAATTCGGTACGCAACTTTGTTAATGTACATACAAATAAATGTCCAAACAATTTTCCAATCATCTTACTGATTCCTCAAACATTATTGTTTTTTCAAATAACCCTTATTTTCAGGTCGTCACAGTAGCCTAACCCCTTAACGTTTTTTTTGCTATTTCATTTTACGACTCATTCGTGCATTTTTCCCACTTTCTCTCTCTCTCTCTCTCTCTCTCTCTCTCTCTCTCTCTCTCTCTCTCTCTCTCTCTCTCTCTCTCTCTCTCTCTCTCCGCCTCTCAATCCACAATCGACAAAATAGTGCGCATCCCCGTTCGTCATATCTTTCACCATTATTTGTACAATTCTTTTTCCCTTACCTTTAACGTTACGAACTCAAGGGCCAAAAAATTAGCTAATAAAAATATTTGCCATTTTCTTTCGTACTGACGAAAAAATCTTGATATTTCTTATGTGGACTAGAGTAATTAACGCTATCCTCTTTGAATCATCTAATTAGTGCCTTTTTCGATCTTATGTACGATTAGTTTGTATCGCTTGGTCTTCGACGAACCAGAGTGCGATTATTATTATTATTTATTATCGTTATTATTATTTAGCCTCGAAGGGCTGTAGAAGATATTGGGGCGCGAGACTCTTGAGACTTTTGTATAAACGTTGACAATTATCATTTTGATTTGATCGATTCGTCGGAACGATAACAGGGATGAAGTTTTCGTTTTGTTCGTTAATTTGTTTTTGTAATGAACGCCTGACTGCTATTTCGTTTGGTACGTCGCGTCTGGTTTTGTTGTATTTATAATGGATATGACAGGAAAAAATATATATTTATATTTTCTCGCAACGATGCATTTACAATTTTTTTTTGTCGTGCATCAATGCCTTCGTAAATGCATTGTCAATTAATTGAATGCATTTTTGCATTAAGATTTAATGCACGTTTCTCTCTCTCTCTCTCTCTCTCTCTCTCTCTCTGTCTCTCTCTTTCGCTACGTGACCATACGTCATTATTCTACCGGAACAGGCTGTATAATTCAAAATATACATGTATATCAAAGAGAGTTTAATTCTAATTTCACAGAGAACGGAACTCTTTGAGTTTGATTACTTAATTTATCCGCGCTTTTCTTCTACTTATTTTGATATGATTTTTTGCTGCTCTTCGCGCGGAGACGATCCGCGACAGCCACGGACAAAAAGTCTGCTCTCTGCTCTGTAGTACACAGCTAATCGTCGTGCCGTGAAAAACATGAGGGAAAAAAGGTGTCGTAAGTTTTTGTTTTCGTTTTGTAGAAAAGAAACGAGCCCCGAAAATGGGTCACGAGGAACACCAACAGTGACAATCAGTTCGACGAAGAATATATATTGCTTCGATTAATGTATTTATAATTATAGATATATCCTGTGTACACTAGGATGGATCGAAAGTTGAAAAATTAGGGAGGGCAACAACTCTAGTCTTCATTTCTCTATTCCCAGGCATCTCTCGCCTTAAGGACGTTGCTCGGCTATCGCGAAATAGTAAGAATTTGCTGAAATTTATTGAGGATATTTGCGAACAGGTGTTACAACTTTGTGTAAAATTTCAAGTACTTCGTATGCGTGATTGCTGAGCAATTAATTATTGAAGTTGGGCTCTTATACACGGGCGACATAGCGAAAGTTTCATGAGAACTCTAATACGACTGTCGCAACATAATAAAAATAGTAAGAATTGAATAGAAATAAGCGAAAAAAATTCTTGATATTGTTATGAACAATGTCAACAAAAAGTACAGCGTTTTGTCTGTCTCGTTATTGAGATATTCGTGAAATAAAACAGAATATTTCAGCTGATCCGCGTAAAACGATAAAGCGCCCTACGGCACGTGGCAACACTGCTGTCAAGTCGGCCATTTTGAATAGGCGCCAAAATTTGAAACGCACAAACTATTGCTTCCTTGCTATACATTTCTTACCGCGGTTTCATAAAGAGTATTTAAATATTTTGAATCATTCTTCACAAAAGCTGCAGTGCTTGTGTTTCGACATAACCTTCAAATCAATTACGCGTCGTCCCACGACTGCACATTCAATTTCCGGCTCAACTACTTTTTTTCGCCGCTTTCCAGGTTGTACTTGCTCCAACCGTTGATTGTACTGTTTTTCGGTTTGCATTTTTCCCTTCCATCTTTTCATTTTCGCCGAACAAAAAAAAAACGGAATTCGCGAAGGATGTTTGACAGCTACGCACTCACGATGTTGCGTTCGTATCTGAGCTCAGTGATAGCAGTTACTGAGAACTATATTGCGCGTTTGCCACATTTCAATTTCGTTACTAACTTATTCGCGACGTAAATAAACAAAACAGATTAATAACACTTCTAAACAGTCAATTATATGCATTCCACATATTTATTAGCTGAAATTTAGTTATTTTACGTAACCTAAAATTTGATTATTCGAGGTTGGCAGCCGTTACAGGCGCCCGTGTTTAACGCGAGAAATCCCTTTAGAATTTTCAAAAAATAGATTTTTTTACATATTTCGAAAGTACGATACCCAAAGAATATACTGACCAAAGGAAAACTAGAAATATTGAATAGTTGCGGAGTTATCGCATATAGTCTAGAGTGCGGGGACAGCATGCGGTCAAGCAGCGAGTCACATGTTGAAACTTTAAATGCGATTATCTTGAAACTACTTTTTCAAAAACTGCTCGTGTTGTAGCTCAAAAAGTTATCGACCGATTTGGATGAAATTTTGGGAGGTTACTCTCAGTAATATTGTCGGAAGGATATACCTAAAGTTTGAAAGGTAGCGTATAAATAAATAATTTTTTTGGGGTTAAATATGTCGAAAAAATGGTCGAAAATTCGAACTTTGGAGTAGAACGGCTCCCGAATTTTCAATTTTGCACTTTTTCATAATTTTTTTAGGTATGTCCTTCCCCTTAATATGTCAGTAAACGAATGACACTTATTAAATATTTTTCAGATCAACAGAAAAAGAGTGACAACTGCAGCACTTTTCGATGTCGCGGAAAACAGGCGCCCGAAGACCCTTAATAATGCCGCCATTTTGTTAGTCATCCCAATTTTTTTTTTTTAACTTGACAGTTATAATACACTCATGTCCAAATTTGAAAAAGATCAGATTATTCCATCCCCTCTGAAAAATTCCCGAAAAATACCCATTTTTCACGCTCCCAAAAGGATTTCTCGTCTTAATCATATGCGTTACTTTTCATGCCACCTGCCCCGCAAAGACCCTGAGCAGCCTCCTTAAATATCCCTATTCTGGAGCCTCTTTAATCAGAAACATCTCTATTCCAAAATATCTCACGGCCAAAACATCTCTATTGGTAAAAATCACAATGCCACAATAATTCAGTTCTGAAATATTATTGCTCCTAAATATCTCCGATCAACAATCTTTCGTACTCGAAACTTTTATATTCTTGAATATCTGTATTCTTCAAAATCTCATGTGACATCCAAAACATCTGATTGCAACGATTTCATCTCACAATATCTCTCTTCCGAAAAATCTCTATTCCATTCGTAATATTGCATTTATTATATTGCCCATGAATAAAACGAGTACAACGCAAAGGCTCTTGGAATGGAGATGTTTAGGCAGAGAAATGTTTTAGACATAAGATATTTGGGAATAGAAATGTTTCTGATTAAACCTGGTCCAGAATAGAGATATTTGAGGAGAGATGTCTGAGAATAGAGAAATAAAGAATAGAGTTGTTGTCCTGCCAAAAATTATCCCGTAGCCCTTCGAACAATATTATCAGGTATGACAAAAATTATTATTATTTATTTTTTCATTTTATTTACCCGGGAAGCCCGCGCTTTACGCACAAGCTTGAATAACTCAACAACTAATGAACATTTCACAGATCCTGTTGAGAATTTCCAAAGCCGAACAGCTTTGAACATTTTTTTTCATCTCGGTCTCGTCATTTTTACACATTACAGCTATTTGGGAAAGGCGTGTAATTTCTCTCGAATATAAAAAAGATTCTTTTTGGAAAAGCTAAAATTTGTCGTTTTTTATACCTGCTAATATTGTTCGAAATGATAAAAGACGAACTTTCCTTTCCACACAGTGTAGTATACACAAATGAGGAGCAGGCGAACTAAACCGGACTTGTCCACATAACGACGAATTTTTCTTTCGTGTTCTCCAAATATCTTTATCAGACGTCGAAATATTTTCAATCAAAGCCGGCTCTGAAGAACTCAAAGTTTGTTAAAAATTTCCTTTTTAAACGAAAAGGGCAGTTTTTAGGCAGGTAAAAAAAGAAAGAAAAATTGACCAGTCCGATTCTCTTCGTCTGCTCCTCAAATACGCACTGGAGTGTTATCGGACTTCGAGAACTCTTTTTTTTTTTTCATTTTATCGCACATTTTCCTTGAATTGAGAAGATTTCGCGGTCTATCGAGTCCAAGAGATGCCTCCTTCATTTTCCGATCAGACGACAGATTTTTCGACACTTTCGTACTTGCAGTCAGTCGCCTTATTTTAAAATATTCGAAAAGTGCCACTTCCAGGCCTGCCTCCCAAAGTACAAAATCCCACCTCGTGAGCTCATGAACGCTCGAGGCAATCGTTGGCAATTGAGTCTCGGAAGGGCCTGATCATATCAAGGATAAATGTGGCTTGAGTGCGTCTCCCGGACTTGAACCACTCTCGTACAGTGTAACGATAGAATGAAAACAAAAAATGCCTAACCTCACGGGGTCTTTTCACTTTAGACGCTAAAAAAGGCTATTTTCATGATTTTTTTTTGATAGGTTCATATTATAGATATGGATATAAAAGTTGTTACACTTAATAAATACACTTTCGAAATACATTTTACAAATATATATATGTATTTACGTAACCCAAACAAACTTTAAACGCGTCTTTCTCGAAACGATGTTGTTCGACGGTTTGTTGATAAAATCTTCGAAACTGCTGAACCGATCCTTATGAAATTTTAAACACATATTCTTTACAACTATAGATGTAGCCGGAGTTGGGCGTAATTCTATTTATAAATACGAATACGAATTTATTCACATCGTGATTTTTATGTGGATGTAAATACAAATTTATTCATACTTCACTTATTTGTATTCACATGCATGCATACAAATAAATTCACAGAAAAAATTGTGAATATTCACAAAAAATATGAATATTTACAAAAAATCCTGTGATTTAAAAAAATTCACATCAAAATTTGTGAATGCAAATGTATTCACAAAATAAGTTGTGATTTTTTTTCGTATTTAAGACAAATTACAAATTCACAGTGATTAGATTAAAATTTACACCAAACGTGAGTTCTTACGTATTTTGAGAGAAAACATTGCGTCGAGGCAAAGAAATGTTTGCAAAAAAAGGTTGTGAGTTTCAAATATTACATTATAAATATGAAAAAATTCACAAAAAAGAGTTGTGAATTTCTTCAAGGTGAAGAAAATTAAAATCGAATTCACGACAATTATATTAAAATTTACACCACAAGTGAGTTCTTACGTATTTTGAGAGAAAACATTGTGTTAAGGCGAAGAAATTTTTGCACAAAAAGTTTTGTGCAAAAATTTCTTCGCCTCGAGGCAATGTTTTCTCTCAAAATACGTACGAACTCACTTTTTGTGTACATTTTAATCCAATCATTGTGAATTTGATTTTAATTTGTCTTAAATACGAAAAAATTCACAACTTATTTTGAGAATTTTTTTATATTTACAATTTTTTATGAATACATTTGCATTCACAGATTATGTGAATTTTTTTTAATTCACAGGATGTTTTGCAAATATTCACATTTTTGTGAATATTCACCATTTTTTCTGTGAATTTATTTGTGGGTTCAGAATATTTGCGAATACAATTGTATTTGTACGCATGCATGTGAATACAAACAAATTCGTATTCACACTTGTGAATTTGAATTTATTCTTATTCGTATTAACAACGAATGAAGTATGAATAAATTTGTATTTATACTCACATTAAAATCACGATGTGAATAAATTGGTATTCGTATTTATAAATAGAATTACGCCCAACTCTGGCTGTAGCGTATATCAAGGATTTTTTTAATTTTGAAAATTACTATTTTTTTGCCACAGACGGTGGACAAAAACAAGTTTTTTGTTTTTTCGAAAAATGTCCGCCATTTTGTTATTTTTGCATATATCAAAATCGTATGATATGCTCTATAGCCATTAACATACAGAATCTAAAACCGTTTGATTTTTTTATTTCGGATGATCCATCTCCGGGATTTCATCAACAGCGCGACCTACAATTTTTTTAGGACATTTTTTTAACTACCATTTTCGTTTAAAAATCGTGACTGAAATGAAGGAATTTAAAAAAAATGTATTTCAAAAGTGTAACTTTTATATCATTATCTATAATATAAACGTATCAAAAAAACTCATGAACATAGCCTTTTTTAGCGTCTGAAGTGAGAAGACCCCTTAAGTCTCCAGCGTTTCAACCAATGTTGAAGGGCCCAGATCTGCACGTGAATATCGTTAGTAAAAATTCTACTGTGAAAATGCCACAAGTTACGTCGTTTTCGCGAAAAATAAATGGAAAAAATAAAAATCTCGACAACTTGACACAGTTTTTCATGGAAATTTTTCAATTGTACAGTCGATATCGTTTGCAGACAATACAACTGCGGTCATTGACGTTTTGATTACAACGCTAATTAGCGATTTATCATAAAAATGCTGAATTGCCGAGATTGTAAAATGTATTCGTTGTCGAAGTTTATTGAACGTGTCTAGATAAAAAAAAAAAGAATCAGTTTCTTCAAACGTTGAATGGTAATGCGCTCGACCCTCCTCAAGATTGAAACACTCTGATACGTATAAACCTCTGTATATGCATGCACGTGATGCTAGTTGAGTGCAATTTCCTTGACGTTCCACGAGGTGGTATCTTGGAAATTAATTATTGTTCGTTGACATTCATGTGTGTATGTACACTTTGTATATAATTGTTAGGGTGTAGTGAGAAAAGGAATACGCAATACCACGCTCACTTCCTCGGACGATATTGTTAGAGATATTAAAAAGTCATGGCTAATTTCAGCTCTCCACGTAAAACCAAATAGCAGCGCTTTCAACCTTTTTTCATGGTAGATCTTTTTTTTCCTCATTTAATTCAAAGCAAGTAATTCGCTGGTTATGTTCAAACCCGAATAACCCAATAGCTAATATTTTTAAAATTCGAATGCAGATTTTTTTTTTTCATTTTTTAAACTGAGCTTTGGAAAAATGATTTTTTTACATGTCGATATTATTCGTACGCAAATTGTAGCTATTCGAAAAAGCCTTTTTTAAATTTCTAACAAGGAATTTATTTTATAGCACAGTGTGACCTAAACCCGCATTTTACGCACGCTTTTCCGTGACTTAAGTAGCCCTTTTTTACACCGTGCCAAAATCGAACGCCTAACTTCACAGATGCATAAAAAACAAAAGAAAATACTTTTAAATGTCATTTGAAGCTTGAAAATTCATCACGAACAAATGACGAGACAGGGATAGATTAGCGATTCTCCTGAAAACACTTTCATGTTGTAGAAAAAATTACAGCGTAGTCAAGACGAAACGCTGACCCATAGTTTGTTGTACGGAAATTACGGCCCTCGCGGCAATCTAACATTCAATAATTGCAATGTCACACGAACATACACGACTGAAATTAAGACGGTGCAAACCAACAAAAGCGGTTAAAAAAATCGTTACAGTTCGTTAAATTGGTGTTTTAATTACATAAGTTGAAAAAATTAAAGTTATTCCCCTTGTTTCACCTACTTTTGTATACATTACTTAATAAACGTACATGGATTATCCAAATTATTATTCTGGTGTGACAGTTTTTCCATTTTTTTCTTCCGTGCTTGACTTGCGGTTAACGTTGAGATTATATGATATTTTAACGCAACTTTAAAAATCAAAATTTCATGCCTCGCCCCTTCCCCCCCCCCCCTCCCCGCGTCCGAGGCGGGTTTATGCCACATGTGCTATAAAATAGTATACTATTCAAGGAGCTTTTTTCAAGTCTTCAAGAGGATTTTTTTACAAGGAGTTATTTTGAACATTGATTCCCTTTAGTTTTTTTTTCAAACTTATTTTAGGCGAGTTGTGCTCAAGATGACATAGTCAGATAAGACGACACACCTTCAATATCTTTTCAAATATCCGGGCTATACGAGTAACGATGACGTCCCATGGTCGACCAATAAAAGTGTTGCTAGCAGCAAAATCTAGTATCGCCGTAAGTGAACGCGAACTTTTATGTAGTAAATATTTTCGTGATTTTGGAATGCAGAAAAAAAACTGACCACATTATTATCTGGTGCTAAAATACCCGTGGGGTAAGATTTTTTTCTCGTTCAACTAATTTATTCATAATAAAAATAATCTAGTGTCATTGTACTTCACAAATACTGAACAACTCAGAAAAAGACGATTTTTTCCACACGTAACAATTTTGAGCTTTTCGGACAGCTTACTAAATTTTTACTTGCGAATAGTGGAATAGGAATGGTCCGAATGGATTTACTGAAAAGCGGTGAAAAGTTTTACATTTTAAGGGGTTGGGCTACTGTGAAAATAAAAAATGTCGTTGGCTGCTTGAGACAACTCAAATTGAGACAACTCAATCTGCAAATCTTGCCTGTGCAAGAATCGCAGATTGAAGGTAAACTTATGATTACAACGATAGAGCTGCTAATGAAACGTTAAGGGATCAACACAGTGTAAAGTTGTCAAAAAATAGATTTTTTTGCATTATCCTATAATATAGACGGTTATGAACATGCTGTTCAAATGTTGGGGCGAAATTCGAATTATTCGAATTTCAAAACGGTGTACACTCTCAAAGGACGAGTTTTCAAGCTATCCGTCTCGAATTTTGACACAACATTCTTCACACCATTCTTCATCTTGTTATGGAAGCTGTTTTTTAATATTCATATTCTTTTTAACGAAAAGCTGTCGAAAAAATAGGTTAAATTCGATACTTTTTTCTTCAAACCACCGCCATTTTGTTAATTCTGATTTTTAAAAAACCTCCATAGCAAGATAGGGCTTTCATACTGATTAATAATCTTTTTACAAATTTTATTTCAGATCATATTTACGGCCATAACCGTGTACACCATGACTCTTTTTTTTCGGCGAAATTTTCAAACGTAAAAAAATGTAAAAAAAATAAAAATAAACGTTTAAAATTTTATTTTCTGTTCTTCATGAGTGCTTTGATTTGACATAAAAAATCAGACTGATGGGCGTATTTTAACCATGGAAAAAAAACATCGCGAAAATCAGCTAGTTTTCGACCCGTTACACTGTGATAATTCCTTAAGGAAGTTGTGTTTAAAATTGAAAATGGTAATAAAATTTTTTAAATTTGATAGGTCGTTGTGTAAAACATTTGAAAGGTTGTGTAAACATTTCACGACGATTAGGAAGCTGGCTACTCAGAAATAAGAATTTACAAATTACACGCAGCCTTATGGAAACTGAAGTAATGAACGGAAATGAGTATTTGAAGTAAATGAAAGTGGCGGGAAATTCAAATACTCATGTTCGTTCACGGACGACGTCGTTTCTTGCAGCATAAAGCCACCTTTGTTTTTGATATATTTGAAATTAAAAAAAAAACGATCATTCATAAATATTTGCAAAGTTACTTCATTCATAATAATTGCAAAGTTACTTCATTCATAATAATTGCAAAGTTACATCAGTTTCCATAAGGCGGCGTGCAATTTGTGAATTCTAATTTCTCAGTAGCCAGCTTTCTAATCGTCTCAAATTTTTACACAACCTTTCAAATGTTTTACATAACGACCTTTCAAATTAAAAAAAAATTATTACCATTTTCAATTTTGGACACAACATCCTTAAGCCGGGATATACATTTACAACGATCAAAAAATCGATTTCTTTTTTTTCTTTCTTTAAACGATAGAACTATATATGTAGAATATTTTCCCAAAGTTTCAAAGCGAAATTCGAAAAACTTCAAACGTTACAGCCCGTCAACGCTGTGCCTCACCGCTCGGATTCGGAGCGGGCGTGAACTTCAAACGCGTTTTTTCTCAAAGCTGCATTATCGAAATTGGCGTGCAGGATTACTCAAAAACTATTAAGCCGATTGAGTTGAATCTTGGTAGAAATATTGACAATATTGGTACCTTCTACTTGACGAGAATTGATTTTGAAAAATTGGCGAAAAAAAACTACTTTTTTAATCCACATTTTACAGAAATGTTGCGGGAAATGTTATTTTTTTTTGTAAATGCGTGCCATTTTCTTAAATTTGCATTTTCTTCATTTTAATGACCGTCACATAGAAACTATACATGTTCTAACTGAAAAAATGTTTCAACTTTTTTGCAAATCAAAGTCTACGGGGAGCTAGACTGCATGCCGATTCGCAACTCCCGGGGCGACCTTGCTGTAACACTCTGCCACAGCGCCGTCATTTTGATGATGAATTAATAAAAAAAAATTGTTTTGCATACTTAAATATCTTATTGAAGTATACCTTAAGTTTAATAATTGTAGACTAATTATTTCTTAGTTTAAAAAACCCCTTAATATTGCTTTTTTCCTGTCTAAATACATATCCCGCTTTAACCCAGAAACTAATGTATCTGAGTATAATTCGGCCGACTTGTGTGAAATTACATGCATAAGTCATCTCAGACTGAAGTACGTCTTACATACATCGACCTACATGTGGCTTTGTATTTTTCTATTTTGCATTTAACGGAGACTTTGTCCTTGAAATTTAGCGGGAAATGTTAGCGGCTCAACATGAGCAGCTAGAAGAAGAGGAGGGATGCATCTATGGACCAGGCATTGCCGATTAGCGGTAATTATAAACACATTTGTGTAAACACATTACAAAACTTTAAACGCGTTTTTCTCGAAAACACGTTTTTAAAAATGGCTGACATTCTCCTGACCGCTGTAATTAACATATCGACCTGAAATTTGCAGAGCATACTCCGAAAATATGTCTTCACGGAATAACGGATCATTTTTTCGATAGATACATTTTTGCATTTATTATTTATCTTTTTATGCGAAAAAAAACGCGAAAATTCGATTTTTTTTTAATTGCCGCCATTTTCCGAAATTTGTACTAAACGAAAAACCCATCCGTCATTCCATGACCAAAGGGTCACAGATTGATAATATGCTTTGAATTTGTGTTTCAGATCAACAAAGAGGGGGCAGTGATGTCAGCCGTTTACCTCCCGCGATTTGAGGACCTGTTTTCGCGGAGCTGCAACGGCCGCCATTTTGGTTTTTTTTTTTCAAAAAACATTTTTTTAACGTTCTGCATATCATGAATAAAAGCAAGAAAAAACCGCACTCAAAAAGCTTCACTCGTTTACTTTAAAAAAAAATAAAATGTAAACACTTGAAATATGGCACTCCAAGGACAAAGTCTCCCTCAAATAACTAATGTCCTGAAACTGATTCCATTTCATTATAATAATGAACCTTTATGGATATACGCTTGGCTTGGAATTTATACGTCATTCATTCAAATATTTATCGTAAAAGAAAAAGAGTGTCATATTAAGCACAACTCCCCTACTTTGTGTAAAGTTAATGATATCGCGATTTTTTAAGCTCTAAGGGTCACCTTAAAGAACGTTCAACCAGATTTGTGAAATAATCAATTATTGAGTTATTCGACTTTAAAAAAGAACGAATTTTCCGTGTACATAAAATCGATTTTAAAAATTACCCAACGCCACCGATGGATTTTTTTTTCGTTGAAGAGCTCAAATTTGACATGATTTTTTCTCACGCCTAACAATGTTCCCCTCAATTGGAGTGTCAATCTTATCTTGAACCTGGTCCAAGATTTTTCGTATTTGCGCGAAATTAAATGATAATTAAAAAGCTCATTGTCGAGTTAGCCAATTTTTTTTCGCGACCCCTCATTGCTCGTAACATTTTCAACGACGCGTCCCGCAAAACACGATTGGCGAAACGTTGAAAAAAAAAAACATCAAACATTCCGATAAACCGGTTCGCACCGATAATTTCGAGTTTTGTTCAATGAATAATAATCACAATGTACGTCTCGAAAAAAAAATGTACAGTTTGTGATATGTTTTATCGATAATTACTCGTTGTAACTCTCTACGAATGTGGTGAAAAAAAAAATCATGGACCAAATTCCGAAGTTTCGCATTCGGTGATGTAGAAAGGACTCGAACGCTCGTACTCGAGACGCGGAGCTCAGCTCAGTCGCGTTTTCCTCGTTGTATCGCGTAAAAATTCGATGTTTCGTGCATAGAAAGGACGTGTCCGTGTACATTTGTTTATTTGGTGCATTTTTTCGATATGACTCGTGTCGCGATAAGGCGTAAAAAACTCTCAAAAGACTACACCGTAGTCGTAAGTTTTGAAAATCGATCGATTTTCCGTTCGCATACGCGTCGAAGAAATCCGTCGTAAAGTCGTTTAGGCCCGTTTGTTTATCTCTCTTTGCGAAGATCGATTAATATAATTAGTTAAAACAAAAACAAAACGGTCTACGTACGTTTAAAAGACGCAAAAATGCTCAATAGATCGTTCGCGTCCATAATTAGATTTACAAGAATTCGCACGAACGTAACTACGAAGAACGGTACGAACGTTTATAACACTCGCATAATTGAAGCCTACAGCGAGTTGCGAATGAAAATTGCCTAGAAAAATTAAGTGGATTTATAGCATCGAGCGATCGCGCGCCACGTGGTCGTTCAAGGTTTCGATTTTTGCCGATTTACGAGAAACATACGCGAGGGACAAGTGCGACGAAACTTCGATTTTTATTTATCTAATCTTACGTGTAATTAAGAAGAAAAAAAAACAATGTTAATCCACGATCGATTTTGGGATTCCTTATGTACGGAAGCACTCGGAATTAAGTACAAGTTAATGTGCGTGCTGATTCGTGCTAGGGAATTCCATAACTTCGACATTTTCGAAAAATCGACTTTTTTTCTATTTTATCATTATTCTCTATGGCACGATGCTTTTTCCGGAAAGGAATTATTCCGAAATGTCAACTAGACGTTGCGAGGGTGAACGTATTCGCGCGCGGATTGTTTCAAACGCGTTTTTATAAAAATGACAATTTTCGAGACGATCCGCGCGATAACTTGACCCGTTAAAAATATTTTATAATGCAGTTCTTTTCGTTTTCGTGAATTCTCTAAAGTCTGGCGAGGCCGTTCTTTTATTTGTTTCATTCGCAACATTTTGTTGAAACATTAAAAGCGCGGAGTTCGACGCGAAAAAATGTTTTTACTTAAAAATGTGATGGACTGTTTTTTTTTAATTAAAAAATGTGGCCCGGCAGACTATAACTGTAACATTACTGTACAGGAATCTTCTTGGATCTTTCGGATCCATGAACCCACGGGGCAGTTATCGTGCGGACCACGGGGACGTGTAATCTCGGGCCTCACGACTAATTTATTGTTAAATAAATAGATGTAAAAACTTAATGTAGCCAAAGTACAGATAAATAATGTACGATATTTCCGGATTTTTTGCTGTCGTGTACCCTTCGAAACGATTCGCGAAGAAAACGCCGATTTTCGGATGGAGGTACGCGACCCGTTAAGGGTCTACCTAGAGGCCCAAAAAAAATTGCCAAATTAGGATTTTTTTTCTGGGAAACGAACGGTGAAAAATAAATCCAAATGTTTAAATACAAAGGTACATATATTGAGCCCCAAAAAAATCACGAAACAATACAGAAAAAACAACGAAAACCATGACGATACTGTTTTCAAAGTAGGTGGACACGATATCTCGAGAACGACTTGATGGATTGTTTCCAAATTTACAGCAGACACGATGAAAAACATTTGAAAGTCGTTGACGATCTCACTTTTTTCAAATCGTTCTTCATTTTTTAATAGTTACGTAAAAATTACAACTTTGTTTCATAGATTTTGTATGCTCGAGTTTCAATTGGTCGCCACTTTGTTAAAAAAAAATTTTTTAACAATCTCCAATCGTCAACGACTCGTATTTATTGTTAACAGGAATACCCCGTTTGGTTTTTAGATTTCGGATGGATCGTTTAAGCCGGAGAGTGTCCACCGCCAAACGTTGCGAGCTTTCTTCTTCTGCCGGCAGCCATGTTTTTATTTTCTGTATTTTTTGGTGATTTTTTAAACTCAATATATGTACCTTTCTGTTAAAAAAATGCGTTTCCTTTCCACCGACCGTTTCCTAAAAGAAAAAAAACCAGAATTCGGCCATTTTCTTCGGGTCTCTAGGTGGAGTAGCCCCTTAACGTTTCTCGCGTTCCTACAAAAAAAGGGCTCATGCGATTGAAATATGATTAAAAGTAGTTTCCGCGCGATGGCCTCGTTCAATTGACTAAAATCAATAAAACGAATATTTCCGGCGCGTTGCCCATCCAAGCCCGAGATACACATTGCCTATGGCGACTGCGTCAAGCGCTGGCGGCAAGCCCCGTTCCTTCAACATTACGAGTTCGCGTTATTACAGCGCGAGAACTACGTTGAAACTCCCGAGTCCCTTAAAATTGATTAAAGAGCTAAAATGCGAGCTTAATCAGCGAACGAAAAGGTTATTCGCTTTATCGTTATGCAGCTCGCGAAAGTTCTACAGATGAGAAAAATATACGAGAGTTCAAAGCACGGCTCGTGACAACGAGGTTGAGTAGAAGATCGGAATGGTTTCGCGAGAAATTGTGCTCGAGATGCGCGAAAATTCTCTATTTATCTCAACGATGACTATACTCGTCGCAAATGCCCCGCGAGGTCTCGTTTGCGAACGTTTGAACGGCCACGTTGTGTCGCGCTATGATATCGCCAACGTCGCACCGACGAAATCACCGACGGCTGTCACTTCGCGAGAGCCGTTGCATCCGCGGAGTTAGCGGCCTCCCGTATGACCTTGAAACTCATTAGAGGGCATATAAGTCCGGACAATCCTGACGCTGAATTACGCGACAGTCAGCCTCCGTTTCACGATACTCCAAAGTTACGAAATTTAAGAATCACATTGTCGCAGTAACTTCGAACCGAGGATGACCGTCGGACAATTCGCGGGATCACCCGGGACGGCAGGCCTGACGTATGCATCAAGATGAAGGTCATAAGCAATGACGTTAACCTGGCGGCATGCGCCAAGGTCATTGGCGAGGTCGCCCTCAGACATGGCTCAAGGTCAAACCCATCGTCGAGGTTGTCGCACCGTGTATCAAGCTGAATCATCGATGAGACAGTAAACAATGATTTCGTCGGATCGTTTCCTAGCCTCTCTACCCTCGACGACCTCAAAAAGCCCCGAAATCCCTATTTTCCCGAATAAGGAATCCGCGGCTCCAACTGAAGCGCGATAGTAGAAAAAAAACGAACATAACGCTGAGTCTATAAATAAAAAAAACTAGCACATAGTCTCGGAAGCGGGTGCGGGGACATTTTTGTCGCTGGTTTCTTGGACTTCGTCGGAGTCCCTAGTGGCGAGAGGTTTGGCCAAGGTGTGTTCGATCTCTCGGGTGACGCTGATGGTGGGCCCGGGTCGTCTGGCAGCGGTCTCGTCGGCTCGATCGATGGCCGGTGTGCGTCTCAAATGGCGATGTTCACTCGCGGTGAAGTATTGCCGTGTTTGGCAATTGTTCTCGTCGTTACCGGAGCTCGAGTCGTCGCCATGTTGCATGTATCGTCTCTGTATGAGATCCTCCATTTGTTGATAGTCGCATTTCTCGGCATCGCGAAGATGCTCGTTCTCGATGTGCCAGGCCATCTCGGGATCGGAAAGCTCGGCGACGCTGCGTCCGTCGCGGCACGGCGTCGGGGAGACCGGCGGTGTCCTGGGTGGGCTCAGTAGGCCGCAGTAGCTCTCGAGCTCGTCGGTGATGCTCGTGTACTCGGCGCGCATCGATAACAGGGTAGAGCGTTGATTGGCGTTGGCCGTGCCAGCGGCCGAACCCGCCGCGCCCAATACCGCGGCTCTCGGCTCGGCCCACTTGACCGCACGGGAGAGTCCACCAGGTGGCGCTAGCAGTACAGCGTCGTCGGATTCCGAGCGTGTACGGCTGTTCTGACGGGTCGTACGTTCGCCGGAATCTTGACGCATCTCCGATAGGGGCACGTCGCTCGTAGCGTCGCGCTCGATGTTCTTCGATTTAACGGACAAAATGGCCGCCTGCTCGTCGATCTCCTCGCTCTCGCGGCTCGTCAACTTCTTGCTGCTGTCCTCGGGCTGGGCTGACACATCGCAACAACTCGACGACGACTCGTCGTTTCTGCTGAGATTCTCGCGTGACGTTTCCGACTGCTTCAGCGTATCGTCCTCCAATTGGTTGTGCGATAATTGAAGCACTGGCGCGTCCGTCAACGAACGCAGTAGACGCCTGTGCCGCAACGTGCCACATGGCGCTGCTGCTTGCGTGTGAGACTCGACCTCGGACGTTACCTCGGAACGCTCCGATACACGACGCGGCCTTATCTCGAGGTCGAGACTCGTCAGACCCTCGTTTGGCATGTGGGTCGCCATGAAACGGTGAATTACACCCAGGTGGGCCACCGTCTGCTCGCTCAATTCCTCCAATTTGCGGATGCGAAATTCAACCGCCTGAAACGAGAAGTGGCGGATTAGGGCGGCTCGCTTCTGACGTTTTTGCCTCATCGGCGTATGATGATGTTTATTGTTACTCGAGAATGGATAAGGGGATGGAGAATTCGTGGGGGAAAAAACGAGTCCTGGCTCCGGGCTGAGCATTGGGGCAACGAATTCGAACGCAGCGCCTGCAGTGGACAAAAATTGTAATAATCTCGGCTATTTATCTGTCAAATCTGTATGAAGTACCAGATTTTTGGAATAAAAGCTTAAATATTGGTTCCGTCAAAATGGGCCATGACAGTTACTGGGTAATAAATTGCAAGAATACCGGAAAAAATTGTAAATGCAAATTTTATCGATTTCTCGCGGCAAATTGAAAGTTGGAACCATGCAACAAATGGATAGCGGAGGTTCTACATTTGAGGGAAGGTTTTGCCTTCTTGGGCCAAAAAATGTTCGACTTTTCACCAATTTTTTATGCGGAAAGTATTAAGGTAGTTTCTCTGCGAAAATGTCAACCAAAAGTTTACATACCATGTTCATGTTTAAAAGATTGATAATTGGTTTAATTAGTAATAAATAAAATTAAAAACTACGCAATATTGACTCGCCACTAGTAGATAATACGATGGATATCATTTATTGCCGTAAAATATATTTTATATTGTGTTTTTGATCTACCATTGCCAGTAAACTTTTTGCCGGGACTGTCCAGGCTTTGCCCCAATTGTTTTTTTTTCAGGCTTTGCCAGGCTTTGCACCAAAATTGCGAGGGCTTCTCGTGGTTATATCTTGGAAAGTAGATGGTGAATCATTCTCATTTTTTTCACATTATTCGTGATATGTTACTCTAGCTTATCTTCGTTTTTTATCAATTTCTTAATTTTAGTTTTGACGGTAGAATTAATAATGCTCTGTTTGCCTATCATAACGCATTTGTTACGTGTAAACCAAGCCAACTTTAAGTGTAAATATCTCAGGTTTGGGGTGGTCAAACTTATTCAAATTGTACAGATGTTTGGATAATGTATTAAATAACATATATGTCAAATTTCAACCATTTCTTAATTCAACTCTTCTGTGGAGGTACCACCTTAAATATAGAATGTTGATATTTCAGTTTTGTTGAAATTTGGATATGTTATAAAGCACCGAAAAGTAAGCGATACGTATTTTTTTTTATCGGCGGAAAAACGGTTTTAAGGGGTGAAACCACCCCTCGAAAAAAGGCATCTCTAGGGGTAATATAGCAGTTTCACACACAAAGAGTCCATCGATTTTAATGAACCAAAACCAAAATTCTTCTTATCCGAAGCAATGAAAAATGCACTATAGTGAGATTGCAACAAAAAATTAAGGGGTGAACCACCTAGAGATGCCTTTCTTCGAGGGGTGGTTTCACCCCGTAAAACCGTTTTTCCGCCGATAAAAAAGAATACGTATCGCTTACTTTTCGTTGCTTTATAACACATCCAAATTTCAACAAAATCGAAGGGTGTCACCTGAGGGATGTTCCTTGTAGGCGGTCTTCATTGAATATGAAAATATTTTTTGAAGTTTGACAAAACTTGGTGGTGGGAGCAAAAAAATCAAACATATTTTTACTTTGTACAATTATGTGTATAAGTTGACCTCGAATCAAGAAGAAAAATAAAATTGTGAGCAAAAAACTGCGAAAATTTTTGGGGAAAAAAAACAAACTTCCTTTCGAACGCTCACAATTTTTTTATTTTTCAATTTTTCTTCTTGATTCTAGGTCAACTTGTACACAATATTGTACAAAGTGAAAATATGTTTGATTTGCTTCAGATCACCTGTCCGGATCTTAGGACTTCTGCAAGCGAAGAATGTCATCGCCCGCGCACCGACATACGTGGCTCCTCCCACTCCCACCACCATGTTTTGTCAAGCTTTAAAAATTATTTTGATGTTCAATAAAGACCGCTTAGTCAACATACCAAATATCAACATTCTATATTTAATACTTTTCGCATACCATTCCATTGTGTTCATAAATGTTGAAAACAAAATTATGTTGAGATAGCAAACTAGTTGGGGAAAGAGTGAAAAAAGTTTGTATTGCCTATACTATTCAATTTTACTAAAAACGTCCAGTAACGACAGAATAATTCTCCGTAAAAAATATTTGTCCCCTAAAATAAGAAGCTACATGTCAACACTGCAGAACAGTATTGTTCAATATGTCGAAAAAAAAAATATCGTGTTCCCAAAGTTAAAAATGTCATCATAAAAAAAATATTTGCGTTATAAACATTAATATTTTATATTGTTTATGTTATCTCCATTAACAAATGAAAGTGTTGGTTCGATTAATGAATAGTTTAAAACTTTGTTCGATTAAAATGAAAAACGGTAAGGCGGCGGGGGAGGACGGAATTAGCGTCGAATTTTTAAAGGCTTTACCAAGGGAAGAAAAGGAGGAGTTGAAAGAGGTCTTAAATAAAATGTGGCTAGAAGGAACGATGGAAAAGGGGTGGGAAATCGCGAGGATAGTCCCAATATATAAAGATGGAGAGAGGGATAAGGCAGAAAATTATCGGGGGGTCTCACTATTAGATGTAGGTTACAAATTATTGACAAAAATGATGACAGAGAGGCTGAACAAATGGATAGAGAGAAACAAAAAATTAAAGGAGAGTCAGGCAGGGTTCAGGAGAGGTAGAGGAACGAGGGATCAAATATTCACGTTAAACGCGGTAATAAACAATCAACTAAAAGTGAAGGGCGGTAAACTATATGTGGCGTTTATAGATTTCAAGGCAGCATTTGATCGGGTGAGCAGGGAAAGAATGATTAAAAAATTAAGAGGGAAAGGAATAGAGGGAAGAATGCTAGACATGATAAAGGTAATTTACAAGGACACAAGGGCAGAAGTGCAAGCGAATGGAATAATCACGGAGAGTTTTAGGACGGGGAAGGGAGTAAGACAGGGGTGTGCACTAAGTGCGGTCTTATTTGATATATACGTTGACGATTTGGAGGATATGTGGGTGAGGAGAAATGAGGGAGGAGCAGTAGTGGGGAAGGAAAAAAATTTTGCCATAAAATATGCTGATGACGTGGCGGCAATAGCGGATACAGGGGAAGGTTTAAGCAGCATACTGAGGGATTTAGAAAAATGGGCGGAAAGTAACAAAATGGAAATAAATGCTAGGAAAACTAAAATAATGATATTTGGGAATGGGGGAAGAGGTAAAAAGAATGAAGAATGGGGGATTAAAGGGGAAAAGATTCAAATAGTGAATGAGTTTAAATATTTAGGATACTGGTTCACGGCGAAAAACTCAAGTTGGACACATGGCAGAAAAACGGCGGGGAAAGCGCAAAAAGCCATGAATAGGGTATGGGGAATATGGAAGAGAGCGGGAAGGGATATCATGCAGGAGCGGATCTACTTGATGGAAACGATCGTAAAAGCAGGAGTGATGTATGGGGTAGAGATTTGGGGAGTAGGGGAAATAGAAGTGATCAAAAAAATACAGAGAAGGTACTGTAAAATGGCGTTGGGGGTAAACAGAGAGACCCCAAATTATATATGGAGGAGGGAGCTGGGTGTGCCCACTATAGAATATGTAATCAGAGAACGCGTACTGAGGTACATCAAGGAGGTGCTAAAGATGGAGGACGAGAGATGGCCAAAAATATGTGTAAGAGAGGAGATGAGGGCGATAGCGAATGGTGCACCGTCGAAGTGGGGAAAGGATTTGAAAAAAGTATTAAGGGAAATGGGCATAGAGGAAATAATAATGATGATAAGGGAGAAGAAAGAAGAGAGAACAATAGAAAAAAAGATTGGAGAAGGATTAGAAAACCTAAAAAAGAAAATATTGGAGGAAGAAGAAGAAAAAATAAAAAAATCATCGTACAATAGCATGTATAAATATTTGGTGGAGAACGAGGAAAGCCCGTGGAAGTATTGGAAGGAGGAAGGGGTAAAGGGTAGGGACAAAGAATTGTGGGCAAGATTAAGGTGTGGAAACGTCTGGAGAGCGGGAAAAAAGGGGGTGAAGGACTGGAGATGCAGGATATGTGAGGAACAAAATGAGACCGTGGAACACCTCATAGTGTGCAGAAAAGCATGGGCTTTAATGCCAAAGGAAACAAGAAAAGAAGCTGAGGAGTGGATGCAGGGAGTGGATGAGATCGCGATAAAAGGAGAAATCATTAATATGTTAGGCGGAAAAATAAATGTTGGAATCTGCCGGTATTTTAGAGAAATAGAGGTATTGTGCGCAAAAAAGAGTAAGGCGGAGGACGGAGGCGTTAGTGATAAGTAGTAGAGGTAAAAAGAAAGAGAAGTGCAGGTGCAGAATAGAATTGTAGGCTTAAGTTAGAAATAAGGAACAATATGTAAGGAAATAGTTTGTAAAAAACTTGTATTCCAAGTTATGCAAATAAAACTCTATATATATATATATATAACTTTGTCCGATTAAAAATTACTTCTAAATAAAAATTTGTGTTGCAATATTATTTGAAATACGCTGCGCAAACTTACGTCATTGGCTACGTGGAACAATGCGGTTTTGCCATATGTTCTCTTATGATAGGGGACAAATATTTTTTACGGAAACTTATTCTGTCTAAATTTCAACGCAGATCCTGCCGTGTTAAAAGTTGCAATTTTAAAATCCATTATCTCCCAATCTAAATAGTCGACTGTTCTGAAATTTCACTCAAACGCGCATAATGATATGAACAATGTCTGGTTAAATTTTGAACAAAGTCTGTAGAAATCAAGAACGCGCGCTCGTTCTACCTTGAGGGATTATCACAGTGTAAAATTTTCATAAAATCAATTTTTTTGCATTATCCAGACCGCCAAAACGCTCCTTTTGTCAGATACGTAGTCACGTGACGCCTGCGACGCCCCGTACCATTAAACAAGGTAAAGGACCTATATCGCCGTCGAGTTGCCGCACAGCAAACCTCCCTCTCCATTCTTATTTAAAAGTTGATAATATGGTAACTATCACTACAAATAACTGTGAATGAACAGAAAAAGCACGGACATGCACTGGCATAAACTAGAAAATCACTCATTACTCGTCACAGGACTCGTAATGACAATCTGTTTACTGGCATGTGACGTCACTAGAGATCGAACCAATCCTGGAGCGTTTACGATCACGTGACCAAACACGTTCAAAGGCCATAGCCGGATAAGTAGGGAAAAATTGCCCCCGCATTTTTTCCAGCGAATTTTGGAGTTTATTCTGAGGTGTAAGGAAAAACAAATTTTCTGAAAATTTCATGCCCGTCAACGCAATGGTTTTAGAAAAATGAATTTTTTTTAAATATCAGAAACATTTTTTTTTTCCGGAAACGGTACAGCGGATCGATTTGATTTTTTTTTGGTACTTGTTCCGATCAAAAGTGTTATGAAATAAAATTATAGAACGTCTTACGAAAGATTAAGGTTTGAAAAAAAAATAATGTTCCTTGTTTTATTATTTTTTACTATAATCCACTTGGGGTACAATAGCGAAATTTTTTTCATATAATCTTTCGGCACCTTATTAGATTATATAATTTTTTCTAAATGATCGGTTTGGTACGCCACAGTGAAAAAAAAAGAAACGCACTTTATTGATATATTTTAGTTATATAGATATATAACTAAAATATATCAATAAAGTCTGATATGTGACTAAATGATCGGCTTGGTACGCCACAGTGAAAAAAAAAAGAAACACACTTCATTGATATATTTTAGTTATATAGATATCGATCCACTGAAGCGTTTCCGGAATTTTTTTGTTGTTGTTTTATTTTTCTAAAAATTCATTTTTCTAAAACCAATGCGTTGACGGGGATGAAATTTTTAGAAAGTTTTTTTTTTTTTATACCTCAGAATATACTCCAAATTTCGCTGGAGAAAATGCGGGGGCGATTTTTCCCTACTTACCCGGCTTATGGCCTTTATCTAATCAAAAAATTCAAATAAACGAGAATAATGCATATTTGTTCGATAAAATGATAGGAAATACTTTTTAAACATTGCCGTAAACCGGGATAACTTTGGGACAATTTTTGGTAACTTTGGGACACGTCCGTACAACTACAGCTTCGAATATTTGCCGCGAGGTACCAGTACATACCAGCCCAGGCAGCATAGAATGTCCAATTGACGTCGATAAGTTACCATTGTCTGGTTACCTTTAAGACATGACCGTAAGATAACTAAATGACGTCCCGTATAATGCTGCCGTATGGTTATATTTTTTATGATATCTTTCGGCGATGAAAACGGATGTCTCAAAGGTATCCCAAAATATTATCCAATTGATGTGCTGTCTTTTAAGATATTTGGTATTGGCGGGAAATAGTAAAAAGTCATCCAAATGTTGTCCTAAAGATGACATTCAACGGATCACTTTTATCACAGTGCGAATGTAGCGTTCCATATTTCATTTCACTGGCAAAAAAATGTGTGTAACAACAAGTAGTTGAAAAAATAAAGGTGTTGAAATATATATACATGAGTGTCTTTTATCCTACTATTCTTTTCGCCTATGCGAGTACACATATGTATTTAATGTGCTGTCTTTTTATTCTACAAGCGTAGGTCTGCTTTTGAGGTTATCCAATGGATCGTTTGGAGCATGGCAACCACCAAAAGACGTGACCGTAACGGGAGAGAAGTCTAATAACGACTGTACCGTTTTCATAATATTAAATTATATTTCACTTATAGTGAATTAATTGATGTTTTATTTATAATGACCTAGCCCGCTTCGAAGCCGACATCACAATATCTTATCAATTTCTCCATTATAACAATTATCTTTTTAACAGTCTACATTATCGAGCTATATTAAATATGCTAGACTATTAATAAGTTAATTTTTATAAAGAAATGGATGGGATATTGTTATATATATATATATTAGACTGATTAAAAAAAAAAAAATATTTTTTTTTCCTTCGGGATTCTCGTGCTATTGTTGGGCACTAATAAAAGAAAATTTCTCTAAAAAGATGGGCGCGGTCACTCAATTTTTAGAGGTGGCTATCTCGACTTTTTTGTATTTGAATTTTTTTTAACGAACGTATTGCATTTAAGCATAGTCACGGCTTCGGGTTACGGATAAAAATCACATCCAGCAGCTATTTCGTAACAAAAATAAACTCTAACAATTTGAAAAGATTGCAATATTCACAATTCAAATCCAGGTAGATCAATAATGGCGTCTATACTACTCTCTTTATTCATGTAGATTTATTTATACGCATTAACTTTTCGCACTTTTTACGAAAAATTAAATTATAAGCTTTTATTCATAAATCATGTATTTACATTTTCAAAATGCTACACTTATATTATCTTCAAACTCATTTATATTTCTTCCCAGCCACTGTGCATAACATCGCGCATCGTGGTGTTGTTTTTTTTCAATGTGACTCAATTAAAGAAAATTTTAAACAATGGCTCGGAAAAATGAAGACAAGACAATTTGGCTAATCAGCAAGGAAATTCCGAAAATAAGTACCCGTCATTTACCGTCAAATCGGAAAGTTTTGAGTTTGTTCTTTTACAAACATAACAGAGAAAAACTGACCATACGTCGAAGTGCACACGAAACGATGAATGAAGTTTTCGAACAATGGAAATGTGCTGAAATTCCAACACGTCGATTGAATAACGCAATCTTGAAATTAATAAAACTCCATCTAGTCTGGAAATTTTTAAAAAAAAATCGGGTTTAAAAGAAGTTGCCGTCACAATGGAGAAATAATCGAAACGTGTGATAGCAAAAATAACCGCTCAAGTTCGTTAACATTTTGGGCAGAACGAAAATGTGCAACGTTGAACAGTTTGTCCAAATCTCTTTTAAATTTACGCTCCTTCAATATTTGTGAGGGCAAATTCTTTTTAACCCGATTTTTTAAAAGTTTTTCCAGACTAGATGGAGTTTTATTAATTTCACCATTGCGTTATTCAATCTACGCGTTGGAATTTCAGCACATTTCCATTGTTCGAAAACTTCTTTCATTGTTCCGTGTGCACTTCGACGTATGGTCAGTTGTTCTCTCTTATTTTTGTAAAAGAACAAACTGAAAACTTTCCGATTTGACGGTAAATGACGGGTACTTATTTTCGGAATTTCCTTGCCGATTAGCCAAATTATGTTGTCTTCGTTTTTCCGAGCCATTGTTTAAAATTGTCTTTACTTGAGCCACATTGAAAAAAAAAACAACACCACTTACAAATGCGCTGCGCCAATACAAAATGGTGCCACGGATGCGCAGTGACTTGCGCAGTGGTATGCGCGATTTTATGTACAGTGGCTGGGAAGAAATATAAATGAGTTTGAAGATAATATAAGTGCAGCATTTTGAAAATGTAAATATACGATTTATGAATAAAAGCTTATAATTTAATTTTTCGTAAAAAGTGCGAAATGTTAATGCGTATAAATAAATCTACATGAATAAAGAGAGTAGTATAGACGCCATTATTGATCTACCTGGATTTAAATTGTGAATATTGCAATCTTTTCAAATTGTTAGAGTTTATTTTTGTTAAGAAATAGCTGCTGGATGTGATTTTTATCCGCAACCCGAAGCCGTGACTATGCTTAAATGCAATACGTTCGTTAAAAAAATTCAAATACAAAAAAGTCGAGATAGCCACCTCTAAAAATTGAGTTACCGCGCCCATTTTTTTAGAGAAATTTTCTTTTATTAGTGCCCAACAATAGCACGAGAATCCCGAAGGAAAAAAAATAAAAATTTTTTTTGAATCAGTCTAATATATATATATATATATATATATATATATATACACACAGGGTGTCCCAGAACTCGTCAAGCTTCAAGAAATCAACGTCAAGCCGAAACGGGGTGACAGGATTGATTGTAACCATCATGAGAAAAATCAGAAAAAAAATAAAGCAGGGCCTTTCAAAGTAGACAAATTTTGAAAATTTTAAATTCATAGTTTAACAAATAGTCTTAATTCTAGGAAACTTGGGTTTGGGTTTGTTTGGGTTTGTTTCACAATAACCGAAAAATGGTTACAATTTGACCAAATTTCTAGGTTTTTCTTAAATGCCCATAATTTTCAAACTGCATGGGATAGATTTTTTCGGATTTTTCTCATGATGGTTACAATCAATCCTGTCACCCCGTTTCGGCTTGACGTTGAGTTCTGGGACACCCTGTAAGTATATATATATATGTATCGCCAATAAATAGATACCTTTTCGATATTACTCTTCGATACCGTTTAGATGTCGTTTTGTCAATCTCATTCGGATGCCTAATGGACGACTTTTAGATGGCAGTGGTATCTTGGCATTTTTGTGCCTTTAAGGAGAGATATACACCTAAATGGTCGAAGTCAAGGATTTGGAAGCTATGAACATTCCGTCGACCGTAGAAGACCTACACTATGGGCCTGGTATCGATGATTCCATGCAAGTTGACAAATTTCATGATTTATTCATTCCCAAATTTTCAAACGCGCTTTTCTCAAAACCACGTTTTTCAAATCGGTACCTAAAATTTCTCGAAAACCAATGAATCGATTGCCTTGAGGCTTTTTGTGGTTATTTTATACACCATTATCTAGTACTTGTCATAGGATTTTGTTTTCCGTTACTTAGTTTTTGTTTTATAGGCAAAATAATAACTAATTTTTGGCCAAAAAATTACTATTTATGTTCAAACGTCCGCCATTTTGTCATAAATCGATATTTTCAAAATCGGCTATGACAAGTACTAGATTATAGTATCTAATTTAATAATCTTCGTGGTTTCCTTTTTCAGATGATTTTTGAAGAAACGCCATTGGGTACCGGATACGCAAATTTTTTTACGACGCTCCAAGGATCATACAATATCCTTGTATATTTTTTATATTTTTAAATAAAGAACATTAAACATATTTTTAAATATATGTACTTTTAGAGAATTAAAACCCCAATCCGAAATTTCAAGTAGTTTTCCTTGAAAAAATTCACAAAAATGACCTTTTTTCCGGCTCCTAGGTGTATACTCCCCTTAAGAAGATATCTTTCAGATATACCGATTTGATGACTTCGCGCTAACGTACCGACAACCGAAAACGGTTAAACTTGCTTCGACACTTTGTTAACCATTAAAAGTTGCCGTATAGTTAACTATCGGACACAAGTTATCTGCCAAGCGGACATAAGTGATACGTTTTGTAATACAAAACGGCGTCTTTTTGGACAACCAAAAAGTTATCCGTATCCATTTCGTGATATCTTTCGGATGCCATATAGATAACATTTTGCTACCTGGGAGCGTATGGCAGTAGCGGTGATTGCGCGACAATTCATAAGGCATGGCATTGGTGGGAAATTCAAAAGTCGAATATCACGCGATGTCCCAAAGTTGTACCCCCAGTCCCAAAGTTACCCCGGTTTACGGTATATTCTTTTAGAACTACCAGAGAATGAACCAGATTTTTAATATAGCCAAATTACCCCATTCAAGAGCCTTCGACAGAGCCGACGAAAATACAAACTTAGCCAATAATTACCTGCATCGAGACATGCTGACTGTTCTCCTTCTTATCGATATCCTCGATCTTCTGATGCATATTCTCAACGCGCTCAGTCGTTATTTTAACTCTCTCCTCGGTGGACATTTGAAGCTTGAGCTCCTGCTCGCGAAAATAGCCCTCGACGCAATCCTCCTCGAAGTCGTAGAGGCGTTCCATATCGTCCGCCTCGAGGAATAGCTTCAAGCCGTTGTCGCAGGTCTCGCCGGATCTCATCTCGCCCTGGGTCACGTATCTCAATAAATACTTAAACAACAAGTAGAGATGACAGACCGCGATTAGCGGTGGTGGAAGAACGGGTTTCTGCTCGTACTCCATTACAACGGTGAAACGCTGAAACATCCAGACTTGATGAGCAACCGCGTTAACCTCGATGAATATATTGTTGAAGACGGCTATCAGAAGATTTATCAGGAGTATGTTGGCGACGAGGAGATAAACCGACATGGCGGCGGGCGTTATCCAACGACCGGGCAAACACGGGTCCATGCCGGGCTCGTCCCCGCAATCCGGATCTATGTTGTCCGCGTACACTTCACCGTACAGCATGAAGTACGGCTCCATGAAGATCTGTTGAACAATCCCCGGCATCAGTACTCCGAATACCCATTTTCGTTCGCTCGAATATCTTAATATTTTGATAATAAGATATTATTAAAGAAGATTTTTGTAATAAGATATTTTTTTAAATATCTTATTGATGAAAAACCCTCGACAGGTCTCAATTGGGGATGTAACAATACTTGTTTTGCGGATAGGATACCGATACCGATACAATTTACAAGAAAACTTGATATAATAAAAATTGTTCTTTTCGTACACTAGCCAATGACCTAAACATTAAGAAGGTACTTAAGGGGTAAGGCCATAGTAGAATATTCAAAAAAATCGATTTTTTTCGCTCAAACGGTGCTTTATCATCGTAACAATAAGTTACTATTCGATTTATAGCAAGAACATATTTTTTTCACCGCCTTTGAGCGTATAACGTAAGCCCACCTCTGGCACGGCCATAGAGTACCTAACACTTTAAGGGGAGGGTAGGGGTTTGCACTTTTGAAAATCAATTTTTTTGTCTTTTCTTATAGTTGAACATTTCAAGAATATAATCCCAAAATTTCAAATCAATCAGAGCAAAACTCTCGAAGTTATTGACTATTTAGTCCCGCTCCTCTAACACTGTAGCTCCGAATTCTCTAAGCTTCAAACGCGTTTTTCTCGAAACCACTTGTTCAAAGTCCGTGTTCACTGCCATTTGAAAACTACATGACCGATTTATTTCAAACTTGGTACACACTTTCTACATATAAAATACCTCCCTCCAACTGTTAGTTTGAGATTTTTTTTACAGTGAGGGGGTTTTCCGCCCCCGAAGTGGCGGAATTTTTCGTGAAAAATAGCACTTTTCACTTTACATGACCACCAAAAATTTAGAAATGAAAAAAAAAAAAAAATTATCAAAGACCGTTGGGGGGGGGGGAGGATTTGATGATACTTTGACTAAGTTTTAATGGTACTTGATTTCAGATAATTTCTAGCTGAGATACAGCGAACACCGCAAATCGTGTTTTTCCAAAGGCGTTCTTGGAAAAGCTTTCGCACCAGCTTGTTTGTGAATATTTTTGGGTACAAATTTCACGGAATGTTCTTGAAATGACACTTAACAATGTACAAAAGGTTTCGTTGACACTTCAAAAGGTGTCAATGAAACCTTTGTACAAAAAGTTTCAAATGACACTTCAAATGACTTTCAAATGACTTTCAAATGACAGAAGTTTCAAATGACAGACTTTCAAATGACAGAAGTTTCAAATGACACTTCAAATGACTAAAGTTTCAAATGACAATGTACAAAAGCTTTCAAATGACACTTAACAATGTACAAAAGGTTTCATAAATTTACTCTATCCATATAAATAAAAAAATGCGCGAAAAAGTGTTTTTTTTCACGCTGAAACCCCTACCCTCTCCTTAAACGCGTGTTTCTCGAAACAGCTTTTTTCCAATTGGCGTGACAAATAACTTCAACAATTTTCACTCGATTTACTGTGAATTTAAAAGTTATGTTCCTAATTGCATTTCGCAGAGAAGTACGTACGGAATTTCTGATTAATCGAAAACTTTTCATTTTATGAGCAGTTTATGTGCAGTTATAACGAAATTTTTCACTGAAAATTCATTTTTTAAGTTCAAATACCTACAACTTTTGAATAAAACAATATTTTTTTTAATTCCGTACGTACTTCTCTAGGTATTCTAATGTAGATTGACGAGAATTTTTGTTTTTTGTTGTAGGTAAAAATTGTGGATGCTAAATGTCACGCCGCGGAGCGCTTAAAAAAAGGATAACAAAAGAAAATATTAGTAGTCGGCCATTTTGTACATCGAAAAAAAATATATTTTTTTTAACAGCTTGATATTCATACTAAATAGATGTGTAATTAATTTTATGAGTGAATCACTTTCTCATACGAAAAAATTGTTAAATTCGCACATCTTTTCATACCCGTTACTGTGGCCTAACCCCTTAATTTCGCAAAACCCGTTTGATTCATGCAAAACTCACTCCCAACCATCCAATTCCACCCACGCACTCGTCCGAGAATTTAAACGTCCTTTTGTCGACATTTTGGAAAGTTCCGAAATATCTAACATAAAAATTACAATATCGAAGTTCTCTCCACGAGGAAGAAAAAAGCCCGTACTTACATCGCGTACAATCCTCCATTTGGGTTCGGCGTTTGGATTGAGAATGGCTTGCCTCGCGACCCCGAAGCTCATCAGCACAACGAGCAAAAGTACCACGAAGTATATCATGTTTTTGACCATCTTGCCCATCATCGTGACCAGAGGACCTGCGAACAAGCGGAAGCGTCGTTGAAGAAAAAAAAACCGAAATGCAAACGCACCGAGTCACCGAAGCTTCTCTCTCTTTTCGAGGGTGGAAGTTCAGGCTCACCGAGGTACTTGTTGACACCGAGAATATTCAGTATCCGGAGGTACCAGTAGATGCAATCGACGCAATACATTCCGCGACCGACGTCGAACGTGGCCGTGCGCAAACGAAGTACGAGGCCAATTTGAAAGAATATTATCGCAGCCGCGTCGCACGGATTCCACATGTTCCAGGCCCAAACGCTGAACTTGTGGGACAATTTCGCCGGCTCGGATGTCGCTATTTCGCGCACTTTCTCACAGCCGAGGGTGCATATGTACGCTATCGCGTATATCTCCGCCCACGATGGACAATCGCTCATGCGAACGAGTATGCAGTACGAGAACAGCAGCAAAAACACCATATAAGCGATCTGTAAGACAAAAACGAAGCTCTTGTACAAACTGATGAATTTTCCTCGTTTCCAATGCATTTTCGGGGGAGTTTAGAATTCTATCCCGTTTAAGGGATAACACCACTCTAGGATTTTGGAAAAATCGTTATTTTGGCTTAAAAAATACTTTGGGGTCATAAAAACAATATGAAATTGGTCCTGTGGCGAGATTTTTTTTTAAAGGTTTAATTATGCATTTTGCCGCAGCGCCTCGGACTTCTTTCAGGCGCCTCGTACAACTTTAAACGCGTTTTTCTCAAAAACCTCTTTTTTTCAAACTGGGAGGACGGATTACTCGAACACCTTTGCATGGATCGATTTGATATTTTAATAGTAGCTTCACAATTACATTCTCTATGGGAGTACGTAGTCGTGTTTTGATTAAATGTAAACTTTTTTTTATAAACTATTTACTGCTTACTTTTGGGCAAAAAATCGATTTATTTCTTTCAACGTGTGCCAATTTTTGAAAATTTGAAAAAAAATCCCTACGTAGTCCCATAGCTAATAATATATAGATTATAATGATTTTAGGTTTTCGTTCCAGGTCTTATACTTTACGAGAAAACCGTCCTCCCGTGCAGCTATTTGTAAGAAACACGTTTTTCAAGATGGGCTCTGTCGCCGCCATTTTGTAGGAAAACTATAATAATTTTTTTTTATACTTTAATATGTATTCAGTCGGGATATTCAGGATTTTTATTTAAGGCGGGATATACATTTATAACGATACAAAAATCGATTTTTTTCTCTTTAAAGGATAGAACTACATATGTAGAATATTTTCCTAAAGTTTCAAAGCTAAGTTCGAAAAACTTCAAACGTTACAGCCCGTCAACGCTGTCCCTCACCGCTCGGAGCGGGCGTGAACTTCAAACGCGTTTTTCTCAACACTGCGTTATCGAAATTGACGTGCAGGATTACTCAGAAACTATTAAGCCGATTGAGTTGAAACTTGGTAGAAATATTGATAATGTTGGTACCTTCTACTTGATGAGAATTGTTTTTGAAAAACTGGAAAAAAAACTACCTTTTTAATCCACATTTTACAGAAATGTTGCGTGCAATGTTGATTTCATTTTGTAAATGCGTGTCATTGTCTTAAATTTGCTGTGAGAAATATAGCGCCTAACCGCTTTACGCTCATATGTATGCGTGCATGTGACTGGTCGGCCCTCACGCCTTCTATTCTGTATCCTAGCACGTCTAGTCGGTTCGAGTCCCGAATCGGGAGAACACAGTCGTGAGATGCGTAGCGTGGAATAAAGTCTTTTATTAAAACTATATCTGTGTGTCTGTTATTTGGCTCTGCCAGAATAAAACCTCCAACAGGTTATGGGCCCAGGCACGCTTCCACTGCGCCAATTAATAACGACAATTTTATGAGAAAATTACTGTGTTAAAAGTGAAGAACGGAAAAAAACAGAAAAGACGCGATAAAAGAAAAATGGACAACGACAAAGAAAAGTAAAATGCTAGAAGCAGTTGCGCCGACTCGGGTCAAAGCAAGTAAAAATTGATAGATATTGACATGTGCGCGAATAGAATTTTTAGACACAGTGTGAAAGTGAATATTGAGAAACGTAAAGATGTGACAATAAGTGGCCAGGCCACGCTAAAGCGTGTTTTGTGATTCCTTAGAACAAAGGAGAAAAGCGTGGCATATGCGTCTGTGGCATGCAAGAGCGCGGTATAGGCAGCGCTGAGCGGTGAGCGCGCTCGTCGTTGGAAAAAGTGGGAGAGAGATGGAACATCAACGTATACGATGCGTATACTACGTACAAAGAAAGGAACTCGCCCGCCGCCGACTCGAAAAGCGCGACCCCATCGACTCAAAAGAGCGCTTATTATTATTTAATTGTTGATTAAAATTATTAAAATTATTGTTATTTCATACGTATGAAAAGAGGGGGAAAATAGCGATGCGACTAATTAAAAATTATGAGATCAGATTTAACGTTAAGAAAAATGAATAAACAAAATTTCTGCAGAAATTCGAGATGAGGAAATGTTGATCAACTTTGTCAACCGGTACAGACAACTTTCGTCTCGGCACGAATCATGTTAGAAAAGAGGTTACACTGGAAATCAGTGGAGAGACGGTGTGGTTTCATGTGGAGATGCGAAAAGAACCATATCAAGCACGTGTGTTATGGCTTTCAAATTGTGTGCACACAAAATAAATTGAATTAAAAATCGCGTTGATTTCACACAGTTGAAATGTACAGAGGAAACATTCAAATCCACCCAAAGCTATGAAGTATACAATGAAAATTCTGGCGGGTGACTCGGGAAGTGATTGTTGCTGTGCATTTAGTTACTGTCCGGGTCACTAGAGTGGTTGTATGTACGATCTTGAGTTCGGATGGCATATGCAATTGCTCGCTTCAATCTGGCCATACTTGTGTTCAGTCAACCAGATTTGAGGCACAGCTCCAAGTGTAAATGAAATTTAATGTTCTTAACCAATTCATTACTTAACCGATAAAAGCACAATAGATGAGGCAGAGTGGTGTGTTTTGACTCGATGGATTGAAGAACAAAAAAAAAAAAAAAGGGAAGGCCCATGGGTGGTTACACAAGGAGCGGAAAGCCGCCGGAATAATCCGAAGAAAAACTGACTGAGACGAGTTGTGGTGAGAAGGAGGAAGAGATGAGAAGAAATAACGACAAAAGAGTAGATGCGAACGCCTTGAGAGGAGATGAGGATAGGCAAAAAGATGAGATGAGAAGAGATGAGAAGAGATAAGATGTGAAGAGATGAGATGAGAAGAGATGAGATGTGAAGAGATGAGATGAGAAGAGATGAGATGGAAGAGATGACGAGAGTAGATGCGAATGCCGTAAGGATAGATGAGGATAGACAAAAAAATGAGAAGAGTGGCGGAGAGCAAAATGAAAACGAGGCGAAATGAGTCAACGAGATGAGGGAGCAACTATCAAAACAGACAGATTGGGCTCAAACAGATGAAACAAAAGTAGAGGGAATGATGTCTCTGGTAAAATCATTTTGCACAGCCTCAACAAATACGCTGAAGCAATACCAAGATGCATTATTGAACTCACAAACTACTATGACAAAAAAGGCAAAAAGAGATAAATAAAGAATTCGGAAAAACGAAGAGATGCGTTTGCAAAGCAAGCAAAAACTACGGATAAAGGAAGTAGTGAGACTGAGTAGGGCAAATTAATGCAAAATTATCGAGAGATTGAGAAAGAAAGAGATGAGTATATTGTACAGGAGAAAGAAAATGAAATTGCAACTCAGGAGACGAGAGGTGAGTTAAACAATAAATCTCAAAGATTTTAAAAGAAGAAATGGAAAAATTGAGATACGAAAAAAATACGAGAAAATGCGAAATCTGATAGTCTGAGATGCGAATCAAGTAAAGAGACATTCAAATTCGAAGATATCAAAAAAATAAAATTAATTAATTAATTAAAAAAAAAAAAAAAAAAAAAAAAACGAGGAAATGAGAAATTTGACTGTCTGAGATGCGAATCAAGTAGAAGAGATGCGAATCAAGTAAAGGAGACATTCAAATTCGAAGTTATCGTTAAAAATTCTGGTATATAATGTGACTACAAGATAACACTGAATACTTAGTTTGAACATTTCCATGATTAATTGACGTCTGAGTTGAGGACTCTCGAATGAATTCATATATTTGATCCTGAAAATGCTACGAACGAAAATTTAGATCCAACTCTCATTGAAAAACAAAAGTATAGAGTAAGGGATGTTTTGATAAACCACCTACATCAAAATTACCACTCGGAGGTTACACAAATAAAAGACCCAGTAGAGATTCTAAAGATCAGAGAGACAAAGAAATGCGAGAGTAATCTAATCTCTACGACTTCGAGAAAACAATTGTATAACCTGAAACAGTATTCAAATAAATAAAAGGCTACAGAGTTTTGCGATAAATTCGAAGAAGTAGTCAGGAATTATGATAACTTATCGCAAGTCACTCCACAGTCAGAAGTTCAGAAGAGAGACGCGTTTTTCAATGCAATCATGACGACAGTCGCTGAGGTACAGTCGGTATAGTTCATGACCAAAAAAAAAAAAAAAAAAAAAAGCTACAGGAAAAGGGTTTACTTATGAGGAGCCCAAGCTTTTGCTACTACAGGTCCAAGGCACTAGGTTGAAAAAAAAAAAATGCTACGAATGTGGTCAAATAACTCAGCATAAAGCTGTTGATTGCCCAATGAAAAAAAAGGGATAAAACAATCAGCACCTGTAGGAGGCAGGGTTATCGTGGTTTTACTACCGATATGACAATTACAAACAAATATGAGGGGTGGCAAAGGCTACTACGAGAATGAGAGATTAGGTGAAAAGAGAGAACATGAGGAGAAATTCGGAGATGTGAAGAGATCTAGAAATAATAGAGGTAGGGGTGGTTACAAAAATGTAAACACCAATGAGACGGATTACGGTAGAATTAGATGTGCCAACAAAGATTCGCTAGCAGACTTAAAAACGGAGGGAGTAGATACAATTGCAGTCAAGTCAGATGATGAAAGAACAATTGAGATTGAGAACGTAATATATGCTAAGGCACTCTCAGAGAATCTTTTGTCGTTGAGAAAATTTGCCGAAATGAAACTCGGTATAAGAAAATTGACATATTCGATCCAGTTTCCAAAGAATATTTCATCCCCGGAGTGTACAACAAGCCGTATTGGATAATTGAATTCGAAAGAAGTCATGACAAAAACGGAAATAAAATAAACTGTAATAACAAGAGTAGAACAATTATAGCTAACTTGATTGAGAGTGATAGTGATGCCAATGATAGAATAAGATACAAAACAAGAAGCGTAAGAGATACACCGCAAGAGATACATTTGAAAATAATAAGACAGAATCTAATGAACAAATCAGTGATGAGACTGTAGTCAACGACACCGATGAGTATAAAATTGTCGTAAGGAAACTGAAGCTAGATAAAAATTATGTTACTGAAGAAAGAGACGAGAATGACATAACGAAGGGAAATACGAAGTTGGACAATAATGGTAAGAGCGAAAAGAAAGTAACGTATGAAAACTCAAAATTCAATACATTACTTTGGAACAGGAAGTTCCAAGATATAGACGAGCTACCCAAAATGGAATTGTCAGAGGAGTCACAATTCGGAAAAAAAAAAAAAAAAAAAAATTATAAGCTTTTCGAAAAGAATAAGAAAGCCATGCTTTGATATGTAAGATTAGGTCACACTTCTCTGGCTTATCTCAAAGCTCCCCAAAAGAAATTATCGGAGAATAAAGAATGGTAAAACGTGATTTTTGAAGAGTCAATACTTGGTTGCGAGGTGTGTAAAATTGCTAAGTTTAATAAAATACCATTCGGTTCAGTAAGGAGATGAGCGACTGAACCTTTACAAATTATTCATTCGGATACCATGGGACCCATTAGTCCAGCATTTTACCCCATAGGGTATACGTAAATTGGTGTATTTATAGATGATTATTCGAGATTAGCAATGGCCTATTCGATGAAAGCAAAAAGCGAAACAGGTCACTGTTTCGAAGTATTTGTGAGAGCCGCTTGGAACTTGTTAGGTAGAGATGCGAAAGTATGCTGTCAGCGTACAGATCAAGGTCCTGAATATACCGGTGGGTATACTATTGACGTCATAAAGATACTAGGAGCAGAGTAACAACTTGCGAGTCTAGATACATCTGAACGTAATGGTGTAGCTGAAAGGTTTAATCAAACCATACAGAAAAAGGTGAGGACAATGTACGATGCGAAACTACCCGAAAACAGGTGGGACCTTGCATTAAGTGCTGCTGTGTATGGTTGCAAATCGAATGACATGATTACCCCAATGAAAAGATTTGCGTCAAATAAAATCTATGATGTGAATCAGCTGACGCGATTTAGCTGTGTTGCTTACATTAAAGTTTAAAGGAAAACTGATCCTATGTTTAGGTTTGAAGGAAGATGCGTGATTCTGGTGGGCCATACACCTACCGGATATCAGTTTTTGAAACCTGAAGAAGGGAAATTTTACGAAAGCAGAGATGCGCGCTTTAATGAAAAGCTAGTATATGGAGATAAATATGAAAAGGACCGTATAAAAGATTGGCCAGTCCAGTACATTGAAACAAATAAAGAGAAGTGGTTGATCGACTGTAATACAGACGAGGATGAAGAGGAAGGAAACTCGAAACAGGAGGGAGATGTGAAAAGAAAAAGAGGGCGACCTAAGAAACAAATCCCTGTTTGAATTGCGGTTACAAGTGACTCAAAGAATGTCAATGATTCTAGTTTCACGGGCATAATAAAAGATGAGAAAGAGAAAGTCAATTTGCTACATGCAACAGTACTATTTGATGAGAATAAAAAAGGCAATAAGTCATGTCGAAGATAGTGCCTGCCATGTAATGTGGCACAGATCAATCAAGACCCAGTGTCATACAGAGAAGCGATGGAATCCAAAGAGCATGAAAATTGACTGAAAGCTGTAGGTAAAGAATTAAATTCCATGTACAAAAACGAGGTGTAGACATTGGTAGATAGACTTGGTACCATGAGCGATGGCCGAAGGGCTAACATAGACTCTAAATAGGTTTTTAAGTGAAAGACTGAAATTGACAATGAAACAAAATATAAAGCACGGTTAGTTATCACAGGCTTCAAGGACACGAACCATTATGATTTGAAGGAAACTTATGTTCCAGTAACACGACTGTTTATAATAAGATCGGTGTTTACGATAATGAATAAGTACGATTTAGAGGTGTACTAATTACATGTAAAGACTGTCTTCTTGAATGGATTAATCGATGAGGAAATTTATATAGAGATCCCAGACGGTGCGAATTTTACATCAAAAGAAAAGCACAATAAAGGTTGTAAGCTGAACTGAGCATTGTATGGCCTAGGAATCAGCTCTAAGAGATGGGATAACAGATTCACTGAGGTAGCATGAAGTGTAGGATTGAAAAACTGATGAGAATGAGCCTTGTCTATTGATGTGGGGAAAGAAGAGTAAAGTCCTTATTTTACTGTTATACGTGGACGACATCGTAATGGCAAGTAATGATGGAAATAAACTACGTGATGTGAAAACCAAACTGAAAAATGAATTTGAAATCATTGAACTGGCGATCCAAAAGAATTTCCGGGAATCTCCATAAGTAGAAACAGGGAGAAACAATTAATACCACTCAATCAAGAGAAATATATACATCAAATTTTGATCAGATTCAACTACAACGAAGCACATCCACATAGAACTCTCATGGTTACTACACAAGCGATAAACCGAGAAAGAAAAGAGAGAGAAGAGAACCCCAGCAATAACGTACTAAAAGAAATAGAGATGAGAATAAATATTCCATACAGGGAATCTATTGTCAGTTTGTTATATTTGGCCGGGGCAACCCGATCTGATATCTCTTATGCTGTGAATGTGTTGAGTAGACATTAGATCAATTACACTGAAAATGATTGGGCAATGATAAAGAGAGTATTCAGATACTTGAAGGAAACAAAAACCCTAGGTTTGCGATATAGGGGGGAGAAAAATGACTTGCAAGGATATTCTGCTGCAAGCTTTGCAGATTGTAAAGACTCACTGATAACATGTGGATATGTGGTAAAGCTTTTTGGAGATGTGATAACTTGGAGAACACACAAACAGCCGTACGTGGCTCTATCAACATGTCAGGCAGAATATGTAGCAGAGAGTAAAACGTGCTATGAGCTAATCGCAATGGACAACTCATTAAAATTGATTCTAGATAAGACATTTTGTCCTGTAAGACTGTGGTGCGATAATAAAGGTGCCGAAGTCAGCGCCAAGACAAACGGAGGCAATAGACTTAGGCATATGAGAGAAGTGAGAGAACATTACGTAAAGGAATGTGTAGGAAGAAATTCAGTGACTATTGAGTGGATTCCCTCAAAGGACCAGATGACAGACTTATTTACCAAGCCTTTATCTTTCGATATGCATAAATATATGTGGCAGACAAAATCATGAACTATTCTGTATAGTTCATCAAAGATGTATTAATAACAGTTTTCTACGTTCTCAGGAAACTAAAACTCGGAGATGCGATATGAACAAATAAGATGAGAAAAATTAACAGCGAGAAGACGGAGAAATAAATATACAGAGATACCAAATTAACAGAGTTAATTTAAATTTGTATAAGTTGTCATAATTGTCATTCGCTATACTACTAAGTTAAGATATTGATATTTTAGCGTAATTCATAAAAGGAAGAGATAACGTGTTAATGATGGTAAAGCAATTAGTCGGGAGGGAGTGTGAGAAATATAGCGCCTAACCGCTTTACGCTCATATGTATGCGTGCATGTGACTGGTCGGCCCTCACGCCTTCTATTCTGTATCCTAGCACGTCTAGTCGGTTCGAGTCCCGAATCGGGAGAACACAGTCGTGAGATGCGTAGCGTGGAATAAAGTCTTTTATTAAAACTATATCTGTGTGTCTGTTATTTGGCTCTGCCAGAATAAAACCTCCAACATTTGCATTTTCTTCATTTTAGTTACCGTCACATAGAAACTATACATGTTCTAACTGAAAAAATGTTTGAACTTTTTGGCAAATCAAAGTGTACGGGAAGCTAGACTGCACGCCGATTCGCAACTCCCGCGGCGACCTTGCTGTAACACTCTGCCACGGCTACGTCATTTTGGGTGGGGGGACAAATGTCGAACGATCGATATGTAGATGAGCCAAAATGTCGAATTCGAAAATGACGAATGTTCGAATATAGATAGATCAATCTTACTAGAGTCTGTGAAGTCGAAAATAACAATTACGAATATGAACATCTCGGAAGTTGATATGTAGCGAAAAACAAAAATCAGATTTAATAAAATATCGAAAAACATAAAATCGATGGGCCTGTATGCATAACACCAAATAACCCGAGACGACAATTCTCCGAATAAAAAAAATGGCGATGGTTCACAATGCAGAAAATCATTCAAGCGAACGGCCGAAAATTCGAGTGGTTGAAATCGCGGAGGGTCAAAATGTAGAACGGTCCGAATGGCGAATCGAGCAATACGTCACTTGCGCCTCAGAGTGAAGCTACGAGATGGCGCTGGCGGTCTATAGGCTAAAATATGGTAAGACAGTCATCCCACGTGACGGGCCTCACCACGTTCGCCATTTTGGCCGTTCGACCTTTCGGCGTTCGACATTTCGGACCATCGACATTTTGCGTTTCGGTATATTGCTTTTCGCCATAGACGGTATTACGCATATTAGGCACTCGCTATTTTCTGTTTCGGAGATATGGGTGTTTTACATTTTTCGATTCTGTATTTTTATGTTCCGAATTGCAGACAATCTGAATATTCGTTTTCGAATAAATTACCTCTCCAATAAATAATGGTTCGATTTATAGTCATTCTATTTTTTTATCAGTCGAAAGATAAAATTTCGAATGATTTAACCTTCTTTATTTTGAGAGTTCATAATTCTGTCGTTTCGAAATCTTTGTCGTTCTATATTTGGTCATTCGACATTTTTACCCCCACCCGTCATTTTGATGATGAATTAATTTCAAAAAAATTGTTTTGTTTACTTAAATATACTATTAAAGTATAGCTGAAGTTTGATAATTGTAGAATAATTATTTCTTAGTTTAAAAAATCCCTGAATATTGCTTATTTTTTCCTGTCCAAATGTATATCCCGCCTTAAATAAACCCTCTCGAAAGAAATCCTATTCCTTTTGTCATACTTCCAAAATGAATCGTCAAAGTTAGGCCTTATTTTCTGCCGCTAGACTGGTGTTATCCCTTAAGGCGGGATATACATTTAAACGGGAAAATAAAAAGCAATATTGAGGGATTTTTCAAACTAAGAAATGATTATTCTGCAATTACCAAACTTTAGGTATACTTTAATAGTATATTTAAGTATACGAAGCAATTTAAAAAAATTAATTTATCTTCAAAATGACGGAGCTGTGGCAGAGTGTTACAGCACGGTCGCCGCGGGAGTTGCGAATCGGCGTGCAGTCTAGCTTCCCGTAGACTTTGATTTGCAAAAAAGTTCAAACATTTTTCCAGTTAGACCATGTATAGTTTCTATGTGACGGTAATTAAAATGAAGAAAATGCAGATTTAAGAACATGGCACGCATTTACAATAAAAAAATCAACATTTCACGCAACATTTCTGTAAAATGTGGATGTAAAAAGTCGTTTGTTTTTCTTCAATTTTTCAAAAACAATTCTCGTCACGTAGAAGGTACCAATATCATCAATATTTCTACTAAGTTTCAACTCAATCGGCTTAATAGTTTTTGAGTAATCCTGCACGCCAATTTCGATAATGCAGTTTTGAGAAAAACGCGTTTGAAGTTCACGCCCGCTCCAAATCCGAGCGGTGAGGCACAGCGTTGACGGGCTATAACGTTTGAAGTTTTTCGGATTCCGCTTTGAAACTTTAGGAAAATATTCTACATATATGGTTCTATCGTTTAAAGAGAAAAAAAAATCGATTTTTTTATCGTTGTAAATGTATATCCCGCCTGAAATAAAAATTCTGTAAGTGTGTGTAACGTGTGATAATAATTTTTTCTCTAATTACTATCGTCCCAAAATAAATACGGTTAATGAAACTGAATTGATCAAATTTATTGAACATCTAAAAATTTGAGCGCCCAAAGCGATTATTTATAGTCGCAAATAGGTGACTTGGTAATAAAAAATTCTACTTTTTAGTACATTAAATAAAAAGCTCTTTTTAAATATATTTTTCACATTTAAATTATTCATTTTCCATTTTATTTCCTTTTGGTTTCGGAAAACCATCTCGCAGTTCAGGGCACTCGAGCGTTGCAGTGAGCTATTTTATTTTCGGCTCCCCTTCGAGGACAGTCCACGCGCGGATGGACGAAAGAAAGAGCAGCCGAGAGACTCCGCAAGTACTTTCGTGGAATTCCGATCGCGCAAAACTTACAGCGTTGGCCCAGAACTTTGTGATCGGCGCAGTGTAAAATTCCCAGAGTTTTTTCTTGAACCGCAGCGGTCTGTTGGTCTTGTTGTTGTAATATTCCGACAGCAGTCCGTAAGCGCGGTGAAGATTATCGTCGATGTCCGTAAGCACTCTCCCGTTTTCCTGGACTATCGTCTCCTTGACTATGGCGGGATTGTGATCGGAGCCGATCAAAGCCTGATGGAGAAACAAAACGCGTTACGTGCCGGCCGGAAGAGCGATCGGATGACGTCTATGGGGGCCATAGAGGAAGTGAGGGAGAAGACTTTATCAAACGAGATAGAAAGCAAGCGAGGATAGAGAGTGAGAGACAGAGAAAGGATTCGGACGAACAGTCGAACGTCCAATGTTAGTTTTACAATGTTGAAGACGAGACTCGTAGCGTTAGGGAAGACCTGTGAAAATGATGGAATTAACGTCGAATGCCACGGAAATAGTAGGCGGTGAATTCGTCACGATACTTCGAAACAATTCGAGCGCTGAATTCCATCGGATGCTGTCCTGCGAGAAAAAGTTCGTGAAACATGTGTACACTAGGGTGTGCGGAAAAAAATCGATATATTTTTTTTCGGTTGCATCCACCAAAAACAGGTGAATTAAGGTAAAAAAACAAGAATCCTCGAAGGAGAGCTCAAAAAAAAATTATTTCGAACGGCGCATTGCATTTGAATACTTTCCATAAGAATGACACAGGAAAATATTGGCACTTCTGAACGTCGTAGTAAAACTCTTCAGAAAAAAATCTCACAAAAATGTTATTAAGATATTCTGATAGAGAATTGAATTCCCTACAAAAAAGTTTCTACGAACAATTAGCTTAGAACAACCGTTCAAGTGGTATCGCTGTCTGAAATTAATTTTTTTATTTAAGCGGCGTGCGCGCCCTAGCACACGCTGCCACCTGGCGGCAGCATGCGGTAGCTCGTAGTGCAAAATTACAAGCTTCACGCTAGCGCCACGAACGGGAAACCGCGACATTTTTCTCCCAAATCAAGATCTGTCACTGCTACAAAATTTCATTCGTTATTGCGAAGTGAATCTTGTAGGAGGGGAGGCTGCCTCGAAAAAATTAGCTAATCACTTGTGGTACTTTAACGAGAAAATTGTTGCTTTGTCGTTTTTTGACAATGCTGTGCCGATAAGTGTGAAGGCAAAAATGGTACAAGCTCTGCAATCTCGAGAAAAATCCAAAAATCCTTTCGAGCGAGTAATTGTTAAAAAAAAAATGATTGGGAAATGGTGCTGAAAGAAGACATAAGCGATTTCGTTACTCAAGAATCCTTATTTCTTTTCCAGCAATTAAATTTACCTCATGATTTTTTGAGAGTAAATATTGAATTATGGCCGAAAAATGCCACTTATTTGAGTTGCTTAGATTTTTTAATAATCCAAACGTCGTTGATAACGTAGCCGAACGTGGTGTCACTTTGATAGAAGCATATAACGGTTCATTAACAAAAAACGAAGAACAGCTACAATATTTATTGGGCGTAGGGCAAAATCATAGACAGAGATACCCTAATTGCAACGAACAGACTCTTAAAAAAAGGAACGATGATTATCAAGCATTATAATGTAAAAACAAGTCATTTTATCTTATTAAACCAAATTAATTCAATAAAACTTTTCGAAATACGATCAATGATGGACGTCGTTTCTTTTATATTTCTTCTTGTACTTGATTCTTTTTTGTATCAGAGAAATATTTTGAGAACGATTCCATGCAAATTGTATGTTAGAGCAGAACATTCTCTACAAAAAAAAACCCAAAAAGTTTTTTCGTAAACCGAAAAATTCAATTTTTACAGCCTTCTGAATTATTATTTTTTCTATCAATTCAATTTCAGACAGCGATTCCACTTGAACGGTTGTTCTGAGCTAATTTTTCGTAAAAACTTTTTTGTTGGAAATTCAATTCTCCATGAGAATATGTTAATGACATCTTTGTGTGATTTTCCCTGACGAGTTGCACTACCACATTCAGAAATCCCAATATTTTCCTGGGTTATTCTTATGGAAAATATTCAAATGCAATGCGCCATACGAAATAATTTTTTTTGAGCTCTCCGTCGAGCATTCTTCATTTTTTACCTTAATTCACCTTTTTATTGGTGGATGCAACAGAAAAAAAAGTATCGATTTTTTCCGCACACCCTAATGTACACTGTAAAAAAATCTGTTTTAAAATTAATATAAAAGTGCAGGAAGTCTTTTTACAGATATCATTTATGAATTTTATTATTGTCGTTTGAAAATCAATACACTGCTTTTTGAATGTCATAATCGTTCAGTAATATCGCAACACTTAAGTACTGGAAAAATCATATACGTATCGCAAGGTATCTATTATAAGCGTATTGAAATTAATATGCACAGATTGTATTTTTAAATTAAAAAAAAAAGTAAATTTGGCATACAAAAGTGTATTAATTTTACGGTGTTAGGTTAGTGTAATTGTTATTATTTTCTTTCTGTGTCTTTAATAAACTCTGTATGAATTTTAATATACAAATTCCGGAATTCTTTTTACTGATTCAGTCTGTGTAGTAATACTGTAATACCAAAGTCCTGGAAAAGTCATATACCTATTCAAAAATATCAGTTGTGGATATATCAAAAATTAATGAGCATAGATTTTAGTTTGTTTGGGTTTGTTTGGGTCTGATTGGGTTTAATTAGACTTGGCTGCTTGTCCAATTAATTCACCACTCAATTTAGATTTGGTGTTACTTGATACGTTTTTTATGATTTGATTTAACATGCAAAGCACGAATTTCAAGTTTTCTGCACTGAATTATATGTTAAATCAGACTATCAGAATAAACATATACTAAATCAGAAAATGTACATGCCTTCGTATTGTAAATGTCCTATTCATTTCTTAATTTTCTCCAGTCTATCATAATATTCAGTGCACAAAAAATGGTATGCTCCTGAACCAAGTATGGTAAAAATTAAGAGTCAGTTTGTAATTTTCTTACTTTGTCTACATTTTATATATTCAAAACGCTTGTTGTATTTTTCAACTAAGAATATTTATTTTTCTATTAGACGCCTTGAAAAATTGTCGATAGTGTATTAATATTCAATTCGTACGTATTACGAAATGTAAAACCGTATGAAATGTAGGTCCGGTATTGAATTTTACAACACTGAAGCCTAAATATTCATTCACATACTGAGTTTTGACATTTCCTCTGCCATAGTATTGTAAAAGTATTTTAAATTTCATATTTTTTTAAACAGCGTTTTGTAATATTCAATGTAAAAGGTATTGTACTTTTCAACAGAATGAAGTTAAAAATAATAGCCATATTGCGATTTTAATACTTTTTGTGTAAATAATGAAATCATATACGCTTGTTGCATTAACCAAACAAATATTTGTATTATTATGATGCGGATTGAAAAACTCAGACGCAGCATACTGATATTCAAGGTCCCATATAAAAATGTATACGAATCTATGAAAATTTATTTACATTACTGAAGTTTTCATTACTGAAGTGCGATTTTGCTTTTCATATTACGAGTTTAGCAATGTTCAATTATAAAAGTATAGTAAATTTAATGACCTTTATTACAGTGTGTGATACGAAGCGTGGATAAATGTGCACATTGATACGAAAAGTGTTATTAGTACAGCCGTGCTGTATATTGGAATGGGAAAAAATTAGAACAAGGCTAGTTTTTCGACAGGTGATTTTGTAAGTTCCGCGGGTGCTAAATCCAAGTTTGCATAACAGTCGGGGTGTAGGGTTTTTTAGGGGACGACAGGGGATGGGGGTGCATTAATGCCAAACTGCAACCCCCACGAGGTTGGCGCCGGGAGACAAAATGTTCAGAAAAATCCGGGCTTTATTTTTGTCCACAGCGGCGAAGTCGTGGAAGTTTATTTTGGGGGTGAAAACGTCGGGTGAAATTTTGAAAAATCAGTTTACATTCGATAACTCTTCAGAAAAAATGCATACAATTTTTGTTGAAATGGGAATATTGTAGCCCTTGAAAAGACGCATCGATCGATAATTTGATCATCCCTCTACAATAATATATTTGAGCCGAAAAAATAGTTGAAGTATAAAAATTAATTGTTTATTGAATAACTCAAAAGCAACCAATTTTTCGGGGATGGTTTAAAAATACGAAACGTAGAGAATAATTTTCTTTATATTTTCGTTTCCGTGGACCACCTTCCAATGTTGCTTTTTCCAATCCCTTTCGGCGGTTGAAGTTAAAAATTGACATTCTGGACTATTGACCGAAAATAAAGAGATACGAGTTTGGCGCTGTAGAAAAAAATGTAGCTGATGGTTCAAGCTACAAATTGTTGCACGGTGGCGAATTCGTGCGATCAATAGTTATACCAGAATTTTATTTTGAATTTTCATCCCCGAGAGGGGTTGGAAAATCAAAATTCAAGGATGGTCCATAGAAACGAAAATATAGAGAAAATTATTCTCTACATTTCGTACATTTAAACCATACCTGAAAAATCGATTGTGTTTGAGTTATTCAATAAACAATTCTTTTTTGGTATTTCAACAATTTTTTTGGATGCGAAGATTTTATCGGAGAATGATGATTAAATACTCGATCGACGTGTCCTTTCAAGGGCTACAAAGTTCCCATTTGAACAAAAAGTGTACGAATTTTTCCTAAAGAGTTATTTAATTAAAAGTGATTTTTCAAAATTTCACCCCCTTTTCCACCCCCAAAATAAACTTTCACGACTTCGGCGCAGTGGACAAAACCAAAGCCCGGATTCTTCTGAACATTTTGTCTCACGGCGTCCCCCTCGTAGGGTTTGTAGTTTGGCATCAATCCACCCCCACCCCCCTTCACCCCCTTAAAAAACCCTGCACTCCGATTTTTAGGAGTGGATGAATTAGGACCTTCTAATTTTTTCCGATTAAGGGGTTTTTCAGCGTCAGCACGACTGTACTATATTGCCGGTAGAGTGATCTTTGTTTTGTAAGCAAACGTTTTAATTTTATCTTCGACTCTTTTCGTAATAGGGAATCGGACAACTTTTCAGAAAGTTTTTGAAATTAACAATAATGGATATATATTAGGGTGGCAAAAATTTGAGCTCTATTTTATTTCCTCTTTCTCACCATCCATTTATCTTCTTTAACGAACAAAAATTGTCGCCGAAGCTGCGAGCGGTCAAAAAATATTTAGCGGTCGGTCAAGCATCTCAAAAATTCAAATTTTCATTAAAAAATCGATTTTTTCCGTCCACTTCTCACCAATGAACTTTACGCTTTGTAATTTTTAAATTAACCTCGCGAAAGCTCTAGCCGGTCTATGAATATTTAGTGATCACTCAAGGTTTTGGAAATTTACCATTTTCGCCAAAAAATAAATCTCGCATGCACTATAATTCCTGGTAGCATAAAAACAAAATAAACAGCGAAGTGTTACATTTTCTGAATAATGTATCATTATAATTTGTAACGAACGCCAGTTAGATGATATGTGTTATTATTATGTATTATAATATTATGGCGTCGCTCGTCACAGAGAAGTCAAAGTGGGAACAGTGGCAACAGTGGGTACACTGAACCTTTTCTCTTTCTCTGAATTGGACATGTATATATGTGCGTCTTCTTCACATTAGAACCGCCCTCGGATGCCAATAGGTTTGAACCTGTCTGTGAGTCGCTCCCGCGCAATTCGGTCGTGAGAGGTGATTTTATATTATTTTTGGTGTCAAAAGTTGAGAAACCAGTCGAGTTTGTATGTTTTTTGCCTCTTTACCTATCGCAGTTATGTTCGAAGTCATTGTTCTCCCCCAATATACAGCTATATTGCGGTATTCGAGCATTGTGTTTGTTAACCTAACAAAAATAGAAACTTGTCAGTACCCGCTTTAGAAAAAAAGAGAGGGTCGTGCACTGTGGCTCAATTTTTCGAGGTACACAGAGGTAAGTCATAATATGAATATTTTCGCGTTGTGATTTAGATAGGTACCGGTACTACCTCATTAGGTAGGTACTCATTATTGATTAATATTCAATAAATGATTGTGATAGGTCTCATAATATTTTTTGAGTTTTTTTTTCAATTAATTTTTCAATAGTTTACTGTACAATACTCCCCATTGTATAGAGAAAAGCACTCTAGTACCTACAAGTGTACAGTGGATCAGAGTAATTTTCTTTAAATTTTGTTTGATTTAGAAATTTTGTTTGACTGTGAAATTAGGCATGTTTCACTGTATACACCCCCAAGTACACAGTTAATCAAATCTGATTCTTTTAAAATGGTTATTATCTCAATATCTATTAGGTTAGGCCGTTCAGTGTATTTTAACAAAATGAAGCCATTGGACACATCTCATGTTTAGTCAAGGTTTCATTGAGATTGTGTGAACGGTTCGTCAGCTATGGACCTCTGAAAAAAATGAGCCGATGATCCCACTCTGACCCTATAGCCTACAGCTACGATTGGTCCGCAGTTTGACTACGGAAACCAACTATGGGGCGCATTACGATGCGCGGAAAACAGCTGCCATTTCAGCTTTACGAATAAAACGATCTATAATTTTCTTTGCGGACAAGAGCTTTAAAGAATTATTTTATGAGAACAAAGATAACTCTTGGGTTAGAAGAGTGAGGTAAATTTGAAAAATCTGTGTCTAAAATAAAAGGATTAATTGTTTTGAAAATTTTACAAAGTGTCAAATTTATGAGTGACAAAAAATGGGAAAATTTCGAAGCATTTGAGCGACCACTAAATATTCATTGGCCGGCTACAGCTTTCGCGAGGTTAATTTTTAAATTTATAAAGCGTACAATTCGTGGGTGAGAAGTGGACGAAAAGAAAATCGAGCACTCAATGAAAGTTTGAAATTTTTGGATGCTTGAGCGACCTCTAAATATGTTTTGAACGCTCGAAGCTTTCGCGACAATTTTTTCTTTTCTTTAAGGGGGGATATACACCTAGATGGTCGAAAAAATCGATTTAGAAGCTATGAACATTCCGTCGACCGTAGAAGACCTACACTATGGGCCTGGTATCGATGATTCCATGTAAGTTGACAAATTTCATGATTTATTCATTCCCAAATTTTCAAACGCTTTTTCTCAAAACCACGTTTTTCAAATCGGTACCCAAAATTTCTCAAAAACCAATGAACCGATTGCCTTGAGGTTTTTTGTGGTTATTCTATACACCATTATCTAGTACTTGTCATAGGATTTTTTTTCCATTACTTAGTTTTTGTTTTATAGGCAAAATAATAACTAATTTTTGGCCCAAAAATCACTATTTATGTTCAAACGTCCGCCATTTTGTCATAAATCGATATTTTCAAAATCGGCTATGACAAGTGCTAGATTATAATATCTAATTTAATAATCTTTTTTTTTTTTTTTTTTTTTTTTTTTTTTTCAAATGATTTTTGAAGAAACGCCAGTGGGTACCGTATACGCAGATTTTTTTACGACGCTCCAAGGATTATACAATATCCTTATATATTTTTGATATTTTTAAATAAAGAAAATTAAACATATTTTTGAATGTATATACTTTTAGATAATTAAAACCCCAATCCGAAATTTCAAATAGTTTTCCTTGAAAAAATTCACAAAAATGACCTTTTTCCGGCTCCTAGGTCTATATCTCCCCTTAAGCAATTCACGAGCATTAACGGGCTACATCTACCTAGGTGGGTCAAAAATTGCATTCAAAAATATATTTTTTTTCGATAATACCAATATTTTCGAAATTTCATTGAAATATTCCGAATGAATGACCTACAGCTTGTAACAGTCGGCCGGCCGGGCGGTGGCAGCACCATACTTCAAACATTAAACGCGTTTTTCTCGAAACACTGTTTTCAAAGGACATGATATCTGTTCTCAAAGGACATGATATCTGGAGAACCACTTGATACTGGTTCCAAATTTACAGGAGGTACGATGAGAAACATTTAAAGGTCGTTGACGATCTTACTTTTTTAAAATCGATCTCCATTTTTTAATAATTACGTAAAATGACGACTTTTTTCATAGATTTTGTGTGCTCGAGGTTCAATTTGTCGCGACGTTGTTAAAAAAAAGATTTAAAAAATCGACCATCGTCAACGACTCGTATTTATAGTCAACTTGAATAACTCGTTTGGTTTTGAGATTTCAGATGGACCGTTTAAGAGGGAATGATACCTCATCGCGGTCGGTATGGTAGAACAATTATAGATTTCCAAAAATCTCGAAAACGGCTCTTCAGATCCCATCGAAACTTTGCCAAATGACGTCAAATGGATAGACGAACAGCTGTGTCTTCCCCTCAAATTTTCTGAATTTGAGAAAAAAAATGTAGATTGGCTTATCATAAGCAAATCTAGTTTTTTTTCCTCAAATTCAGAAAATTTGAGGGGAAGACAGCTGTTCGTCTATCTATTTGACGTCGTTTGGCAAAGTTTCGACGGGATCTGAAGAGCCGTTTTCGAGATTTTTGGGAATCTATAATTGTTCTACCATACCGACCGCGATGAGGTATCATTTCCTCTTAAGGGGTCTTGTCACTTTAGACGCTAACAAAAAAGCTATTTTCATGAATTTTTTCGATAGCTTTATATTATAGATATTGATATAAAAGTTGTTACACTTAATAAATACACTTTTGAAATACATTAAATCAATTTTTTAATGTATTTATGTAACCCAAACAAACATTAGACGCGTTTTTCTCGAAACAGAGTTTTTCCACAGCTTATTGATAAAATCTTCGAAACTACTGAACCGATCCTTATGAAATTTTAACCACATATTCTTTACAACTATAACTATAGCGTGTAAGGATTTTTAAAAATTTTGATATTTACTATTTTTTTGTCAACGTTTTTTTTGTTTTTTTTTTCGAAAAATGTCCGCCATTTTGTTATTTTTGCATATATAAAAAATCGTATATGCGCTATAGCCATTAACATACCATTTTTTCTTAATTGTCTTTCGAAAGTGTATTTATTAAGTGGTACAACCTTTATATCAATATCTATAATATAAACCTACCAAAAAAAAAATCATGAAAATAGCCTCTTTTTAGCGTCTAAAGTGAAAAGACCCCTTAAGATGGTATGAACGTCACCAAACATCGCGAAAAAAATTTCCTCATTTGCCGGCGGCCATGTTTTTTTTTTGTATTTCTGTATTATTTGGTGATTTTTTATAAAGGCTGTCGGTGCACGTATCTTTGTGTTTAAGAAAATGCGTTTCGTTTTCATCAAACGTTTCCCCCCCAAAAAACGGATTTTGGCCTTTTTTCGGGACTCTAGGTAGATGTAGCCCCTTAAGAACATACTGGCAGTACATTCGCACCGGAAAGTAGTAAATATTTTACTGAATTACTGTGTTCTCCGCGAGGGAACCAGATCTCGAGGCCTCGTCAATAGCTCTTCGCGACCAGTACGTACTTGGACGCCTAATGGGGTGAAAAAAAGTTTTCAATCGAATATATTAACTGTAAGCCAGATTCCACTTCGTTGGGATGCAAAAGTCGATTTTGTTTTACGTTTTCCAACAGATTGGAGCCTAGATAATTTTCTGGTGAAAATTCCCATTCGCAGTTCGAAAAATCGCCGACTGGGTGTACAAGTTTTTATATTTTTTCACCCACGCCCGTTCGCAATTTCAAACGCATTTTTCTCGGATGTCGTCACAGTAGTCTAACTCCTTTAAAAAAAAAACTAGAAAAAATTCCGTTAAAAAATATATTTTTTACATCCACTCATCACCGTTATTAAGAAAATTAATGCACAATTATAATTCCAGCCCACTGCCCAAATTCCTATAGATAAAGAATGTCATTGATTTTCGCGTATCAAACGATTTCGAGCGAGTCAGGAACTTCCGCGTGGAAATTCTCGTCCACGTGACTCTTACCACCGACTGAAAGAATTTTTTCTCCAATAATACACGTGTCCAAAATTGCATTTTTTTCAACGCAACAAAGTGAAAAGCTGCCGCAATGTAACGCACATGTTAATTGGAAAACGATCAATTGAGCAAATCAGTGCGAGAGAAAAGATGGAAGCAGAGAGAGAGAGTTACGAGCTGAAAAGTGAAAACGTGAAATCCCAAAGTATGTTTGCAAAGAAAAAAGAAACGAGACAAAGTTCAAATCCCGAAAATCCCTCCAACATTAAAGAGTACCTTGATACCCTGCTGGCTCGTGGATTTGTTGCAAATGCTGATACTTCTGCGTCTGCGTTTCTAAAAAATAACAAAAAACAAAACCCAGGCGCGTGCCTCGTAGAAGTTCCAAACATAACCGCCATGTCATTGTGTCGCAGTTGTGCCCGAGGGGGAGGAAGGGATAGAGACGAAGGAAAATCAAACGAAGCAGAACGACCAAATATTTTAGTGTCCGCACACCGGAGTCGTAGATTAGAAAACCACTACTACGTAAATCATGTTAACTTCGTTACTGGAGGGAGTGAAAACCAAAAATTAAGGCGGTCGTCCCATGTGACAGGTTCGAAAAATGGAACAAAAATTGTTTCCACAAATTGCAAAGTGTGAGCGTGAAATTTGTGGTCTATATGGACCCGACATAGAAGACTAATGGCGAGTCAACATTTTCTTTGTAATCGTACTTGAACATTTAAGCAGAGATATACACCTAATGGTCGAGGTCGAGGATTTAGAAGCTATGAACATTCCGTCGACCGTAGAAGACCTACACTACTCTGGGCCTGGTATCGATGATTCCATGTAAGTTGACAAATTTCATGATTTATTCATTCCCAAATTTTCAAACGCTTTTTTCTCAAAACCACGTTTTTTCAAATCGGTACCCAAAATTTCTCGAAAACCAATAAACCGATTGCCTTGAGGTTTTTTGTGGTTATCCTATACACCATTATCTAGTACTTGTCATAGGATTTTTTTTTTGCCGTTACTTAGTTTTTGTTTTATAGGCAAAATAATAACTAATTTTTGGCCCAAAAATCACTATTTATGTTCAAACGTCCGCCATTTTGTCATAAAGCGATATTTTCAAAATCGGCTATGACAAGTACTAGATTATAGTATCTAATTTAATAATCTTTTTGGTTTTTTTTTTCAGATGATTTTTTGAAGAAACGCCAGTGGGTACCGTATATGCAGAATTTTTTATCACGCTCCAAGGATCATACAATGTCCTTGTATATTTTTGATATTTTTAAATAAAGAAAATTAAAGATATTTTTGAATGTATATACTTTTAGAGAATTAAAACCCCAATCCGAAATTTCAAATAGTTTTCCTTGAAAAAATTCACAAAAATGACCTTTTTACCGGCTCCTAGGTGTTCCACCTTAAACGCGTTTTTCTCAAAATTGTGTTCTCCAAATTGGCTTCCATGATATCTCAAAAACTATTGAACGGATCTCGATCAATTTTTTATGGTATAGCCAGTCTATAGTTATCACCCGAACTGGAATATTTCTGATATGTGCTATAGTTATTTTTTAAGGGTTCATCACAGTCTAAAATTTCGCTGCAGTCTTTCATAAAAAACTGTCAAAAAAATAGGCTAAATTCGATACCTTTTTTACAAACCGCCGCCATTTTTTCAGTTTTTATTCAAAAAAGACATTTCCGACCGTTGAATAAAATGTTTAAAAAATTAAAAATAAACGTATAAAAATGTATTTTGCGTTCTTCATGAGTGCTTTGATTTGACATAAAAAAATCGGACTGATTAGCGTATTTTAACCATCGAAAAAAAATCCCGAAAATCCGTTATTTTTCGACCCGTTACACTGTGATGATCCCTTAAGGTAGAACGAGCGCGCGCTCGTTCTACCTTAAGCTGAGGACGTCAAAAAAATATGATGAAATTTGGAACTTTAAAAACCGTGCCAAAAATGCAATTTTGTGATATTTTTACTTTACTCTAGTTCCGGCGATAGCCTCAGGTCTACAAATGAAAATGCCGTTTGATTTTTTTTTTATTTCAGACGAACAAAACCTCCGAAATCATGGCAGCCGTCAACCGACTTTTTTGCACACCCGAGTGTCCTCCGACCGATGTAAAGTCGATTCAACTCGTTATTTTTGTTTGATAAAATTTTGAGAGACTGTAAAAATGTTAATACATGTGTGATATAAATTCAAAGAGAGTGTGTTTTAATGGTTCATCAAACAAAAAACCCAAACAAAGCGAACAAATTAGCTGTCACATGGGATGACCGCGTTAAAGAGGTGCAAAAAGCGACGTGATCGTACCTCGACATCCGGTCCGGTTGGAACGCCCTGTTCCGAGTCGCTGTCCTCGTTCTCATCCTCCAGAGCGATCAAATGTTCCTCCTGTGTCTGCGGCATCAGTTGGAGTTCCTCCCGCGTCTTGAACTCGAGCCTCGTTATGTACAACGGACACACAAGCCCGAGAACAACCTGTATATTGACGTAGCATAAATACACGCAACACGTAAGTTCATCTGGTACTTCGTGAAACGAGAAAACAACGTGAAAAGCAAAATTACAATTTCATTCGTTAAGGGGCTACATCTACCTGGAGGCCCGAAAAAATGGCCAAATTATTAGGAGTACAACTTTGCAGTGACCGTTTTACTTAGAGAGCCACTGCGGCCGAAGTAGTGGCCATAGCTCAATAAAAAAAAGTGGCATTTTAAACTAGAGGCTCTGCCAATGTAAACAATTTAAAAAAGCTAACGGATACGTGTATGCATTATAAAGTTATAGGCACTCAAACATGGCAACCTACGAGCCGAATTCTCAGCATTTGCGGGAGGTTATGATTTACTTCTTCAACATCAAGAAATCTGCGGCTGAGGCCCACCGTTTGCTTGTAGATGCTTACGGGGAGGATTCTATTAGTGAGAAAACGTGTCGGCGGTGGTTCATCGACGCCCAAACCGAATATTCACGGATCCAAAGTGATGCTGTGTATCTGGTGGGACCAGCTGGGCGTTGTGAACTATGAGCTGCTCAAACCATCCGAAACCATCACAGGGGAACTCTACCGACATCAGTTGATGCGCTTGAGTAAGGCACTCAAAGAGAAACGGCCACAATTCAACGAAAGACATGACTAGGTGATACTGCAGCATGACAATGCCCGACCCCTTGTTGCAAATGTCGTGAAAAAGTACTTGGAAACGCTGAAATGGGAGGTTTTATCCCACCCGCCGTACTCTCCAGACATTGCCCCTTCCGACTATCACTTGTTCCAGTCAATGGCACACGATTTGGCTGACCAGCACTTCGGTACTTACGAAGAAGTCAAAAATTGGGTCGATTCCTGGATTGCCTCCAAGGACCAAGACTTTTATCGACGCGGGATTCGAATGCTACCTGAAAGATGGACCGAGGTCGTAGCTAGCGAAGGGCAGTACTTTGATTAAAAAATATGTAGCCACTTTTTTATAATAAAGCCTTAAACTTTCGAAAAAAATGGTCACTGCAAAGTTGTACTCCTTAAATAAAAAAATCTGCGAAACGGTTGATAAAGAAGAAACGCATTTTTTTAATCCAAAGGTACATATATAGTCTTTTAAAAAATACAGACAGAAAAACAACAAAAACATGGCCGCCGGCACATGATACTGTTTTCAAAGTCGGTGGACACGATATCTCAAGAACCACTTGGTAGATTGTTTCCAAATTTGCAGGATATACGATGAGAAACATTTGAAGGTCGTTGACGATCTCACTTTTTTCAAATCGATCTTCATTTTTTAATAGCTACGTAAAAATTATGACTTTTTTGGTAAATATTCGGAAGTGTCACTCCGGCTAAAAAGAGGCTGTAATTTTTTTTTATTCAATTCTTTAACATCATAAAACCTTATATTAAGTTATATTTTAATGGCGCAGAATGTTTGGGTTTGTTTGGGTCTTGAAGATCTTGAATCTTGAAAAAAAGTTCGAAAGATCGATGAATAAGAATCATTAAAAAAATACTTATTGACATTGTTTTTGTTGATGCGCTGCCATAATAATATTAAATATGATGTTTTTTAACTGTAAGGAATCACACAAAAAAAACCAGTTTGATTCTGACAGGAGTGACTTTTGTATGCTCGAGTTTCAATTCATCGCGACTTTGTTTAAAAAAATTATTCAAAATATCGATGATCGTCAACGACTCGTACGTATTGTTAATTTGAACAATCCGTTTGGTTTTTAGATTTCCGATGGATGGTTGAAGCTGGAGAGTGTCCACCGCCAAAGGTCGCGAAAAAAAATGTCATCTGCCGGCGGCCGTGTTTTTGTTGTTCTTCTGTATTTTTTGGTGATTTTTTTTCAAAGCTCAATATATGTACCTTTGTGTTGAAAACAATGCGTTTCTTTTTCACCAACCGTTTACTAGAAGAAAAAAAAATCGGAATTTGGGAATTTTTTTCGGGCCTCTGGTAGATAGTTTAGTAACTCCTTAATATCACGGTCTACCGAATCACCTTTAGATTCGTATTTTTGCGCGTTCGCAGGCCACCCATCCACAAATCGGCGAGTATTATCTGACTGCAGGGATGCGCCAGTAAGGGACGATGATTGGCAGTTACCGCGAGAGAAAGGCACGTTTGGCCGGACCAATTTTGCAACTCCGACGTCAACAGCTGCTGGGTCTGATCGTCGTCCTGACGATAGCAAAAGTCTAGCAACTCTAGAGCTGCGAACAACAATAGTATCATTTTTTCATTCGATATCTTTATAATCAGTAATATTAAAATAAGAAAGCGACACTGGTGAATGGGCGGTCGGGGTTCTGCTGCGGCGGTACTCAGTTGAGTTAGGGCCGCATTATATCACAAGTGTATATAAATACACTTGTGATGGTCGGAAAAATGGAAATTGTTGTTCATTTTGAGCCAGCTTTGGCCATTTTTAAATATTCTTGAATAAAAAAAAATTGCACAAGTACATGAAAATATGTACTAATAGATGTTGTTCACAGTTTTTCAATAAACATTTATTGACCCGTCCAAAAAAAAAGTCAAGAAAATCACGTCCCTTCGCCCGCTACAAGTGTATGTAAGGCATTAAGCAGTGCCCTTGGCAAATGAGCTATGGTGTAGCTTAAGGGGGGAAATACATTTAGCGGCATGGAAAAATCGATTTTTTTGTTACGTAAAATGTTAATTAAGCACCTCAGGAATACGATGGTAAAGTTAAAAATTTGAAAATCGCAGTCGTCTCGAAGTTATTGCTTGCGAGCGTGACTCACCTCACCGCTTAGCCGGAGCGCGCCGAAAACTTTAAGGGAGACTTTGTCCTTGAAATTTTCAAAAAGATGTTAGCGGCTCAACATGAGCAGCTAGAAGAAGAGGAGGGATGCCTCTATGGACCAGGCATTGCCGATTACCGGTAATTATAAACACATTTGTGTAAACACATTACAAAACTTTAAAGGCGGTTTTCTCGAAAACACCTTTTTTAAAATGGCTGACATTCTCCTGACCGCTGTAATTAACATATCGACCTGAAATTTGGAGAGCATACTCAGAAAATATGTCTTCACGGAATGACGGATCGTTTTTGCGATAGATACATTTTTGCATTTATTATTTATCTTTTTATGCGAAAAAAAACGCGAAAATTCGATTTTTTTTAAAATTGCCGCCATTTTCCGCAATTTGTACTAAACGAAAAACCCATCCGTCATTCCATGACCAAAGGGTCACAGATTGATAATATGCTTTGAATTTTGTGTTTCATATCAACAAAGAGTGTTGATATGAAATTTTTGTTATGAGAATTTTGTGTTTCATATCAACAGTGATGTCAGCCGTTTACCTCCCGCGATTTGAGGACCTGTTTTCGCGGAGCTGCAACGGCCGCCATTTTGGTTTTTTCTTTAAAAAAAATTTTTTTTTTAACTTTCTGTTTATCATGAATAAAAGCAAGAAAAACACCGCACTCAAAAAGCTTTACTAGTTTCCTTTAAAAAAAAATAAAATGTAAACACCTGAAATATGGCACTCCAAGGACAAAGTCTCCCTTAAGGGATGTTAGGCTACTGTGAAAATGACGAGCACGCGTTCGTCGCTTGAGATAAATTAAGGGCGGGGTAAAGTATTTAAATTTTTTTTTCATTTTAAAATTTTTCTATTGCCCCATGCCGTTCTCTTCTCTGCTGCGTTTTTCAAACCGTTTTTCTGAGACTTGTCATATTTGAAGTCCATGTGCACGATAACTCAAAATCTACTGGACCAATCGCTTTGAAATTTTGCACAGTACTTCTTCACATAATTCACCAGGTATTGTCGAGAGCTTTTTTGTTTTTTTTTTAAATAATTACTAATTTTTCAACAACAAATTAGCCGATTTTTTTTTAGCGAAAATCGGGTTTTTGGCTCCGAAGTGCTACGAAAAATCGAAAAAAAAAAAAAATCCTCCCGTCATTACCTCGAGAAACATCTCCTTTAACAAATGCATTTTGATTTTTTTGTTTTAAATGATTCTGTTGCGAGTTATGGTGCACACCGCAAACCAACTTTTTTTCGAGGCGCCTCCGGGGTTTAATTTTCACTCGCTCAATTTTGAATATTTTGCAATGCAAATTTAGGAGAATGTTGTTCAAATGTTACTTTATTATATGTAAATTTTTCAATAAACGAACACTATTCGTTACGCCAAAAAAAATCTTAAAAACATGCCTTTTTTTCGCCGAATTAACTTTACCCCGCCATTAAATTGAAGAAGAAGGTCCAACATATGGTGCAGGAATCGCAAATTGAAGGTAAAACGATGTTTTTCAAAACGGTGTACACGATTTCGCGACATCTAATTTACTTATTTTTGCTTGGGAAAAGTGGGAAAGCTACTGTGCAAGTTCGTGCCCAGTGGGGTCCCCCCTTAACTGAGATTTCCTATGAAAAGCTGTCAACTTTCCGCGGTAAAATTGCGCGCGAGTTTCAAATTCAAAGCATGCAGAAAATTTGCTATTTCTGGCAGTTAGAAAATCGTGACGTAATTAGGAATGTAACGATACTTGTTTCAGCCGATACGATACCGACACCGATAATTGCATCAACGTATCGGCGATATTTACCTACCTTCCAGGAGCGAAAGAAGTGTCAAAATCAAACAGAAATATAATTATACTCTTTTACTTATTATTAATTTAAAGTTTAGTGCTTGAAGTATTCTAAACTTGAAATTGTACTAATTGAACTTGAAATTGAACTGAACTCTAAAAAAACAGGCTTCTACTGGGCTTTTAACGTAAGTAGCTTTTAGCTGTGACGTAGATAGTCAATAATCAATCTTGACCTTAGGGAGGTTTTTGTTAAGAAAGCAGAGCTCATTGAGGATATTTGCTGACAATCGGTTGCGCAAATCATTTTGAATAAGACCCGCAGTTGAAAAAAAGTCACTCTGAAGCAACCGAGGTCAATTGATAGGATGGATATCTTTCGCCAATCTTTCGCGCGCCAATCTTGCCACGCGAAAGCCATCGCAACAATGAGCGCGATATTTAAATCGGTGAAGAACGTATCAGCAATGCCGATATTTCGGTATCGTTACATCCCTAGACGTAACACAAACCATTACCCCCTTCCCCACGTACATATACCGTAACGCCCCCCCCCCCGCCCCCTCCCAATTGCGTTATATAATTTACATACATCCCTAATATGCTACGACTGTTAAGGGGAGGGTAGGGGTTTGCACTTTTGAAAAATCGATTTTTTTGTCTTTTCTTATAGTTCAACATTTCAAGAGTATAAACCCAAAATTTCAAGTCAATCAAAGCAAAACTCTCGAAGTTATTGACTATTTAGTCGCGCTCCTCTAACACTGTAGCTCCGACTGCTCTAAACTTCAAACGCGTTTTTCTCGAAACCACTTTTTCAAAGTCCGTGTTCACTGCCATTTGAAAACTACATGATCGATTTATTTCAAACTTGGTACACATTTTCTACATATAAAATACCTCCCCCCAACGGTTAGTTTGAGATTTTTTTACATTGAGGGGCTTTTCCACCCCCAAAATGGCGGAATGTTTCGTGAAAAATAGCATTTTTCACTTTACATGACCACGAAAAATTTAGAAATAAAAAAAAAATTATCACAGACCGTTGGGGGGAGGATTTGATGATACTTTGACTAAATTTTAATGGTACTTGATTTCAGATAATTTCTAGCTGAGATACAGTGAACACCGCAAATCGTGTTTTTCCAAAGGCGTTCTTGGAAAAGCTTTGTCACCGGCTTGTTTGTGGATATTTTCGCGTACAAATTTTACGGAATGTTCTTGAAACGACACTTAACAATGTACAAAAGGTTTCAATAAATTTACTCTATCCATATAGATGAAAAAAAAACTCAAAAAAGAGTTTTTTTCACGCTGAAACCCCTACCCTCCCCTTAATGAGAGAAAAATGTTTGTTGTTTTTTTTTCCGATTAATTCCGCCAACGCTACGTGTCACGCCATCTGACAATATCCGGCGCAACCCGTTTAGACGTCGGTGCCATACCTCCGTCATTTTTAAAGATTAATCAAATAAAAAAATACCATGTAACAGCCAAAAATAGTAATAAAACATACCCTAAGTCTAAAAAATAGTGACGAAATCTTTCCTTTTGAAAAAATCATGACAATCAGCATTTCTTTCCTCGCCTTAAGGTCCCTTGAGTCGCCCCCTTGATTTGCTACTATTTTATCATTTTGCTCACATATAGTCTCGAACTCCTTGCCGTAGCTTCGCAGCTCGTCGTAAACTTCAGTCTCGATGTCGTCCTCGGCAGCCTCGTGTGCCATAGCTTTGTAGAGTTTGAGAGCGACGAGGGCCTTGGCGAGCGCCTCCTCACCGTGTTGCCACATGAGGAGCGCCATTTGTTGCCTCTTGGTGAGTACCGCCCAAATGAGCAGCTCGTTGAAGGGATGATCGAAGAGCGGTGTGTCGCGATTCGCTGGCAACGTCTCGGCCAGTAAACTCATCGTGAGACTATCGGTCTTGCCACCCGATCCAGGATAGTAACGACCTGCGCTTATCGCGCTGCTGTTGCGATGCGTGTGCTGATGATGCACACCCGAACGTTTCATCACTTTTGCGTAGATCATGCGAAATTGTCGCCTCGTGTAGTGCGCACGATACGCGCCGCCCATCAATTTGTTTATCACTAGACCAATGTCGTGGAGCGTATATATGTAGCCTCGTGGTATGTGCGGACGGACGTCCCGTAAAATGTAGCCCAACGTGTTCGACGGGCCTTCTTTCTGCGATACAAATCGAATATACAAATAGGGACGTTTCCAGTAACCGAGAATTTAAAAAAAAAACGTATTGTTATGAGGCTTTATCCATTGTATTTGTTGGAAAAAAATTGAGAATAAAAAAATGTATTGTTGTGAAAGCTTTACCAAGCTTATAAGTAAAGCAATGCTCGGAAGTGCCTATTTTATTTTATTTTGGTGAAAATTGTAGATAAATTTGGATAAATGAAATGTAAAAATGTATATATAAGTCACGTGACAAAGAACACGAATCAGGGCGCATGATGTCATACTTTGCAATACACGAACGAGTCGACGCTTTAAGCATACTGCTTATACTGGGCCGTTATTGTTTACATTGTCTTAAGAGGTGGGATGCAGTCAGAATTGTCAAAAACATCGATTTTTTAAAACATTTCCTTGAAGCACGATGTTTCGAAAATATTCCCTGAAAATTTCAAGTCAATCCGATGAAGAGTTCCCGGGATATCCCACAATTAGTGACCCAATTCTCACCGGTACACAGAAAGAATCGATTCTCAACGTGTAGACGTGGCTGACAAACGCGCAAACGATAATACCCGGGAAGGCAGAATGCTTCGAAGACAGCAACAAGTTGATATTTTGGAAGCTTCCACATTGGCAGAAGCCCCAATGTATGGGCCAGGAATTGACGATTCGATGTAAGTAGTTTTTTAATTAGTATTTCTATACATAAATCAAGTGTAAAATTGGAAAACTCTTTCAGAAATTTTCAAAAATGTATTACCCAAAAACTATGAACTTTAGGAAAATTTTATAAAGAATACTTTCGTTTTAAAATTGCCCAAAATATTTGAAAAATAATAATTCATCCCGAAAAACTTTAATTTTTTGAAAAATTGTTTTAACAATTGGCTATAAAGAATTGAATGCTTGACTTTTCGGCAAAAAATGTGATATTCGGATTCAGCGGATCAAAATACATAAAAAAAGTTTAGCTTCATCCATCGAGCTCAAAATTTTACGAACATGTAATACCGTATCCACATCGAAAAACTTTAAACGCGTTTTGCTCGAAACTATGTTTTTTAAGTCGGTGACCACTATAATTCAAAAACCACTCGATGGATTTTGATGAAATTTGGTGTGCTTATTGATAGCATTGACAACTAGTTCTTAATCCAAGGATTTTCATTTTTTTTTATTTCTATTTTTTTTAACAATAAACGAGCGATTTTTCGGTCGAAAATCGAAAGTTATCTGTCAGAAGCCGCCATTTTGTTAATTTTTTAAAAAAAGCTTCGATTAAGGACTAGATTTTTTATTAAACTAAGGTAAATGTCCCAATTGTTGAACAGGTCCCAATTATTGAACACTATCTTGTATTTTTATTATTTCTCATTCAGCTGCATGCATTTACTTATTTATAAAAATTTCATTACATATATAGAACTTTTGGCTATCGAAATTTTACCTTACTTGTGCAAAAAAAGCTTTAATTAATAGAGAAAAAAATTATTTAATCAGCAACGGTGACCCGATTTGACGTCTCGTGGTAAATGCTTATCGTTTTTGCTAAGACGCGCCGCTTCATGCGTAAGGGCATAAAAAATTCAAAAACTGTCGCATCTCAAAAAGTAAAAGCGTTTCAGGTTCCTCAGAAAATTTCTTACAAATAACAATTAAAAAAAAAATGTAATCAATTATTTGTTAAAAAATACGGTGCTCGATCATTGGGACACAGAATATGCAATGTGTCCCAATTATTGAACACTCGAATTCTCCACGATGGCGTCATTAAACCCATCAAAACATCGAAACAGTTAACGTGTGACAGATCGTGTGAATCGGATTTATTCAAACAAAAACTTACAGTTTTTGTTTGAATAAATCCGTTGAATAAATCCGAATGAAAATTTTGTTTGTTAATAACTCTAAGATCGTCAAATATATTTTTTATTTGTATTTTCGTGCAATAAACATAAAACGAGAAGTAAAAAGAGAATATAACCTCAATGTAACCTAAAAATACGAATGTAATGTTCAATATTTTTTGCTCTCCGATATTTCAGGGAGCCGAGCTGCGACAAAATCAAACAAAAACGGAACATAAAGACGAGAAAGCTGAAAATAAAAATAAAATAAAGCTCGAGTTAAAAAGCAAAAATAAACCAAATGCGAATGAACCAAAAACATGTCAAAAGAGACTAAATATATATTTTTGTATTTTTACATGATTAATAAAGTATAATTTAAGTATTTGATTTTGCTTTTATTTCTTAATATTGTACCCAAAATAATATTTTCAGAACGGAAAAAGAATTCCCGAGAGTGTTCAATAATTGGGACATGCCTGTTCAATATTAGGGACATAAGCACTTCCAGTGTTCAATAATTGGGACATTTGCATGCTTCACATTGTTATTCTTTTTTTTCATTTGAAATCATTTAAAAATAATTTAAAGGGTGATTTTTCGAAAGTAAAAATATCAAAGTATCATTTGAACATAGAAGCGATGGTTTTTTTCTTGTTTTTATATTTTTTTCTCACCGAATTCAATCCCCCACATCCTTAGCTGTTCAATAATTGGGACATTTACCTTAATAATTTTTTTTTTGGTTTTTTTATTTCAGATAATCCAGTAAAATTTTATGATGGTCACCGCAAAGCACTACATGCCGTAGGGGGTCCGACAAAGACGGCGATATTTTTATAAATAATCAATATTTTTCTTTGAAAATTTGTACAAGTCAAGTTGAAATATAAAATAAAAAGTCTGTGTAACCAGTTTGTGAAACAAACTTAATAAATTACTATTTAAACAAATGATTGAAAATGCTCGTTTTTTCACGCCTCTGACTACATCTCACCCCTGAAAATACAATTTGTGAGATTTCTCGATTGATTTTGAATTTTACTCGACCTGTAATAATAGAGACTGGATTCGCGAAGGCAAACAGTTCGAATTTGCCTAGGATTGACTGCATAATGGTTGCCAATTTTTTTACGAAAAATAGCGACTTTTGCTCTGCAAAATTCAAAAACGTGAAGACTTCCATGTAATTATACCCTAAAGAATTGTTATTTGTGCAACAAATAATGTATATAGCATTAATAATATTACAAACTCTGTAATCATTTGAACGAATCTTGGAGGTTATGTATCGTTTTACAACTTGTTTTGTTTTATTTAATTGCAGGTCTTCGTGACAGTCATACGGTGATGAATAGAATTTAGAATTCATCTTTGAACTCATTAATCCCGAAATATTTGTTATCGTGTTTGTTTAGAGACCTGTATTTTGCACAGTATGACGTCACGCGCCGTCAAATGACAGGTCTGAGCGTTTTGGCGCGTATTTTTAAACGGATGAATTAAAAGGCGATTTTTGAGGAATTTGCTGCGTGCAAATACATTAAATAAACATTTAGAGATATATTATGTGTATGTAAACAATTTTAAACACTTTCCCAAAAATAGGCAACATCCCTATTAGGAATATTTTTCTCGATCTTTTTTCCCCCACGTTGTGCGATGCAAATAATTTAAAAAATACAAACAAAACTTAATTTTCACAAACACGTTATAAAAATTTTTTTTTTCAAAAATGTCCTTTCGAAAATTCAAAAAAATGTCATGCCGTTTCAAAAATATAAAAAAAATTACAAATTTCATCTTACAAATTTGATAAAAGATTTAAAAATCTCACTAAAACACTTTTTTTCATCATTTTGAAATATGAAGAAAAAAATTACAAATTGCATTAAAGTTTTTTTTTAACAATTTGTAAATTTGGAAAAATAACTTCCATTTTAAAAGGTAAAAATGTTTATTTTACAAAATGAACAAATACATTTTCCAAAAATGTTGAATTTAGGATTTTTTTTATAAAAGGTTTTGAACTAATTAAAAAAAAATTACTTTAATTTATATTAGAAATACAGCATGATTAAAAAAAATACTGTCGGGAACTTGCGCGATCTTTTCTTAAAATTCTTTTCCCCTCGATTCTCCAACAAGTCGTTTTCGTCTATAGGTTGCGATATCGAGACAGATTTTTAGCCGGAAATGCAATTTTACGGAGCGTATATTCGTCCGAAATTTTGCAAAATCAATTATGAGTTTCTTAGATTGGAAGCTTCGCTAGGGACTAAAATAGCGAAGAAGCAACGGTCAAGTTTCTAATTTACACGCCATTTCTTCTAAACTATTTCTCAATAATCCTCCGTGTAAAAAAAAAACCACCCGCCTCTCAAAAATCGAGAACGGTGCTGCATTCGCTATAATTTGCACCCTGACAATTTTTTTAAATAGCAAAAATGTAAATGTCTTCATATAAATACACTACTAAACAACCATCAACGATTTTCTATTTATCTGCTATTTTAATCTTCCAAAAGTCTTAAAAATTGCGTAAGCTTAAAAATTAAATTTCGCGATTCCATAATTCGTTATTTTTCTGAACCCTGCCGATTTTCGCAAAATCCCAATTATCACGTGTAAAGCCCATTATCCCGATAATTAAAAAAAATTGAGCACATAGTAGAATATGATTAAATTTTTTCATGCCGTTATTTTACTCGATCAGACTGAAAAGTTTCTTTCCGCTGAACGGACAACTTACGGTATTGTACAGTTCTTCGAGCCTCGGTATCGACAAAAATTTTCTCATGGAAACGCCATTTTCCAGGAGTAATTTCACAAAATCTATCCTATCGTGTTGTAGAGCCTGCATCATGGCTTGCTCGAGGGCTCCGGGTGGCCACTTCTGGCCGTATACAAAAATTTCGCTACGAGCAATGTCTACCCTGTTCCATATCAGTGACAGTGACAATTGTTCAGCTGGCGACAGCTGCTGCGACTTGAATAAAGCTGTCAAGATCGTCTGGTCGAGTTCTTGTGGCCGATCTTGCGATATACGAAATACTGTTATCTGTAATGAGAAGAAATTTTCGATTTCTCGCTGCGAACTCGTGTGGCGTGAAAAATCAAAGGTACGGGGGCATAAAGGTCATCGTGGACTCCGGTGCACACGTTTTTGGTCAAACTTATGGGTTGCATTTCACAAAAATATTGTTACTCTATAGTACCTTCTGTAGTTAAATTCCTGTAAAATTTCATTGAAATATTACGAAATAATACCGACACAATTTACAAGCAAAACTTGATATGATAAAAATTGTTCTTTTTGTACACTAACCAATGACCTAAACATTAAAAAGGTACGTAAGTAAGAAGATGAAAATGTGACAAATTATTTACCTACCTTCCTGGAGCGAAAGGAGTGTCAAAATCAAACAGAAATATAATCATACTCTTTTATTTATTTTAGTTTTAAGGCTTTCACGGCTCTTTATGTAATGAGAAGAGTATGTGGCTTCCGGATGGAGGCCGTGTTGAGGATCAGCGTTATGCCGACGTTTCGCAAACGTTACAGTCTGCATCATCAGGGCTGAGAGCTCCGATACTGAAGCTCTCGTGTCTCAGGTATTCCTTATATAGTTGCAGTCATCGTTCCGGATGGCTGCACCAGCCAATCAGATGTTTTAATTGATCAGCTGGTCAATTAAAACATCTGATTGGCTGGTGCAGCCATCCGGAACGATGACTGCAACTATATAAGGAATACCTGAGACACGAGAGCTTCAGTATCGGAGCTCTCAGCCCTGATGATGCAGACTGTAACGTTTGCGAAACGTCGGCATAACGCTGATCCTCAACACGGCCTCCATCCGGAAGCCACATACTCCTCTTTTATTTATTATTAATTTAAAATTTAGTGCTCGAAGTAATCTAAACTTGAAATTGTACTAATTAAATTTGAAATTGAACTGAATTCTAAAAAGACAGGTTTCTACAGGGTTTTAACGTAAGTAGCTTTTAGCTGTGACGTAGATAGTCAATAATGAAAATTGACCTTAGGGAGGTTTTTGTTAAGAAAGCAGAGCTCATTAAGGTTATTTGCTGACAATCGGTTGCGCAAATCATTTTGAATAAGGCCCGCAGTTGAAAAAAAGTCGCTCTGAAGCAACCGAGGACAATTGATAGGATAGATATCTTTCGCCAATCTTTCACGCGCCAATCTTGCCGCGCGAAAGCCATCGCAACAAAGAGCGCGAAATTTAAATCGGCGATGCCGATATATCGCTCCTGCCGATATATCGGTGTCGTATCGGTATCGTTACATCCCTAACCAAATTGAATGAACTACAGCTTCCAACAGTTGGCCGGGCGAGCGGTAGCAGATCCATACGGTCAAGCTTAAAATGCGTTTTTCTCGAAACACTGTTTTCAAAGTCGGTGGACAGGATATCTCGAGAGCCACTTGATGGATTGTTTCCATATTTACAGGAGATACGATGAGAAACATTTGAAGGTCGTTGACGATCTCACTTTTTGAAAATCGATCTTCATTTTTTGATAGTTACGTAAAAATGACGACTTTTTTCATATATTTTGTATGCTCGAGGTCCAGTTTATCGCGACGTTGTTAAAAAAAAATTATTTTCAAAATCGACGATCGTCAACGACTCGTATTTATTGTTAACTTGAATAATTCGTTTGGTTTTTAGATTTCGGATGGACCGTTTACGCTAGAGAGGGTCCACCGCCAAACGTCGCGAAAAAAAATCACTTTTTTAATCATCCACCGGCGGCCATGTTTGTTTTCTGTATTTTTTGGTGATTTTTTCAAAACGCTCTTAACCCTCAGGGTACGGACTATAAAAATGTAACGGTTCGTACGGACATGGGTGAGCCGAAGCCGGCAACGATGATCGACAGTGTATTCATCAATTGAAACTTTTTTTTCATTCGATCGGAAATTTTCTCACAAATGCGATGGTTTTATCATATTTGTAATATTTTGTTGTTAAAAAAAATTATAGTTAAAAAAATATAAACGCTACTTTCGGTAGTTGGCGCTACTTTCAAAATTCCGATACGTATCGAGTAAATTCAAAGAGGGAGTAAAATGGAAAGATAACTTTTTCATTTGCTATTTTTTTTTTTCATAGAAACTGATACTTTCCATAGCGACATTTTGTTTTATGTAAAGAAAAAAATCAGGTAACTTTTGTCCGAACTTTTTTTAACATGGCAATTATTTGTGAATGTTTAAAAATAATATTTTTTCGAACACGAAATAATTTTGTCCACATCAATGTACGCTACTTTTTGTTCATACAATAAAGACTATTATACTATAAAAAAATTTCATTCAACCACGAAAGAATTTTGTCCCTATCAATGTAGGCTACTTTCGTCTCGATTTGGCAAGGAAAACGATGGGAACGTTGGAAATGTTTGTCTAAGTATCCGTACTCTTTTCTTTCAGTTTATCGATCATCTTATCGCCGTATTAATTTTTCTTTGCAATTGAAAGGCCGTCATTTCGGACATCTTTTCAAATTTCAAAAAAAATCGGCAATCATCGGATGTCGACGAAAGTTACCTTTTTCACGTAACACGAGCTACTATACCAGTGTGACACTTTAAAAAAATCGATTTTTTTGTTGCCTTTTTCGACAGTTTATACTTTCAAGAATATCATTATCATTTATACGATTTATATCAATATTATTTTATCTTGCAAAAATCGATAGTTAAATCTTTAAACGCGTTTTTCTCGAAATAAGATTTTTCACATTTGCTGACATTGTAACTCGAAGAGCAATTGTCGGATTGACTTGAAATTTGAACTGAGTGCTCTTGAATATATTTACTCTACAATGGCGTAGGATATTTCCGATTGGATGAAAATTGACGATTTGGCATTGAAAAAAACGACCATTTTATAGGCAAGAAAACAGACTTTTTTCATAATTACGCCATTTTGTTAGATTTTGATATTTTTCGAAAATCCTACGTCATTCTACAGGAAATACCTTCCAGTTTAACGACATTTTTTCCTTTTTCGGTTTCAGCTACTCAATCGGCCGGAATCATGTCAGCAGTGGAGGAACTTTTTTTTTGGCGCCTCCGAAGTCAGAGCTTAAGTTGCTTGGATCTCAATATTTTTCTATGAAAAAATTATGTAATATAGATCAAATATAGCCAAATATATTCATAATTTTCCGAAACATTTTTTGAATACTTTTCTTCCAAAAAATTCCCGAAAATCACCCAAATTTTCAGCGTTCACACTGGTACAGCCCCTCAAAAAACATGGGTTTTCATTTGAATAAAAAAAAAAAGATTCACCTTAAAATCACCTTGCAAACGTCTACTATAAAGTTATGGGGTTTTTCTAGGGACTTTCAAATTTGTTTAGCTGTTCACCAGTCATTTCGACGTCACAAATGGGGCACCCTGTACGAATATATACAGGGTGTCCCTCTTATCTCTGCCACCCGAAATAACTCGGTAATTATCGACGTCACAAAAAAATGTTCCAAACAAAAATTGTACGGTGTGAAGGGACCCATCAAATGCGACCAATTTTTGTTCTATTTCGGTGGCTGCGCTGACGCACAGCGAAGTTCACCTCCACTTTTTTAAATATAATCGTACATTTTTTTCAATCATCTTGTGGAGCACCTCAATGCGCATGAAAAAACATTAGCGGGTCAAAGTCGCTCAAGGTCATTCAAGGTCACCTATTTAGATTTGTATAATTGATACTGACCTTGAACGACTTTGACCCCCTAATGTGTTTTATGCTGCTTGAGGTGCTCCATAAGATGGTTGAAAAAAGAAAATGTACCATTCCATTTTGAAAAAGTGGAGGTGAGCTTCACTGTGCGTCGGCGGCTCCACCGAAATAAAAAAAAATTTGTCGCATTTGATGCCCCCTTCACACCGTACAACTTTTGTCTGGAACATTCTTTTGTGACGTCGATAATTACCGAGTTACTTCGGGTGGCAGAGATAAGAGGGACACCCTGTATATTGCAATAGAGCATAAAATCTACGATTGCCGACCGATACATACCAAATTCTTTTTACGAGTACATTGCAACAATTCGGAATACAGTTGGCTCGCTTGTTCGGGTGAGACTTTGAACGTTCTCTTGATTGTTTCCAAAAGATGTTCCCTCATGCCCTCCAATCGTCCCTCGGTCTCGCCGGAATCTCCGTCGATACTGTCGGACGCGTATCTGTGCAAAATCGAGACGTCACCCCGTGAGCGAAAAAACTGTCGAGCTGAAATTCTCTCACGAAAGCGTGAAATTTACTTGTGCATAAAAGCTATGAGATCGGCAGCGCGCCCAGAACCGTCGCAGACGACGACTGGGACCGGTGGGTCGTCCGTTACGTATTCGAGTACCGAACGTATGGTGTTTGTACCGCCCTCAATGACTAGCGCCACCACCGGTATACTACTGTGTGTATCTGCAACGAGAAACGAAAAACAGTCGGAACCACCCGTCAAAGTACGCTCGTCGTTAAATACGCATCGCAGAATAGCGTCGTTTGCTTTAAGGGGTTATATACAGTTGAAATTTTCGAAAAATCGATTTTTTTATTATTTTATTTTCGTAATGTACATACGAAAATTATCTACATACGTACATAATTGAAATGTACATTGTACGTACATAATTATAATGTACATTGTACGTACATAATTATAATGTACATTGTACGTACATAATTATAATGTACATTGTACGTACATAATAATAATGTACATTGTACGTACATAATTACAATGTACATTGTACGTACATAATTATAATGTACATTGTACGTACATAATTATAATGTACATTGTACGTACATAATTATAATGTACATTGTACGTACATAATTATAATGTACATTGTACGTACATAATTACAATGTACATTGTACGTACATAATTATATGTACATTGTACGTACATAATTATACGTACATTGTACGTACATAATTATATGTACGAGTACATTGCACGTACATAATTATAATGTACATACACGCACACATAGAAATGTACGTACACAATTATAATGTACATACACACACAGAAAATTTCTCGTCAATCCGGCGAATATTCTCGAAGTTACACGCACATTTGTAATGACGTGTCAGAGCGTTCGAAAGTGCTTTTGAAACTTTAAACGCGTTTTTCTCGAATCTGTGTTTTTAAAGTCGGTGAGCAAGATTTCTCGGAAACGGCTGAACCGATCAGCTCAAATTTTAACACAATCTCTTCAAGTATATTTTTTAGTAATTAATCGAAGGTTTCTTCTCACCGATAAATATTTTCCATTTCATAAACAATTTACGGCGTAAATTTTAGTCAAAAATCGATTTTTTTTAGATGCCGCCGTTTTGTCAAAAATTATTGCTTTGCTTATTCCTTCGATCAATTACAAGGTAATTCATTATATTAACGAAATATTTTTGGTTTTTTTTTCATTTTAGATTATCCAGTCCAGAGATATCATGCTCACCGCAAGACGCCTTTTTTTAGGGCTGCTCCCAGAGATCAGCTATGGCAGCTTTCAAAATAATTATTTTTACAAATAAAAAATGTTAATATACTGTTCAAAGTTGCCATAATGTGTACAAATTTTTACGTTAATAGATTTAAAGATCTTCTGAAGAAACATTCGTGAAAAATCGATCGTTTTGGGCCTCCCGACTGTATATAACCCCTTAATCATTATCGGACTCAATGTCTTGTGTTTTTTGTCTGGCGATGTGATCACGAGTATGAGGGCTAGGGTTGCCAGCTACCGTTTTGTGTTTTAGAGCATTTGGTAAGATAAAATAAATGACCAAGCATGAAAATGAAGGACATCATGTTGTTTTTAATAAAATGCTCTGTTATAGTATGAGCAATTTTAATACGCAACGTATCCCAGTCATTAATTGAAATAGTAAGTACTTAGTTACTTAATAATGAACAAAAGTAAAATTTTGCGCCATTTTGTTAGATTTTGATATTTTTCGAAAATCCTACGTCATTGTACAGGAAATACCTTCCAGTTTAAGGGGAGATATACATCTAGATGGTCGAAAAAATCGATTTTTTTGGTGCATTTTCTTGAAGTTTGAGGTCTCCAGAAAATCTGGTGAAAACGGCAAGTTAATATTTCGATAAATAAGCCAGTTAGAGCCGAAAAAGTGAAACGTCTTTTGCGGCGCCGAGCCGACAGGCGTTTCAAATCGGTACCCAAAATTTCTCGATTGCCTTGAGGTTTTTTGTGGTTATCCTATACACCATTATCTAGTACTTGTCATAGGATTTTGTTTCCGTTACTTAGTTTTTGTATTATAGACAAAATAATAACTAATTTTTGGCCCAAAAATCACCATTTATGTTTAAACGTCCGCCATTTTGCCATAAATCGATATTTTCAAAATCAGCTATGACAAGTACTAGATTATAGTATCGAATTTAATAATCTTGTTGGTTTTTTTTATCAGATGATTTTTGAAGAATCGCCAGTGGGTACCGTATACGCAGATTTTTTTACGACGCTCCAAGGATCATACAATATCCTTGTATATTTTTTATATTTTTAAATAAAGAAAATAAAACATACACTTCGCACAAAAATTTAGGGAGCAAGAAAGAAATCCAAATTTTTGGGGGATTTTCAACAGGCTGTAACTCATACAAAAATGGTCGTACAGCAAAAAAAAAAAGCAAATTGTAGCTCTAAGTATCTAGTTTTCGGATCTGAGTTTGAAAATTTTTTTTTGAAATTTTTTTTCGAGTAATCATAAGAAAACCACCGAAAAAAAAATGTTAATCTACGGACGTGGAATTTTTTTTTTCGACTTAACCTCTATATGGACCGGATAGCTTGTTTATTCAGCTTTAATTTGGTTTTTTAAAAATCTCGATACGAGCATTTCTCGCTGAGATATCGGTGTTTGAATGGAAAAAGATCATTTTGTCTTTGATTACCAATATCTCAGCAACCAATGATCGCACAGAAATTTTGAGGTTGGTTTCAAAAACTTGAATAAATTCTCTACAAGGATTGGCAATTGAATTTTGAAAAAAAAAATTTTTTCAATCATTACATGAATTTGAAAAAGCGACCAAAAAAGGGCTTTTTGTGGTTTTTTGGAAAATCAAGCGCCCAATCAAAAATATTGCGGAAACCACTAATGTTAAGTGTGCCTTTTACTGTTCAATATACCCACAAAAACTGTTATTCCCGCCCGGAAATAGATGGCAGCACGGGTTCATCCGTCATATTGAATACACCTAACCTTTTCACCCAACTTCCGTTTTATCTCTCTGCCCCGCTCTAAAAGGCGACGCGACGTCTTTATAAAACTTAACTCTGTAATCGAAATAAAGCAAAGTTTTTACGCAAGAGTGCTGTGTAATAACAGGTTATGGGCCCAGGACGCATTCCACTGCGCCGTTTAAACAAAATTGTGTAATCAAAAAAAAAAAAAAATCGAAACTAACCTAAAAGCCACGTGTTCCGTAGGGTGCCAAAAATGACCAGCCACTCAGTAAATATTGATAAACTAAACAAAGAAAATTTCGACACATGGAAGCTGCAAATGGGGGCACTGTTAGTTAAAAACGATCACTGGGCTTACGTCAAAGGAACAAAACTCAGACCCAATGAGGTCGTCGACGTGAACCAAATTGTAACGAATGCAGCCGCCATCGAAGCGTGGGAAACACAAGACCAAAAGGCAAAAGCCGACTTAATTTTGGCGATATCCCCATCTGAATTGTGCCACATCCGTCACTGCGAGACATCAAACGAAGTGTGGAGGAAACTCGAAGAAGTATATCACTCTAGAGGTCCCGCACGTAAGGCAACACTACTCAAACAATTATTATTTGCCAAGATGAGAGACGGTGATAACATGATGGAACATCTGAACAACTTCTTTGGCACCGTAGACAAATTGTCGGAAATGGAAATTTTGGTAGCCGAAGATCTCCTCTCCATCCTTTTATTGTATAGCATTCCAGACAGTTTTGAAAATTTCCGCTGCGCAATAGAGGCACGAGACGAGCTACCTTCTCCTGAAGCGCTGAAAATAAAATTCTTAGAGGAATTCAACGCGAGGAAGGAAAAAATCATCCAGGCCAACCAGCAGAATCAAGACGCACTCTACGTGAAATCATCGGGAAACAGACCTCATCGAAATCATCCACCAAAAAGGGAAAGCGACCTCGGCGAAGGCTCAAATAATTCAGGTGGGCAAAGAAAATCTTATAAGTGCGGTTTCTGCAAACGAACAGGTCACAAAGAGGCAAATTGCTGGAAAAAGGCCGAAGTTCGAACGAACAAATCCGAAAACAAAAGGCAAAGTGCTTCGCGAGCCTATGAGGATGATGAAAGCGACGAAGAAGCATATGTGGCAGTCGAGACAGCACCAGAGGAAAAGGCAACTATTACTGTGGCGATGAATGCCGAAACCGAATTGACTAGCAAATGGTGCGTGGACAGCGGAGCGACATCCCACATGTGCAACAACAGAAGCAAATTCGTTGACTTGACCCAAATCACAAATCAAAGGGTACGTTTAGCGGTGGATCGAACGACCGAAATCGTAGGTAAGGGTACAGTTTACTTGAGTATACCCGATGGAAACAAAACCAAAAGAATAAGATTGGAAAATACCCTTTACGTGCCCGAGTTAAAAACTAACCTCATGTCAGTCTCCAAAGCAACGTCAAAAGGATACAGAGTCGACTTCAGGGACACGCATGCACTGATAAAAAATCCAAAAGGGGAAAACGTCACCGCAGCGAAGAAAAGCGACGATCTGTATTTCGTCAAAGAACGTACGGAATCCGTGTCTGTGGCCAACGAAAATATTGCCGCTACGGAACAGTGGCATCAAAGATATGGCCATCTCAACGACAAGGACTTGAAGAGGCTTATCGAACAAAAAATGGTCAAAGGAATCCCACTCCACACCACGGGCAAAATACCGGTGTGTGAGATATGCATTTTAGGCAAACTAGTCGCAACGCCGTTTCCAAAAACCTCGCATAGAAAAACCGAAGAGCAGCTCGAAATAATTCATTCAGACGTCTGCGGACCAATGAGGACAAAGTCGATCGGAGGAGCTACGTATATTGCGACGTTCATCGACGACAAAACGAGTTGGGTAGACGTTCACTACCTAAAAGCAAAAGGTGATGTCAAAGAAGCATTTATGAAATACAAGGCGTTATCGGAGAGACAGAGCGGATGCAAGATTAAAACACTGCGCACCGACAATGGCCTTGAGTATTGCGGACCGGAATTCAATAAAGAAATTGATCAGCTCGGAATCAGAAGAGAACGCACCGTCGCACATACGCCCGAGCAAAATGGAGTCGCAGAGAGGATGAATCGCACACTAGCTGAAATGGCTAGATGCCTAATGATACAATCCAAACTACCGCCATATTTTTGGGCCGAGGCGATCGCGACCGCAGCTTACATCAGAAATCGATGCCCAACCAGAGGACTGGAAACTACAAACACAACTCCATACGAAGAGAAGTTCGGTTTTGCACCGGACGTATCAAATCTAAAGAAGTTCGGTTACAAAGCGTTCGCCCTCGACAAAACGCCAAATAAAGGAAAATTCGAACCAAGAGCGAAAGAGTGCGTCTTCGTAGACTACTCGAACGATTCGAAAGCTTACCGGCTGTGGGACCCGGCGTCGAAGAAGATCATCAAGAGTCGAGACGTAAAGTTCATCGAAGAATCGTCCGGCCTCGAAGCAGTTGACAATCCAGCTGAGTTCGCACAATTTCAAATACTATTTGAAAGATCAGAGCAAGAGCACGTCGAAGTGAAGCAGGCTCCTGAAGAACTAATTGTCAACGAAGAACCACAACAAGTGGATCCAGATAAGGTTATAAAACAAGATTCAGCTAGCGAGACCGGTATCATACCAACCCCGATAAAGAGGGGGCCCGGGCGTCCTAAGACGTTAAAAACAGGCTTACGAGGACGACCGCGAAAGATCTACCACGAAATAAAAGTGGACAGCAAACATAAAGCAGCGCTAACTTGCGAAGAAGAAAACGAGGTAAACCCGTCAGTCGACGAAGCCCTGTCAGGAGAGCATGCCGAAGAGTGGAAAAAGGCGATGGAGGATGAATTCGAAGCACTCGAGCAAAATCGCGCCTGGACGCTTGTCGAACGCCCCGATACGAAGAAGGTCATAGGCTGCCGATGGGTATTGAGAACTAAGTATAATGCGGATGGGGGTGTGGAGAGACGGAAAGCACGCCTGGTGGCAAAGGGTTTTTCGCAAAAACCGAATATAGACTTTCAAGAAACCTTCGCACCGGTCGCCAGACAAAGCTCGATCCGAATGCTCGCCGCAATTTCAGCGCAGAAAGGGCTCACGTTGTACCAACTCGACGTCGTAATGGCTTACATCAACGGTGACTTAGAGGAGGAAATTTTCATGGAGCAGCCACGAGGATTCGCCGAAGAAGGAGATAAAGTACTCCTATTGAAAAAATCGCTTTACGGGTTAAAGCAATCAGGACGGCAATGGTTTAAGAAGCTGGACCAAAGACTGAGAGATTTGGAACTGAAACAGTTGAACACCGAGAAGTGTGTTTATATCAAAAAGACTGAAAAGAGTTACCTGATAGTTATAATTTATGTCGATGACCTCATTATTGGCACGGACTGTTACGAGGAATACCAAAGACTCAAACAAGGTTTGGCTAGCCAATTTAAAATGAAGGATTTGGGAAAACTACACTACTGCTTGGGCATCGAGTTCCAACAAGACCCCATGACATTTGCAGTAAATGTGTCGCAAAGAAAATACATACGGAGCATCCTGTCAGCCTACGGCATGGAAGAATCGAAACCCGTCGCTACCCCACTCGACGGAAACAGCAAGCTGAACAAGAGTATGGGACCAAAAACTCAAGAAGAAATAGCTGAGATGAAGAACGTGCCGTACCAATCGTTGATTGGCTCGTTGATGTATTTGGCCGTATCCGCCCGTCCAGATTTGATGTATACCGTCAGTGCGCTGAGCCAATTCAACGCAAATTACGGAAAATTGCACTGGAGCGCAGCGAAACGTGTGTTACGATACTTGCGAGGCACTATCGAGTACACGCTCATCTACAAAAAGATTGACGACGTACTCGTTGGTTACGTTGATGCCGATTGGGGCGGTGACGTCGACGACAGAGCCTCCTATACAGGATACATCTTCAAACTTGCAGGGGCTGCAATAACCTGGGAGGCCCGTAAACAGAAAACGGTTGCGCTGTCAAGCACAGAGGCTGAATACATGGCCCTGACTGAAGCAGCAAAGGAAACCGTGTATCTTCGCAAAATGCTACGCGAACTCTTCCACTCCGAAATTCTAAAAGGGCCGACCACCGTTTATTGCGATAACCAAGGCGCACAAAAACTGATGCGCAATCCCTTGTATCACGGCCGAACAAAACACATAGACATTCGGCATCACTACGTCCGAGAAGTTTTCAAAAGTGGAGAGATGGACGTTGAATACATTCCCAGTGACCAAATGATCGCTGACGTCCTCACCAAGGCTCTATTTGGGCCAAGTCATAAAAAATGCATCAAGGAATTCGGGTTGATAAGCGACGACAAGAAACCCGCGTTGAGAGGGGGTGTTATTCCCGCCCGGAAATAGATGGCAGCACGGGTTCATCCGTCATATTGAATACACCTAACCTTTTCACCCAACTTCCGTTTTATCTCTCTGCCCCGCTCTAAAAGGCGACGCGACGTCTTTATAAAACTTAACTCTGTAATCGAAATAAAGCAAAGTTTTTACGCAAGAGTGCTGTGTAATAACAAAAACCCTACGAAGTTTCAATTTAATCCAGCCAACCTTTTTTTTCCCACTTGATCGAATTTTTGAAAAAATTAAAGGAGCAAGAATTTCGCTCTGAAAATGTCATAATTTTTATCAAAAATGAAAAAAAAAAAAAAAAAATTTCATTTTTCTCTCAATTCTGTATTAGTGACTTGGAAAATTTAAGAAAAAAAAAAAAATCGAAAATTTTTGAAAAAAAATTCCAAAATTTTTGAAATTTAAAAAAAATTTTTTTTTTTTTCAATTGGCCCTAAATTAAAGAAATGTAGCGACTCACTTTCTCACCGATTTTCCTCTTCCGCACTTTAATTTTCCTAGTCACAAATTAATTGAATAAATTAAAAGTTGATACCCCTAAGGCAAGTCGAATATTCGTTCTACGAATATTGGGACAATCATTTTTTCGTGCGAATTTAAACAGTGTCTAAAAAAAAACAGTTTTTCTTAAAACTAACCTGCTTTCTTGGTAATCGAGCCAATCAACAGTTTTTCTCAAAACTACTGTATTTTTTAATTTTTAGAAAAGCAAATTAACTGAGTTTTTGCATGCTTTAGTTTTGTAAGGATCACGAGGATTTGTTGCACGACGACGACCTTGGCCAACTCGTCGTTGATAATCACCGGTTTCCAAATACCGATTGTATGCGCGAGATACGACAGATGAACTAATGTCCATACGATCCCCGACTTGTCGGTAATTGTACCCTTCTTCCACTAGAGTCACTATCTGAGCGACTTGTGGCGCGGATAAATGCCGCCTAGGCATTATGAAAAAAAATAAAAATAAAACTAAAGCTTGCAAAAACTCAGTTAATTTGCTTTTCTAAAAATTAAAAAATACGGTAGTTTTGAGAAAAACTGTTGATTGGCTCGATTACCAAGAAAGCAGGTTAGTTTTCAGAAAAACTGTTTTTTTTTAGGCACTGTTTAAATTCGCACAAAAACATTATTGTCCCAATATTCGACTTGCCTTGGGGGTATCAACTTTTAATTTATTCAATTAATTTGTGACTAGGAAAATTAAAGTGCGGAAGAGGAAAATCGGTGAGAAAGTGAGTCGCTACATTTCTTTAATTTAGGGCCAATTTAAAAAAAAAATCAAAAAAAAAATTTTTTTTTCAAAAATTTTGGAATTAAAAAAAAAAAATCGATTTTTTTTTTTTCTTAAATTTTCCAAGTCACTAATACAGAATTGAGAGAAAAATGAAATTTTTTTTTTTTTTTTTCATTTTTGATAAAAATTATGACATTTTCAGAGCGAAATTCTTGCTCCTTTAATTTTTTTAAAAATTCGATCAAGTGGGAAAAAAAACGGTTGGCTGCATTAAATTGAAACTTCGTAGGGTTTTTGTGGGTATATTGAACAGTAAAAGGCACACTTAACATATTCCGCAATATTTTTGATTGGGCGCTTGATTTTCCAAAAAACCACAAAAAGCCCTCTTTTGGTCGCTTTTTCAAATTCATGTAATAATTGAAAAAAAATTTTTTTTTCAAAATTCAATTGCCAATCCTTGTAGAGAATTTATTCAAGTTTTTGAAACCAACCTCAAAATTTCTGTGCGATCATTGGTTGCTGAGATATTGGTAATCAAAGACAAAATGATCTTTTTCCATTCAAACACCGATATCTCAGCGAGAAATGCTCGTATCGAGATTTTTAAAAAACCAAATTAAAGCTGAATAAACAAGCTATCCGGTCCATATAGAGGTTAAGTCGGAAAAAAAATTTCCACGTCCGTAGATTAAAAAAAAACCAAAAAAAATTCGAACATTTTTTTTTCGGTGGTTTTCTTATGATTACTCGAAAAATATTTTCAAAAAATTTTTTTCAAACTCAGATCCGAAAACTAGACACTTAGAGCTACAATTTGCTTTTTTTTTGCTGTACGACCATTTTTGTATGAGTTACAGCCTGTTGAAATCCCCCAAAAATTTGGATTTTTTTCTTGCTCCCTAAATTTTTGTGCTAAGTGTATTTTTGAATGTATATACTTGTAGATAATTAAAACCCCAATCCGAACTTTCAAATAGTTTTCGGGTGGGGATCCAAATATCGAAGGATCAAATATAGATCGACAAATATTTCGAAACGACAGAATTATGAACTCTCAAAATAACGAAGGTTTAAATATTCGAAATGTTATGTTTCGATCGAAGAAAAAATCGAATGACCATAAAGCAAAGCATAATTTATTCGAGAGCTCATTTATCTGAAAACGTATATATAGATCGTCTACAATTTGAGACATACAAATATAGATTGGAACAATCTATAAAATCCATATCTCCGAAACAGAAAAAAGCGAGTATCTAATATTCGTAATACTGCCTATAGCGAAAAGCAATATATCGAGACGCAAAATATCGATGGTCCGAAATGGCGAATGCCAAAATGGCGAACATGGAATGGATGCCGTCCCGGCCGACCGCTAACGCTATCCGCCTCGATCACAAGTTTTCGCCATCCGGGCCGTTCGACATTTTGACCCTTCGCTATTTTAACCACTCGACTTTTTGACCGTTCGATTTAATGCTTTCTGTTTTTTGAATCGTTGCTATATTTACAATTCGAAGATTCGTCTTCTCGAATTATTTAGTGTTATTTATATAAGCAATTCGATATTATGTCTCTCAATATTTTTTAAATCGATTTTTGTCTTTCGCTATATTTCAACTTCGAGATATTCGTATTCGGAATTTTTATTTACGACTGTATAAACCCTCCGAACATTGATCTATCTATATTCAAACATTCGACATTTTTTAATTCGATATTTCAGCCCATCCGAATATTGATCCATCGATATTTCGACTCCCACCCTAGTTTTCCTTGAAAAAAATCACAAAAATGACCTTTTTTCCGGCTCCTAGGTGTATATCTCCCGTTAACGACATTTTTTTCCTTTTTCGGTTACAGCTAATCGTTCGGCCGGAATCATGTCAGCAGTGGAGCAACTTTTTTTTGGCGCCTCCGAAGACTGCGCATTAGTCGCTTGGATCTCAATATTTTTTTATGAAAAAATTATGTAATAAAGGTCAAATATAGCCAAATATATTATTAATTTTCCGAAACATTTAATCGCGTACTTTTCTTCCAAAAAATTCCCGAAAATCACTCAAATTTTCAGCGTTCACACTGGTATAGCCCCTTAATAAACGGATTAACTCTAAATTTGGCCGCTTATTCACTGTAAATTCAGTAGTTTAGTCTTGAACGGCGTTTTCCTTCTTAACATTTTGTTTCGTTGACACATTGTCATTTTTCCTTGAAAAATGGAGAAAAAAATTCATAATTTTTTTTTGACAATTGAAACACGATAACAAAAAACCCTCGGTCAAGTCTTAGCCAATATTATCTATTTTAAGAAGAAAAAAATCTCGTTTTTCTTTGTTTTAGATCAACCGGGTGGCCAAAATCAAGTGCACCGTTGAGCACCCCATGTTTAAAGAACCTTCACGCAATTGTTTATCACTTCTTTAATTATTAATATTCTCAAATAAAATTTGGTACAGAACTTTGTTAATTTACATACGAACAAATGTACAAACGCTTTCTATGCATCTTACTCATTGTAAATTTCTCAATGATCTTTCTTGTAAAAATTTCGTAAAAATTCGAAAAATTGACCGAGTTACGACGATTTTCATGACGGGTCAGATCGCCCACAGCGCTACGAGCGGCCCCGCTACGATTTATCTTTCGTTTCCGCATTTTATGGAACCGTATAAGGGGCCGTCCATAAATTACGTCATTTTAAAATAGGGGGGGGGGTCCGTCTGCGGGTGACGGTAAATGACGGATGAGGGGGGGGGGGGGGGGGCGTTTCGAAATTGACGTTATTCTTGTGATACCAGTTACTTCAAAATGTACAATAGTATATTGTACAACTAGAGTGGTTTCCCCGCATGAGTGATGAAAAATATTTGGCCAGTACCTAATGGTATTAATTATTGAACTCATTATTTATTTATTTATTACATAAGGTTTGTCTACACTATATTCGAGAACTTCAAATAACAGCGTACCTATGAAAATAGTTCGATCGAGCCAAAATGAATATGGGGAGGATAGAGATATTAGCCGTGATCCAGGATTTGCAAGAATGGGTGAAAACTCCGTGGGAGCTATCCAAAGAAAACTAAAGAATAGAGAAGAATAATATTATTATATTAATGAAAATGGTCAAAGTACAAAATAATAAAAGATGATTCTATAACAAAATGTGGGAGCTATCCAAAGAAAACTAAAAAATAGGGAAGAATAATATTATTATATTAATAAACATTGCCAAAGTACAAAATAATAAAAGATAATTCTATAACAAAATGTTTTAATGTTACCAAATTTTTCTCAAATCCGCAAATGTTTTAATTTTGCCAAACTGGTAATGACGTCAATTTTGCGAGAGGGGGGGGTCATTAGGAAATGACGATAGGATGATTGTAGGGGGGGGGGGGGTCGAAAATCAGCAAAAATCGATGACGTAATATATGGACGGCCCCTAAGCCGTTTCTCGAAATCTATTCCTTCGATTAACTTGAAATTCGTACAGAGCACGGTTTACAACATTTTCTAACGTATGACCGTATGAGTTTCTTGTACGTTCGTCCATTTGTTAATAACAAATTATTAACGTTGTTTTTTGGATTTAAAATCGAACTTTTTTTACTGCAATTTGCCATTTCCGTGATTTTCGAAATAAAAAAAAAGTTTCCCGTTATACGTAAGTTTTATTATTATACTAAAACTACATTTTTTAATTTTCATTTCAGATGATTCTAGTTGCCTAAACCACCTATGCCGCTTAGCCGTGCATTGTTGATTCCTTTGTTTTAACAATAACTTCATTGTTGTTCAATATATTTCAATGAAAAAAAAAACAAACTTGTTAAGACTATGTATCGATTGTCCGCAAAATCCCGACCCCGTCATCCCAATATCCTCATCAGAAAAAAACATTGAAAATCAACTTGCTTTTTGGGCCCCAAGCTTATTCAATCCCGTTAAGGTACATAAAAAAACGTGTTAGTTTATGACATTGAGATTTTCATCGTTGGAATGCAACGATTGCTTTTTCTTTTCCTTACTCTTATTATTATTATCAAAAACTTTTTTTCTTACAAATTGTGGTCATAAATCTCTAATGAGAATACTTAAAAGTATTCCGCTGATTTTCACAGCCTAAATGAGCAAAAAAATGGTATCAATTAAAAAGAATTAATTTTTGTTGCATTCCAACAATGCAAATATCGAAGGTGTTATTTTTTAATTTACATAAACTGTATTTTTAATGTATCAAAAAACAAACAAATTATTCACCGCTTGAAGGACAAAATTCGCTGTTATTCTCATGTACTACTCACATGGTTGCAACTTGAGATTGGATATGTACTTCTCAAGTTTTCGTCGCAGGACTATTTCGGCCCCGTAACGTCCACCAGTGCCATTGTCGACGAGCAAGAAATAAGCGTGACGATTGTTCAGAACGGCGTACTTGGACCTACAGAAAATTAAGATTGCACTTAGCCATATACCAACATTTTTCGCTATACCCCGGGAAGAAAAATATACATACATATAAACCCACATATATTTTTATACATTTATGTTTAATGGAGATTTCTACTTTGTTGGGCCAAGAAAATGTTTGATTTTGATGTATCGGAAACTTTTTGAAAGGAAAGTGTACTCTATCCTCCTGTGTCCTGGCATAGCATATTAGGAGTAAGTATGAAACTTTTCATTTCATTCGCACTAAACTTTAATTTAACTTCAAACGCGTTTTTCTCGAAACTACGTGTTCCAAGTTTGCGAAACCGCACCGACATACGTGGGACCTCCCACTCCCAGTACCATGTTTAGTCAAACTTCAAAAAATATTATCATGTTCAATAAAGATCGCTTACTGAACATACCAAATTTCGACATTCTATTGGGTTGGTAAGAAAGTCTTGCGACACTTTCCTTTCGATTAAAATATGTTTTCTTCTAACGAAGTTCTACAACATTAGAGAGTAGTATATTCAAGACTAGTCTAGAACCTTCCATGCCGTAGGGTATATAAGCGAGTCAGTTGTTCCGCGCAGACAGTACGAGCGAAGATGGATCATAGTGCACTTCGATCGATTGCATATTACGAATTTTTACAAGGGCGTTCTGCAAGAACCGCAGCCGCTAATATGTGTAGTGTGTTCAAGGCCAACGTAGTTCATTATTCAACGATATCCCGTTGGTACCAGCGTTTCCGTTCTGGCGATACATCTTTTGAAGACAAACCTAGGTCCGGCAGGAAATCAACTGTTGACGATGAAGAACTACGAGCACTTATAAAGGCAAAGCCTAATACGTCGTCACGGGAATTAGCTTACAAACTCGGCTGTAGCCATCCCACGATTCTCCAACATTTACAAAATCTCGGATACAGAAAAGTTGTTTCTTCTTGGATACCACACGATCTCAGCGAATCAAACAAAGCGACACGCATGTCCATCTGTCTTTCACTCCTGCAACGTTCACACAGAAAGGATTTTCTTCAAGAAATAGTCACTGGAGATGAAAGCTGGGTGCTTTATGTTAACTACACACGTAAGCGACAATGGCTACCGAAAGGAGAAAAACCAGATCCGACCCCTAAGCTGCCCCGTGAAGTGAAGAGAGTTTTACTCTGTTGTTGGTGTGATTCTGAGGGCATGCTATATTACGAACTGCTCCCATCCAACACCACGATAAATGCAAATACTTACTCTGCACAACTGCAAAAACTGGCTGAAATTATCAAACAAAAAAGGCGTAAACGTCTCCAAGTTCGGCTTCTCCACGACAATGCTCGACCCCACGTAGCTAAGATGACACAACAATCTATTTCGCAGCTGGGATGGGAAGTTCTATCGCATCCACCGTATTCACCAGACCTAGCACCTACCGACTACCATCTGTTTCGAGCTTTAAAAAATTATTTACAGGATAAAAAATTTGATGACGTCGCGGATCTCAAAAATACACTGGTCGACTTTTTCAATTCACGACCCAAAGAATTCTGGAGTGCAGGCTTGCAAAGTCTACCAGAGCGTTGGGCACGAGTTGTAGATACAGAGGGAGCATACATTACTGAATAATTGTTTACTGTTAAAATAAAATGTTTTTATATTTTACTCATGTTGTGTGTCGCAAGACTTTCTTACCAACCCAATATATTTGATTTTTTTCGCATAAAAAATTGGCGAAAAAACGAACATTTTTTGGCCCAACAGAGAAGAAATCTCCGTTGAAGTTCAAACGCACCATGGTGATGACAGAGAATCGTAAGGAACTTCACTACCGCGACCAACGAGTTCGTGGCTTTTTTCTAATATTCCCCATGGCGCTATACCAATACTGACGACGCGGCCTTGCCTCTGCGAACGTTCGAGCAGCAATGCATCCCCGACCTGACGAGTAACGCCTGGAAAGTTTCCGGTGATGTGAAAATGTGTGTTTTTTTTCACTATAAAAAGTTATGCACACGTGGTTGCAATACCGGTGTTCGTTCCTCCGGTGAATATCCATGCTCCGGTTGTTTTGGCAGCTTTCAACAAACCCTTGCGCAACACTTTCTTAAGGCTGGGCTGGAGTTCAAAATTGGAACGGCCACCGTGTACGGTTATCAGCAATCGTGGCAATCCGAGATTCCATTCGCGACACAAAAGCTGGAGAATCGGCTCGGGCCTTGTGTCGTGGGCAATCCTCACGTACTGCAAAACAAGTAGGTGGTTATTTTTGTCGCTGGGTACAGCCTGTTTGTTGCAGGGAGCGCAGGGTAGGCGGAAAGGGCTGAGGATCTGAAGGCGGCAGGGCTGGGAGAACGGAAAATCGAAGTACAGTAAACCGATCAGTAAATGAACGCATAACCACACTGTAGGACTCGGCTGGACAGTAAAATGGAAATATTATCAAAACGGATTTTTCAATGGCTATAGCTCCAAAAGATATTATTCTAATGGTGGAAAAAAATATTCGAAGTAATTGCAACGGGTGGGAGTCGAAATATCGATGGATCAATATTCGGATGGGCTGAAATATCGAATTAAAAAATGTCGAATGTTTGAATATAGATAGATCAATGTTCGGAGGGTTTATACAGTCGTAAATAAAAATTCCGAATACGAATATCTCGAAGTTGAAATATAGCGAAAAACAAAAATCGATTTAAAAAATATTGAGAGACATAATATCGAATTGCTTATATAAATAACACTAAATAATTCGAGAAGACGAATCTTCGAATTGTAAATATAGCAACGGTTCAAAAAACAGAAAGCATTAAATCGAACGGTCAAAAAGTCGAGTGGTTAAAATAGCGAAGGGTCAAAATGTCGAACGGCCCGGATGGCGAAAACTTGTGATCGAGGCGGATAGCGTTAGCGGTGGGCCGGGACGGCATCCATTCCATGTTCGCCATTTTGGCATTCGCCATTTCGGACCATCGATATTTTGCGTCTCGATATATTGCTTTTCGCTATAGGCGGTATTACGAATATTAGATACTCGCTTTTTTCTGTTTCGGAGATATGGATTTTATAGATTGTTCCAATCTATATTTGTATGTCTCAAATTGCAGACGATCTGAATACACGTTTTCAGATAAATGAGCTCTCGAATAAATGATGCTTTGCTTTATGGTCATTCGATTTTTTCTTCGATCGAAACATAACATTTCGAATAGTTAAACCTTCGTTATTTTGAGAGTTCATAATTGTGTCGTTTCGAAATATTTGTCGATCTATATTTGGTCCTTCGATATTTGGATCCCCACCCGACAATTCTCCGAATAAAAAAAAATGGCGATGGCTCACAATGGAGAAAATCATTAAAGCGAACGGCCAAAAAATCGAGTGGTTGAAATCGCGGAGGGTCAAAATGCAGAACAGCCTCAATGGCGAATCGAGCAATACGTTACTCGCGCCTCAGAGTGAAGCTGCGAGATGGCGCTGGCGGTCTGTCGGCTAAAATATCGTAAGACAGTCATCCCACGTGACGGGCCCCACGACGTTCGCCATTTTGGCCGTTCGATCTTTCGGCGTTCGACATTTCGGACCATTGACATTTTGCCTTTCGATATATTGCTTTTCGCCATAGACGGTATTACGCATATTAGGCACTGGCTATTTTCTGTTTCGGAGATATGGGTGTTCTACATTTTTCGATTCTGTATTTTTATGTTCCGAATTGCAGACAATCTCCATATTCGTTTTTGAATAAATTACCTCTCGAATAAATAATGGTTCCATTTATAGTCATTCGATTTTTTTATCAGTCGAAAGATAAAATTTCGAATAATTTAACCTTCTTTATTTTGAGAGTTCATAATTCCGTCGTTTCGAAATCTTTGTCGTTCTATATTTGGTCATTCGACACCCTATTAAATGCTATTGGGAGTACAAATAAGTCTCGGCCGTTTGACAAAAGATGGCCCACCATCTTACGGTTGAAATTGTCAGATGGGTGGGGATCCAAATATCGAAGGACCGAATATAGATCGCCAGATATTTCGAAACGACAGAATTATGAACTCTCAAAATAACGAAGGTTTAATTATTCGAAATGTTATGTTTCGATCGAAGAAAAAATCGAATGACTATAAAGCAAAGCATAATTTATTCGAGAGCTCATTTATCTGAAAACGTATATTCAGATCGTCTGCAATTTGAGACATACAAATATAGATTGGAACAATCTATAAAATCCATATCTCCGAAACAGAAAAAAAGCGAGTATCTAATATTCGTAATACCGCCTATAGCGAAAAGCAATATATCGAGACGCAAAATATCGATGGTCCGAAATGGCGAATGCCAAAATGGCGAACATGGAATGGATGCCGTCCCGGCCGACCGCTAACGCTATCCGCCTCGATCACAAGTTTTCGCCATCCGGGCCGTTCGACATTTTGACCCTTCGCAATTTTGACCACTCGACTTTTCGGCCGTTCGATTTAATGCTTTCTGTTTTTTGAACCGTCGCTATATTTACAATTCGAAGATTCGTCTTCTCGAATTATTTGGTGTTATTTATATAAGCAATTCGATATTATGTCTCTCAATATTTTTTAAATCGGTTTTTGTTTTTCGCTATATTTCAACTTCGAGATATTCGTATTCGGAATTTTTATTTACGACTATAGAAACCCTCCGAACATTGATCTATCTATATTAAAACATTCGACATTTTTTAATTCGATATTTCAGCCCATCCGAATATTGATCAATCGATATTTCGACTCCCACCCGGGAAAGAGTAGTGGCTAGCGATGGACAATACTGGCTATAGCGTCGTTTTCATCAATAACTTTGATGAAAACATAAAGTACCGTTCTTTCGGGGTATTTCCCCTTATTACATTTCCCACCATTTTCTCCACTCCACATTCCTGATCGATCCCCACTTTGCAGCTTCGAGATATGAGTACTATATTCGCTATTACGATTTCGTAGAAAATACCCACTTTTTTGCATCGCAATTCTTAAAAAAAAACTACCAAAGTTTGGTTCGACAGAGAAATAGAGAATTAAGATTTACCAAAAATAAAAAGAAACGTATGAATTGATTTTATGGCAACATTTGATGAAATGTACATTGTCATATCTTGAGAATAATTAATTTAGCAATTTCCAGCAGATAAGCTAAATTGTTTACTCTGCTTTGAGAATTATCAGAACTGAGCCCATATGCCCATTCAGGGGAGGGTAGGGTAGGGCACTTTTGAAAAATCAATTTTTTTGTCTTTTCTTATAGTTAAACATTTCAAGAATATAACCCCAAAATTTTAAGTCAATCAGAGCAAAACTCTCGAAGTTATTGACTATTTAGCCCCGCTCCTCCAACACTGTAGCTCCGACTTCTCTAAACTTCAAACGCTTTTTTCTCGAAACCACTTTTTCAAAGTCCGTGTTCACTGCCATTTGAAAACTACATGACCGATTTATTTCAAACTTGGTACACACTTTCTACATATAAAATACCTCCCCCCAACGGTTAGTTTGAGATTTTTTTTACATTGAGGGGGTTTTCCATCCCCAAAATGGCGGAATTTTTCGTGAAAAATAGCACTTTTCACTTTACATGACCACCAAAAATTTAGAAATGAAAAAAAAATTATCAAAGACCGTTGGGGGGAGGATTTGATGATACTTTGACTACATTTTAATGGTACTTGATTTCAGATCATTTCTAGCTGAGATACAGTGAACACCGCAAATCGTGTATTTCCAAAGGCGTTCTTGGAAAAGCTTTGTCACCGGCTTGTTTGTGGATATTTGCGCGTACAAATTTCACGGAATGTTCTTAAAATGACACTTAACAATGTACAGAAGGTTTCAATAAATTTACTCTATCCATATAGATGAAAAAAAATCGCAAAAGTGTTTTTATTTTCACGCTGAAACCCCTACCCTCCCGTTCACCGGAAAGAGGTTAGAATACAACACCAGTGAATAAAAATCTCGAATTTTGACCTATTATTACGATTTATTTTTATTTTGCAAAACATCAAATATTGATTCTTTCTCAAGTAATGAAAGTAATACTTACCCTCAAAACTTTTAAAAACTATTGTTTTCGCGTTTTTAACACCTACTGTTCACAGCCGTATCGTAACTAAATTTCACGGTGTGCACGTACCGCAAATTAGAAAAATGGCGTGTGACGTAAAAATTCGATATTTAACTGAGAAACCGGTTTTGACAATAGCTGTGATTTTTTGCTAAATTGTAGTGATTCGAGTTTTTATCGACGATTCATATTCTTTGCTGATTTTGAATATAAATCAGCTTTTGTCCATTAACTGGTCCATTCACAGGTCGGTTTACCCTATTGAGCTTTTCAAGAAACCTGAGCTTTCGTTGGATGCGGACCACCCTGGAACTCTATAGTGCCGTAGGCATCGGTTGGCGCTGGTCGAGTATTCTTTCCCGGTGCCCATTGGTCCCTCTCGGCTTCCGCACCACCCGCAGTCGCGTAACTTTGGACGTCCGCGCCCGTTCCGCAATGATGAGTGTAAGAGTGACCGCAGCAGCATCTGCAATTTTCGGGATAGAAAGGGAAAATAATCACTTCAATGGCATCAAACTTAAACACTTTTTAAATGTCCTTGTACGGGAAAAAAGTGTTAATTTATTCCGATAAGTGTTTATGTTGTTGGTCAATACGTCGGGGCACTACCCCAAGCTAGGTCGGAATATTTTCTTAAGGGGAGATATACACCTAGATGGTCGAGGTCGAGGATTTAGAAGCTATGAACATTCCGTCGACCATAGAAGAATCCTCGATACCAGGCCCATAGTGTAGGTACACTATGGGCCTGGTATCGAGGATTCCATGTAAGTTGACAAATTTCATGATTTATGCATTCCCAAATTTTCAAACGCGTTTTCCTCAAAACTACGTTTTTCAAATCGGTACCCAAAATTTCTTGAAAACCAATTAATCGATTGCCTTGAGGTTTTTTGTGGTTATTCTCTACACCATTATCTAGTACTTGTCATTGGATTTTTTTCCGTTACTTAGTTTTTGTTTTTAGGCAAAATAATAACTAATTTTTGGCCCAAAAATCACTATTTATGTTCAAACGTCCGCCATTTTGTCATAAATCGATATTTTCAAAATCGGCTATGACAAGTACTATATTATAGTATCTAATTTAATCTTTTTGGTTTTTTTTTCAGATGATTTTTGAAGAAACGCCAGTGGGTACCGTATACGCAGATTTTTTTACGACGCTCCAAGGATCATACAATATCCTTGTATATTTTTGATATTTTTGAATAAAGAAAATTAAACATATTTTTGAATGTATATACTTTTAGATAATTAAAACCACAATCCGAAATTTCAAATAGTTTTCCTTGAAAAAATTTACAAAAATTACCGTTTTTCCGGCTCCTAGGTGTATATCTCCCCTTAATGATTCTTATCACGCGAAAATGTTGTACGGGTTTTGAAGGAAGAAGCGAGAAGAAACCCAAACAAACTGCTGCTGATATTTGGGGAAAACACAATAATTTGAGTTGTCTTGTAGTTTGGGCGTTTTGTTTGCTCGTATATTTAAATCTCTTCTTTGTTTGGGTTGTTTGTATATTTAATATTTCGTTCGTTTGGTTGATCTTTTTAGCACTTTTTGTCTCTTTAGGTTGTTTGTATATTTAACTTTTTTCTTGTTTGCTCGAATTTTTTGTTTCTTTGGGTTATTCGTCTGTTTGACTTTTCCGTTTGTTCAGGTGGTTTGTTACTTTGCATTTTTTGCATTCGTTTGGCTCTCTTTGCTTGTGAGGATTTTTTGGGTTATTCAAATTTCTCGCTGTTTTGTTTGTTCGGGCTATTTTTTTGTTTATTTGGGTTGTTTGTTTGCATGTGGAACCTTTTTTTCCGTTCGGGTCTGTTACTTTGCATTTTGCATTTGTTTACATTTGTTCGGGTTTGTTTGGGTCTGCGGGGCTTCCTCTTTCCCAATACCAACACCACAGAAGCGAGCAATTCCATTGCTTGCATTTGCTTCAATTGGTTTTGCTTTCATGGATTTTTGTTTGTTTGGGTTATTTCCTTGTTTGGCTGTTTTGTTTCATTAGTCTGTTGGTTTTTTTCTGGTTGTTTGCATATCCGACGTCTTTTTCCGTTTGAGTTTGTTACTTTGCATTGTTTATTTGTTTGGGTTTTTGCTTCTTCGGATTGGTTGATTGTTTGTGTTTGTTTAGGTTTTCAGAGATTCCTCTTCCTCAATACCAATTGCAAGTGCAACCAAAACCATCGCTTGCGTTGGTTCAGATTTTTTTTTTGCTTCTTTGGACTGTTTGCCTCTGTTTGGGCTTTCAGAGTTTCATCTTCCACGATAACATTGCTTGCATTTGTTTAGTTTTTTGATTGTTTGTTTGGGTTTTTCAATGTTTGGCTGTTTTGTTTGTTTAGGCTATTTGTTTTCTTTTGGTTTGTTCGTTTGCATTGATTCGGTCGGTTTTTTTGCTTCTTTTGACTGTTTGTGTTTTTTTGGGTTTTCAGGATTTCGTCTTCCACAATACAACTGCTTGCGTTTGTTTAGTTTTTTGTTTGTTTCCTGGGATTTTTCATTCGTTCGGGTTTATTTAATGTTTGGCTGTTTTATTTGTTTATGTTTGTTGGTTTGGTTGTTCTGCTTCTGTGGATTGTTTGGGTTTGTTTTGATTTTCAGGGCTTTCTCTTCTACAATACCAATTGTTAAGCCATTTTTTTCAAGTAACAAGAATCGTTGAAAAAACAAAACTCCGACCAATTGGGGGTTACCGTGGAACCCCGATTCGACACTTCTACCACCATGTTTTCCATCGTTATTGCTATCGTAACAATTGCCTGCAGTATTGCAATTACTCGTGATAAACCTTGATATCGTAAAAATAAAAGAACAGTAACTTTGCGAGATTTTTCGTGTTCGATCGTTTCTCAATATTATGCTCAATAGTCTCGTTCAACGGTCCTCGACATCTTTCTTTCTTTCTTACGATCACTCGCTGCAGAAGAAAAACACCCCTCGAGGCAAGGACATACGTTCACCGAAGCATAAGTATTGTTAATGTACGTTGTGCAAAGCCGCCAGTGAGTGACTCGGGTGAGAAGGAACAAAGCACGTGTCGCCAAGCAGTGCACGCAGATCGTGCAGGGGATTATAGAATTAAATTTAGCGCGGGTAAGAAAAAAATGATCATCTCATCGATCCTATCACTTTCACACCGTGCACACATTGTCGAGGCCTCAACGCCGTATTTCAGTTTTTATGCGTGTCGATCGAATAATCGTACACCGAAATATCGGCAAACGAAGTTTTCCGAAATACTTTTACGATCGGATGAAAAACAAATATTTCGACGTTGAAACACCAAATCATTGTGCATTTTATTACTTTTACGGCTTCTTGTGTGTCACGAAGTGACAAAATTATATCGTAATGAAGTAATAAAAAATAATTTCGGTACTCAAAGGAAAGAAAAAAAATCTGTAAGGGAGGACACCACTGTGACAGGATGACAAAAGGTCGTTTTTACCCATTCTTTTGTCTACTGAATTATTTATGTGGGATTTGGAAAAAAGGTATTATCAAGCATACATTGAAATTATTTCGTGAATTTCTATTCGTTACACGAAAAAAATGGTTTGTTTTAAACCGTGTTTTTTAAATCGGCACACAGCAGAACTCGAACAATTTTCGTCAAATCGAATTGAACACAAATCGACAGTCAAGTACGAGCGCTTTTTGCGATTAAGTGAAAATTGTAAAAAATATATCACTTTTTATATGAAAATTATGGTTAAAAAAACAAACTTTGTTTCAAACTCGTTTCTATTTAATTTTTTTTTCATTATTTTTTAATTTCCACCCGTACTTGACGGCTAAAACGAATATAATTAACGAAAATCATTCATTCGCAGTGCCAGGATTACGGGGTTTTCTCACTTTAGACGCTAAAAAAGGCTATTCTCGTGAATTTTTTGATAGGTTTCTATTATAGATATTGATATAAAAGTTGTTACACTTAATAAATGCACTTCCAAAAGACATTTGAATTTTTTTATTTTTTTATTTAAGTCACTATTTATAGACGAAAATGGTAGCTGAAAAAATGTCCTAAAAAAATTGTAGATCGCTGTAGTTGAAATCTCGGAGATGGATCATCCGAAACAAAAAAATCAAGCTGTTTAGATTCAGTATGTTATGGCTATAGCGCATATCTGACGATTTTTGATATATGCAAAAAATAAAAAATGGCGGACTTTTTTCGAAAAAATATTAAAAAACGTGTTTTTTCACCATTTTGGCAAAATAAAAAACATTAATATCACAATTTATAAAAATCATTGATATGCGCTATACCTATAGTTGTAAAGAATATGTGGTTAAAATTTCATAAGGATTGGTTCAGTAGTTTCGATGATTTTATCAACAAGCCGTCGAAAAACGTTGTTTCGAGAAAAGCGCGTTTAAAGAAAGTTTCGAGAAAGTTTCGAAAAAAAAACGCGTTTGGGTTACACAAATTCATACAAATTTTCTTTAAATGTATTTCGAAAGTGTATTTTTTAAGTGTAAAAAGTTTTATATCAATATCTATGATATAAACCTATCAAAAAATTCATGAAAATAGCTTTTTTCAGCGTCTAAAGTGAGAAGACCTCTTAAACGTACGACAGTTGTACTGCGTGCCTCGGATAGGGTTGGCTGAGAACCAATAGTGCTATAGCGAATCGTGTGCCGCCATTTTGTATTATTTTGACAAATAATTAGTTTTTACATACTTCAATATTCGCTACCAACGAAAAGTTTCCGGATAAAAATTCAAAAAAGTTCCGGAACGATTTTTTATGCCATTTCGCCACTAGTTGACATAAACGAATTTAATAAACGGCATTGTGAAGAGGAGGATTTCACCTTCATTCCGTTTTTTTTTAATTTATTTTTAGTACTTTTTTTACGTCTAGTACCCTTTTTCGAAAACGACCATTTTTCGCCTTTTTTGCTCCTTTTCTGGTGGATACCGTTTACAGATAACTTCGTTTTCTATGCATTCATTTGAACGGAATCATAAACGGGGAAGCCCAACCTACAATTTTGTTTTTTTTAAAGCTTCGTACGATTTTTTTTTCTGAAGATATTTTGATTTTTTTCTCAAAAAGAGACAATTTGAAAAATGACGTGTAACGCGAAAACAACAAGGCTTCAAAGAAAACCTCAAGATACCAAGAAGTTAAATCGGTTTTCGTTGAGTACGCGAGAATTTTTTCAGATTTTTGCTTCGAAACTTTTTTTTTTCACCTTTTTTCGGTAAAAAAAAACAGATGCTTTAATTACCGTAACTCGAGAATCAAGGGGTTCGTGGTAAAATTTGGAGAGGAAAAAATTGTATTTTTCTATTTCTATTCAAGAATGATCGAAAAATAATTCAGGATAGAACATTTTTCTCTTTTTAGCCTTTTCTCCAAGCTCACTTCACTATGTAACTATTATACCTTTTTATAACCAGAATATGATCCCCAACAAAATGATACTCATATATTAACTTAAACATTTTTTTCTTTCGTCTTCGAGTACCAAAGTTGTTTTTCGATTTAGAATATGATTTCATCACGGTAGATTATTTGCTCTCTTTGTTGTATGAAAAAAAGAGCTCGAATTAGTCTCTGGGGTAATCAGAGATCCAAAGACTCTTTTAATTGATCGTCCAAGTATTTCGAACACCGGAAACCTCGTGATTTTCCATACATTCGGATCTTCGGCAGACAGAGCTTTCCCCTCCCGCGCCAGGATTGCGAAAACGGTCGATAATAACGCCAAAGCCCGTGTGAGTAAATCGCGTTTATAATTGCATTTTACGTTATTGCATTTTCATCTGATAAAGTACACTGAACAATTGTTCCCTTGATCGCCCCTTTTTTCATCACCAGTAACGTGATTAATTTTAAATTCAATTTAATACATCGGACGAACGATGAACAGATTTTTTTTCAGTCCAACGGAAAACAAAACCAAATGTGGGCTACGAAAGAAGAAAAAAATTTTGATCAACCAAAACATCGAAAATGAGAAAGCAAAAAAAATACAGGTAAAAACATCCCCGAATTTAACGACGTTAGTTGGGCCGTCAAACCTCACCTGGAAGTCGTGATCACGTCGTATTCGGCGCTTTTATCTCCCTGTATCTCTTCAAACCTATGAACCGAATGAAACAAAGGGAAATAAATCAAAACGAAAACGAAAGAATTAAGGGGTTACATACCTCCAGCGTTTTATTTTTAAAAAATGTTTTTTTTTTTTTTTCATTGTCGATTATTAATCTCCGGAGACTTACGCGGTTAGAATTTTTTTCTTCTTAATTCTTAATTGAGAACGGAGTTACGGGGGTCAAGCGCGATAACTTGGGTAACTTTTTATTTATTTCTTTTTGATACCGTTTTTAGGAAATAGATTATCCGTAGTCTGTGGAGTCCTTTCTTTTATTTTTCATTCCGAACATTTCGTTATAAACGTTCAATGAATTAGTTCGACGCAAAAATTTTTTTTGGTTATTCTTTAGATAAGTGACTTCTCCCTCCCCCCTTTAGAGAGGGGGGAAGAAGACCCCTTAAGAGAAAGAGTCTTCTCACTTTAGACGCTAGAAAAAAGGCTGTTTTCTTGAATTTTTTTGATAGGTTTATATCATAGATATTGATATAAAAGTTGTTACACTTAATAAATACACTTTTGAAGTACATTTAAAAAAATGTTTTTATGTATTTATGTAACCCAAAAAAACTTTAAACGCGTTTTTTTCGAAACAACGTTTTTCGACGGTTTGTTGATAAAATCTTCGAAACTACTGAACCGATCCTTATGAAATGTTAACCACATATTCTTTGCAGCTATAGCTATAGCGCGTACCAAGGATTTTTTTAAATTTTTATATTTACTATTTTTTTGCCAAAAACGGTGAAAAAACTTTTTTTCAAATAATATCCGCCATTTTGTTATTTTTGCATATATAAAAAATCATATGATATGCGCTATAGCCATTCGCATACTAAAACTAAAACAGTTTGATTTTCTTGTTTCGGTTGATCTATCTCCGAGATTTCATCAAAGAGCCTACAATTTTTTCAGGACATTTTTTAACCACCATTTCCGTCTAAAATAGCGACTTAAGTAAGTTAAAACATTTTGATAAATGTATTTCGACAGTATATTTATTAAGTGTAACAACTTTTATATCAATATCTATAATATAAACCTATCAAAAAAATTAATGAAAATAGCCTTTCTAGCGAAAAAAGAGCCTAAAATTTTGTTGTGATATTTCCTCATTTATTGGGTTATAAATGATGATATTCAGTCGGAGGACGCTGAAATTTTTCATTAACAAATTTTTTACGAGCAACAAATCGTTAAAAATAATTCCGAATTTTCCAAAAACCCAAACAAACCTAATTTAGGCGTCAAAATGTTCAAATCCTATTTTATCACGTGTTATCGCGAACTTCAAAACCCAATAATTTGTTATGGGGGTGGGGGTTAATTTCCACTTCCCCCGACTAAATATCATTATTTATAACCCAATAAATGACAAAATAGCAAGAAAAATCAATTTTAGGCTCATTTTTCGGAAAAGTCACTTATGTAATTACCAAATTTTTACTTCGAAGTTTGATGAGTTGTTTATTTTTCGAAATTCCAAAATGTGGCTCGGCATAAATGTGAGGTCACTTTACAAGAAGGTTTTTCGGATTTTTCGGATCTATCAACCCATGGGGCAGTTATCATGCGGACCATAGGAACCTGAATTTTTAACGGAGGCCTCACGACTATTTTTTCATTTTTAACGCCTCACGACTAATTTATTGTTAAAAAAATTAATTAAAAAATTGACGTGATCAAAGTAGCAATAAATAATGTAAAATAGACATTTTCCGTTTTTTTTTGACGATTCACTCTCTCAAAGAATATTCTCAAAAAACGACCGATTTTCGGCCGAACTGGAGGTATGTAACACAGTTGAGTAACAAAAAAGAATCAACAAAACATGATGTCGTCGAGACTGCCAGGATTTGCGAATTGCTTTGTCGATGTACTTTGATGACGTGATTTTGTGTGGACTCGAGAGTTCCACTCGAAGACGCAACGCGGGTGGTCGATAATTATCACGAGGAAAAAAAATCGAAATTTTCGTTCACCAACGATCTTTATGGAATAAAAGTTGAATGGACCCCTTGTAGAGAGCGCACGAAAATATAGAGTGAACGAGAGCAATGTGTCATAGACGGGCACGCTAAATTATTTTTCAGAAGCATCTTCTCCGTATTCTTGTAATTTTGATTTTTTCAATTTATTTTATAAGTGGTATTTTTTCGAGTCTCCGACCGATTGTTTTTTCCCTTCGAATAAAGTGCACATTAATTCATTTAGTCTCGGGACAAAAACGAGGCTTTTTTATCGCCGCGTTCCAATTTATTCAACCGAAAAAAAATATACTTTTGCATTTATTGTGGGGGAAATAGAAAAATTGGGTAACGAATCGATAAATTAGCAATTAGAATAATTGCACAACGTTTGCAAAATAATTCAACGTGCCCAGCCCTGCGATGTATGTGGAAAATGTTCTAACGTGATTTTTATTGTTTTTTTCAACGAGACATACAAAAATTAGTAGACACATTCAACGATGCTGATGTTCGAAGCATTAATACGCAAAGTAAAAAAAGCCGTGTAAACAAAATTAGCATCGTCATCATTATCATCACTATTCTATTGTCACCCTCTACAGAATTATTCAAAATAATAGCTCGGAACGAGTGAAATATCGTTACGTGTTTTTTTTTCTTCTTCTAAACACAGCGCTTGAAGGATTCTTATCGTGATAAAAGATAGGGAAAAAAGGCTCGGTAAATCGTGCAGCTACGATCGACCAAGTGAATATTCGTTTTTGTACGTTTTATATGTCTTTTTTTTGTCACCAACCTGTGCTCGTCTTTAGCACTTGGAATGAACTTGGAGCACTCTCGCTTCTGAAATGTTGCCTCTATCCAACTGCGCTGCGTTGTCTGCAATGCGTAACAAGTTTGATCGTTAGAACTGCAAAAATAGAGGATTGAATTAATTCGTACATAGTAAACAGATTTTAAAAAAAACAGTTATTGCTTTTTCGAGTGACGAAGTTTCAGAGGATTCGCACATAACGAATATTTATTCACATTGGATCAAAATATTTAATGAACTTAAAATAATTTCGGAATATAATTTCGAGTAAAATATTCGAAATTAAATTACGAATAAAATATACGAAATTAAATTACGAGTACAGTATACGAATTTAAATTACAAATAAAATATACAAAATTAAATTACGAATAAAATATATGAAATCAAATTACGGAAATAATTTCGAATAAAATATACGAAATCGAAGTAAATAATTTAACGAAGTAAATATTTTAATATCAAATAAAATATCCGAAATGACATTACGTAAATAATTTCGTAATGTACTTTCGAATAAAATATACCAAATTAAATTACGAAAATAATTTCACGTATTCAAATTTGATCAATTATTTTTTATTTTATTTATCTTTTGTATGATTAAATTTTATTTCATACAGTTTTAATATTGCGAGGTAGATTAGATTTTTTAGACCCCCATATCTGTTTGATTTATGCTAAACACAACTCGGTTGTTGTGATTCTATTTTCTTTTACGGACAGAATTATGTTAGTCGATTCGCGGTGAACTAGGTTGAAATTTAAGGCCAGAGTCTGAATTAGAAGATCCGAAAAAAAACGTTTTTTTTATTGCTTAAATCGATAGATGAACTATCCAAGAATATATTTACAAAGTTATAGAGGTCAATTGTAAATATTTCCGAAGATACAAGGCCAAAAGCAGAGATGCGATTGATATTTGATAGATATTTCCTTCTATTGAAAAACTTTGAAGCGCGTTTTCTCCAATTTTCACTTTCACGATTTTTTCAAATTGGCGGGCGTGATAGCAAAAAAAACTAAACACCTATTGAATCAAACCAAAGTTTATTTTCTTCAGTATGAAAGTCTCTTCTAAGTGAATTAAAAAAGTCGTTGAACAAGTATTTTTAAATAATTTTTATAGCACGTTAAAGTGTTTTTTTTAACACATTTTTTTTCAAACCTGAGAAAAGTTATAATTTCACGATTTTTTTCAGCTTATTCTTAATTCACCCAGAAGAAAAAGGTATGAAAATTAAAAATTTTATTGGTTTATTTGGTTCAGTCAAGAATTACGAGCTGCATCTTTCCCGCCTATTGGACCTCTGTAAACTTGGCACCCGAGTATCTCCGATCTCAATTTTTTTTTGCGATTTCCGAAGGTTTTCGATTGTAGTTGATTATAGTAAACTTAATTACGTTTGCAGTAGCCGAGAAAAAAAATTAAGACCACCAAAAAAAAAACGGCATCCCCCGAAATAAAAATAACGAACTTTTATAATTTTTTTTCGTTCAAAATCGTTTGTAGTTGATTGTAGTAAATTTATTTTCGTTTGCAGTTGAAGGTTTTTTTTTTAACTTTCGCCAAAAATGACAATCGAAAAATAAAACGGCCGGCAACGATTTTTCGAGTGAGTTCTAAATGCTAGTTAACAAATGTCTAAAATAAAAAAAAACATGAACTAAAACAACAGCATTACGAAATAGGCTGATAAATCTGCAGTTGACATTTTTTTTATATATTTCAAATATACACGAAAATATACCTCGATGTTTACTGGGCTCACTTGTTTTTTTCCCTGTTAAAATAATCCCGAAAAAAACGCTTTTTTGGACCTTCCCATTCAGGCCCCAGTCTTCAGTAAGAAACTTGGTAACCTTGCGAAACAATTTCGTAAATTATCCTGTATTTGGTGATCTTTTTCGACATTTTTCTATATATCCTGTATTTATTAATCGTTTTCTGTACTTTTCTAGTATCGCCGATCAATAAAATAGTTTTTTCAAGTACTCCACACTGTTGTATGTATTTTTAACGTAACTCTATACGCCAAGGATACCTGAATGACTAACAATAAGAGGATGTTACGAATGCGACTCGCGCAACTTGTCCTATGCGGATCAAGCGAGAGAAAAAAAAGTTTGACAATACACATCGTTCGAAGATACAAGCTCGTGAGACACTTTGTTATAAATAGGTGTGCAAGCGACCGGAAGTGACCAATTCAGCCAAACGTCGATGAGAAAACGTCTTAAAAATAGTCTCGTTTCAAGTACGAGCTCTAGAATATCAAAACACGACTCGCGTTGTGGTATGCAAAAAAAAACTGCTGTGTAACGAGAAACGTGATAGGGCCGAAACAAAAGTCTCAAGAGAGTACTGCAGAATCATCGCGAGCGGCAAATTCAGCAGCGAATATTAAAAAAAAAACAGATCTCCGTTTGAAAATTGGCTGTGGATTTTTTGCCAGAGATTTACGATCCAAAGGTGCAAAAAAATATGTTGAAAAGTGGTAAGAATGAGAAAATAAAATAAAAATAGAGAATTTTCGTTACGTTCCAACTAAAATCTGCAATAAAGAATTTTTGATCGCAATGAAAATGAGCAAATAAGAGGAAAAAAACAATTCTCATTGCAAGCGACGCTTCGAAAAAGAGCCACTTCATGGTTGTTGCGCATTATCGTCTCAGCAATTCCCTGACTCGTCCACGTTTTCCGCACAGGTTTTGCAAATATTCCAACGAGATTGGGGTCAAATAAAAAACATAATTTTTTTAAGATCAAACATATAAAAATGTTTAAAATAAAAATAAAATGCTTAAATAATTGAAATTCGAAAAATAATTTGGTAATTCTTTAAAAAAATTGACTTTTACTAAATTGAGCCTATCATTTATTCTGCTATTTTCTCATTTATTGGGTTATAAATGATGACACTTAGTCAGGGGAAGCTGAAATTTTTCAGGAACAAATTTTTTACGAGCAAAAAATCGTTAAAAATAATTTCGAATTTTTCAAAAACCCAAACGAACCTAAGGTAAGCGTCGAAATGTTCAAAAATGCCCTATTTTATCACGTGTTTTCGCAAACGTCAAAACCCCATAACTTTTCATGGGGGGGGGGGGGGGGCTGAATTTAAACTTCCCACGACCGAATATCATCATTTATAACCCAATAAATGAGAAAATAGCAAAAAAAAATAGTTTTGGGCTCATTTTTCGGAAAAGTCACTGGTCTAAAGAATTACCAATAATTCAAACACTGTAAGGTAAACAAAAATACATTGAAAGCAAATACAGAACCTGTTCTTTATTATAAACGTAAGTTTTCACATCGGCACCAATAAATAACAAATAAATATAAACTCTTATGTACAATAATAATTTTGCGGTTGTGTTTCGACAAATCAAATGCAAATGTATAGAGCTTCGGAGTAAATTGGTTTTTAGTTTTTGAAATTTTCAATGTTTGGTACTGACATAACTTTTTTTTGTATATAATGAAGAATATTATCAATATTAAAAATATACAAAAATATTTATTTTTATACCTTTCGGTTTTTTTAGTTGGTTACATTTTTCATAGTTCTTGCAAAAAGTAAATTCTGGAGCAATTCCAGAGAATTTTCATAATTCCCTGACTTTTCTCTGATTATTCTGGGAGGAAAGAAATTCCCTGAGTTTTCCATGTTCTCCCTGTTTTCCATATGCGTAACAGTTTTCCATATGCGCAACTTGAGGAATGAACGAAAACCGCAGTGGATCATAATCTTCAAGTTTGCACCGTTGGCATGCAACGTATTGGAGTACAACTTTGCAGCGACCGTTTTTTTCAAAAGTTTAAGGCTTTATTATAAAAAAGTGGCTACATATTTTTTAAACAAAGTACTGCCCGTCGCTAGCTACGACCTCGGCCCATCTTTCAGGTAGCATTCGAATCCCGCGTCGATAAAAGTCTTGGTCCTTGGAGGCAATCCAGGAATCGACCCAATTTTTGACTTCTTCGTAAGTACCGAAGTGCTGGTCAGCCAAATCGTGTGCCATTGACCGGAACAAGTGATAGTCGGAAGGGGCAATGTCTAGAGAGTACGGCGGGTGGGATAAAACCTCCCATTTCAGCGTTTCCAAGTACTTTTTCACGACATTTGCAACATGGGGTCGGGCATTGTCATGCTGCAGTATCACCTAGTCATGTCTTTCGTTGAATTGTGGCCGTTTCTCTTTGAGTGCCTTACTCAAGCGCATCAACTGACGTCGGTAGAGTTCCCCTGTGATGGGTTCGGATGGTTTGAGCAGCTCATAGTACACAACGCCCAGCTGGCCCCACCAGATACACAGCATCACTTTGGATCCGTGAATATTCGGTTTGGGCGTCGATGACGGAATATGACCAGGCAGTCCCCATGATTTTCGGCGTTTAGGATTATCCTAGTAAACCCACTTTTCATCTCCAGACACAATCCGGTGCAAAAATCCCTTCCTTTGTTGTCTTTGGAGCAGTTCCCGCAAATGCTGAGAATTCGGCTCGTAGGTTGCCATGTTGAGTGCCAATAACTTTATAATGCATACACGTATCCGTTAGCTTTTTTAAATTGTTTACATTGGCAGAGCCTCTAGTTTAAAATGCCACTTTTTTATTGAGCTATGGTCACTACTTCGGCCGCACTGGCTCTCTAAGTAAAACGGTCACTGCAAAGTTGTACTCCTAATAAATTGTTTTTTACATGTTTATTTCCTAGGCTTCATTATCGGAAAAACATTTTTTTTCTCAAATTTGGAGCTAACTTTTTTGCAAACCCTGAATGAGCGAATTAGAAAAATGTCGAGGGATTTTCGTAGCCAATATGTGCTAGAAGATATTCGAGCAAATGAAAAATCATAATTTGCTCATCAGCGTCCCAACGATGCAAATTTCATCATCGTGGTGGATTGTCTAGCGAGACTTTCGGAAGATTCCCGTTTTTTTGCTCTCCCGAGTTCGTGGGATCGTTAATCATCGCTTCAATCAGCAAAATCGTTTTGGCAAACACGAGATAAAGCGAGATACGAACGACTGTAGAGGGATCGTTTTTTTTCTGATTTAAGGCCTTAGGCCAGAGTAACGGGTATAATCACTCATAAAATTAATTACACATGTGTGTAGTATGAATATCAAGCTGTTAGAAAATATATATATTTTTTTTTCAATGTACAAAATGGCCGACTACTAATATTTTCTTTTGTTATCTTTTTTTTAGACGCTCCGCAGGGTGACATTTAGCATCCACAATTTTTTACCTAGAACAAAAAACAAAAATTCTCGTCAATCTACATTAGAATACCTAGAGAAGTACATACGGAATTTAAAAAAACATTGTTTTATTCAAAAGTTGTAGGTATTTGAACTTGAGAAATGAATTTTCAGTGAAAAATGTCGTTATAACTGCTCATAAACTGCTCATAAAATGAAAAGTTTTCGATTAATCAGAAATTCCGTACGTACTTCTCTGCGAAATGCAATTAGGAACATAACTTTTAAATTTGAAGGAAATCGAGTGAAAATTGTTGACGTTATGTGTCACGCCAATTGGAAAAAAGCAGTTTTGAGAAGTTTTGTGCAGTCGGCGATTTTGTACATCGAAAATATATATATATATATCTTTTAACAGCTTGATATTCATACTAAATAGATGTGTAATTAATTTTCCGAGTGAATCACTTTTTCATATGGATTTTTTAAATTAAATTCGCACATGATTTTATACATGTTACTGTGGCCCAAGCCCTTAAACGTTACCCTCTCGTCAATGCGCCGTTTCCCCTCACAGCGAAGTAGAATATCTACCACGTGAAATATGAGTGCGAGAGAGATAGCTGAAATTTTCGAACAGATATTTCTCAGAGATGAATAATATTTAGGGCAAAAGGAAATCATCAAACTCTACGTCAAGGAATTCCACAGTCTAATATTTTGTTCTTCGTAAAAAATGTAACGATCTGAGAAAATTGGGTTCGAAAATTTGTGAGGTTATGTTGACCTTGTACATGCCATTAAGATTCGCAGCCCACCAACCTCACAGGGAGATCACCATATTTTTAATCGTTCTATTTCACGTAAAATTCCTCACTAAAATGATGACATTGTTGAAGCGTCGAGTTTTCGATGCGTTTCGAGGAGATCAGTCGATTCGCTCGACTTAAGGTAGAACGTGCGCGCTCTTGATTTCCATAGATTATGTTCAACTTTTGACCTGACATTATCCATAGGTAGCATGTCATAATATCACACGACAAAATATCACCGACAAAACATCACGACCGTAAAATATTACAATTCTCTTCACGCAAGAGTGGGTTTGTTTGGGTTTGTTTTGTCGTGTTATATTTTGTCCATGATATTTTGCCGTATGATCAGGTGACATGGAATCCATATAATTATGCATGTTTGAGTGAAATTTCAGCACAGTCGACTATTTAGATTGGGAGATAATGTGTTTTAACATTGCAACTTTGAACACTGCAGGGCCTGCATTGAAATTTAGACCAGGGGGCTGACCCTGGTAGATAAATGCCGTTCGCAAAATGTCCTTGCCGCACTGTGGCGCTAGTAGTCGTGCGACAGGCATGAATACATATGTAAGTTGCAACGATGTTTCGAATATTTTACATGAATAGAAGTCTAGTGTGAATAACTTTAGGAAAACCATTATTCGCGTGTGTGATGGATTCTGTTATTGTTGTAACAGTTCGTGCTGTTATCGCAATAACGATAACAGCACGAAACGAAAGTATCGAATCGTTCAGCTAATCGGAGTATTTAGAGCCCGAGGCTGTCACGTAACAACTAACGCTAGGTAGTGGCGATTTTAAGAACTAAAAAGCCGGGACAAAACTCGTTTTCGTTTATGGTACAGGTATAGTAGGCCAGTGTAAGGGGGCTGATTTAGAAAGAGTAATATTCCGTAAAAAATATTTGTCCCCTATAAGAAGAAGACAGATGGCAACACCGCATCGTTCCGCGTATCCAATGACGTAAGTTTGCGCGGCATATTTAAAATAATACTGCAACGCACATTTTTATCTGCAGGTAATTTTTAATCGTTTTTAATTACTTATAAATTCACCAACACTATTATTTGTTAATCAAGTTATATATATAAACAATATAAAACATTAATATTTATAACGCAAATATGTTTTATTATGTTAAAAGTTGCAATTTAGAAACCCATTATCTCTCAATCTAAATAGTCGACTGTTCTGAAATTTCACTCGAACATACATAGTGGTATGAACAATGTTTGGTTAAAATTTGAACAAAATCTTTACAAACCAAGAGCGCATGCTCGTTTAACCTTCCTCCCCGCTTGTTCCTACTCGGATGAATATTTTTGTGGAAAAAAGTAAGTATGAGATAAATGGACGGTGTGTGTACCTTGACTTTCTTTCTCTTCATCTTGGGAGTGTTCGCTCCGCAGATAACGTTTCCTATCGCCATATCGATAACGTTTCGACTTTCTTTTTTTTTTTTTCGTTTCCTTCGCCTCGGTCGCTACACCGACTCTGGGTGCTTCTTACATTGAGTGCAAAAACTAAAATAAACGAAATAATAAAAAATAATAGGCGCCGTGCGAAACAAATTCAACTTTGGACATGAAAGAAAAAGTAAAATAAGTGACACGACGCAAGCTGTGTATTCCGGAGGGACTGCTCGGTCGTGTCTGCTCCCGGCACTTACCACTCGCACGATTTTGGTCTTCTCAATCATGCCGATACATGGGACAGGCCTGTAGCCGCCTCCGCACCCAACGCCTGGATTCTCTCTACGGAAAATCCCTCTCACGAACGTGACTCATCGATTCCAAGCCGCTTCCTCTTCTTATCCGTGCAGCAAAATATCTCATTATCCGGCTGACCCGCCAACTGCAGCGACAACAAACAGGGAATTACCTTCCTTATGGAATAACTCGATTTTTTCCGCACAGCGGCTACGCCGACGATGCGTTTTCTCTCATTCACCTCTGGACGCAAGGTACAAGAGAATTAGGGCGCGATACTTTTGGCGGTGTCTAACCTGACACTTGGCGGTATTGAAGCCACAGTGTCGAATGATCTTGCAATTTGCATCGTTGGAATGCAACGAAAATTAATTGCCTTCAATTACGCGCCGTTCGGCGAAGAAAATTTATCCAAACGTTTATCAACATCTTAATAAAAAATCGGCAACCTAAACCTTCAAAAACACATTTCGGGAATTAAGAAAAATTAAGAAACTGAGAAATTCAACAGAATTTTCATTGCGTTCCAACACTGCAAACTTCAATGCCATGGCGTTGAACATTCCAGTAGAAAACTTGTCGCTGAGTATTCGATGTTTCAGTCGGTACGGCATTTTCTTACCAAACTTTTATCGCTCAGTAACATTTTTTTCAACATTCCCAAGCTGTCGCTACATGTAAACTAGCATCATAGAGGAATTGACTATTGTGAGTTTTGAAACAAAAAAGTTATGAATTTCGTGGGGAACTGTTATATTCGATCATCACTCTGATTTACTAGACGTGGCTTTACAGATAATGTCTAGAACTTCATTTAAAGCTCTGACTGAAAAAAAGCCATTATAAGAATTTTTATTATTACTATATAATTGCTACTTAGTATAAAATATTTATCTATAGTTCCTACACACTAAATATAAACATTCAATAGTTCATATCATATTTTCATATTGTAAACCCAAACAAATCCAGTCTTATTTATATTTATATATGATTGTCATTACATGATGTTGAAATTTGCATAGTTGGAATGCAACTATTCTTTTTTTTATTTTTCTATTATTATTCTTACCTACAGCCTGTTTTTTTGGAAATTGTGGTCGTAAATCTCTAATAAGAATATATAAAAGTATTCCGGTGATTTTCATAGCGTAAGTAGGCTAAACATTTTTTTATCGATGGAAAAGAATTCATTTTCGTTGCGTTACAACTATGCAAATTTCAAGACCATATTATATTAGGTGTAGTAAAAGGAAATCCATTATTTTTGCATGAAATTGGAGGCAAAAATAATGGATGTCTTTTTACTACACCTAATATAATAGAGTTATTAAATATACATATACGAATATGGACTGCAAATGAAAATGGAATACATTTTTACAACGTAATAATAATGAAAGTATTTTAAGCCATTATAGTCCCTTACTCTCTCACTTCTCTCTCTCTCTCTCTCTCTCTCTCTCTCTCTCTCTCTCTCTCTCTCTCTCTCTCTCTCTCTCTGTTTAAATGCTACTACTATTATTGTATTGTATTCGTTTTTTAAAATAATTATCGTATTATCCTCATTCATATTAAATTTGCCCCATGGTTGTTACCAGGGCATGTAATAGCGCATGTAAAAACCAATTAATCAATCAATATCTCTCTGTATATATACATGGCCTGAAAGAGCAAAAGAGAGACAATAAGGATATGTAATACTTTTATTATCATTTTACACTTAAAAATGACAAAATATTTATATATAGTCCATATTTATATCTATATATAACCAACACTGGAGGATGAGCAGTCAGTATTCCAACTTTAGCGGTTCTATGAGTTAAGCAGGATTGTGCATGGCCATCAGAGGCCATGACCGCTTAGCCATGCACCGGCTGCCTCATTACCTAGTCAGTGGAAGGCCGATACTTGTGAGACTGTGGTGTAGATACTTGAGTTAAGCGTCTTTGCACCAGAGAATCAAAAGAATTTGGGGCCGTCTATACCGGTACAGGTTTTCTACAATTTCTCTGTGTCTTCTGCAAATGGGCTATAATGTAACTCAACGCGACTGTGGACGCAGCGCACGTGAGGCTAGATTACCTAATGCCAGTAAGAAGACATAGAAAAGGGTTCAATTGGGAAGGGTAATATACAAAAACCTGCAAGCCTTGAAACTCAGGAAAATAAAAATAAAATCATATACACTCCATATTTATATGGAGAGTGTCCTGTAATTAATGGATAATCCTGCAACTGTCGTTAGGTCAGATCATCCTGCAACTGTCGTTAGGTCAGATCATCCTGCAACTGTCGTTAGGTCATATCCTACTATATGCTGGAATTTCAGTTTACTAAAAGTCCCACGGTTCTCAAGATTTTGGGCTTGATGTTATTTTTTTGAATAAAATCATCTGCTTTTGGGTTTTTGCATGCCATTTCTACAAAGGATAACCTTTTTCTATCCGGTTAAAAAAAAATACTCTTGGTTCTTTGTTTTATCTAGAAAAGCCTTGTTTTCAACCTTCAATGTTATGGAAACTTTATGAAAAAAGATCTTATACAGAATTTTCATACAAACCAATTCGAACATCTGACTTTGATCGCCTGCGGTGTACAAAAAATGTACTACGCACATCGTGCCAATTACTTTAAAAAGTTGCTTGGTTGTTGTCGATTCATATCATTTGTAGAAATGGCATGCGAAAAACCAAAAGCAGATGATTTTTTTTTTTTTTTTTTTTTTCAAAAAATAACATAATGCTGAAAATCTCGAAATCTGTGGGATTTTTACTAAACTGAAATTCCAGCATATATAGTAGGGCATGATCTGACCTATCGACAGTTGCAAGATTAATCATTCATTACAGGATACCCTGTATATATAGAATGTAATAAGTATTATGCATTCTTTTGGCATATATATATATATATATATATATATATATATATATCGCAAATCACACTGATACTTTTTATCAGACTGTACATAATGTACGTCAGCTTCGTTGCGAGTAGCTTCCTGGTGTTTTCTGTCAATATTCTCTGAGAACAAACTGTCTATTGCTAATTTTGCATCGCTAGTTTTCTCGCTGTGCTATTGTAAAATATTTTTGAGTGCAGGATTGAAAACAAATGCTTAGAGACAGTTGAAAATTACGGGAGAGAAAAAATGATGAAAATATGGATTTAAAGGGGCTAAGAATTGATGACGCTAGTGCTTTACGTTTATCGTTACATGGAAAATCTTTCTTGTGCAATGAAATACACCTTAAAAGCTGTTTTCTACTTAAATTTTTTGAATCTTCAATATATATATATATATATATATATATATATATATATATATATAATATATATATATAGCACTTAGCGCATATATATATATATATATATATATATATATATATATATATATATATATATATATATATATATGTATGTGTATATATATTGAAAAAAATGTATTATATATTAACAATAATGAAAAAAATATAAATTCTAATGGCATAAATATATATATATATTGAAGATTCAAAAAAATTTAGTAGAAAACAGCTTTTAAGGTGTATTTCGTTGTACAAGAAAGATTTTTCATGCAATGATAAACTTGAAGCACTTGCATCATTAATTCTTAGTCCCTTTAAATCCAGTTTTAATTGCTCTAAATCCATATTTTCATCATTCCCCCCCCCCCTTAATTTTCAACTGTCTCTAATCATTTGTTTTCAATCCTGCACTGAAAGATATTTAACAATAACACGACGAGAAATATAGCGATGCTAAATTAGCGATAGACAATTCGTTCTCAGAGAAAATTGACAGAAATCACCAGAAGCTACTCGTAACGAAGCTGACGTAAATTACGTAAAGTCGGATAAAAAGTATCAGTGCGATTTGCGAAATCAGTAAAAACTCGGTACGCTGTTGCTTAAACGCGAGTTGAACTGCGAAAAAGAAAGAAAACTGTAAAAGAAACTTTACACGCTGTAGCGTTTAGAAGCGAAGGTATAACCTCTCGAATGACGCGAAGAATACACGTGTACGTGTCGCGTGAGGAGAGTTCGCGTGGTTAGGTCGATGAATTTTGTGGAAAAACCGTCGGAAATTTCGACGCTGCGTGCCGAGTGAAATGACATCGCGTTGCTAGACTTCGCTTCAGCGAGGTGAGCTCGCGCGATCTCGAGTTATCTGGAGAACATAACCTAAGATCGCGAAATTTCGGGCTTTCGGAGGACGATGTGCACGTAACGTCGAGCGCGCGCGCATCGAAGTTTCCTCCAAAAATGTGGGTTAATTACTTACGTGCGAAATTCGATGGAGCGCGCAGTTGATAGCGTTCACGGGATGAAAACTCGGAATTTTTCACGCGATATTCTAATTCACACACACGCAGGTATACGTAAAATGTGAAGCAACAAAAAACACGATGAAAATTGAGTCTAAGAAATTTCTCAACATCTCGCAATCTCCGAAGTGTCTTGCTCAAGAAAATTACGCGAATTCGTATACGTCTATCTTCGATTCGACCCAACTAATGTCTCCGCTCGCATTTTCCTATGTTTGCGGGGTTTTTCTTCTCTTCTTTCTGTCACGCGCACTTATTCATCGCGTCTCGCGCGGTATTGCGAGACCTCGAGAGCACGGGGAATTTTTTTTCCTTCTTTTCTCGACATAAGATATACAATAAAAGATATTTATAAGTGACACACACACAGTACGTCGAGCGAGACTCGTCGCGTGTGCGCGCGCTCGCGGTAACTCACTGTGTACACTCGAGTTTCGCAATAGCGTGTGGGTGAGCGTACTCGCCGCATCGTACCGAGGGCGCTCGCGTACGTATTTACTCTATCGTGTGACCAATTAATGCCAATTATCACCGAGAATACCGAACGCGCGGTGGTATGCGAACAATCATCACGCACAAACGCGTATCCGCGCGTGCGGGACATTTATTGTAACACGGAGCGTGTGATTTGCGTAGCAGTAACACGAGTATAACAAATGTCGATATATATGTATATACATACATACATACATACATATATATATATATATATATATATATATATATATATATATATATATATGTACGTATGTATGTATGTATGTATGTATGTATATATATAATTCTACTAATTCTGTGTCAAAGTTGTACCGGGTGGTCTGAATTTAGTAAAACTGAGGTCATCTGAAAGGTCATATTAAAATAAGCATCCACGATTTGTTTTCCAAATTTTTAATCCAATAGTTTTTGAGTAACGGCAGCTCACAGTTCTCAAATTTTGAAAAAACACCACATTTTCAAATGCCCATAACTTCTTTCCAATTATAGCTAGAAAATTATTTTAAAAACGATTTTTTAGAGAAAAACATGAACTTTTTGAAAAAAAATATGCTGAAACTCTGGGTTGTTTTGAAAATTACGAAAATCACGTTCAAAGTATAAAAATCGATTTTTTGGGCCTTGCCCCATTTTTCCCGGTTTTGAAAGTATTTTTTTCGAAAAGTTCATAATTTTTTACATCAGAATAGATTTTAAACGAGATGGGATTACATTAAGGTGAAATAAAAATGCCATTAAAGATTTAAGGGTGATTTAAATAAATGTCGTGGAAAATGAAATTCATATCTATAGGTAGAATATATTGGGAAATGAATTGGGAAAAAAATTATTTAATTTTTCTGAGGCTGGTGTTTTAGAGATCCCATCTCGTTTGAAATCTATTTCAATGTAAAAAATTCTGAATCTTCCGAAAAAAATACTTTCAAAACCGGGAAAAATGGGGCAAGACCCGAAAAATCGATTTTTATATTTGAACGTGATTTTTGTAATTTTTAAAACAACCCAGAATTTCAGCATATTTTATTTCAAAAAGTTCATGTCTTTGTCTAAAATATCGTTTTTTTTAATTTCTAGCTATAATTGGAAAGAAGTTATAGGAATTTGAAAATTTGGTGTTTTACAAAATTTGAAAACTGTGAGCCGCCATTACCCAAAATCTATTGGAGGAAAAAATTCGAAAAAAATCATGCATGCTTGTTTTTATATATATGACCTTTCAGATTATCTTCTTAGTTTTCCTAAATTCAGAACACCCGGTGCAACTTTGATACAGAATTGATGGAATTACCCATGTGTGTGTGTGTATATATATATATATATATATATATATATATATATATATTGTATGTGTGGATGTCCCATTTTAATCTTACACCTGAATTTTCTCGAAAAATATTGCTCGGACGAAATATTGTGTGGAACAAAACTTCTAGGGATTGAAGGGGGACGTTTGAAAAAAATTTATTTGAGGAGCCAAAATTCAAAATGGCGGCGTTACAAAGGTTGGCATGTTTTTTTTAAACGGAAACATAACTTTTTTTATTGCCAAAAAATTTGTCAGCTGAAAACTAAAAACTTTTGTTGCAAAAATTTTTTGATAAAGTTCATAGTTTTCAAGTGAGAACATCATTTTCAATTATTTCAGATGTATCCAGGATTTGTGTGTGTGTGTGTGTGTGTCGATACAAATTTTCGGCGCGTAAGTAATTGCCCCAACATCTCCCTAAAATGAGGAGCATATCAACAATTTCGTTGGATCTGAAATCCGCCATTGTTGCTCAATCTCAGAATTTTTCTCTGATTTAAGAACGGTTGAATTTCAAAAAATGTTGATTTTCCTTCTACGTAATGTCTCAAAAGTACAAAAGTGCGTAAGAGAACTCCGCAAAGTCAGATTATGTCAGTAGTACTAATCATGTTTTCTTCAATTTCGCTTACCTTTCAGATCTTGATATTAAAAAACGTAATCGCGAGAAGAGTTCGGGCATGTTTAAACATGAATGGAGGGATATTTGAACATCTCTAGAAAGGGATCTCAATACACTTACAAGGAGGATTTGGAGTAAAAAAATACTACGGTAGTTACGAACCGCAGAGACCTAATCCTTGTGAGTGTCCACACGCACGCACATGCACACACACACACACACACACACACACACCCGCGCGCGCGCGCGCGCGCACACACACACGCACGCACGCACGCACGCACACACACACACACACACACACACACACGCGCGCGCGCGCGCGCGCGCGCGCACGCACGCACACACACACACACACACACACACAAATCCTGGATACATCTGAAATAATTGAAAATGATGTTCTCACTTGAAAACTATGAACTTTATCAAAAAAAATTTTCAACAAAAGTTTTTAGTTTTCAGCTGACAAATTTTTTGGCAATAAAAAAAAGTTATGTTTCCGTTTGAAAAAAACATGTCAGCCTTTGTAACTCCGCCATTTTGAATTCTGGCTCCTCAAATAAATTTTTTTCAAACGTCCCCCTTCAATCCCTGGAAGTTTTGTTCCACACAATAGTTCGTCCGAGCAATATTTTTCGAGAAAATTCAGGTGTAAGATTAAAATGGGACACCCTGTATATATATATATATATAGGCTGTTCGGCGCATGGACGGAGACAATTTTTAGGGGATTAGGGGGGTGGGTTATTTGCTAATTTTGTCAACCTTAGACTCTATGTCCTAAGTGTCACTGTAATTGAGATATATTTTTTTTTTCGCTTTTAAGGGGCACCATTAGTGTGGCTGCTTAAAAAGGTGATTTTCGGAAATTTATTAAAAGAAAAGTATTGCATCCTATGTTTTGAAATTCCGAGGATATATTTGTGTTTAAATTATGTGTATACAGTTATTTTTTTCTAGGAAAATATTCAATTTTCAGCGACTTATGCGCCGTTTCCCGAGTCTCAAAAAAAAGTTCTTTAAATAAAAAAAAAAAAATAAAAAAAGTCCATTCAACTAGAAGGTATTGCCTGTGCAATGAGGCAGGATTCTGAAAAAAATAATTGAAACCCAACAAAATGGCGGAGTGCGGAAAAAAAGTTCCAAATTACGCTTAAAGTCTAATGGTTGGCTGCATGGTAAATTAACATTATTTATCCAATCGAAAAACTGGAGTGTTTTTGTATGAAGAAATAAATACTAAATACGCTAAAACAAGATTCAAGTCGAGCGGATGATTTGTATTCGAGTTAGAACGGCAGTAAATTTGAAAAATGTCGTTTTGAGAAAAACGCATTGTAAGATAAAAATATTGTTTTCATTATCTTAAACCGATATAAGTATAAGGTATAGTATAGTAGTAAGAAACACTTGAATGTATAGACTATCGAAAAATGCAGCAACAAAAAAATCGATTTTTGGAAAGTGTCACACCAATGGTGCCCCTTAAATCGTCATAGCTTTTTTCATTTGCGGGTGCAATAGCACGAAACAAGTTTTGTTGTATTCTGCAAAATATGTTCATGATAAATAAAACATTATTTGATACAATTGGTTGCAAGAAATACTCTTGAGCTTCCACTCTTAAAAAAGTGTAAATGTATGAAAAGTGTCAACTTCTAAATTCATTATAAAAAAAACTTCCTCTCTTTATTTTGACCCCATAATGAATGATTTCTATGACATGTAGAAAGGGTATAGACTATAAAACTTTTTAAAACGAAGCTAAGTTCAAAATAACTTTTAGTTTTTTTTTATGATGAATTTAGAAGTTGACTTTTTTCATACATTTACGCATTTTTAAGACTTTTGAAGCTCATGAGTCATTTTCTTAAAACCAATTGTATCAAATATGGATTTATTTATGATAAACATACATTGCAGAATACAACAAAAGTTATTTCGTGCTATTACCACCACAAACAAAAAAGTTATGACGATTCAAAGGCGAAATTTCGGGTAATTGAAAGAAAGGAAAAAATCATATTTCAATCACCGTAAAGCACTTACGACATAGGGTCAAAGGGTGAAAAAAACTAACAAATGACCCCGCCAATCCCTCAAAAAATTGTGTCGGTGCATGGGCCAAACACCCTGTATACTATATGCGTGCGTGTGTGTGTGTGTGTGTGTGTGTGTGTGTCAGCAATCTGCTTAATACGGTATTCTATATAATACCTAGGCATACATTAGGTATAGAATGTCTAAAACGTTCAGGCAATGTTTAAAATGTATTTTATTACATACTTTACCTAGGTATTCTATACTATTCCAAATGTACAGCCGGCAGTGTTTAAGCCGCAAATCTGATTTTCAAAGTCAAAACTAACAAAAACTGATTTAAAAAAAAGTTGTTATACTTTATTTGAATAATTTTTTTATCTCAGAGAAAAATGCTTCCCACAATAGTTGTATCCTATAGAAAGATTGATCTTTCGTGTTCATGCAGTTTTTATCTGAAACCATCTTGTTTCGATAAAAATGGGATAATGGTCAAATAATTACATTTTGTTAAACTCCATTAGTTTCGATATTTTATCTATTTACGCACTTTACCACTGGAAGTTCAGAGTTTGTTTGGGTTTGTTTGTAGTTTGTGTTTATATGGGTTTTTCGCTCTTTGGGTCTGTAGTGTGCTGTTGGTTCGGTATGTGTATAGTGTTAAAGATCAGACTGCAACTTTCCCGCGGTAAAGTGTGTAAATAGATAATATCGAAACTAAAAGAGTTTAGGAAAATGTACTTTTTGGAGCATTATCCCATTTTTCTCGAAACAGATTGGTTTTGTCCAAAACTTGCACACAACATAAAAGAATAATCTTTTTATAGGCTACGACTTTTGTAGGAAACACTTTTCTCCAAGAACAACATTTATGACAATAAAATAGGAAAACTTTAAAAACATCATTTTTAGAGTTTTGACCTTGACAATCAAATTTGCGGGTATTTTTATTATCATATTCGTGATGAGCGCGTTGACGTACATGCGTACACAAAATTCCAAATTAATTGGAGATGTGTCCTTTTCGAAACTTTATCCTAAATAAATACCATTCTAATGAAACGATTTATTCAATTGATGATTTTGAGCAAACAAAAGATGTTTTATTTGTCCATTGTTTTATACTCAGCTGATCTCTTTATGGAATTTTATATCAATCAAATCGAGTCTTATTCGCACACCTTTTTTTAACAAGTTGTTTATAAAATGCTATTTTTTCTCTACAACCACCTTAATTTATTTTCCACTCTGCATACTCTTTCCCTTGTCACTATATATATATATATATATATATATATATATATATATATATATATATATATATATATATATATATATATATATATATATATATATATTGTGACAAGGAATTTCTCTTTTTCTTAGTTTAATCCTCCCCTCCATCTGTTTTCCTCCCCCTTCCTCCTTGCACATCTTTCCGCACACTTCCTCTATTTCCCTAAAACACTCACATATCCCTTTTTTTACCTTCCCTCCTCCTATACGAATACAGACATTGAGTATTCAGGAAATATATAGTGTTCCATAGTCTCCTAAATTATACCTCATAAACTAACATTAAGACTTAAGTTCCCCTCTGAATCTGCGAGCATTGCCTCATTTTTTTCCCTATTCCGACCGGTAAACGAAGTTTTGAATTTTCGCGCGCAAAAGTAGTTCGGCGTTTCACCGTTGCGAGCGCTACCGAGATATCGAAGCTGCGACTCTTTCCTACCTTCCCTTCTCGATCTCGTACGATCTGACGTTGCGTCTCCCGAACGTGCGCACCAGAAAATCGTATCGCATTGCACGCAAAGAGACGTTAGATCGTTTCGAGCATTTGACAAAAAGAGCCTGAGCGACGACGCCCACGTGGTATTGTCGATTAGTTACGTAAAATATGCAATTACGTACAAATAATTGATCGATCACCGTGGGCACCAAAGCGATGACGAAAATATATGAATGCCTGCACCTCATGTTATTGTCAGTGCGGCGGAATAAACGATCCAGTTTGCAATATATAATGAAGTTTTAACATTGCTACGAACAAATTGGTTATAAAAGTCGATATGAAATAGAAAAATTATTGATATCATTATCAATATTATTGTATGACATAATAATAATAACAATATTATCATTAGTATTAATATTATATTAATATATTAGTATTAAGAATGTCAATATATTTTGTTATAATAACATTAACAACAACAATAATACAAACATTAATATTATAATAACATTAATGACATTAATATTAATGTATATTCTCATAACAACAATTAATAATAATAATAAAACTATAGTAATAATAAGCAAGACAAATTTAAATTGTCCTTCATAACAACAATAATAACGATATTAATAAAAATAATGCGGAGACATGTATGCCGTGTACAACAATGATAACAAAAATAATAAAATCAATAATAATAATAACAGTAACAATATTATTAGTTACTATTATTATTTTGTTTATTATCATTGCTGTACACGTTACACAAGTCTCGGCACTATTATTATTATTAACGTTATTTTTGTTGTTATTTATAGTTAATTAATAAATTTAATTAATTAATCATTAATGTTAATTAATACATTCTTCATGATTTTAATTTCAAATAAATTTTTCTTTTCTCTCTTTTATTGTTTGTGAATGTGCTTATAATTTTTGGAAAAAAAAATCGTTCATCAAATTCTATATAGAATGAAAACAAAATGTTATTATTAAGTTATCGCTGTTGTTGTTTTTATTAAGCAGAAAATTTAATTTATTCATGATATTGCTTCAGAAAAAAGAATCTTCATTCCCTATAAGCCTTTTTATTCCTCGTATTTATGTATGTGTATATATGCTTTTCGTACTTCAAGTAAATCAATTTTTCATGATTTTAATTTCAAATAAAAAAAAGATTGATTTTCTGTCTCTTTTATTGTTTGTGTATGAGTTTATAATTTTTAGGAAAAAATATCGTTTATAAATTTCTATATAGAATGAAAACAAAATGTTATTATTAAGTTATCGCTGTTGTTATTTTATTAAGCAGAAAATTAAATTTATTCATAATATTGCTTCTGAAAAAAAAAAAGAATTTTTATTTCCTGTAAGCCTTTTATTCCTCGTATGTATATGTGTGTATATATGCTTATCGTACTTCAAGTACATTTGTCATTCATTGACCTATACGCGCTGACACAATGAAGGAAAAACAAAAGTTGCGTCAGTATTTATTCTGGATGTCAGCCAACCGTTTAAATATACCCAAATTTCTCACTTCCTCATACTTAAGGGCCACGCTCGATGAAAAACAAAGCTGATTTTTTTTATCAACAAAGATTCCTGCCAGGTGGTCTTACACTCTCACTGGCCCTGGGTCAAATTTTCGAGGAATGCCCGAAAAGCCCGGCAATTTTGAAAATGAAACTCATTGAACGAAAGGCTGAGGGAGAATAATCGGAGAATTATTTTTGACCATAAAGTACACTGTATCGTTTTTATTTCTTCACATAACCGTCTATGCGGATTCCATGCCAAGGCTAAGGGAATTTCTTCGTAAGACCAAGATCTCACGGTTCGAAGAAATATCTCGACCAACAATTGACGTTCGTAGTGGATTTGTTATCACTCGAAAAATGCGATTTCCTGGGCTCTCTGTGGGGGGAAAAAATTCAAGGCTCACTGAATCGTTACTTGGCTTAGAAGGGAAGAAACCAAATTGAATTCCTTGAGCGCATATCCGCAAGTTTCACGCAGGTATATGCAGAGAGAAATTTGAGTCACGGAAGTTATGCATATGCGGTGGGCAATCATGAGACGCGGTTTCGGCGCCAAATAATTAAAAATACTCGATACACATATGTATTATTTATTTTTTATATATATATATATATATATATATATATATATATATATATATATATAACGAAAAGAAGGGACCGTAGCGCTTAATATATAACAGCACGTTACAGTGACAGAAAAAAAGGCGGCAATAGACAACTGTCTAGATACCGACGTTTTCGGAAGTGCGTCTTGACACAAACACGCGTATATATATTCGCGCGCGATTATTCAACGCACACGCCGCCTTTCGGCCGAATATAAAGCCCCGTATCCGTACCGTGTCATTCGTCAGTTCGAAAACAGTCGTGTCAGTACGAGGATCACAATCGCAACTGCGTTTTCGCACGAATCTCGGCGATCTTCATTGCAATCCAAAAAATATTCGTACCAACGTATACGTGGGATCGCGAGGAACAATATTTTATCGCATCCGTGGCCGATCGGTGAAAAATCGACATCGATATTCGACAAGGAGAAGAGTCGTAACTGCGCGTTCGTGATATGGCCCTCGTTCCGAGCTATCCCAGCTGGTGGCGCGACTGGTGGGAAGACTTCGAAAGACCCCATCGTCTGCTGGACAGACATTTCTGCTGCCCTCTCAAACACGACGATTTCTTTCATCCCCTTTGTCTGCCATCTTGCGATTGGTACTTCCGGCCATGGGACAGTGTCATTGAGAGACGCGTCGCCGTTTCAAAATGCACGACCACCACCACCACCACGACCCCCCCTCCGTGCCCCGCTATCGGCCAATTCAGCATCACCATCGACGTCAAGCCGTACTCGATCAAGGAGATTCACGTGAAAACGATCGGCAACTCGATCATAATCGAAGCGAAACACGAGGAGTGTTGTAAAGCCGGCAAGGGCTGCACGACTACGGAATTCATGAGGCGTTACGAATTGCCGTCTACCTACGATATCAATGGTGCAATGGCGAATTTGTCGACCGATGGTACTTTGACGATTACAGCGCCGAAAATCGGCGCGCCCGGACCCCAGGAGAGAGTCGTACCGATCGATCGTGTTCGTCTATAATAATTATATAAATTAATAATAATTACATTGAAAAAAAGTACTACTACTAATAATAATTATTGTTGTTGTTTAAAAAATTAGAATAATAAATTATCATTGTAAAAAATTGTAATGATAAATTATCATTAAAAAAAATAATAGCCAATTGACCAATAATAATAAAAATTATTATTAAATTTATTATTTATTTCTTTTCGTCCTTTCTTTCTATCGATATATTGGCAGTAAAATTGTTGTTTTTTTTTCGTTGCTGTGTTCAGCAATACGAAGGACGACTAATCATAATGTGATTCAAAATAAGCTCTGTAACAATCTCTGCCAATTTCGATGTATATTATCGGATTGTATTATAGTGCATTATGCATTTCGTACTGAGCCTACGTATGATATCATATAATATAGCAATACGACGCTGACAGAAATTTCGAGCGCAGAATACTCGTATGCAGAAGTAAACGTCTGTCGAATTACGATGTAAATTGTAGCGATGTATATCCGCCATGGCGAACGAAATTTTCATGCTGTTAATCGTTATCTTATTAATAGGATTGAATAAACACTAAAATTGTTCGTATCGGAAACATGCTGTGTGGGTTTTTTTTCGTCGGTTCTCTTCGTAGATTGGATAAGTTTTTTCATCATCCCTGGTAGGTTTTTTTTTGACACTGTGTTTTTCCATGGCACGATTCAACGGAAGAGAAAATTGATAAGTGGTGAAATATTTGATGAAAAAAATGGTACAACCAGAAATTCTGATTCTAACAATTTGTTAAGTGGATTTCTTGGAGGTGAGTATCTATTGCATTATTTTGAGAAAAAAATGGATGTGAGAATGTACGAATGGCATTTTCGGTTGTCATAAAATAGCACACTCAACGATATATTGTCATTTTTTTTCGTCGGTCTCTACGTAAACTGGATAAGTTTTTTCATCGGCTCTGGTCGGTTTTTTAGAAACGCTGTTTTTTGGAACGATTCAACAGAACAAAAAAGTGACAAGTTACGAAATATTTGATGAAAAAAATGGTACACTGAAAAATTCTGATTGGAACAATTTTTTAGTGGATTTCTTGAGGGTGAGTGTCTATTACATTATCTTGAGAAAAAAATAGATGCGATAATGTACGAACGACATTTTCGGTTGTCAGAAAATTGCACACTTATAAGGAACATCCCTCAGGTATCGTCGTTCGATTTTGTTGAAACTTCTATATGTTATGAAGCATTGAAAACTAAGCGTCACGTATTTTTTTGTCGGCGGAAAAACGTTTTTAAGTGGTGAAACTAGCCCGCGAATAGGGATGATTCACCCCTTAATAATTTTTTTTTGCGATAACGCTCTAGTGGATTTTTCATCGCTTCGAGTTAGAATAATTTTCGTTTTTGTTTCATTGCGATCGGTCAACTGCTTGTAGGTAAAACTTCAATATTACCCCTTGACATGCCTTTTTTCGAGGGCTGGCTTTACCCCTTAAAACCGTTTGTTCCGTCGATAAAAAAAACACGTCGCTTGGTTTTCAATGCTTCATAACATATACAGAGTGTCCCTCTTACTTCTGCCACCCGAAATAACTCGGTAATTATCGACGTCACAAAAAAAAGTTCCCGAAAAAAGTTGTACGGTGTGAAGAGGGCCATCAAATGCGACCAATTTTTTTTTTATTTCGGTGGCGGCGCTGACGCACATTGAAGGCCAGCTCCACTTTTTAAAATGGAATGGTACACTTTTTCTTCAATCATCGTGTGGAGCACCTCAAGCCACATAAAAACATTAAGGGGTCACAGTCGTTCAAGGTCATTCAAGGTCAGTATCGATGATACTAATCTCAGTATCTCGGTTCACTACCGCCTAATTGGTAGTGATCCGAGATAATAGATTTCTATTTCATTTTAACATGTGACCTTGAATGACATTGAACGCCTTTGACGCCCTAATGTTTTTTATGTGTCTTGAGGTGCTCCACAAGATGGTTGAAAAAAAAGATACCATTCCATTTTCAAAAGTGGAGGCAGCGCCTCCAGCGAAATAAAAAAATTGGGGGCCGGGTTGAAATTCCGAATTTTGAATGCTCCGACGGTTTAAAATTCCGAATTTTAATGTTCCGAAATTCAAATGGGGCCGGGTTGAAATTCCGAACTTTGAATGGTCAGAAAGCTCACAACTCCGAAAGAATAGTACCCCGAAAGATCAAAACTCCGAAAATCTTAACACCGTCAAAATAATTCGGCTATGGAAGTTTTAAAAGTTTTGAAATTTTCAATAAATCGACGAATTATTTAAAGAATTTTTTTTTATTAAGATGTGATTTTGCGTCAATTTGAAATTTGTCTAGGCAATGTTATGCGTTCTACATCATTTACAGTCAACTGTGTAGACGTTCGCTGGCATGATCTTGACATGAGGGCCGGGTTGAAATTCTGAAATTTGAATGCGCCGACGGTTTAAAATTCCTAATTTTAATGTTCCGAAATTACAAGGTTCGTCAAGATTATACCAGCGAAAGTCTACACAGTTCACTGTAAATTATGTAGAACGTAGAAAAAAAAAAATTCTTGAAATAATTCGTCGATTTATTGAAAATTTTGAAACTTTTAACACTTGCATAGCCCAATTATTTTGACGGTGTTAAGATTTTCGGAGTTTTGGTCTTTCGTGTAAAATTCTTTCGGAGTTTTGATCTTTCGGGGTAGTATTCTTTCGGAGTTTGGAGCGTTCTGATCTGGAACATTTTGTTGGAATCTTTTGTCTGGAACATTTTGTGGAATCATTGTGGAACATTGTCTGGAACATTGTCTGGAATCTTTTGTCTGGAACATTTTTTTGTGACGTCGATGATTACCGAGTTATTTCGGGTGGCAGAGATAAGAGGCGACATCCTCTATAAGTTTCAACAAAATCGAAGCACGTCACCTGAGGGATGTTCCTTGTTAACGATTTTTTTTTCATTGCGAGTGAATTTTTTATTTGTTTTCCGGATCGGAAAAAATTTCATTCAGAAAATGTACAAACGACATTTTCGATTGTCAGAAAATTGCACACTTAGTGAAGTTTTTTTTCTCCATTTCGAGTGAACCGCCAATACATTTTTAGGATAAAAAAAAATGCATTCAAAGAATATGCAAATTACACAATCAATTTTCGGAAAAATGCAATATCATCGAGGTTTTTTTTTCATTACAAGTAAAACTGTACCAATACAAAAAAATTGCATTGAGAAAATATGCAATTTACATTTTCAATTATCAGAAAATCGCACGGTTATCGAAGTATTTTTTTCATTACAAGTGAATCTCTAATTAATTTTTGGGATTGCACACATCGTCCATTTTATTTTCCCCGCTATTATCAACTCGAAATACCGTGGCTTTTTGAGCCAAGGAACCGGTTCTTTTTGTTGCCGACGATCGATGAAATTAAAATATAAAAATATGGCAAAAAACTGGAATCGGGGCAGAATTGCGTCGCGGGATAAGCAGTCGGGGGAATATGAACAAGGCCGTGTCCGTTTGAGTATATCTATACGAAACGCGAATGAAAAAAAAAAATGCTCAGACCTGATCACCGATTGTTATTTTATAGCTAAATTTTTAATTGTTTTTTTCACTCCGATAAAAAAACTGTCTATTCGTGGGTATATAAAGGACGCAAAAATCTTGGGTATCGTCACTCGATCGTTTCGTTCACAGTGCGATGATATCGGCAAACTCGAAAATCATGCGATTTCTCGTAAGTTCATCCTAACATGTGAAAAATCGATAAATATTCACCGATACCAAATTATCAAGTGCATCCAATTCGAAACTGTTTTTCTCTTGCCTGTGCCCTCGTTAGGCAACGAAGATTAATTGCAAGCCAAAAATTAGTTAAACATTGTGACACTTGATCCAAACACGTAAATATGGCACGTGACCAACGCGGTTGTTTACCGGAATAATTCCCACAATTATAATCCCATAAAGTTTCAGAAAAAGTTTTATCGCTCTTGATCGTGCGGATCAAAAACATAACATATCGATATAATTTTAATTCTCAACTAACATCAGAAGTGAAGCCTAGAGCTGACGGTCTTTGTAAGTTTTTGAATTTTATTTGTCAAAAAATTTTCATTAATCATTAATAAATTCTCAATAACTTTTCATAAATTGTTTATAATTTGTTAATAACTTCTCACGAATTGTTTATAATTCGTTAACAATTCTCCATTAATTGTTAATAATTTACCATTAATAAATAACAATTATTTTACAATTCCACATTAATCGTTAATAATTTTTTAATCATCACCATTAAGCAATGATAATTTAACAATTTCCGATTAATTAACTATAATTCGTTAACAAGTTCCCAATAATTGTTCATAACGTGTTCAATATTTCCTATCAATTGTTATTAATTTGTTAATAATTTCCTTTTTTTTTGCCGAATGAAAAATAGTTTTTTTTTAATCAATTCAAGCAAGTAGGCAATTTTTTATCGTTTTTTTTTCTTCATTCGCGTGCATGCGTTCTTTTCCCACAAAGTAACACGCGACCCACGTGAAATATGTGCCGCTGCTTGTGAGAACAAAGATTCAAGGTCTCTACGATCTCGTGAAAAAGCTATCGCGCGCTTTGATTCAAATGTGCACACGTGATCGATCACCCTGAACTTATAAGGACGATTGTTATTTATTCGTCGCTTGTGAGTCATCGAAGATCGCGTATGCTTATATAGGGCGAATTCCGTTGCTATATGTATAAACACGCATGCTCGCCGATTGTATAATAATTATGCAGCAGCGTTGGCACTCGACTCGTCTGTATCTCGAAAGATTTTTCACCCCGGAAATGACAATTTCGAATAAAATTTACTCAATGAAAAATTTACGGGTAAAGTTTACTCAATAAAAAATTTACGAATTAAATTTACTCAATGAAAAATTTACGGATAAAATTTACTCGGTGAGAAACTTACGAATAATTTTACTTCGTGAGAAACTTACGAACATAATTTACTCAGTGGAAAGTTTACGAATTAAATTTACTCGGTGAGAAATTTACGTATTAAATTTACGAATGGAATTTACTCAGTGAGAAAATTTGCGAAAAAAGTTACTCAATGAGAGTTTACGAGTAAAGTTTATTTAAGTTTACTTCCCGAGTAGAAATATTGTCAGGCTGGCCTGATATTTGATCTGCGCCTGATCACCTTGTAGTACGAAGGCCTTACTTAAGTTTGCCTTAATTTGCCTGATCAAGCTGGGGTCAGGCGGTGGTCCAGCAACCGGACTTACGGTTTACTTCAATTCGCCTGACCCAGCTAGCTTCAGGCGATGTCAAGCAACTGGACTTACGGCTTACTTCAATTCGCCTGATCCAGCTAACATCAAGCAATCATCATGTAACTGGACTTCTACAGTTTGGCGCTAAAAACGTGCCTAACCTCATCTTGTCAAATGATACACAGACACGAGAGAAGCACGAGGCATATTATTAATCACTTTATACATTTTGACATATAACGTGTACGTTGTGAATAAGATGGACAAACACAATTCGGAAGAAAATTGCGCAACGACTACGTCTGCGTGAATAGTGGGCTCTAAATAAGGGAAAAAACGAAGAAATAATACAGCAGCAGGTTAGTATAACAATTAATTTTTTTCAGACTTACAATTCTTAAATCGATAAATATAAATTGGATCAATCTGACTATAAACTAACCATACGCCAAATTATATGTGCATTGGTTGAAATATTTATTATGATACATCTGACAGATCCGGAACAGATCCTCTCAGCGAGGAACAACTCGAAATTCCTGAGGATTGGCATGTGTTGGCGTTACCACTATGTAAGTAGATTTATATTTGTTTTGTGTATCGCTTTCATTTTCCTTTACGTGGTCCGTCTCCTTTGTCAGAGGAGAAAAAGAGAGCATAGGCCAACCAAATAATGGTAAGCTGACAGCATAGTTCAATCTGGTAAATGTTTTGCCATCGGTGCTGATTAGCCCGGACAGCGTAGGCTAACCGAATAATGATAAGTTAATTGCGTAGTTCAGTTAAGTGAAAATAATTCCACCGGTGCAAGTTAGCCCATAAGAAATGCCCTTCGGATGGACATTACATTCACTGAACTGACTACGCTGTCAACTTACCATTATTTGGTTGGCCTTCGCTGTACGGGCCTGGACAGCGTAGGCTAACCGAATAATGATAAGTTGACTGCGTAGTTCAGTTAAGTGAAAGTAAGTCCATCGGTGCAAGTTAGCCCATAAGAAATGCACTTCGGATGGACATTACATTCACTGAACTGCACTACGCTGTCAACTTACCATTATTTGGTTAGCCTTCGCTGTACGGGACCAGACAGCGTAGGCTAACCGAATAATGATAAGTTGACTGTGTAGTTCAGTTAAGTGAAAGTAATTCCATTGGTGCAAGATAGCCCATAAGAAATGCACTTCGGATGGACATTACATTCACTGAACTGCACTACGCTGTCAACTTGCCATTATTTGGTTGGTCTTCGCTGTACGGGCTCTCCTGCTTCGATTCTAATTTTCATTAAAAAATGACCGTTCGCAGCTTTTGCAACAATTTTTTTTTCCTCTTTAAAGTAGATAATTGGATGGTGAGAAAAAGGATAAAAAATAGAGCTCAAATTTGTACCACCCTAATAAAATAATGTGCATACCTTATATAGATGTATGTGTAGACATTGAATTCTAAGTGGGATACACATTTTCGTATTTTTCAGTGACTGTCATTTCGAAATATATGGAACACGGAATAGAAGTTCTTTCGAAGTAAATTGGACAAGCCGTTGGAGTGGTATCAAGGCCTGATTAATGCAGCAAAAAACTGGGACAAGTTTTGAGCGTCGCGGAAAAAACGAACAGAACGCCCAATATAACGTTGCCTAGAAACGTCTGGTCATAAAAACTTTAAGCTCTATTTACTTTATTCACGAAGTTTCTTAAGTTTTTGTTTAAAAAATATATAAGTTTATTTCGGGATGATAAGTGGAATATAATACGGTGATATATCTTAGTTTATTTCGAGTTTTTGCTCTACTACAAATACAAGAAAAACGATGTTTGTTTTCCACATAGATATATGTGAAAAATATATGTGATAGATTTTATATTAAGATTAGAAAATAAACGATCAGCGTTATTTATAAAGTCGTGCCTTTTTCTCTTTTGTGTATGCGTTGTATTTTTTATTTCAGGAATAAATCGGTCATCCTGAGCCGTGAAAAATCATATGATTCTTCACTTTGATCAAGCCGTGAAAAATTAAGCTCTTATTAGGCCTTAATTTTTTACGCTGATCAGGCCTTGATCTTTTACACTGATCAGGCCTTGATTTTTTACCCTGATCAGGCCTTGATAGTTTAGCCTGATCAGGCCTTGATTTTTTACCCTGATCAGACGGAAGTCAGGGATTGTGTTTCAAAAATGATCAGGGCTTGATAAAAAATCCTGATCAAGACTGGAAAAAGAAATCAGGAAGCCTGATCAGGTGTTTATTGTAGCTGGAGCAAGATTTCTACTCGGGTTACTGTATCAGTGTGAACGCTGAAAATTTGGGTGTTTTTCGGGAAATTTTTGGAAGAAAAGTACTCAATTAAATGTTTCGAAAAATTAAGAATATATTTGGCTATGTTTGACCTCTATTACATAATTGTTTCATAGAAAAATATTGAAATCCAAGCGACTTATGCGCTGCCTTCGGAGGCGCCAAAAAAAAGTTCCTCCACTGCTGACATAATTCCGACCGATTGTGTAGCTGAAACCAAAAAAGGAAAAAAATGTCGTTGAACTGGAAGGTATTTGCTGTACAATGACGTAGGATTTTCGAAAAATATCAAAATCTAACAAAATGGCGTAGTTATGAAAAAATATGTTTTCTTGCCTATAAAATGGTCGTTTTTTTCAATGCCAAATCGTTAATTTTCATCCAATCAAAAATATCCTACCACATTGCAGAGTAAATATATTTAAGAGTACTCAGTTCAAATTTCAAGTCGATCGGATAATTGCTCTTTGAGTTACAATGTCAGCAAATTTGAAAAATCTCATTTCATATTGTTGATAGTATAATAATCTCATCTCACGTTCTTGAAAGTATAAAGTGTCGAAAAAGGCAAAAAAAATTGCTTCAAAAAATCGATTTTTTGAAAGTGTCACACTGGTGTAGCCCCTTAATAAGAAATTGAAGAATAAAATTGACTTAGAGAGAAATTGACGAATAAAAGTTACCAAATGACAAAATTTACTAATAAAATCTACTCGGTGAGAAATAGACGAGTGAAATTGACTCAATAAGATATTGACGAGTAAAATTTTCTCATTGAGAAATTTACGAGGAAAGTTTACGTAATGAGAACGCTACGAATCAAATGTACTCAATGAGAAATTTACGAATGAAATTGACTTCGTCAGAAATTTACGAATAGACTTTACTCAGTGAAAAATTTACGAATAAAATGTACTCGGTGAGAAATTTATGAATAAAATTTACTTGGCGAGAAATTTACAAATGGAATTTACTCAGTGAGAAGTTCACGAAAAAAAAATTACTCAATGAGAGTTTACGAGTAAAGCTAAAGAAATTAACGAATAAAATTGACTCCGTGAGAAATTGACGAATGGGACTTAATAAATGAGAAATTTACTAATAAAATCCACTCCGTGAGAAATTCGAGAATAAAATTTACTCGATAAGAAATTTACGAATAGAATTTACTCAGTTAAAAAATTACGAATTAAATTTACTCTGTAAAAAATTTACGAATTACATTTACTTGTTGAGAAATTTAGGAATTTAATTTACTCGGTGAGTAATTTACAAATGGCATTTACTCAGTAAGAAGTTTACGAATAAAATTTACTCCGTGGTAAAACTACGAATAAAATGTACTCTGTGCGAAATCGAACAGAATTTACTGAATGATAAATTAATAAGTATTTTTCAAAGGAATCGAAAGTACTGCGAAGGCCTAAAAAAATTATCCAATTTTCAGGAGTGTTCTGTTTGGGTTATTAATGACAAAAAAAACTAAACACCCCATCAATTTGCGGTTTTGTAGCGTATTTAGGATGCGTTATTTAAAAAAGGTAAAAAATTATTATAATTATTAAAAAGATCATGTAATTATCGCCATGTGAGTACGCTGAGTAGCAGGCCTTTTCATTCAGCGCCTTTTTTTACCCAACACCTCGTAACATCTTTCGGGATTAGCCGAACAGAACGACACTATTTAAATGAAAAAGAAAAAAACTTTTGTACCTAAGTTTTATGGAGCAATATTCTTTGGTATTCTTGCAAAGTTCTCATGAAAATTCAAATTTCGCAAAATATATCTTTTGAGCTACTATTATCCGGTTTTTGCAAAAACTATTTTTTTAAATCCTATCAATGTTTTTGAAAAAATAAATCATTTACTCAGATTTATAATTCTCATTATAGCAATGCCAATAAAATAACAACCAAAACGACGATAATAATACTCATCATATCACTAATTACGATAATGATGGTAATTGTGACAATAATAACAACAACAATAATAATAATAGTATCATAATAACAAATAACACAACGATTATTTTCATTATTATCGTCGTCAATATCCTAATAACTTTGAGAAACATCATGATTCTGAATAATAATCACAATGACAAATAGAACAACACCAATAATAATAATAATAATAATCATATACATTTTTACACGTCATAATACAATTATATTTATTTGTTTCAGGCACTAGCCCTATGTACAATAACCGTGGTGAACGCGCAATTTTCATACAACGATGGAAACGGCGCATCGATTCCTGATGCTTATGTGGCGGACGAGGATGTTACCAACTTTGACCAGCACGGTGACCAATTGCCGGTGTCCCCACCGATGCACATAGTGGTGGCCCGTAGTGTCGAGTACTCAGGGAATTATCTTCCCGCCAAGAAGGAATATTCCGAAGCTACACCCCGCTTAATACCAACGTAATTTCCAGAAAGTCGAAACACGTGTGTGGCTGGACTCTCGATAAGCTTGGGACTCAAAAACAGATCGATATTCAATATTTTGTTCTGATGAGATTATTGCAGTTACGAGGTCGGGATTTCACACACAATTAATAGGGGAGACTGAGGAGAGTTGTGACAGAGGAGAGTTGTGACAGGGAGTATTTCTCGGAACCTATGGCCGTTAGCGAGCTGGCAACAGCGCATGATACTTTCTTTAGAGGCGCACTACTTCACGCAGTAGGCGCCAGAGACGCACGGCAAGCGGTTGCGTCAGTACGACGTCTGCATGAAAAAAAAACCGAAAAGTAAATTTTTTACCAAAATTTTGATAGTATTTATATTGTAATATATTACAGTCATGCGAATTTTCCGTTTTTTCTTTTATTGTGTGGTTTTTGAAGTTTCAAAGCGTAAAATTGTCTTGCTGTGTTTGCATCTTGTTTCGCGATTACGAATTATTATTCTGACCAGGTCGCGATTTTTGGCACCAAGGAGAGTTGTGACACGCTGTCACAACTCTCCTATTTAAGTTTATTTTTTGGTTAGCTTATTTTACATGCTTTTTACAATGTTTTTTTGCGTTTATATGTAATGTTCGTTTATTATTAAGATTTTTAACTCGTGTTAAAACGACTGGTCTCGTTATCATGCCATAATTACTTATTAATACTCGTTATGTTAATAATTCGTGTTATTGTAGCACAATTCTGTCTGATGATAATTAAAGTACTTTTATGCAAAAATAAAAGTGAGTTTTGCTTGTAATTCAGATAAAAGTATTTTTATATATCAAATATAGTCTAGATACACAGCTATCACAACTTACCTCGGTACCTGTCACAACTTACCTCGGTGATAGGAGAGTTGTGACAAAGGGAATAGTTTCAGTTTTCGCGGATTTTCTGAGAAACCTTATAACTTTAATTAACTTTGATGACTGTGTTTAAAAGAGGAAAGTCTGAGATATATTGAGGCATAGAGTTCATAATCGTGTTATGTTTCGTTATTGAGATATGTTCTTTTAAGTAAAAATTGTCACAACCCTCCTCGGTCTCCCCTACTAGTTGTAGCAGTCTTGCCAAGTGTGAGTTTTTTAAAATTGATAAATGTTCTTATGCGATGAATTATTTTTATTTAAAAATAGTGTCGCCGTTTGCTGCATGATCAATCGGTGTAGGTGACTCTGGCAACTCGGGCTATCGAACGAAAAATAACAAAAATGTACTTTTGTGTAATAATAAAATTGTCACATGACCGAATAAATTGACAATATCTTTGTAAAAATTTGTTTTTAACAGTAAAAAGTGTTATCAACTATATGTGTGTGTGTCAATATAGACTGGTGCAAAACGAACGCAGCGAACGTAGTGTGTGTGTGTGGTACTGGTTCACACGGTGAAAATGAACGCACATTGTTTCACCATTTTACGAAATTTTCATTCTATATATTGCACTTTTTATGAAGAGGTCAGGCTACTGTGAACATTTCTTAAGGCGGCATATACATTTAGACAGAAAACAAATAAGCAATATTGAGGTATTTTTTAAACCAAGAAATAATTATTCTACCACTACCAAACGTTAGGTATACTTTAATAGCATATTTACGTATACAAAACAATTTTTTTAAATTAATTCATCCTCTATGTGATGGTAATTAAAATGAAGGAAATTCAAATTGAAGAAAATGGCACGCGTTTACAAAAAAAAAATCAACAATTCGCGCAACATTTCTGCAAAATGTGGATTAAAAAGGTAGTTTTTTTCCAATTTTTCAAAAACAGTTCTCGTCAAGTAGAAGGTACCCCTATTATCAATATTTCTACCAAGTTACAACTCAATCGGCTTAATAGTTTTTGAGTAATCCTACATGCCAATTTTGATAATGCAGTTTTGAGAAAAACGCGTTTGAAGTTCACGCCCGCTCCGTATCCGAGCGATGAGACACAGCGTTGACGGGCTGCAACGTTCGAAATTTTTCGAATTTCGCTTTGGAACTTTGGGAAAATATTTTACATATATAGTTTTAGCGTTTAAAGAAGAAAAAAAAAGAAATCGATTTTTTGATCGTTGTAAATGTATACCCCTCCTTAATTCTCGTCGTCGTCGTGAGGTAACTCAAATTGAAGAAGGTACAACGTATAATGCAGGAATCGCAGTTTGAAGGTAAACTTAGGATTACAACGAGGAACTGTTGGTAGAACTTTGAGGGGTAAAGCCACAGTAGAATTTTCAAAAAATCGATTTTTTCGCTAAAACCGTGCTTTATTATTATCATAAGAATAAGTTACTATTCGATTTATAGCAAGAATTTTTTTTCATTTACTTTGAGCGTATAACGTAAGCCCACCTCTGGCACCGGAATTTCTGATTATTCGAAAAATTTCCATTTTATGAGCAGTTTTATACGAAATTTCACTGAAATTTCGCTGAAGATTCATTTCTTAAGTTCAAATAGCTACAACTTTTGAATAAAACAATATTTTTTTAATTTCGTACGCGCTTCTCTAGGTATTCTAATGTAGATTGACGAGAATTTTTGCTTTTTATTCGAGGTAAAAAATTGTGGATACTAAATGTCACGCCGCGGAGCGCCTAAAAAATGATAAGAGAAAATATTAGTAGTCGGCCATTTTGTACATCGAAAATATATATATATGTATATTTTCTAACAGCTTGATATTTATACTAAATAGATGTGTTATTAATTTTATGAATGAATCACTTTTTCATACGAAACGAAATTGTTAAATTCGCACATGATTTTATATCCGTTACTGTGGCCTAACCCCTTAAACGCGTTCTTCTCGAAACTGTTTTTCAAAACGGTGTACACGATTTCTCGATATCTAATGAACGGATTTACTTGAAGTTTGGTACATTTATTCAGTGTAATGATAGTTAAGGCAAGGGTAGGGATTTGCACTTTTGAAAAATCGATTTTTTTGTCTTTTCTTATAGTTAAACATTGTAAGAGTATAATCCCAAAATTTCAAGTCAATCAGAGGAAAACTCTCGAAGTTATTGACTATTTAGTCCCGCTCCTCTAACAGTGTAGCTCCGACTTCTCTAAGATTCAAATGTGTTTTTGTCGAATCCACTTTTTCAAAGTCCGTGTTCACTGCCATTTGAAAACTACATGACCGATTTATTTCCAACTGGGTACACACTTGCTGCATATAAAATACCTCCCCCCAACAGTTAGCTTGAGATTTTTTTTTACACTGAGGGGGTTTTCCACCCCCAAAATGGCGGAATTTTTCGTGAAAAATAGCACTTTTTACTTTACATGACCACCAAAAAATTAGAAATGAAAAAAAAAATCATCAAAGACCGTTGGGGGGAGGATTTGATGATACTTTGACTAAATTTTAATGGTATTTGATTTCAGATAATTTCTAGCTGAGATACAGTGAACACCGCAAATCGTGTTTTTCCAAAGGCGTTCTTGGAAAGGCTTTGTCACCGGCTTGTTTGTGCATATTTTCACGTACAAATTTCACGGAACGTTCTTGAAATAACACTTAACAATGTACAAAAGCTTTCAATAAATTTACTCTATCCATATAGATGAAAAAAATTTGCAAAACACTGTTTTTCTTCACGCTGAAACCCCTACTCTTCCCTTAAAAGAAAGGTTTGCAGATAGGAAAAAAAGACAGTATCGACGGTCTTTCCAAAAAGTAGATTTATTCGGGAGTTTGAATTTGAGCATTTTCGAGATAGTGAAAAATGGAAAAAATCGACTGCTTCGGCAGATTCATTGTTGAAAACGTATATTTTCCGCATTTTTTACGTCAATGACTTATTAAATCATTGAGTACATTCGGTGCTCGTTGCACATAGCCTTCCTGCATAACGGACACTCATTGCTTTTAGTATTATGATCGGCATTCTAAATACATAATTTACTATAGTGGCGACAAATAAAAACTATCTATGAGGATTTTCCATCGCAACTCTTTGGTTTCATAATTCCCGGCGAGGGGAATGATTTCTTTATCCGAAAAATAGTTCTTTATCCGAAATTTTAATATTATTGTGTAATGAAAGACACTTCGGGAAAATCGTTTCGTGACCTCAATAAACTGATGTTTGGGCAGTACCTGGCAAAGTTTCGAAATAAAGTGGACGCAAGCGCATATGATGCGATCCGACAGCAGCGCCGCTTCGACGAAAGCTGTCACTAAACCAACGCGTCTCAGGGCACGGTCTCCGGCAGGCTTCCGTGCGCGAACCAACGAAGTGACGGAATTCTTTTATTTTGAAACTTTCTTTCGCAACGAAACTTCAAGTTTTTCTCATTGTACTTGGAGTCCGCATGGAATTCTTCGTTTCTCGAATGAAATCCGTTCTCGAAATTTTCCATGACGAATTGATGAGAAATCGAATGGTTCACAGTGTCGCCATTGTCGCGATAGTTTCGCAATTGCCAAATGCGGACGTAACCTAAAAGGAAAACAGTGAAAGTTACGCTGGCAGAGTGCCATTTTTTGGAGATTTGAATTGGAATAAACTGGAGAAAAGTAGAAAAAGAAAAATATACGAAAATCGTCGAAGTTATCGAGGATGGCGTGGTTATCGGGCCTCGCTGGCAAGGCCGAAAATTTACTCAACAAAATAGACAAAAATACCGCAGCTGCGTTGAACAATGAGAAAAACAACTACGACGAAATTCAACGTATGTCCAGTGGGAATCGATCTCCGCTACGTCAAAAGTACGTAGAATTTGTACGAACACGAAATAGCCGATTTTGAACGACTCCCGCGGTGGTCGGGATGCTACACACAAGTTCGAGTTTTTTTTTGAGGGGAAAAATAAAAATATTAACGAAAGTTCTATTTTCGACCAAAAATACAACTGTAAGCAGTTATTAAGGGCTTACGTCTAGTTCAAAATTTTGAAAATATCGATTTTTGGATTCCGACAAATTCTCAAAATACAACGTTTCAAATATATTCTTTGAAAACTTCAAGTCGATCCGTTCAAAATTGACGCAGTTATGGGCGTTTATAGGTTGGGTCCGTGAACCAGCAAACTAAATGCATTGTTTCTTTTTCAAAATACCTTTTTCGAAATCCGTGACCCCATTATCGCATCAATCAACAACAAATTTTACGAGTTTGTTCTACATATAAAAAAGCAGCGCTTAAAGGAAACAATTTTTTTGGCATTGCATAGTTTTTTTTTGCTTTGCATAGTTTTTTTTTGCCAATGTAAATAGAGCGTTTTTTTTAACAAAAGTCGATACTTTCATTATGTGCTATGGCCATTTTTTTCTCAAAAATCAATATTTTATTAAATACTTCGTTAAAGCACCAGATAATTTTATGCAATCACCAAATATATTTGATTTATTCATTTCGGATGATTTGTTCTCGAGCAGTAGTGGTTACCGCGAATGACGTTTTTCAAACAGCGGTCCGCACAAACCATTTTATATGCCACATTTAGAAATATTTCTCAGTAAAAACATTCTAGAAGGTGCATAAAATCATTATTATTAAATATAAAAAAATAATATTAGAAAACACACATGTTTTCCCAGAAATGATTCGCGAAACTTTCTTTATTTTCTAGTCATGAGCTAGGTTCAACCCGTTAAATGGATAACTATAAAAAAATCATCCGGACAAATGATAGAAAATCTTATAAACTGCTCTGTCTGAATTTAAAGTAAATCAGGAAATCAGATTTCGAGACACAACTTACAGTGTTTTGTAAAGCATGGTGTTGGAGGAAGACGCAAAAGTAAAAAGGCTAGATCACAGTGCGTATGTTCGCCGGAGCACAGTAGACTGACCCTGCACAAAAATCGTCATAACTCTGTCAGTTATCCGAATTTTTACACAATCTTCATGGCAAATTGAAATCAGGACCTTAGGCTATAATATATGCAATAAAAAAAATTGGATTTCTAATATATCAAGCTTAAAATACATATTAACACAAGGCCTTCGAAGACAAATAAGGTCAATCTCTTCTTTTACTTAAATTTTAATGTGTCTGGGAAAAACCTTGGCTGTAGCATTTCTACCTATAGTTAGGTTTTGTAGTATGATGTGTGACGCATGTGCTTAAGGCGAGAAATCCCTTTAAGAGTGTGAAAAAAAGGGATTTTTCGGGAATTTATTTAGTGGGGATGAAATAATCTGATCATTTTCAAATTTGGACATGAATTTATTATAACTGTCAAGTTAGAAAAAAAAAATTTTTTGGGATGACCAACAAAATGGCCGCGTTATTAAAGGGAGATATACACCTAGGAGCCGGAAAAAAACGTCATTTTCGTGAATTTTTTCAAGGAAAACTATTTGAAACTTCGGATTGGGGTTTTAATTATCTAAAAGTATATACATTCAAAAATATGTTTAATTTTATTTATTTAAAAATATCAAAAATATACAAGGATATTGTATGATCCTTGGAGCGTCGTAAAAAAATCTGTGTATACGGTACTCAATGGCGTTTCTTAAAAAATCATCTGAAAAAAAAACCAAAAAGATTATTAAATTAGATACTATAAACCAGTACTTGTCATAGCCAGTTTTGAAAATATCGATTTATGACAAAATGGCGGACGTTTGAACATAAATAGTGAGTTTGGGCCAAAAATTAGTTATTATTTTTCCTATAAAACAAAAACTAAGTAACGGAAAAAAAATCCTATGACAAGTACTAGATAATGGTGTATAGAATAACCACAAAAAACCTCAAGGCAATTGATTCATTGGTTTTCGAGAAATTTTGGGTACCGATTTGAAAAACGTGGTTTTGAGAGAAACAGGTTGAATAATTTGGGAATGAATAAATCATGAAATTTGTCAACTTACATGGAATCATCGATGCTGGGCCCATAGTGTAGGTCTTCTACGGTCGACGGAATGTTCATAGCTTCTAAATTCTCGACCTCGACCATCTAGGTGTATATCTCCCCTTAAATGTTTTTGGACGCCTGTTTTCCGCGACATCGAAAAGTGCTGCAGTTGTCACTCTTTTTCTGTTTATCTGACAAAGATTAAATAAGTGTCATTTGTTTACTGACATACTAAGGGGAAGGATATACCAAAAAAATGATGAAAAAGTGCAAAATTGAAAATTTGGGAGACTTTTTACTCCAAAGTTCGAATTTTCAGCCATTTTTTCGACATATTTGAGCCCAAAAAAATTATTTATTCACACGCTACCTTTCAAACTTTAGGTATATCCTTCCGAAAATATTACTGAGAGTAACCTCCCGAAATTTCATCCAAATCGGTCTGTAACTTTTTGAGCTACAACACGAGCAGTTTTTGAAAAAGTACTTTCGAGATAATCGCGTTTAAAATTTACTCGCTACCTGACCGCATCCTATCCCCACGCTCTAGACTATATGCGATAAGTCTGCAAATATTCAATATTTCGAGTTTTCCTTTGGTCAGTATATTCTTTGGGCATCATACTTCCGAAATATGCAAAAAAAATCGATATTTTGAAAATTCTAAAAGGATTTCTCGCCTTAAGGACATATACAAGGTCTACAAGACCTCACAAATTTTCCAACCGAGTTTTCTCTTCAATTAGCTCTTCGAAAGCTTTTTTTATTATCGTCTATCAACCGAAAGAAAAAAATCGATTTTTTTTCTTCGATTTTTCGAGGAAAAGTGACATTATTATCATAGATTGAGGTATACTTTCATTACAACGATAGAGTTGCTAAAAAAGCTCGAATAGCGTTTTTTTTTCAAAACTTATGAAACTAAATGATACTGAAGTTTGCATCGTTCGAACGCAACGAAAATCCCATAGCCCAATTTTTTTTTGGCAAATCCGCGCCTCCAAAAACACTCAAACTTTTTTCAGGGTCCTTATTAATTATCTAAAGCCCAAATATGTAAGAAACATTTTTGCGTGATTATGGAAACGAGGCAATAAAAGAATAAAAGTTAATTTTTGTTGCATTCCAACGATGCAAACTTCACCATATGTTGAAGTTTGAAACGAACGAAACTAATGAAAACTAATGACACCAATGAAACTAATAAAAACTAATTAAACTAATGGAAACTAATGAGAACTAATGAAAAAAAAAAATGTTTGGAAGAAAAACGTCGGTCAAGACTAAACTACTATTACACTGTATAAGTGTGCCAAATTTTAAGTCAATTCGTTTATTAGATATCGACAAATCGTGTATGCTGTTTTGAAAAACATAGTTTCAAGAAAAACGCGTTTACGGAGGTTGGAGCGATTCAGTTGAGTCAAATGACGGTTTATTCATTTTGTTTTTTCAATGAACCTCAAAAAAATGCATACGAGGTGCAGATTTATTCTATATATGCTCATTTTTTTAAATATATAATTAAAGGGCAAAGATATGCATTTTAACATTTTTATTACGTACAGTAGAAAAACTTTTATGTTACTACCAACTTGAAAAAGCATAACATTATCGATGATTATTATGAAAAAAACTACGATAACGAATGTTTTATACAATTCACAATGAAATTTTGAGTAATTCATAATTATGCCTATTCATATTTACGTCACGAGATTATTGGCCCATGGTTTATAATGGGCAAGATGAGGATTTTTTTTCTGTAAATGTTCACAAAGATTCAGTTTGCGTTAATCCGTTGTTAGAAATGGTTTGTACTAAAAAAAAAAAACCTTCGTTCAATCATAGTCAATGCTATTTTGAAGTAGTGTGCAAAATTTCAATAAAATCGGTGCATTAGTTTTTGAGAAATCGTGTCCACCGACTTCAAAAATAGTGTTTTGAGAAAAAGGCGATATACCTGCGTCGTCGCTCCCAGCCATGTGCGAATTTAACAATTTTTTTCGTATGAAAAAATGATTCACTCATAAAATTAGCAACACATCTATTTAGTATGAATATCAAGCTGTTCGAATTTTTTTTCGTTGTACCAAATGGCTGACTACTAATATTTTGTTTTGTTATCTTTTTTTAGGCGCTCCGCGACGTGACATTTAGCATCCACAATTTGTTACCTAGAACAAAAAAAAATTCTCGTCAATCTACATTAAAATACCTAGTGAAGTACGTACAGAATTTAAAGAATATTGTTTTATTCAAAAGTTGTAAGTATTTGAACTTAAGAAATGAATTTTCAGTGAAAAATTTCGTTATAATTGCTCATAAACTGCTCATAACATGAAAGGTTTTCTATTAATCAGAAATTCCGTACGTACTTCTCTGTGAAATGCAATTAGGAGCATAACTTTTAAATTTGAAGTAAATCAAGTGCAAATTGTTGAAGTTATTTGTCACGCCAATTGGAAAAAAGCTGTTTCGAGAAGTTTCGAGTAGTCGGCCATTTTGTACATCGAAAAATATATATATATATATATTTTCTAACAGCTTGATATTCTAACTAAATCCTTGTATAATTAATTTTATGAGTGAATCACTTTTTCATACGAAAAAAAATTGTTAAATTCGCACATGATTTTATACCAGCTACTATGGCCTAAGGCCTTAAAACTTTGGGAGAATATTCCAGACATATTGTATTAATCGATAATAAAATTTGAAAAAATATATTTTTTGAAATTTTCCAACCTACTGAACCCCTTAAAGCTTTACTAGCAATTCTATCGTTGTAATCAATCTATACCTTCAATTTGCGATACCTGCACGAAACGTTGGACCTTGCTCTCCAATTTGATTTGCCTCAAGCTACGAACGAGCGTTTGTCATCTTCACACACGGAGAAAAATACGGACTCAAATTCTAACACTGGTTGCCAGAATTCTAATATTCAGTGCTAGAAAAGTATAGCAGTTTACTGCCAGTTCGGAATTCTAAGACTTGTTATAGAAGTGTAAAAATGATTCTCACACCGTATAGTAAGAATGATGCGTGCATATTACATTTGAAACTATTCTCGCACAGGCGCGAGTCATACCAACCTTTATTACACGCTATATTTTTATATGGATATTACTATACGTATAGCATGAATCTTCGTGTATGTATAGATTTCACTATACGCATAGCATAAATCTTCGGCGTATAGCGAAAAGTATTATAAAGTTATTAGTAAAATGTGACACTTTATACCGTACTTTTTGTACAACACTGGAAACTAATTGTTCCAATCACGTGGGCAAAATAGTTTTCGAATACTATTAGGTGTACAACTTAATTCGGTCCGTTTTCAAAAGATGGCTCTAGGTGCTACAAATGGTTGACGGCAACAGCTGATTTTTGCTGTATCGTGAAGTACCAACATCCCTTAACCGAATATCGTTTACAGACCTTTGAGTTTTGCGCATCAAGTCTAATTTTTACTGCGGTGAAAATGTCGAATTTCGTCCCAAATAAGCACCATTTGCGGGAAGTGTTGATTTTCTGTTTCAATTGGAAGAAAAGTGCAGCTGAAGCCCACCGAATGCTGGTCAAACCATCATGGGGGACTTCTACAGGCAACAATTGATCCGTTTAAAGCGAGCTATAGCCGAAAAACGTCCAGAACATGCGACCAGACACAAGTCCATAATCTTTCAATATGACAACGCTCGGCCTCACGTTGCTATTGTGGTTAAAAACTATTTGGAAAATAGCGAGTGGGAAATTCCGGCTCACCCGTCTTATAGCTTAGACCTTGCCCTTTCCGACTACCATTTGTTTCGATCGATGCAGAACGCTTTGACTGGAATACGCTTCACGTCACAACCGGGTATCAAAAATTGGCTCGATTCATTCTTGGCTTCAAAAGATGAACGCTTCTTTCGCGACGGAATTCATAAATTACCAGAAAAATGGGGAAAAGTAGTGGCTAGCGATGGACAATATTTTGATTAATGTATTAATTCATTTTATCTTTCAAATAAGTGCGAATTTTAAGCAAAAAAAACGGACTGAATTAAGTTGTACACCGAATACAAAAAATCACAATATGCCGAATAAAATGTATTATTTGTATCAATTTACGTGCCACATCGTAGGTCAAAATTGAAATTTCTTCATTATTACTATACCATAATTACAATTTTTATCTTCCATTCAATACTTTTTGATATTTAATGATATTTTTTTTAGAAGCATAGTATTCATTCTAAACTTCGAGGCCCCTGTTTTCTCCGTGCAGTAGCCTAACACTATAAAAAATGTCCGCTACTTAGCCCTGACATGTCTCTTCCCGCAAATTTCAGTGTCATCGAGGCGGGCCTGTCGGACTCTCCGAGGCGCTCCGCGAGTTCAACGTCCTACGATCCGGACCCAAAGATATTCCTGTCTCCGTCAATTTCGCAGATGCGCCAGGACGAAGAGCTCATGACGTATCTGAACAGTCCAGAAGCGACGCCAGCCAGAAGCGTCCTCGGGACGAGCCCACCCACGCCCTCCTCCCTAGTGGTGGAAGCTTCGATCGAAAATTCCGATTCCATATCCGACCTGATAATTCACAGCGGTCGCACGAGTCCCGATCCTCACAAGACGGTCCTCGACATATCGGACGCCGAGTTATCCGCGGACGAGGAGACGAGCCTGACGGAGGAAAATTCGTCGCTGCGACGAGAAATCGCGAAGCTGCGCAACGAGCTCGTCCCCGCGAGTCGCCCGGACAAATCCGTCGATCGCGAGCATATCGGCTATCGACAAAAATTGGACAATCTTCGTCGCGAGTACGAGTACCGATTGGCCCAGCAGAGATTGGAAATGGAACTCCTGATCGAGAGATCGGGCGAGGCGCGACAAACCGCGAGAGCGAGCGAGAAGACCGACGAGCCGGAAATTACGAGCAAGGCGCGTGCGGACTACCATAAGGAGATTCAAGCCCTGGCTCAAAAAGTGCAATTTTACGAAAAGGAGGCAGCCGTCAATGTGACAAAGCTGAAGGAGATGCACGCCTCGGTGGAGCGGTATCGCTCCGAGCTACACGACACGAGAGTGGATTTGGAGCAACACAGAGCGAGGGCCTTGAAGACTCTTCAGGAGAAGGAGAAACTCATAGCCGAATTTAGAAACAATTCGAACGCCGGCTCCGTCGACGAAACCACACTCATGGAATTGAATCAATTGAGGTAAACTAGCAGGTTGCAGCCTTTGAGGGAGGACACTCCATATGAAACGCCAAATTTTAGTCGATTTTCATGATTGGGGGGGTAAGGAATGTATACAATGGCGGCCAACTAATTAAGGGGTTAGGTCACAGTAACGGGTATAAAATCATGTGCGAATTTAATCATTTTTTTTCGTATGAAAAAGTGATTCACTCATAAAATTTATTACATATCTATTTAGTATGAGTATCAAGCTGTTAGAATTTTTTTTCGACATACAAACGACTGCTAATATTTTTTTTGTTATCTTTTTTTAAGCGCTCGGCGGCGTGACATTTAGCATCCACAATTTTTTACCTAGAACAAAAAACAAAAATTCTCGTCAATCTACATTAGAATTCATAGAGAAGTACGTACGGAATTTGAAAAGTATTGTTTTATTCAAAAGGTGTAGGTATTTGAACTTGAGAAATGAATTTTAAGTGAAAAATTTCGTTATAACTGCTCAAAAACTGCTCATAAAATGAAAAGTTTTCGATTAATCAGAAATTCCGTACGTACGTCTCTGCCAAATGCAATTAGGAACAAACCTTTTAACGGAGACTTTGTCCTTGGAGTGCCATATTTCAGGTGCTTAGATTTTATTTTTTTTAAAAGGAAACGAGTAAAGCTTTTTGAGTGCGGTTTTTTTCTTGCTTTTATTCATGATATACAGAACGTTAAAATTTTTTTTTTTGAATAAAAAACCAAAATGGCGGCCGTTGCAGCTCCGCGAAAACAGGTCCTCAAATCGCGGGACGTAAACGGCTGATATCACTGCCCCCTCTTTGTTGATCTGACACACAAATTCAAAGCATATTATCAATCTGTGACCCTTTGGTCATGGAATGACGGATGGGTTTTTCGTTTAGTACAAATTTCGGAAAATGGCGGCAATTTAAAAAAAAATCGAATTTTCGCGTTTTTTTTCGCATAAAAAGATAAATAATAAATGCAAAAATGTATCTATCGAAAAAACGATCCGTCATTCCGTGAAGACATATTTTCTGAGTATGCTCTCCAAATTTCAGGTCGATATGTTAATTACAGCGGTCAGGAGAATGTCAGCTATTTTAAAAAAGGTGTTTTCGAGAAAAACGCGTTTAAAATTTTGTAATGTGTTTACACAAATGTGTTTATAATTACCGCTAATCGGCAATGCCTGGTCCATAGGGCATCCCTCCTCTTCTTCCAGCTGCTCATGTTGAGTCGCTAACATCTCCCGGTGCTCAATCCGGGGCAAAGTCTCCCTTAAATTTGAAGTAAATCGAGTGAAAATTGTCGAACTTATTTGTCACGCCAATTGGAAAAAAGCTGTTTCGAGAAGTTTCGAGTGGTCGGCCATTGTGTACATCGAAAAAAAAAAATATATATATATATATATATTCTAACAGCTTGATATTCATACTAAATAGATGTGCAATTAATTTTATGAGTGAATCACTTTTCCATACGAAAAAAATTGTTAAATTCGCAGATGATTTTATACCCGTTACTGTGGCCTAAGGCCTTAAACATATGACGGCGTCTATAAAAACATATTTTGAAAAAGTGTTTCAAATAATTTTAGAGTTTTTGTTGGCAGGAAAGTTTCGCAGTCTTATCGTTAATGAATAGTCAACACTACGCAAATAATAGATTACAGAGACGTCATCAAATAGCGTGACATGAGGCGAACCTTTATTCGTACCTGCAATGAGCGGTCTTGAGGTATTCCTTTCACGAACCCAAATATTTTACACTTAACTGATTTTCGTCTATAACGAAGTAAAAATACATGGCAGTATACTGGTCAAATTTCAAGCCGAGTTACCGAACCTTTAACGGCGGGGTAAAGTTAATTCGGCGAAAAAAAGGCATGTTTTTAAGATTTTTTTTTTTTTTTGGCGTAACGAATAGTGTTCGTTTATTGAAAAATTTACATATAATAAAGTAACATTTGAACAACATTCTCCTAAATTTACATTGCAAAATATTCAAAATTGAGCGAGTGAAAATTAAACTCCGGAGGCGCCTCGAAAAAAAGTTGGTTTGCGGTGTGCACCATAACTCACAACAGAATCATTTGAAACAAAAAAATCAAAATGCATTTGTTAAAGGAGATGTTTCTCGAGGTAATGACGGGAGGATTTTTTTTTTTTTTTTTTTTCGATTTTTCGATTTTTCGTAGCACTTGGGAGCCAAAAACCCGATTTTCGCTAAAAAAAATCGGCTAATTTGTTGTTGAAAAATTGGTAATTATTAAAAAAAAAAAACAAAAAAGCTCTCGACAATACCTGGTGAATTATGTGAAGAAGTACTGTGCAAAATTTCAAAGCGATTGGTCCAGTAGATTTTGAGTTATCGTGCACACGGACTTCAAATATGAAGTCTCAGAAAAACGGTTTGAAAAACGCAGAAGAGAAGAGAACGGCATGGAGCAATAGACGCTCAAATACTCATAACTTCGTCAATTCTACTCCGATCGACTTGAAATTTTAACACAATATTCTTGATATATTATGCATTCATTTAAAAAATTTAAAAAAAATGAAAAAAAATTTTAATACTTTACCCCGCCCTTAACGAAAAATTACGACCCTAAAAATGGTCTCCTTTATACGGCGCTTTATGGAGATGTCATGCTGGCCACACTTTTATCTAATAATTTATACACTAAACAACTCTAGATGCCTGATATAAACTGCTCATGGGTGTAAAAAAGTCTAAAGATTCCGTAACGACAATAAAAACTGAGAGTCACCGAATTTTTAAAGAAAATATCAATGTTAAAATTTGGAAAAATGTGACTAGCAGAGGAATTTTCGTAGCCGTGACGTTTAAAAAAATGCCTCGATCTAATAAATTTTCGCGAAATTTTTTATTCCTGTTTATCGTTGTGTATAATAATCCATTGTAACTTATTTTCTTTTTATGAAGCGCCATTGTAATTCACCGTTGATTCAGAAGGGCCCTGCTTATGCCCCCACAAAATACGGCCCTCCGCGAAAGGAATACCTTAAGAACCTGGCCGCCACTGTATATCTCTTCCGGGTCATAGGTACTTTTTATTACATAATTGTAGTTTTCAAAACGATTTTTGTTGGTGGAAAAAAGTTAAAAATGGCGGAGATGTAACCAGTCGCCGCGAAGCTGTCCGGAAGAGAGGCCGAATGCGGTGTACACTCCGACACCTCGTAGGATTATCTGAAACGGTCTGCGCAAAAAATTCATTAGTATATACTTGTGGTCACTTGATGAACCATTAATGTTGGAAGGATAACCATAATTTGCTAAAGGGGCGGCCTTAGGACAAAAAAGTTGATTTTTTCGCAAATAATTTCAAACTTTGACCCAGCCAAAAATATGTTTATTTCGATAATTTTTCGTCGGGCTTAGATTCATCAACGACACATAAGTATCATCAAAACGTGTGCCAAATATGAGCTTGATCGGTCAAATAGTTTTCGAGTAATCGTGTACATCGATTTTCAACTTATTGAATAAAAAAGCTTCGAGATAATCGCGTTTAAGGTTTCGGCAAGGGAAAACCGTATGATTCGGTGACTCACCGACTATTTAGCTATTCCAGCACCATATAATAGTTCTTCAGCTTCCTTCTAATACTATATTTCTATGGGTATAGAAGCTTTTCTGACAGCTGTTATTGAATAGACGACTCACCTCTCCACATGGTGCCTATACCTGCACGTAGGCTCCAAATAGAGCAGAAGCGAGTCACGATCAGTGGCTCTCGGAACGTCATTTTTGAGAATTGACCAAAATCACTAACTACATCGTGCTATACAGGTTCCAAACTATAAATTTAGGCAATAAAAAAATCCATTTCTTTAAAGGAGTTTCGATACTAAAATCGAAATGCTTGTAGACGATTGAAATTCACATCACCGTGAGATTAATTTAGGATGCATTAACTGTCCAAAAATTAATCCGTTTCACCACATAGTTTCGGAGATTTTTAAGGTTCAAGTTGAGTTTTGTTCGAGTACTATTAATGAACCAAGTGGAGAAACTGCTGTATTTTTTAACACGACATTCCTGACGCTAATCGCAGTTTGTTCAGTTTTTTTTTTTTTTTTTAATTTTAATCGCAGAATTATTTTAATTCTTACATCCCTATAACTAGTGTTTACGAAGTGCCACGTGCCATGAAGGTTCAACTTGAACTCATCCATTCGGTAATACACGTGGCACTTCGTAAACTCTAGTTATAGGGCTGTAGTGGTTAACATAATGCTCTGATTGAAATTTGAAAAACTGAACAATCTGTGACTAGTGTTAAAAAATTAAGCGGTTTCCGCACTTGGTTCATTAATAATACTCGAACAAAACTCAACTTGAATCTTCAAAATCTTCTAAACTACGCAACGTATTAATTTTTGAACAGTTAATGCATCCTAAATTAAGGGAAGATATACACCTAGGAGCCAGAAAAAAAAGCTCTTTTTGTGAATTTTTTCAAGGAAAACTATTTGAAATTTCGGATTGGGGTTTTAATTATCTAAAACTATATACATTCAAAAATATGTTTAATTTTCTTTATTTGAAAATATCAAAAATATAAGTACAAGGATATTGTATTATCCTTGGAGCGTCGTAAAAAAATCTGCGTATACGGTACCCACTGGCGTTTTTTCAAAAATCATCTGAAAAAAAAACCAAAAAGATTATTAAATTAGATACCATAATCTAGTACTTGTCATATCCGATTTTGAAAATACCAATTTATGACAAAATGGCGGACGTTTGAACATAAATAGTGATTTTTGGGCCAAAAATTAGTTATTATTTTGCCTATAAAACAAAAACTAAGTAACGGAAAAAAATCCTATGACAAGTACTAGATAATGGTGTATAGAATAACCACAGAAAACCTCAAGGCAATCGGTTCATTGGTTTTCGAGAAATTTTGGGTACCGATTTGAAAAACGTGGTTTTGAGAAAAACGCGTTTGAAAATTTGGGAATGAATAAATCATGAAATTTGTCAACTTACACGGAATCATCGATACCAGCCCCATAGTGTAGGTTTTCTACGGTCGACGGAATGTTCATAGCTTCTAAATCCTCGACCCTGACCATTTAGGTGTATATCTTTCCTTAAGGTAGTACGTGCGCGAACCTCCTCATTAGAAAAAAAGTTGATTTTTTTTAATGCTGTAGTAGAAACATGAAAAATGACATCCGCGAAAACTCTGCAGGCCTTACCGGCTAAATACAATAGAAATTAATTCACGAAATCAACGCATTTAACCCGCACCATATAGGGAATCCGTGCGGATCGAACTTTGGAACGGAAATAATAATATTTGCCGGTCAGATCAGAGCTATGCGAAAAGCGACGAATAACACGAAAACTGTCGCGGTCACGTATGCTCCATAATAAATATAGGTTACGGGACATTTCGAGCAGATATCATCGATTTAATCGACTCATTTTTGCGTTCGCTTGCCGTTTCTGCCATCTCTCTTGCTAGAATATGCACATTGCACATACACTACAACACACGATTACACATACGGTAAACAAACACATGCTTGACATGTATCGAAAGCACCTGAATACAGCGTTGCCACGGATATTGCCAGAATTATGAAATGGCGGCCTGTGACAACTCAAGTCAAATCTGATTGCGATTTTACTTCACTTACCAAACTATAATACATACAGTTATTACATGCACTTCTCAAATAATTATTTTCTGTATCATGTTTATTATTATACCCAAATACATTATATTTTGCTTTTTTCAGATTCAATAATTTATAGATTTTCTGTTGACTAGTCAATCCGCTAGTACTACCTTAATCTCTCGGTAATATGAATTTCAATCGTCTACAAGCATTTCGATTTTGGTGTCGAAACTCCTTCAGCCTCTATATGGAGTGCGATCATTAAGGGATCATCAAGTGCAGGGATCAAGTACCGCGCGAAGCTGCCTCGGTTCTAGCCCCGACTAGTCTGGACGCGGCTGATAACTTTGCCATCGTACGAATAAGTGAGCGCAGTGTCGAATTGTTGCAGACAAGAGTGCGAAGTATCGAGGGAGGAGAATCAACAGGTGCGCGAGCAACTGCGCCTATCCCGGGAGGAATTGATAAACATGGAACTGAAGGTTGAAGAGGCGAGTCGCAGGACAATGGAAGCGACGAGAGAGGCCCACGAGATCATTGCAGTGGAGCGTCGAAAGCGAATAGAAGCGGAGGAAGACGCGCGCGCGCAATTGGAGGTATTATCTCCTCCCAGTGTCCTCATTCGACACATTCCTCCATCCTGATAATGCGATCGATGCTATTTCCTTGTCCCCTCGCGATTTTTCCCTTCTTTTACTCGTTTCGTTCGTGCGATTCCATTTTTTTTAAAACACGCCTGCCCTTTGCCCCCGACAGGGAGTAAGAAGCTTGAGGAACGAATTGGAGCTGCAGCTGAGCAATTGGTCGACGAAATGCCGCAAACAGGAGACCGAGATAACGCGACTGCGATCGAGGCTCTCGGCGGCTTCGACGCCATCGAGCGCCGTCGAGTCGAGACTCGCGAGCCTCACGCAGACCTTGGTCTCCAAGCAACAAGCTCTCGAGTGCTTGACCACCGAGAAAAACGCTCTGAGATTGCAACTCGAAAAGATAGAGGTAAGTCTAGAAGAAAAAAAAACCAAAAAAAGTAAGATTAATCGGGGCATCCCGCTTTCCAAGTTTTCTTAGAGTGAAATTAATTTTATAAACGATCACAAAGCCTCTACATAGATGAGTCTCCCCGTTATTCAATTATCGGGAGTACAAATAAGTCTCCGCCGTTTTTTTTTTATATAAAAAATCGGGCATTTATTGTGAAAGAACGGTACTTTATGTTCTATTTAAAGTATTTTCCATCGCTAGCCACTACTTTTTCCCATCTTACTGGCAGCACATGGATACCACGTCGGAAAAACACTTTCATCTTTTGAGGCTATCCACAAATCGACCCAATTTTTGGTATCTTCATATGATGTGAAGTGCTGCTCAGACAGGCCGTGCGTCATCAATCGAAATAAATGATAGTCAGAGGGAGAGCAATGTCTGGCGAATACGGCGGGTGGGGTAAAACTTCTCAATTGAGGATTTCCAAGTAGGTTTTGACTGGCGCCGCAACATGTGGACGAGCATTATGATGCAGGAGAATAATTTTGTCGTGTCCGGAGTAGTAGTGGGCGCGCTTTTCCTTGAGTGCTCGGCTCAATTTAATCAATTGTGTTCGGTAGAGAGCCCCAGTAATGGTTTCGTTCGGTTTGAGCAAATCATAAAACACGACACCAAGCTGATCCCACCAAAAACACAACGTGAGTTTTTTTCCATGATTACAGTCCGACCTCCGAATAAGAATCCCGGCAATAAGAAACTTTCCCCAGTTTCTCATTCGAGCGCTCCCCCCACTCCGACTCGAACTCCGAGCTCGAGAATTTTGTGCGCGAAACCTCTGGTTAAGAAACCAGCCTGGGAGAGATTATTCGGGCAAAATAGAGTGAACGTTGTAGTGTAAATTGATGTGTGCACGCGTGCGTGAGTATGTGTGTGTGCGCGTGTGAATGTAACAAAAAATCTACAAGTTTATTAGACATTTTTTGTATCCCTGACAGATCGTGACACCGTAATTCTTCGGTGTTGAGTGTCACGTGTTGGGTGTCAAATTACAATTTTAACACGGAAAAAATTTGGTGTCGACACCTATCTGAACGAGGCTGTTTTGGGTCTTGACACCCCCAAAAAAACGGTGTCGACACTGGTTTGAGTGTTGACACCCAAAAAACGGTGTTGACACTGATCTAGACAGAGGCTGTTTTCGGTGTCGACACCTAAATAATTTAGTATTGACACTATATTCGTGCACGTGCATGTATTCCGTGTCGTTATGGCTTTTTTAAGTGTCAACTCCAAAATTCTGAAAAATTACAGTGCACACTCCTTCCTACATACAATGAATACAAGCATATGTATGTCCAACTTATTTTTCAGTTCATTTATGAACTTATCTTTCAGTGAATTAATTAACTGCAAAATAAGTTGGGCATACATATGCTTGTATTCATTGTATGGAGGAAGGAGTGTGCACTGTAATTTTTGCCGAATTTCGGTGTGGACACTCAAAAAAGCCATAAGGACATGGAATTCATGCACGTGCACGAATATGGTGTCAACGCTAAATTATTTAGGTGTCGACACCCAAAACAGCCTCGGTCCAGATCAGTGTTAAAACCGTTTTTTTTTTTTGGTGTTGACACCCAAATTAGTGTCAACACCGTTTTTTTTTATTGTCGACACCCAAATCAGTGTTGACACCTTTCTTTTGGTGTCGGCATCCAAAACAGCGTGCGTCCAGATCAGTGTCAACACCGTTTTTTTTTTTTTATCGACACCCAAAATAGTGTCGACATCGTTTTGTTGGGTGTCAAATGTTAATTTGACACCCATCGCTTGGGTGTTGCGATCTGTCAGGGATTCATTAAAAAGATACATATACGTGTGGACAATATTTTCGAGAGCCTCGAACTCTGCCATTGAAGATGAATCCTCAGAGATATTGACTTATTCTTTTATATAAATGGGATAAAACAATATGGACATAAAGCTCTTTGTCTAAATTATCACCTTGTGGCGCAGATTCTGTAATATTTTCTTCGACTTGTATACTACAGTCTGATCTCTTACGCTTCTTTACAGTTTCGGTCATTTTATGACAGTTAATAGTAATTCAGATACAGTAGTACACAATAATATTCAATAGTATGTGTATTAACGTGAAACAAAAATTCGCTAAATAAATGTCCACGCGCAGTCGAAAACGTTTTTGCATGGGTGATGTGGACGCTAAGTTGCAACTCGTTCGAGCGAGTTTCTTGTTGAGAGGATCGCATGCGAAAAAGAGTGAGGGAGATAGACAGAGGTAGTGAGCGCGGAGCGCGCGCCTGGTGGGAATATGCGATATATAAGAAAAAATCTTCCCCTTGGGGGCTTTTGGTTTCTTATTCGGAGGTCGGACTGTATTCTGCTTGGCTGTCGATGTTGAAGTATGGCCAGGTGGTCCCCATGATTCCCTCTTCTTTGGGTTATCGTAGTGGATCCATTTTTCATCACCAGAGACTATACGATGCAAAAAACCCTTCCGCCTATGCCTGGCAAGTAGCATTTCACATGTGCAAAATCGGCGTTCAACGTTTCTCGGCTTCAGTTCATATGGAACCCAATTTCCTTGCTTTTCGATCATTCCCGACGATTTTAAACAATGTGAAATTGCTTGTTGAGTCACCCTAATGTAAGTGCAAGTTCTTCTTGCGTTTGGCATGAATTCTTAAACTTTTGAAACCACTCAAGACAACTTCTCTCACTTAAAGCAGCCTCACCATATGCTTCTACAAGCAATCGATGCGCCTCAGTTGCAGATTTCTTCAAATTGAAGAAGTAAATGAAAAGTTCTCGCCAATGACGCTTATGCGGCTCAAAACTCGACATTTCGCACGAAAAAAATGATGTCATGCTGATACAAAATCGCTAATATTTCAAGGTCATGGTCTTGCCAGATGTCCGACCTTACGATATGACGTTTTACATCCGACAATTTCAACCATAACCTCCTGGTGGGGCCATCTTTTGCCAAACGGCGGAGACTTATTTGTACTCCCAATACAAATAGAACAGCGTATAGTTTAGTTCTTTATTTTAACATATACGCTTACGGATTTTAACCCCCCCCCCCCCCCCCCCCCCCGTGCATTGATTACCTTTATATATGTTTCCTTGTTTAAGGTTCCGTACCCAAAGGGCAGAACAGAGCCCTATTCTGCCGCCATATGGAAGAAGGCGGCATCTACAACAAAAAAATCGAAAATGCGTTTTTGATACCATTGGAATCAGTACGAAATATCGTTCTGTATAGAAAAACGTATTTTCGATTTTTTTGTAGATCCCGCCTTCTTCCATGTGACGGTAGTATTGCTGTCACTCTGCTGTCTGTCCGGCTGTATGTTCCAGGTCTCTATCTCGTAAACGGCCTGAGCTACAGACCTGTAATTTGGCGATATTGTGTAGAATGTTGACCGAAAATAGAATATTGCATTAGAAATTCAGTTAAGTTACTTTTCTTGGGTGGTTCCAGACATGAAAAAGGAGCAGAAAAGGTTCCTTACCCTGGCATGTGGGATGTCATTGTACTCAAGTAAACTGCTTGAGTAGAGTACTCTCATTGTACTCAAGTAAAAGCTCATTGAGTAGAGTACAAATATATTTTTCTTTCTTTTTTATCTTCAAAAATAAAGAAATTCAAGTTGTCAGTTTTAGACCATTTTTGTTACGGGGTCTATCTCGAAAACTAAACTCGTTAGGAATTTCTGTGTATTATGTACCATATGCTGTAAACAACATATACTGAAAACGCCAATTCCTAATGTTGTATATATAATTATTTATTGTATACATAATACACTAAATTTATAATTAAAATATATAAAATTATTGTTATTTAAATATTTAAAATACCAAATGACTTATTTTTGAAGTCGGTGCCAGCCAAGAACGAGAGATTGACGTTACGGAAGAAACGAGATTGCAAATTAAAAAAATTACTATATCGTATATTTTATTTATTTTTCTTCGCCTCCTCTTTTTCTGCGAAAACCTGACAATATTGGCAATTGGCCGGTACCGATTTCATAGATAAGTAATTTGGTATTGTAAATATTTAAATAACAATAATTTTATCATTTCTTGATTAGCTGACAGTAGGAGTATACAAAGCTTTCTTTAGCTATCATCACCCCATATGGTTTCAGTTTAGTACTACCTAAGAGCTAAGACTGAAAAAAGCAAAACGTAATTAAATATTTCGTTAAAAAAAGTTAATCGGTCATATGTACGGAACCCTAATAGATCGAGGCCCGACTCCCACTTTCCCGTTTTGTTTGTTGACATTTGTCTTTTGTTCTTTATTCCTTTATGATTCCTTTCTCAACGTGCATTCGAAGGCTCTGACCTGCTTGCACAGTTCTTTGATCGGTGTCCCTTTCGTTTCTTTGATAATTTTTCCTTTTCGTACCTCCCTCTTGTACCCTCTTCGCCACCTCTCCAAACCACTTACCACTTCCTTGTTCATTTTTTTTGTTTATTTTTCCGCATTCAAGTATGCGTCCCAAACTTTTTTCTCCCTTCCTACAATACCGGCATAGAATCTCTGCGTGTCCCCTTTAACCTCCTTTTCCTACGAGGGTGGGGTGAAAAGTTTCCGGCCTGACCAAGAAAAACGATGTTTTAAAATTGTTTTTGCTTTATTTTTCAACATAATCTCCATCAACACTGATACATTTCTCATAACGGTGTTCTAATTTAGTTATACCAGTTTTAAACGTAGATTCGTCAAGCTCCTCAAAATACTGACTTACAGCTTCGATAACTTCTTCGTTGCTCTTAAATCTTTTTCCGCCAAGCCATTTTTTAAGGTTAGGAAACAGGTAATAGTCGCTGGGGGCTAAGTTTGGAGAGTAGGGAGGATGCGGCATCAATTCAAACTTCAATTCGTGGATTTTGGACATGGCAACAATCGACGAATGCGCTGGTGCATTATCGTGATGAAACAAAACTTTTTTCTTCGCCAAATGAGGTCGTTTAATTTGCACCTCGTGCTTCAAACGTTGCAATAACTCTGCGTAGTATTGACCAGTGATAGTCTTACCCTGTTCAAGGTAATCCATGTATATAATTCCTCTCGTATCCCAAAAAACAGTAGCCATAACCTTGTTTGCCGATAAAATTGTTTTTGCCTTCTTTGGGGTTGGTTCCCCTTTTCCAACCCATTGTTTTGACTGTTCTTTATTTTCAGGAGTATAGTTGTGGACCCATGTCTCATCAACAGTTATGAATCGACGCAAAAATTCGTTTGGATTACGCCTATACAGCGCCAAATTGTCAGTAGAAATGGTTTTTCGAAGCAGTTTTTGGTCGAGCGTTAGCAAACGCGGCACCCACCTTCCACACAGCTTTTCCATGTTCAAATGGTTGTGCAAAATATTTCGCACACGTTGAGCTGACATCCTACAGGTCTCGGCTATCTCACGCACTTTCAACCTGCGGTCTTCCAACACTATTTTATGGATTTTTTCAATCATCTCTGAAGTTGTGACTTCAACGGGCCGTCCTAGGCGAGGCTCGTCAGAGGTGCTCACACGACCCATTTTAAATTCAGAAACCCACTGCTTATTAATAGTTGATTATGATGGGGAGGAGTCTCCTAGTGCTGAATCCATCTCTTCTTTTATTTGTTTTGGTGTAAAACCTTTCAAATGGAAGTATTTGATGACAGCACGTTTTTCCAATATTTCCATTTTTACGAAAACAACGGAAGCGTCTCGCGCAATGTGCTCTCAAACGTAAACTAACGTAGCGATTGGGCTGAAACTGTACATACAAGCTCGGTAGGAATGGTACTTTAGGACGCCGCTCCAAAACTAGACCTAGTGGCACCATCTCTTGGTCAGGCCGGAAACTTTTCACCCCACCCTCGTATATTCTCGCATCTTAACCTCGCCCATGTCTCTTCAGTTCTTCCCTCTATGCTTCTTCTTCTCTATACTCTTCCATTTCTATACGTTGTTTTCGATTTTTGTACTCCCTACAATACGTCAAACTCTTAATTTTGTTCCAGTCTTAATGTATTTTCTCGGTTTTTATTCGTATACCTATTTCGATTATTTTTCTTACTCCCTCCATATCTTCGTCTCTTATCCTTTGCCATATTGCTCCCACGCCTACCTTCTCCACTGCGCCCTTCATTTCCAGTCCCCATTTGGATGGGTTTGCATTTAATATAGCTCTGGCTTCTTCTTTCAAATACTTTTTCAGCCACCTATCTTTCGGCATTTTCATTATCTCACATAGGTAGTTTGCTGCTCCTGTCCATTCTAGAACAGTATATTAAGATCGATTTTCGAAACTACAATAAAACGGGGGTGCAAAAAATGACTTTTTCTGAAGAAAAATTTAACTAATTAACCGATTCAAAAATTAAGCCGGGCTTTTAAGACACAAAATGTCCTATTCGAAAATATCATCACTGCGGGCTTTCGTAAGGTATATTCACAGCACAATAATGTGTCAATTTCTAGAGATGCAGAAATGGGGAAAAGGAAAGTCATAGTTACGAAAAAGATTTCACAAGTATCAGTCATACCTATATTTTTTAATAATGGATCCGTCACATTTTATCATACTCGTACGGTAGAGCGTCGATTATCCGAATTAATTGGGACCGGGCGCTTAGCGGATAATTGAAAATTTGGACAACTGAAGAGCAATTTTCCGTGGGCGGAAAAAACCTTCTTTCAATATGATAAAATATATATATATATATATTTAAAAATACAATGAACATTAATATGTTAATAATACAAGTGAATTTTTGGTGGATTGCAAATAAACATTGTATCATTTAATGATATAGAAGGAAATTAAATATGTATTGAAAAATAATCAACATTCGTACATCTTTGAGTTCTTATCTATTTATTTTTGGAAAAGTCGACGATTTTCTTCTGCTTCACAACGGAAGCTCATTGCCAAATCTCGAAATGCTCGAAAATCTCGAATAATCGAATAACTGAGCATTCGGATGAACAAAATTATTGTTTAGAAAATCGATATTTTGGATAAACCAAATCGCCATTCGGATAACTGACGTTCGGACAATCGACGCTCCACTGTATTTCTTTTTAATTTATGGTTTCGTCATATTTGATTATACTTATATTTTTTGAATCTGCCATACTGAATCTGTTTCACCTCTACGATGTCCTTCCTCTTTACGTGCCCACCTTATTTCCCCTCACTTTATCAGCCCCCTCTAGAGCTGATTCAATCTCTAAAGGGAACACGGTGGGCAAAAATTCTCAGTTACGTGCTCGTAAATTTAAGGGGTCTTCTCACTTTAAACGCTAAAAAAGCTATTATGAATTTCTTTGATAGATTTATATTATAGATATTGATATAAAAGTTGTTACACTTAATAAAAACACTTTCATAATACATAAAAATAATTTTTTTATGTATTTATATAAGGGGGCGTCCATTAATTACGTGAGGCGTTTAGGGGGGGGGGGGGGGGGGTCGAGCGAAATCTCACCCAATCTCAAGTGAAGGAGAGGGGGGCTTCGGCAAATATCACGTAATTTTTTTCCGCAAGAAACAGTGTAAAATTGCGAGAAAACTGGGTTAAATTAAATAAGAAATGTTTATCCACTAAAATATACTCTCTTAAAATAAATGATACTATTCAGTGAAATTCACGAATTGAATCAGTAAACAGAATATGTATGCGCGTGAGTGCGTGCACCGATTGAATCAGCGAAATCCACTGATTCAACCAGTAAAATTTTCATTCACTGGTTTGAATCAGTGAAATCCCACTAATTGATTTTCAGAAAGTAGCACAGTAGCTTCTCAATTGTTTAGCCGCTACCGGCTAGCGAACTCGTTGAACGCTGCGGCGTACAAGCCGAGAGGCAGCGACGCATGGACAGGTCCTGACTTATTCATCATGCACCAGCTGCACCAGCGCGCAAAGTGCAACTCTCGCGGATTGTCACACGTCAAGCTACTGAGCTTCTGTGTGCAAGCGATAATGGTTTAGAGTGGCTAAATCAGAGCGAGGTTGAAGGAGCGGACGATTTTACTGAAAATTACACGGACATGTTGGTTCCAGTAGTCACTCTTGAGATCATACATGAGTCTCCGTGGGTTGAATTGGAATGAATATTCTCTTACGAATTTTAGTAGTTCTTACTTAAGTATTTTATTATTCGATTTTCTGACTGTGATTCTAGACTACCTTTTAAAAATCTTAAACGTTAGTCGTAACTAATCTTAAATAAAAAGAATTAATCAAATTGTTTTTTTTTTTCTTTTTTTTTAATAAACCCAACGTAGTCAAACAGATTAACTTATTTAGATTAAACACGGAAAATAAATTGTAGTAGGAGCAACTGCGGTTGTAGTTCCATTTACTCCACCATGTAAAGTAGTAGGGAGAGTCTCCCTCTACTTTACATGGTGGAGTAAATGGTTAGAATGATTAGAATTGCAATTTATTTTCCGTGAACGTATGCATTTTGAAAAATATCACGTGCGATTAGGGGAGGGTGGAGGGGGTCGAGCAAAAACTCACGACATCTCACCAGGGTAGGGGGGGGGGGGTCGAAAAATCGCCAAAATCACCTCACGTAATTAATGGATGCCCCCTAATCCAAACGAACTTTAAACGTGTTTTTCTCGAAACAACCTTTTTCGACAGCTTGTTGATAAAATCTTCGAAACCACTGAACTGATCCTTATGAAATTTTAACTACATATTCTTTACAACTATAGCTGTAGCGTATATCAAGGATTTTTTTAAACTTTGATATTTACTTTTTTTTGCCAAAAACAGTGAAAAAACACGTTTCGGTAAAACTATAGACTCACGGCTCCAGCCGAAAATCGGTGCAAATTTTTTTTGGAGTATTGTTATGGACCAAAAACGATGTTACATGTTGAATTAAGGTGGGGGAAGCCCTAATATGAAAAAAAAAACTTTTAAAAGTTATTTCCCGCTGCAATACCCCGTGATTTGGCAAAAATTTGACGCTTTCTTTTCGGGATTGAAATTTTACGATTGCTTCGGTAAGAAATATCGTACACCCGTCGCACATGATTTCCATTGATATACTAATATTTCGAAGTTCGTTCAAAATACACTTACCCTTTCACTCTGTTTACCTTACCTTGTTTAAGTTGCATCAATTCAATTTGCTTCGTGCGAGTATACGGGTGTGCGTATGTGAGTGTGTGTTTATAAAGCGATATTTTGTCCCTCGTTTCCGCAAACTTCAAAATCCCATAATTTATGGAATTAATAAAAAAATGTCGACCTCCCCCAATTGGATATCAATGGTGATGATATTAAAAAGGCGATCATGGCAACAAAAAAAAAATGTTTGGCATTGAAATTGGTCTGAAGCCGTGATTCTATAGTTTTACCCACATTTTTTTGTTTTTTTTTTCGAAAAATGTCCGCCATTTTGTTATTTTTGCATATATCAAAAATCGTATAATATGCGCTATAGCCATTAACATACTGAATCTAAAACCGTTTTATTTTTTTTGTTTCGGATGATCCATCTCCGACATTTCATCAACAGCGCAGACCTATAATTTTTTTAGGCCATTTTTAAACTACCATTTTCGACTATAAATAGTGACTTAAATAAATACAATTTAAAAAAAAGTGTATTTCGAAAGTGTATTTATTAAGTGTGATCACTTTTATATCAAAATCTATAATATAAACCTATCAAAAAAATGCATGAGAATGGCCTGTTTTTAACGTCTAAAGTGAAAAGACCCCTTAACGACGTTTTCTCTTGCTCTCTTGTCTCAATTCACGTTCCGTTTCGACAGCAAGAGTATCGAAAGTTATTGGCGAGCACGAGGAAGAATGGCTACAACAGCGTGAACGACACCGACGACGCTAAAGCACAAGTGCCGACGTTCCTCATTGAGAGTCCATTCGACACTGGAGTGACACGACGAGTCAAACGGGCGTACTCGACCCTCGACGCGATCAGCGTTCGAACCGGAGTATTTCTCCGTCGTTATCCACTCGCGAGAATCTTCGTCATTACTTACATGGTAAGACTCGGTAAATTCGTGAAATCCAGCCCTCAAGTTCAAGAGAAAGAAAAATTCTTCCCATTTGGGTTATTAAGGAATGGAAGAAAATCAACTGCAATGAGAGTAGAATGGGAGGAAATTACAGTGAGCGGAGAATTGAGAATTTGGAAAACGTCGCAGCGTAGAAGCATTTTTCCCCCCTGAAAACTCAAAATCTAAAATGTTTCATCGATTTTCGCGATGTTCCATTCTGCGGCACTAACATTTTTCGGAATGTTAAGCCTCTTAAGGGGTTAGGCTACTGTGACAACCCGAAAAACAGGATTATTTGAATAAATCTATTTTTGAAGAATAAGTAAGATGACTGAGAAATCGTTTGGACATTTATTTGTGTGTTCCTGAACAAAGTTGAGTACCAAATTTCATTAAAAAATATTCGTAATTAAAGAAGTTATAAACAATCTCGTGAAGGACCTTAGACCGTGAGGTCAACGGGGTACTTGATTTCGGCCATCCGGTTGACCTGTAACGAAAAAAAAGAGTTTTTTTTTTTTTACAATAAATAATATTGGTTTAGACTTGACCGGGCTTTTTCTGTTTTCGTGTTTCAAACGACAAAAAAAATTATTGAATTTTTAAATCGATTTGTCGGGAAAACATGATGAATTATTAATAACTAGTTAAAAAATTGTTAAGAAAACCGTCGGCCATGACTAAACTATTACACTGAATGAGTGTACCGAATTTCAAGACAACCCGTTCATGAGATATCGAGAAATCATGTACACCATTTTGAACAGAGTTGGGCGTAATTCTATTTATAAATACGAATACGAATTTATTCACATCGTGATTTTCATGTGAATATAAGTACAAATTTATTTATACTTCATTTATTTGCATTCACACGCATGCATACAAACACAATCGTATTCACAAATATTCTGAACATATTGGGTTGGTACAAAAATCTTGCAACACTTTTTTTTTAATTAAAATATTTTTCCTAATAATGAAGTTCGAGAACATTCGAGAATAGGAAATACAAGAATGGTCTAGAACCTTCCATGCCGCAGGATACATAAGCGAGTCAGATGTTCCGCGGAGTCAGTATGAGCAAAGATGGATCAACGTGCACTTCGAGCAACCGCATATTACGAATTCTTGCAAGGGCATTCTGTAAGAGCTGCAGCCCGTAATATGTGCAGTGCGTTCAAGGCTAATGTAGTTAATTATTCAACGGTCTCCCGATGGTATCAGCGTTTTCATTCTGGCGATATATCTTTTGAAGACAAACCTAGGTCCGGCAGGGAATCGATTGTGGACGATGAAGAACTGCGGGCACTTATAAAGGCAAAGCCTAATATGTCGTCACGAGAATTAGCCAACAAACTCAACTGCAGTCATCCTACTATCCTTCGACATTTACAAGAAATGGGATATAGGAAAGTTGATTCGTCTTGGATACCGCACAATCTCAGCGAATCAAACAAAGCAACACGCATGTCCATCTGTCTTTCACTCCTGCATCGTCCGCAATGAAAGGATTTTCTTCAAGAAATAGTCACTGGGGATGAAAGCTGGGTGTTGTATGTTAATCACACGCGCAAGCGTCAGTAGCTATCGAAAGGGGGAAAACCAGAACCGACCCCTAAACAGCCCCGTGAAATGAAGAAAGTTTTACTCTGTTGTTGGTGGGATTCTGAGGGCATGCTCTATTATGAATTTCTGCCAACCAACACCACAATACAGGCAGAGATTTATTCTGCACAACTGCAAAAGGTGGCTAAAATTATGAAACAGAAAAGGCGTAAACGTCTTCACGTTCGGCTTCTCCATGACAATGCTCGACCCCACGTCGCTGACACAAGAAACTATTTCGCAGCTAGGATGGGAAGTTCTACCACACCCACCGTATTCACCAGACTTAGCACCTACCGACTATCACCTGATTCGAGCTTTGATGAACTATTTACGGGATAAAAAATTTGATGATCTGTCAGATCTCAAAAATACATTGGACGACTTTCTTAATTCACGATCAAAAGAATTCTGGTCTGCGGGCGTGCAAAGTCTACCAGAGCGTTGGGCAAGAGTTGTAGATGCGGAGGGAGTCTACATTACTATAATCGTTTATTGTTAAAATAAAATATTTTTCTTTTTTACTCGTGTTGTGTATTGCAAGATTTTTGTACCAACCCAATACAAATAAATTCACAGAAAAAATTGTGAATCTTCACAAAAAATGTGAAAATTTACAAGAAATTTTGTGTATTAAAAAAAATTCACATCAAAATCTGTGAATGCAAATGTATTCACAAAAAAATGTAAATACAAAAAAAAACACAAAATAAGTTGTGAATTTTTTCGTATTTAAGACAAAATTTAAATCAAATTCACAATGATTAGATTAAAATTTACACCAAACGTGAGTTCTTACGTATTTTAAGAGAAAAAATTGCGTCAAGGCAAATAAATTTTTGCAAAAAAAGTTGTGAGTTTCAAATATTACATTATAAATATGAAAAAATTCACAAAATGAGTTGTGAATTTCCTTAAGTTGAAGAAAATTAAAATCGAATTCGCGACAATTATATAAAAATTTACACCACAAGTGAGTTCTTATGTATTTTGAGAGATAACATTGTGTTGAGGCAAAGAAATTTTCGTTTGGTGCAAAAATTTCTTTGCCTCGAGGCAATGTTTTCTCTCAAAATACGTACGAACTCACTAATGGTGTAAATTTTAATCTAATCATTGTGAATTTGATTTTAGTTTATCTTAAATACGAAAAAATTCACAACTTATTTTGTGAATTTTTTTGTATTGACATTTTTTTGTGAATGCAATTGCATTCGCAGATTTTGATGTAAATTTTTTTTAATTCACAGGATTTTTTGTAAATATTCACATTTTTTGTGGATAGTCACAATTTTTTCTGTGAATTTATTTGTATGTTCAGAATATTTGTGAATACAATACAATGTATGCATGCATGCGAATACAAATAAGTGAAGTATGAATAAATTTATATTTATATTCACATGAAAATCACGATGTGAATAAATTCGTATTCGTATTTATAAATAGAATTACGCCCAACTCTGATTTTGAAAAACATAGTTACGAGAAAATCGCGTTTAAGGGAGAACGAGCGCGCGCTCTTGGCTTCTATAGATTTTGTTCAAATTTTACCCAGACATTGTTCATATCATTATGCATGTTTGAGTGAAATTTCAGAACAGTCGACTATTTAGATTGGGAGATAATGGGTTTTAAAATTGCAAATTTTAACATTCCAGTGTCTGTATTGGCCGAAAGTCAGGTCACATAACTCGTTGTACTATTGTATTTATAAATTTTGACAAAAGTACGTTAAATTGTATGCAAACTAGTTAGGGAAAGAGTGAAAAAAGTTTGGATTGCCTTTACTATTCGGTTTTGCTAAAAGCGTTCAGTAAAGACAGAATAATGCTCCGTAAAAATATTTGTCCCCTATAATAAGAAGACATATGGCAACACCGCAGAACAGTATCGTTCAACATCTCGAGAAAAAAAATTATCGTGTTTCTAAAGTAAAAATCTTTTATCATAAAAAAATATTTGCGTTATGAATATTAATATTTTATATTGTTTATGTTATCTTCATTAATAAATAATAGCGTTGGTTAAGTAATAACTAATTAAAAACTTTAGTTCGATTAAAAATGACTTCCAAATGAAAATTTGTTTTGCAGTATTATTTTAAATATGCCGCGCAAACTTACGTCATTGGATACGTGGAACGATGCGGTGTTACCATATGTCTTCTTATTATAGGGGACAACAATTTTTTACGGAAAATTATTCTGTCGTAATTTCAATGCAGACCCTGCAGTGTTAAATGTTGCAGTTTGTAAACCCATTATCTCCCAATCTAAATAGTCGACTGTCCTGAAATTTCACTCAAACATGCGTAATGATATGAACAATCTTTGGTTAAAATTTGAAAAAAATCTATAGAAATCAACAGCGCGCGCTCGTCTACCTTAAGGGATCATCACAGTGTAACAGTTCGAAAAATAGCTGATTTTCGCGATTTTTTCGATCGTTAAAATACGCTAATCAGTCTGATCTTTTAAAGTCAACTCAAAGCACTCATAAAGAACAGAAAATACATTTTTAAACGTTCATTAAAAAAAAAAGTTTAACGGTGGAAAATGTCTTCGAAAAAAAAGGGATTCTCACGGTGTACACGGTTGTGGCCGTAAATATTATTTGAAACAAAATTTGTGAAAAGATTATTAATCAGCATGAAAGCCGCTACCTTGCTATGGAGGTTTTTTTAAATATCAACATTGACAAAATGGCGGCGGTTCGAAAAAAGTATCGAATTTATCCATTTTTACGAGTTTTTCGTTAAAAAAATATGAAAATTAAAAAAAAAATCTCCATAGCAAGATAATGGCGTGAAGAATTTTGTGTCAAAATTTGAGACGAATAGCTTGAAAACTTTTTCCTTGAAGGTGTACACCGTTTTGAAAAACATTTCGAGAAAAACGGGTCCGTCCGCGCCAGGTTTCACGTAGCTGGTCGAATCCTTTTTTCTGAGAAACGCCGTGGCAACCGGAATAAATCGAATTTCGCCCCAAAAATTCAACAGCACGTTTATAACCGTCTATACTACCGGACAATGCAAAAAAATCGTTTTTTTCTTCAAATTCTACACTGTCATGAACCCTTAACCATTTACTAGCAGCTCTATCGCTACAATCATAAGTTCACCTTCAAGCTGCGTTTCTTGCGCCATATGTTGGCCTTCCTCTTCAGTTTGGGTTGTCTCAAGCATCAGACGATTTTTTTTCCCCACTAGCCTAACCCCTTAAAATGTGAAGCGTTTCACCGCTTTTCAGTAAATTCGTTCGGGCCATTCCTGATCCAATATTCGCGAGAAAAGTTCAGCCAGCTGTCCGAAAAGCCGAAAAAAAATCGTCCTTTCCGACCATTCCGTGCGACTATCGAAATCTCGAGCGAATTATTCTTATATTTCCAGGCCGTGCTTCAATTGTGGGTTCTCGTCGTCCTCTTCTCTCAATCGCCAGAGGCTCACTGAAACATCGGCCCGCCGCCCAACTGTGCGCCGAGCTCCGACGTATATATATATATATATATATATATATATATATATATGTATAAAAGTAACACAAAGAACAGCAAGATTAGTTTTTTTTTCGATTGTATTTTTTATTGTACAAGAGTTTATTATTAATACTTCGAAGGTTCCGGCTGTGAATCCTGTCCACGTGACATCGTACAGGGAAGAGGGTGTGATACGCAATAAATAAATAAATTTCTAGTAAACGTTAAATATTACTACTATTATTATTTTGTTGTCATTATTACGATCTATGCGACTCGAGTAAGATTCAATAATTGAGGTTTTCAAAATCGAGATCACGCGTCACGTTAGGCGTCCAGGTCACGAAGATATGAAGAGCGAGCCCAATGGCGCTTAATTTTACTTTGTCATTCCTTCCTCGGTCGATCGATTCGAGTGAATTTTGTAAAAGTTCACGCCGTGAGAGGGCAATTTCGAGAATGATTTGCAACTTTGACACCGCCGTACATGCGTGTCTGCTTCGTTCTCTCGTCGACGACGACGCTACGAGCGTTTCTTCTTCTTTTGCTCGGCGCTTTTGATATGCAGAGGCCTAAGACTTAAATTCTAGGCTAATCACGAGAACTACGGGAACGCCGGGGCATTCTAGAATGTAAAAAAATCACTCTTGTCGAGAGGGAACGCGAAAGCGGCCATTTTTTCGTCGGCTTCAACGTTCGACCACCAGGTCTCGCCTGTCCAACTAACTCGTTCGAGACTTTTTGAGAGTCATCCGGCGGAATGATACAAAGCGTGAAATTTTCTCCACGCGTAAGAAATAAAAACGTCTCACTGGCGAACGTCGTTCTGGTTTTTAACATATTTTTGTCTGCTAGCTTAATGCGTTGTAGAAAAGTATATTCGTCTTCGCGCAATTTTGAATATACAAAAACTTCCGACCGACTGCTGCAAAAATAAGCTGCAGTAGAACAAAATGGCGTCAGAGCGATCGCGGCCATTGTGGACTCTGCTGGTTCCCACTTCTACCGGTAGGTTCGCTGGCTGCGGCGGTCGGAAAAAGTGAGACGGCAAGGACCGGGGGGGCTGGCACCTCCTATCCCTTACCGTGTGTAAAAATGCTACGCTTTTCGATCGCTTTATTTAGTTCTACTACCTCTCCCCGTGGCGCTAGTAGTCTTCTGAGAATTTCTTACTGCGCAGGCGCGCCGCCCGTACTACCGAATACACCACACTAAGGGGAGATATATACCTGGATGGTCGAGGTCGAGGATTTAGAAGCTATGAACATTCCGTCGCCCGTAGAAGACCTACACTATGGGCCTGGTATCGATGATTCCATGTAAGTTGACAAATTTCATGATTTATTCATTCCAAAATTTTCAAATGCGTTTTTCTCAAAACCACGTTTTTCAAATCGGTACCCAAAATTTCTCGAAAACCAATTAACCGATTGCCTTGAGGTTTTTTGTGGTTATTCTATACACCATTATCTAGTACTTGTCATATCTAATTTAATTCTAATTTAGTAATCGTTTTGGTTACTAAAATAATCTTTTTGGTTTTTTTTTTTCAGATGATTTTTGAAGAAACGCCAGTGGGTACCGTATACGCAGATTTTTTTACGACGCTCCAAGGATCATACAATATCCTTGTATATTTTTTATATTTTTAAATAAAGAAAATTAAACGTATTTTTGAATGTGTATACTTTGAGATAATTAAAACCCCAATCCGGAATTTCAAATAGCTTCCTTGAAAAAATTCACAAAAATGACCTTTTTTCCGGCTCCTAGGTGTATATCTCTCCTTAAATCATCAGTGTGTATTGTTGGTGGTATATGGGTATTGACCGATTATATGTGTGCGTGCGTACACATACATAGCTCTTGTGCGCGCATCAGGATTGTTCGAGAACTAGCGCTGCGAGTGGCAGAGTAGGACACTACAAACAGTGGACAATTCGCGTAGCAAAAATTCCAAAAGATGCCGGCCCCCTGGCAAGGACGCAAGACTGGTCGGATTTTCCCGTCATCAGGCCGGGCCAGCCGAGTGTAACCATCGGTTATACATGGCTCGCGTAATGTCCATCGCTTTTATTGTCAACCGCTGCCACGTGTGGCGCTAGTAGTCGTCTGCTCGATAACTATATATATGCCGTATGATCCGTGAACCAGCCGAACCCACCGAACGCGTATAATATTGTTGCATTCGAGTTGTGACAAAAATTTGATCAAGTCGCCTAGTCACAAACGCAACTATAAAACGCGTAAAACTCTCCAAATACTCCGAAAATGTTATTGGTCGCGTACGTTGGGTTCATCATTTTGATACGAACAAGTGCGCATGTGCATAATGATGCGCAATGAGACGTGCGCATCATCAAATGCGCATCATTATGCGCATGCGCAATCAAAATGATGAGACCCAACGAACACGACCATTATTGGTCGTGTTCGTTGGGTCTCATCATTTTGATACGAACAAGTGCGCATGTGCATAACGATGCGCAACGCGCAACTGCGCAATGAAACGTGCGCATCATTATGTGCATGCGCAATCAAAATGATGAGACCCAACGAACACGACCATTGTTATATCGAGTATAGAACGCGCATGCGTAAAAGAATCAGCACAGAGGACTACTAGCGCCACGAAGTGGACTGTAGGGAAATTAGACATCTCGTACAACACGCGAATAATGTATTGCCATAGGAATAGTACCCAGCGTCATGGGGGTGGGCCGGGCCCAACAAGCACCGTCATTAATGTCGCTTTACCGGCCTAATTTTCGCTGGACGCATAAATTGCCACTAGTGCGCATCGTCATCGATCTACTTTAACGCTAGGGGGCGCTACCCGCGATTCTGACTTGCTCACTCGCGCTGGACAACTCTCAATTCTCCGTAATCGGTCAACCTCTCCATTCTTCTTTTTTTCTTCTCGTCCCATTACCAAGTAACATTTCGAATACACGAGGACAGTTGATCGGAGGCTTCTCCTTCGTATACGTTAAATCGTAAATGCGATTTACCAATCTATAAAATACAAGTCTTTACAGTATTGCCGTAAATCGTGGATTATAATCACGAGATCCACATATCTTAAGTTACGTAACTACAAGAACGAATACACAGGATCGAAGAATAAAACTTTGTATATCGTTTCTTCGATAATACTTGGAGCGATCCGCCTTTGTTCCATAATCATGGGGGAAAAAGAAGAGACTTCTAACGTACCTGCGATTATCACACTATCGCGATCGACAGTTTAGTTCGAGGATCGACTTCATTGCTTTTCGGTTTTGTTTTTCTCTCTCTTTTTTTGATATTTTTCATACGAGCTATTCGTAGGGCTAGGGATTAGAATCTTCTTTTTCAACGTTATCTATCTATATCTACTTCTCTAGAATCATCGCATATATGCCTGTCCGTGCGTGGGTGTACGTTTGTGTACGCGTGTGTACGTTAATACATCACCAGGTAAATTCGATTCTCTTGCACCCCAACCCAAAAACACGAATTCACTTTGTGGGTGAAAAAAAAAACGGTATTCGTGTAAATGCGATTTGTTTTGCGTGTTTGGCGAAAAGGAGCGCAAACGACGCTCACGTGGGATCGAATTTCGCGATTTTTCGCATATCCCGGATGTGTGGCTCTCCAAAGCTTTCCCCGGCACATCGATCTGTGCATTTAAGGGGAGGTACCTGAGTAAACGGCGAGAAAAACAGGTAAACGTCGGGAATTTTTATCTCAAAAACTAATGTTTCGATTGGATCCGGGTTTTTTTCATTGGAAAATATATACGTTGAGGTATGTTTGGGAATTTTCTAAAAATAAATTCGTTGACTGGAAGCGATTCAAACGTGATTGCCTCGAAACATAGTTTTCAAAAAAATAGGTTTCTCGTTCGCCACGTAGGGGTTTTTCATTTGATCGAACCATTGCTTTTTTATGCAATGTGTATGCAATCCAAAATCGTCGGAAATTGCGAACGAAAAACGAATGTTAAATTAAAACGGTCGCGATTCCGTCAAAAATGAAAACTTTCAAGAAAATCCTACGTGGCGAACGAGAAAAAACTATCGAAGAATATTGTATCAAAATTTGGACAAAATCGGACAAGCCGTTTTCGAGATACATCTGGCACCGACTTTGAAAACTATGTTTCGAAATAATCGCGTTTAAATCGCTTCCAGTTAACGAATTTATTTTTAAAAAATCCTAAACATACTTCAATGTACGTATTTTCAAATTAAAAAACCCGGATCCAATCGAAACATTAGTTTTTGAGATAAAAATTCCCGAAGTTTACCTGTTTTTCTCGCCGTTTGCTCAGGTACCTCCCCTTAAAACATCTCGTCAGCCGCTTCGAGACGGTGAAGATTGAGAAACAAACAGGGACAAAAGTTGATGCCTACAGGCAAAGACGAATTTGCATTAGGGTGGGTCGGTAACAAAAATTAATCTGTTCAAAAATGAGAAAAATTCCTCACGAATTTGAGCTCTCCAGGTAGTAGCGCTATTCTTTTCGGTTCGTGTCGAAATCAAGCATTTTTAAAGAGCTGTACCGAAAATCATCGAAGTTAAGAAAGAAGCTTTTTGAATCTGTCTTGGTCAGCTTTAAGGTATTCATTTCGCGGAGGGTCGGATTTTGTGGGATCATAAGAAGGGCCAGAATTATTGGTAAATTGCAGTTACGCTTGATAAAAATAAGTCACAATCAATTATTACACCCAACGATAAACTCGAATAAATTGCGCGCAAATTTGGTAGATTTAAAAAAAAAATACATTTCCTCCGATAAGTCGCGGCAAATTTCAAAACTGACGTAAAATCACTTCTCGATAAAAAAAATTCTATAAATAATTCGTCGATTTGTAAAAAATTTTGAAACTTCAAAAACTTCCATAGCCGATTTATTTTGAGGGTGTTTAAATTTTCGGAGCTTTGGTCTTTCGGGTAAAATTCTTTCGGAGTTTTGATCTTTCGGGGTAGTATTCTTTCCGAGTTTTGAGCGTTCTGATAATTCAAAGTTCGAAACTTCAACCCCGACGATTTTTCGAGTCGTAAATTTTCGTGAAAAGTTCGGTAACTTGACTTAAAAATTTTATCAGTATATTACGATATCTTCTTACTTGATTATCGACGAAAATCAGTTAATCGTCAAATATTACGGTGCCTGAAACGAATACCTTAACGAGTTGTTGAGTTGTTCAAGTTCGAACGAAAAGAGCAAGATTTCGTGTAAATGAAACTGGGTAAAAAAAATTACCTAACGCTACTGAAAAAAAAAAAAAATCCTACTGGAAGAGCTCAAATGTGGCATGAATTTTTTTGACCCATAATAATAACCTTCGAGGGACAAGAGTAGAAAATCTTTTTTTGCCGACCTGAGCTAATGTACACGTGCCTGAAAAATGTTCCAACTGCGTCAATTTCGAGATGTACTTAGAGGCATTTGAAAAAAAAAACTTTTAAAAAATCGCATTTACCAATTCCAAATGACTTTCACTGGGGCTTGAGTTTGCAAACGACAAAAAAACATGTAAAAAGCAAGTGCACGTTTTCACTGTCGAGAATATTATCGCGTTGGTCGCGTCGAGCCGAGTCTCCGGAGGATAGCGTGTTCCAGGGCGAAAAATATTCGTCAGAATAGAAAGATTCCGGGTGGGGGGGGGGGGGGGGGAGGGGGACAGTGTAAAAAAGGTGCCACGAGTGCGAGTTTTGTTTCAATGGATCGTCGTGTCGGGGGATCGTGTGCCTCGTTCTACTAAACTCGATATCGCGTGAACTTCGTCGTTTCGATCGTCGCTGATGTTTTTTTTCGTCGACTCGTCGACTCGCTCGTCCGTAACGATTGGCGTCGTGGGGCACGATGAGCTCTCGTTCGTCGTCGAGGTAACCGAGTCCTTTTCGACGTCCTCTTCACGACACGGTGACGACGCGGACGAAGCCTCGGGTATTCTCGATTTGTTCTCCGGATTGTTCAGTACCGAGTTCACAAAGTTTCGCGTCTCGAGCGTCAGAGCCTTGACTTTCTTCTCCAAAATGTGATTTCTTCTGATCAGATCGACGGTCCGCGCCAGGATGTTGAGCAGACCTTGAAATAAGAGCACATTCTTAGTACGATTATTACAGTGCAATTTTTCGCGATACAGCAGGCAATGAAGAAATTAGCCATGGTTTCTTGTTTTCATACAGCTGTTTTGACTATTTTCAACATTTGGGTTTTTATGCATTTTTTTATTTTCAATGTTTTGGTTTGTGTGAATTTTATTATACTTTTTAACTTGCATTGTTTGGACTTGCGTGGGTTTTTTCATATTTTTTATTTTTGCTTTCAACCTTCAGTTTGTTTGGGTTTATATATATATATATTTTTATTATCGATTTTTAGGTTTGATTAGATTTTTATATATATTTTTAATTTTCGAGCTGGAGTTTGTTGGATTTTTCTGTTTTTTTTTAAATATTTTTTCAATGTTCGGGTCTGTTCGGGTTTTTTAATATATTTTTTTAAATTTTTCAACGTTTGGGTTTGTTTAAGTTTCAATTTTTTTCGTAGTTTTATTTTCCAGGTATATCCTTTCGGGTTTTTACACAGTACTCCCCCTATATACATATTTTCCCCTATAAGATACAATGTGATGGCAATATGATTTCTCAATTTTACTAACATTTTTTGCTTCTTTGGGTTTTCATATATTAAGTTGGCAAGAAAGTCTCTGCATTTTGTCACCAAAAATAAAATAAAAAAGTAGTCTTGGAACGAATGATCAATTCAATTCTATGTATCCATACATATAAAATAAAATAAATCATTCGTTTTAAGACTGCTTTTTTATTTTACATTTGGTGATAAACGCAGACTTTGTTGCCAACCTATTATTTAAAAAATTACTTTATATATCCATACATAGAATAAAATTAATCATTCGTTTCAAGACTGCTTTATCATTTGATTTTTGGTGTTAAAACGCAAAGACTTTCTTGCCAACGTTATATATTTGTATTTTTAATGTCTGGCTTTGGGTTATATATATTTTTTATATTCGATGTTTGGGTTTTCGTATATTTTTTTTCTTTTAAATATTTCTTCCACTTCACCGCGCAAGAACTTCGGCCATTGCTCCCTTGTTATTTTATTGCTTTCACGAAGTTTTCTCGATGAAAAGACGACTTGCCCATTGGAACTTTGTGGACGAAAAACTATTCGTCTATACTTTGCAACATTTTCTATCCTATGACCGATCGATTTTTTCATCCGTTAATACATTTGTTCATGATAAATTATTGAAGTTATTTTTTGGGTCGAAAATCGCACTTTCGTCTACAGCTTGCCATTTTCGTAATTTTCAAAACTTCAAGAAAGTATCCGACCAAACGGAAGTTTTATTACGATACTACAAGATTTTTTTTTCACTTGAGATGACTCTATTTGATAGAAGCACCTACAACAATTGACCATGCAGCAATACTTTTTTCAAATAATAATAACTTCATTGTTTATTAACAATTATCAATTTAAAAAAAACGCAAGTTTGGCAAGACTGTGTATCAATTCTGTGTAAAATCCCGACCTCGTAATTCCAATACTCTCACCACGAAAAAATATTGAAGATCGACCTGATTTTTGGGCAGCTTAACAAAATCGACGTTAACCGTTCCATGTAAAATGTTCCATGTGTAAACTGTTTAATGAATGTTCACATTTAATTCGAAAAATGAAAAAATAGTTATTCCAACGATTCGCGCAGTATTTCTAGGTTTGATATTTGGCGACATTCGTTCTATCTCGGTCTCTTTTGACTCAACCAGGCGAGTTGAACCTCCATGCAACATTTGTGTCGGCGAAGTATGTCGGTTAAAAATCAAATATGTGTGGAAATTCGAATGAGTGAGATGAGGTTAGGACTACAGTCAGCTGTTGCCTTGCTGTCACGTCTCTTTATCGTAGCAAGTGGTAATAAATCCAATACCGAAAGTGCAAATTAAACTTGATATTGCATACAAATTCCCAAGTAAAAATCAATATATATAAACATATATAATTGTATATTAATTGATCATATACATAATTGTATACAAAAATTGGCCCGATAGAATTTTATCTATTTTTATATAAACGTATGCTAAATTATAATAAATTGTATATACTAATATATAGTTATGTACCATAGTATATTAGTATATATAATTGTATACGTTTATATGCAAATATATAAAATTCTATCGGGCCAATTTTTGTATACAATTGTATATGATCAATTAATATACAATTATATATAAACATATACAATTGTGTACAAAAATTGGACCGATAGAATTTTATATATTTGTACATAAACGTATTCAATTGTATATAGTTATATACTATCGTACATAACTGTATATAGAGATATACAATTGTTTACATTTATGTACAAATATATAAAATTCTATCGGGCCAATTTTTGTATACAATTGTATATGATCAATTAATATGCAATTATATATGTTCATATGTGTTCATTTTTACTCGGGTATATTCATATACTATCGTACATAACTGTATATTAGTATATACAATTGTATACGTTTATATACAAATATTATATAAAATTCTATCGGGCCAATTTTTGTATACAATTGCATATGATCAATTAATATACAATTATACATGTTTATATATATTCACTTTAACTCGGGTTTTGTTAGTAAAATATAAAGAAAAAACTAATTAATATTAGTTTTTTCTAATGAGAATTGGAAATTATCTCTGTAAGAAACCCAATAATTGAAATCAAATTTGGTAAATATATTGCATCAATACATAATTTGTTAACTTTTAATAAACATACTTTTGATTTACCGGCTTCCATACGTGAATAAAACAAAATAAAACTTTTTCTATATCTAATCATATATGAAGCCATATAAAGATATATACAATTATATGTATTTCAAAAGAAAATTAAAATACTCATATACAGTCATGTACAATTTTATATACCGTAAATAAAATTTTCTCGAGTATATATAATTATATACATCACTATATTGAATTATATATAACTGTATATGACATTATATCTAGATATATAAACTCCTTATAAAAATAGTATCTCCATATATCATTATATACAGAACTATGTATAATTTTATGAAATCAAATTTGATGGAAGTACATTTATATCGGATTGTATATACAAATGTATAGAGTTGTATACAATTATATATAAACCTATATATAAATATATATGATTGTATATCATTTTTTATATAATTGTATCTAAGTATATACAATCATTTTTACTCGGGTTAGGCCAATAAGGGTAATTTTTTCTGAGAGCATTGGATTATTACAAGTGTTAAGTATGTAAATCTGATTATTTTTAAGAATCCGACGGATTCCCACTATTATATACACTTTTGTAGCGACCGGAAATTGGGTTTTTGTACGTCGTCTCGGAAATCCTTCACACAAATACGCAATTTTAATATTTTTTTTCTCTGTAATTAGATCGATAACCGACCCTGAAATTCAACAGAGACGATTATTAATATATTCAGTGAAGCTCAAGAAAAAAATACGAAAATCCTATGGATTGAAGCCTGGCGATAGGATTACCTCAATTGGGCAACAACGATAAGTACAATATAATCGTTTCTGTATGTGTATTTACCTGCTCGTCGTTTCAGAATAATCCATTGTTCTTCTCGTTCCATAGAAATTTGCGTGGAATAAGAAACTTCCAAATTGTTGTTCCGATAATTCGCGTGACTCGGGGTATTGGAAATAGAATCGGGACAGGACGATGCTGTTGCACAATGGGGCGAGCCTGCCCCAGCGGCACGTGCAGTCGACATCTGTCGCGTTTCGAGGGTTCGATACTTTTCGACAAATCCAACGGCGAAACGGCTTCTTTGTCTTCGCCTCGTGTACGGATAGGCCGCGTCTGTTCTCGGCATTGGAAAGTCCGCCATGCAGACTACGGGAGCCATTTTCTCTCGTCTCTTGTCGTACTTTTGTCGGTGCCTGAAAAATTAAGACATATCGTTGCTCAATATCGTTCAAATGAAATGCTCCATCATTCCCACGGAGAAAAGTGAAGAAAAAAACACGAATTGACTGAAATGTAACGAGTGACGAAGCGATGATAATGATCGAAGAAAATGCATTTTTTTATGGATTGCAGTGCACTTCGAAATTGCATCTACTTCGCGCGTCGTAATTGTACCAAATTCGGGAGTTTGCGCAATTCGCTGAGGGGCAACTATTCCTGATTGTTGAAAAGGCCATATTTGGAGAAAAAAAAATACGCGGATGGCCTGGCATCGAAAATTTGAAGTTTTAACTAAATTAGCGGACTTTTTTTTTGGATCGGCATGCAACAGATCACGAACATCATTGGATCGCAACGAAAGCTCAGTAGCTCAAACTTCTTTTTTTGGCAACTTTTGCGTACGAAAAACATCGAAACGTTCTTTGGGATCTTCATCAGAAATCTACAGCCCAAATGTGCAATATAAGATTTTGGCTGACGAAGAACGTGACGAAATGAAAATGAGAAAAAGATTTTCGTTATCGCTGTTTACGTTAAATTGACTTCGCTCGAGCTTCACGGAAGTAAATTCGTTCGCAAGAAAAATAAATAAAATTGAAGAATAATCAATAACAATGAAGTTGCGACTGTTCATGAAATTTGCATCGTTGGAATGCAACGAAATATCTTTTTTTTTATTTTTACTTCTTTTTCAATATTTAAAAGAATAATTTTTATCAAATTTAGATTGCAGATCCCTGAATAAACAAATAAAAAAATTGTTGAGGGACGTTCGTAGCTAAGATCTGTTAAAAGAAATTTGAGCAAATAAATAATCGGAATTTTCGCGCACGCCAACGATGAAAATTTCAACATCGTATTTTCACGTCATCCTCCAAATCAACAAGGAACATCACTCAAGTGTCCGGCTTCGATTTTGTTGAAACTCGTATATGTGATAAAGCATAGGAAAATATTAGACACGTATTTTTATCGGTGGAACAAGTTTCATGGGGGAAAACTACCCCTAAAGGAAAGGCGAGTCGAAGGGTGATTTTGCAGTTTCACCCACAAGTTGTCCACCAATCTGAATGAAACAAAAATCAAAATTCTTCTAATGCAAAGCGATAAAAAAATCCGCTAAAGTATTGAAAAAACATTAAGGGATGACACGCCTTTCTTCCAAGGGTGCTTTGTCCCGTTGAAATCGTTTTTCCGCAAAAAAAATACGTGTCCAATAGTTTTCAGTGTTCTATCACAAATATGAGTTTCAACAAAATCGAAGGCAGACACTTAAGGGGTCTTCTTTAGACGCCACGAAAAACGTTGCTTCAAGAAAAACGCGTTTAAAGTTTGTTCGAGTTGCATAAATAGATTTAAATTTTTTTAAATATTTTTCGAAAGTGTATTTATTAAGTGTAACAATTTTTATATCAATATCTGTAACATAAGCCTATAAAAAAATCATGAAAATAGCCTTTTTCAGCGTCTAAAATGAGAAGATCCCTCAAGTGTCCTTGTAATTTTTTCAGAAAAAGCCCTAGTTACATCTCGATTTGAATCTCGAAAATTCCACTCGTTATAAACAATCTTCAGATTTTTTATTCAATAAATAAAACGTTTCATTTCGTACCATTCCTATAAATAAAAATGCTCAAAAAAATCGCAGAGAGTTCCTCTCCTTATCATCGCATAAATTATTTAAAAAATGCTTTTTCGTTCCCATTTAAAACTGACGGCCCTTGTGCCTGCCCTTCCGCAAAGAACACGTTTTAAGATTCTTCAACTTACACCTATTTGTAATTTTTTTCGTATTCTTTGTTTTTAATTTACACCAATCCCAAATGTTAATATAGTAGAGCCCCGATTATCCGAATCAATTGGGACCGGGCGCCTTTCGGATAACGAAAATTCGGATTACGGAACAGCAATATCCTGTGGGCGAAAAAACCGCTGATTCTTTCAATATGATAAGATATATAGATTTAAAAGTACAACGAACATTAATGCGTTAATAATACGAGCAAATTTTTGGTAAATTGCAAATAACCATTGTATCATTTAATGATATAGAACGAAATTAAATATTTATTTAAACAATAATCAACATTCGTACATCTTTGAGTTCTTATCTATTTATTTTTGAAAATGTCGACGACTTTCTTATGCATCACAACGGAAGCCCGTTTCTTTGCTACCAAATCTCGACGGTAGGGGCCGTACGCAAATTACGTAACGGAATTGAGGGGGGGGGGGGGTGTCAAGGTTTGCGTTACGTCACGATTTTAAAACTGCCAGAAAGCGTAAAATTTCTGTATATTAAAGTTTTTAATTGAAACCTCGAGTGCAATTTTACCGTGAACAGCTCATAGCTTTCTATACGCAACGTCAGTTAAGGGAAAAAATCATTGTGCAAGAACTTGAACAGTAGCTTTCCCACATCCCCCAAGCAAAATTTGAAGAACATTTTTTTTTAAATAATTCTTGAAAGTACATGTATTGAAAAATATGTTGGCAACATTTTTATTCACAAGTCCGAAAATTGACGGAGTTATAGTCACTTTAGTGAGAACAGGTAGCGCGACCGGTTAGTGCCCTCAGCCCCTACAGGCGTGGCGTCATTTACAATAGATAAAGTACAGGCTCTTATTATTTTGTGAATTATCATGAAGATGAAGAACCGTCGTAACGCCCGCGACTGGATACTTCAATGTAAGTATCAATATTCTAGAAAAAATCGTAACTTAATATCAAGAAACACGGAATGAAAACTTTGAACGCGTTTTTCTCGAAACTAGTTTTTTCGACCTTGTCCGAGCGAATACGTAAAAACTTAACGACCGAGTTAAATTTTTTGAAAACATTTTTGGAATTGCAGTGACTAAGGCTGTACGTATCCGCGTTTTTAACATTTGATAAATACTATTTTTAAAGACTGCTTAAATACAGAAAAAGGGGCTTGAAAATAATAAAAAAATGTTCAAAATGTCAGCGTTTTGTAAAAAAAAAAAACCAAGAAAAAAACGGCTACGCATAACGAAAGCTACATTTGTATAGATATCGATAAATTGTTGACTTTTAATTTACAGATAAACTTTCACAAAGATATCAATGAGACAATGAAGAGGAATTTTTTTTTCGTCTTCAAATGAAGGCATATATCGGTTAGTTTTCAAGATTTTGTCATAAAAATGGGTATAAAACTAGCTGAATATATACTTCATAAAATGAGTATTAACTCGATCCTTTCATAATTAGTTGTGTCTATGAAAAAAATTGCAATTATTGACGGCAAAGCACCCGTTACGTAACGGAATAGGGGGGGGTTCTGGCCAAGCGTTACGGTCCCGTTACGGGAATTGGGAAATTTTGCGTTACGTAATTTGTGTACGCCGCCGTACCGGAAAGCAACGTGCGTGCGAGTGCAGACCAAGAAAGTGGAGGGGACGTAAAGCAATGTTCACATCGTGCAACAATATATAGGGCTAAACCAAAACAGCATTCGGATAATCGAAGCTCTACTCTACCGCTTTTCCAACAAATTTATCGTTTCCTTCTATTCGTACATTTTCGAGTTCGATTTTAACGATGTCTCGATTACTGCAGAAAAAACAATCCGACGAGCTGGCGGGGTGAATATAACGAGGTATAGGATCAACAGTCTTCGCGCGTTCCCTATAGGGAACGCGCGGAAGAACGAGAGCAGCGATCTCGTCATGGCCTTGAAGGAGAAAACTTCTTATTGCTCTTTGTCTACAGTGGCACGTGTCCATGGAGGGGCGTTTCAACGTTATTGCGCCTGCAATTTTCGGTCGCATATCCGTTGCCTTGAGGCCAAATAAAAATACGAGGGGCAACGAAACTGGGGATGGAATTGATCGTCTCTCTTTCTCTCCATACACATCGCGAATTCTGCCTGTTATTCTTTTTATTTCTCCACAACGCCGGTAAAAAAAAATATAAATGTATTTTTGTTCAGATGTTCTTATTTCATTTTGTTGCTATTTAAGCTAATTAACTTTTTATTTAATTTAATATAATTTTTTTCACTTATAGATAATTTATCTAACGATTTATTTTGACTTTATTTAAGTTTACGTTTATTTACGACATCTTAACTTTCCAATATCACGTATGAGTCCCCGCGCAGTTAATGTCTGGTCGTCTTTCATTCAGTACGAAAAAAAAGTATAACAGAAGATAAAAGCAGCGATAAGGAAGTCCACGTGTAGCCGCGAATAAATGGAAAAATACGACTTGAAGTGATAGCCGGAAGTCGTGTCTTCAATTGTATACGGAATTATCTTATCATTCGTTTCGGAACGTGCAGCGAAAAACAATTTCAAAGACACGTGCACCTCGGTTTACGAGCACCGACTGTTTGGAGGCTACCCGATTAGCAAACGCTGGCATGTGCGTATGCGTCTGAGCTTGTGTGACGAAAGATTAGGAACAGGTCTGTCTCTCGCTCTCCAGGTCTTGATAATCTTACTAGATTCACCGCGACTCGATCCGGCAGCTCGTCCACTACTGACGCATTTTTAATCTGTATCGACGAGATCTTTTTTTGTTTACAAGCTCAGAGGACCTTTTTCCCCACACACAGATGGTGAGAGTTTTCAACCTGCAGGATTTTTTTTCCTTCAGTGTAGATTCGATGCTCTGAGGCATACGTCGCGACTGTGGAGGTTAAGAGACAAGGTTGCGGCCGCTTCGTACTTTGAAGCGGCCGCAACGTTGAGAAAAATAAACGGTCGACCGAAGCGGCGCTGGCGTAGATCGCGACCGATATATTATAGGGGATGAAGTACCGAAAAGCCCATACCGCCGATTAATTTGGAATTTCGTGTACCCATGTATTTTGACTCGCTGATCACGAATGCGATAGTGAAAATACCCGGAAAAGTATTTTTCAACGGCAAAACTCACAAAAACTGGTTTTTTAAAAGTCTTTCTATTTTATTTTAATGAATGTTGATCTTAGAGAAAAATGTTTCCTTCAAAAGTTGTACGCAATTAAAAGATTGATCTTTTATGTTCTATACAGGTTTTGTCTGAAACCATTGTGTTTCGAGAAAAATGGGATAATGCTCAACTAAGTACCTTTTGCTAAACTCCATTAGTTTCGATATTATCTACTTACGCACTTTACCGCGGAAAGGTTAGAGTTTAGTCTTTAATCTGGTTATTACTTTTCTTAATGATATATATATATATATAACTCTAAATAATTTCTTATAAGGGGCCGTCCATAAATTACGTCATTTTAAAATAGGGGGGGGGGGGGGTTCGTCTGCGGATGACGGTAAATGATGGATGAGGGGGGGGGGGGGCGTTTCGAAATTGACGTCATTCTTGTGAGACCAGTTACTTCAAAATGTACAATAGTATATTGTACAACTAGAGCGGTTTCCCCGCATGAGTGATGAAAAATATTTTGCAAGTACCTAATGGTATTAATTATTGAACTCATTATTTATTTATTTATTACATAAGGTTTGTCTACATTATATTCGAGAACTTCAAATAACAGCGTACCTATGAAAATAGTTCGATCGAGCCAAAATGAATATGGGGAGGATACGGAGATATTACCCGTGATCCAGGATTTGCAAGAATGGGTGAAAACTCCGTGGGAGCTATCCAAAGAAAACTAAAGAATAGAGAAGAATAATATTATTATATTAATGAAAATTGCCAAAGTACAAAATAATAAAAGATGATTCTATAACAAAATGTGGGAGCTATCCAAAGAAAACTAAAGAATAGGGAAGAATAATATTATTATATTAATAAACATTGCCAAAGTACAAAATAATAAAAGATGATTCTATAAGAAAATGTTTTAATGTTACCCAATTTTTCTCAAATCCGCAAATGTTTTAATTTTGCCAAACTGGTAATGACGTCAATTTTGCGAGACGGGGGGGGGGTCATTAGGAAATGACGATAGGATGATTGTAGGGGGGGGGGGGGTCGAAAATCAGCAAAAATCGATGACGTAATATATGGATGGCCCCTTAAACGATTTTGGATGGCTGTACATCAATACCATTTAAATTGATGGCAAATTCTAAAATACAGCGCACTTGAGAGAGAGAGAGCGAGAGAGAGAGAGAGAGAGAGAGAGAGAAATCTTTATATTTTTCAACGAAAAACTGTCGAAAATATACGCTCAATTTAAACTTTTTTTTACACCGCCGCTATTTTGTTAATCGTAATTTAAAAAAAAACATCCATAGCAAGATAGCGACTTTCATACTGATCAATAATCTTTTTACAAATTTTGCTTCAGACAATGTTTACGGCCACAACCGTGTACACCGTGAGGAATGTTTTTTCGAAGACATTTTCAACCGTTACATAAATGTAAAAAAAAAAAACTAAGAATAAAAGTTTAAAAAACTATGATTATCCCTTAAAGACATCAAGATATATATCTTAGGTACACAATGGCCGCGTCATGAATTGCATCGCGCAAATTTGCACGCGTTATATTCGGGCACAATAAGGTGTATACAATTTCATCCATTGTGTGGACACCACAGTGTCGATAGTGTCCACGACGATGAGGTCGCACAATCGCGATGTCAATAAGACGTAAAACGATCACTGATCGTTGTTGCTCGCGAGGATATTCGGGCGCCCCCGCCAAAGAGCCGCATCGTTCGAAACGTTTGACTCATAGTGCCAATAAGCGAAGTGACAGGTGACGAACTACGAGGCGAGGCAACAGGACGAGAAAAAAGAGGGAAGATCGAATGGATTGACAAGTGCGTAGGGCGAGGGTAAAAAAGGCAAGGCCTTTTTTATCCCCACCCGGAAAACTTGGGAAGAATGTTTCATCATTAGCGTAGTAGGAGAGAAATGTTCATCGACAGGAAATGAAAGAGAGCAGGTGGGGTCAAGATCGCTGTGAATAGGTAATTGGAGGCGCTTCATGAAGACGAAGGAAGCGAATTCTGATCCTGGTAGGACGAGGAATAGCTGCTCGAAGGAGTGTTTGACTATTGACATGTTTAGGGGGTCTCGAAAGCTTGAAAATTAAAGATTTGTCGCATAGTTTTATAGTCTAGGGTCTTTAAGGCGTTGAGTTACTGAGAAAATGAACATCGTTCGTCGCTTGAGGCAACTAAAATTGAAGAGAATGGTCCAACATGTGCTGGAGGAATCACCGATTGGAGGTAAACTTATGATTACAACGAGAGAACTGCTAGTAAAAATTTAAGGGACTATACCAGTGTGACACTTAAAAAAAAACTTTTTTTCGCCTTTTTCGACAGTTTATACTTTCAAGAATATCCTGTGAAAGTTTCAAGGCCTTATCTCTATTATTTTATCGTGCAAAAATCGATAGTTAAATCTTCAAACGCGTTCTTCTCGAAATGAGATTTTTCAAATTTGCTGACACTGTAACTCAAAGAGTAATTATTCGATTGACTTGAAATTTGAACTGAGTACTCTTGAATAGATTTACTCTACAATGACGTAGGATATTTTTGATTGGATGAAAATTGGCGATTTGGCATTGAAAAAAACGACCATTTTATAGGCAAGAAAACAGACTTTTTTTCATAACTACGCCATTTTGTTAGATTTTCATATTTTTCGAAAATCCTACATCATTGTACAGGAAATACCTTCCAGTTTGACGATTTTTTTCCTTTTTCGGTTTCAGCTACTCAATCGGCCGGAATTATGTCAGCAGTTGAGGAACTTTTTTTTTTGACGCTTCCGAAGGCAGCGCATAAGTCGCTTGGAACTCAATATTTTTCTATGAAAAGATTATGTAATATAGGTCAAATATAGCCAAATATATTCTTAATTTTCCGAAACATTTAATTGAGTATTTTTCTTTCAGAAAATTCACGAAAATTACCCAAATTTTCAGCGTTCACACTGGTATAGCCCCTAAAACGCGTTTTTCTCGAAACTATGCCTTTTAAAACGGTATACACGATTTATCGACATGTAATGAACAGATTTACTTGAAATTTGGTAAACTTATTAAGGGCTTACGTAGGTATAAAAAAATTTCCGAAAATCCATTTTTTAATTTTATTTTTATTAGTACAATATGTCTAGAATATTTTCCGAAAGTTTTAAGTCAATCGCAGTAAAAGTCTAGGAGAGAGAGCCTTTGGGAATTTCCCCCGTTGGAAAAGACAGGCCGGGAGCGACGCAGGTAAATCGCATTTTTTTCAAAACAGTATTTTTGAAGTTGGTGGACACGATTTCTCAAAAACTAAGGCAACGATCTATTGAAATGTTGCACACTTCTTCAAAATAGCATTGACTAGTGATTGAACGACGGTTTTTTTTCGATTACAACTAATTTTACAAGGCTATACGTAGTGTAAATTGTACCAAAAATTCAACTATTTTCCATACAACTCTGCCAAAAATTCGAATTTCAATTTTTTTAGAAATCCTTTGCTCAGTCACAAGCTAGACTTATCTACTAACAGAAACAAAATTGGTTTTTTAATTTCAAATAAAGCTATCATGAGTTATCCTGAGCACGACGACGACACTTTTTCGGGACCAAACTTTCCCGAAGTTTTGGATGAATTTAAAAAAAAATATTTTTCAATTGTTGCTCTTTTATGTGCTTAACATTTTTTATAAAATAATTTATATATTATATCTTTTTTAAATAGATAAAATATGCCTTTTTTGGCTTTGGAACCCATGTAGCTCCTTAAGGAAAGGTTGCGAGGTCGATCTCTCCTATTTAGATGAAATTTGACATGCTTGGGGAATGGGTAAAAATATATACCACACCTATTTTCTTCTATCTGCGGAACCCGATTTTTAAGGGTTGAAACGCACCCTCGAAAATTGGGGTATTTTTCGTTTTTTGTCGATAAAGTTTTAACGGTATGAGATATGGAAAAAAATCAAGTTGCAAAAATGTTTATTTTTTCGTGCACTATACATTGGAGATGAGGACGATATCGTTATCGATGAAAAACAAAAAACACCCCTATTTTCGAGGGTGCGTTTCACCCCTTAAAAATCGGGTTCCGCTGATATAAAAAAAAGTACGTGTCGCCTATTTTTACCCATTCTACAAGCATGCCAAATTTCATCGAAATCGGATAAATCGACCTCGCAGCCTTTTTCTTCAATGTAATAGTAGGTTAGTCTTGACCGACGTTTTTTTTCTTAACATTTTTTAAATTAATTACGGACAATGTCATTTTTCCTCAAAAAATCGTAAATAAAATTAAAAAATGTATTTCCGATCGAAACACGATTACCAATAAAAGCTCGGCCAAGCCTAAGCCAATATTATCTATTTTAAGAACAAAAACTGTTTTTTTCTCGCATCAACAGAGTGGCTAAAATCAAGTACACCGTTCCACCAAAGGTCCTTCGCGAGATTGTTTCGAACTTTACTTGTTAATATTTTTTCATTGAATTTGGTACACAACTTTGTTAATGTACATGCGAATAAATGTTCAGACGATTTTTGAATCATTTTACTGATTCCTTCAAAATTAACTTTCTCACATACCCTGATTTTCGGGTCCTTACCTCTTAAAATAATTAAGGGGTCTCGAAAGCTTGAAATAAAAAAAAATGATTTTTCGTATAGTTTTATAGCCAAGGGTCTTTAATTCACTTGCAACAAAGATTTTGTAAAAATTTCAAAAATTGACCGAGTGGTGACGATTTTTGTAAAGGGTCAAATGGCCCACTGCGAACCGCCCCGCTGCGATTTACCCTTTCCTGTGCGCTTTTCTCAAAACTGTCTGATGAAAGGATAAAAGGACCGAATGATTTTTTGAAACTTTTCAAACTCTTCTACAACTTTTCTACAACTCGCCACTATGGTGATTTTCAAAATTTCAAAATTTCAAGATTTCAAAAAAAACAAAGTTTTATTATTATACTAAAAGTACATTTTTTATTTTTCATTTCAGATTACCCTAGTTGCCAGAAGCACCCACGCCGATTGGCCATCCAGCAACGGCGGCGCTTTGTTTAAATAATAATAATTTCATTGCTAATCAATATTTTCCAATAATAAAAATGACTCAAAGTTGGCAAGACCATGTATTAATCGTATGTAAAATCCCTACCTCGCCCTCCCGATATTCTCATCACAAAAAAATTTTGAAAGTCGACCTGCTTTTTAGGCACCAAGCATAACGTTGGAACAATCAAGAAATCCTAAGAACCGATTACCATATCTTTGCCATAAAGAAAAAACGACGCTAAATTAGCCGACTTCCGATTTATTTATTTACCCTAAACAGCATTCAAACCTGTATACATCGTGATTTTTTTCTCACGACCATCGACCCATATCCACCAATCCCAGCCAGGATCCTTAAGGCCTAGAGGCCGAAAAACTCTAGAGGCCGAAAAAATAGGCTTTTTGGGGATTTTTTTTCAGAAAAACTACGAAATAAATCGAGATTGCAAAAAAGGGTGTTTATCATACATATCAGTGACTGTATACAATTTTTTTTAAGCGATTAATTTTAAAACGCGGCCCTGCAGCGTTTATCTCGAAACTGCATTTTTTAAGTTGGCCGAAAATATGACTCAGATAATTTTCAACCGTTTCACTTGAAATGTTGAATATATCGGCAAAATACATTGTCTATGGAAGTACGTAGGATTTTTTTTTATATTGCATAGTTCATTTGTTATTAACAATTACCTGATGATTTTAGGCAAGTTTTTCACTTTCCAAACATTTGCCTAAAAAATCGTTAATAACAAATGAACTATGCAATATAAAAAAAAAATCCTACGTATTCCCATAGACAATGTATTTTTCAAGATATATTCAAAATTTCAAGTGAATCGGTTGAAAATTGTCTGAGTTATGTTTCCGGCCAAATTAAAAAATGCAGTTTTGAGATAAACGCTGCACAGCCGCTATTTTGATATTAATCGCTGCAAAAAAATTATTGTATACAGTTACTGATATGTATGATAAACACCCTTTTTTGTAATCTCGATTTACCTTATAGTTTTTCTGAAAAAAATCTCAAAAAGCCTATTTTTCCGGCCTTTAGAGTGGCCTAACGCCTTAAGAAAAATCCTTGCCGATTTGCCTTGCCCGAAATATCAAACGATCGAAAGTGGTAAAAAAAAGAGGACGCTGTCGTGAGAAAAAAAACGCATTAAGTCCGTATTTGAAGTATCTCGTTTTTCGTAAATATAGTTCGAGCGGGGAGTACGTAAGTATTCCCTGTATGCGCCGAGACAATGGGGTCATGCAGGCAGGCACGTGTAGCTCGGAACATATATATATGTGAGTGAGACCCGCTACTCCCACACTGTTCTATCGAGAACTCTTAGTAGAGCTTGTAAGCGAGTGCTATATGTGAGGAAACGAGTTTCGGCACGTGCAGCACTTCCCATCTTTCTTTCTCACTATATACATCTATATAGATATATGTGAGTGGCTAGTCCCTAGGAGATTCATTCCTGTATAGGAAACCCCTCTCGTACACACACATGTATGTGTGTCGATATATATATATCAGGGTGGCCCAAATTTGAGCTCTATTTTTTCCCCTTTTTCTCACCATCCGATTATCTTCTTTAAAGAAAAAAAATTGTTGCGTAATCTGCGAGCGGTCAAAAAATATTTAGAGGTAGCTCAAGCCTCCCAAAAATTCTAGTTTTCATTAAAAAATCGATTTTTTTTTCGTTCACCGCTCACCTATGAATTTTACGCTTCATGATTTTTTTTTTATTAAGCTCGCGATTAAACTTCGATATTTCCAATTGTCGCGATTTTATTCTCTTCTCACTCAACAATTTAACACTTTGTAAAATTTTCAAAACAATTAATCTTTTTTTTGTTTAGAAACGGATTCTGTAAATTTACCTCACACTTCTAACCCGATAAAACGGGGGACCTATAATTATGTTTACGGACAAGAGCTTTGAAAAATTATTTTGTGAGAACAAAGATTATAATTCGTGGGTTAGTAGTGTGAGTAACTTTGAAAAATCTATTTCTAAAGAGAAACGATCAATTGGTTTGAAATTTTACAAATCGTCAAATTTATGAGTGAGATGAACAAAAAAAAATAGGCGATGATTGAAAATTTTGAAGCTCTTAAGCGACCACTAAATATTGATTGACTGGCTATACCTTTCGCGAGGTTAATTTAAAAATTAAAACGCGTAAAATTCATGGGTGAAAAGTGAACGAAAAAAAATCGATTTTTTAATGAAAATTTGAATTTTTGGAAGGCTTGAGCGACCTCTAAATATTTTGTAATCGCTCGCAGATTTCGCGACCATTTTTTTTCTTTAAAGAAGATAAATGGACGGTAAGAAAAAGAAAAAAAATAGATCCCAAATTTGGGCTTGTCATGAATGGATAATCCGGTAACTGTCGATAGGTCACATCATGTCGTACTATATGCTGGAATTTCAGTTTAGTAAAAGTCCCACGGTTTTCGACATCAAAATTATCTGCTTGTGGTTTTTCGCATGCCATTTCTACAAATGGAATTTTTTTTACCCGGTTTAAAAAAAATACTTTTGGTTATTTGTTTTATCCAGAAAAGTATTCTTTTTAACCTTAAACGTTAAGGAAACTTTATGAAAATAGATCTTACGCAGAATTTTCATACAAACCAATTCGAACATCTGACTTTGATAGCCTGCGGTGTAAAAAAACGTACTACGCATATCGTGCCAATTACTTTAAGAAGTTGCTCAATTATTGTCGATTCATATCATTTGTAGAAATGGCATGCGAAAAACCAAAAGCAGATGATTAAAAAAAAATTACATAAAACCCAAAATCTCGAAAACCGTGGGACTTTTACTAAAATGAAATTCCAGCATATAGTAGGACATGATGTGACCTATCAAAGGTTGCAGGATTTTCCATTCATAACAGGACATCCTGTATATGCCATTCAGAACCGAATATCCGAATTATCTGCCTTGAATTTGATGATGCGTCAAAAAGTTTTTCACAAAAGTTGGTTACTATTGTTATTATCCACAATCTGCTTGTGGGGATTTAAGTTGGCGATTTTTGGTGAAGATCCTGAGAAGCAACGTTTAGCTAAGTTTTGCTATAACGAAAGAACCGACAAAAAGTGCGAGATAAAGAAAAAAGTAATTTTTGTTGCATTCCAACGATGCAATCTTCTAGATCATCGGGAAAAAGAGAATAAAGCCGTGGCGGATAAAAATAGCGCGCGGAAGATGAAAAAAATGGTGTTGAAGCTTGCATCGTTGAAACGCAAAGAAAATTCTTCGCATTTCTTTTCGTTTATTTATTTTCACGATCATCTGAAATCTATCTTCGTAGATTTGGCTTAAAGATCTTCAATAAGGGTCTCAAGGGGGTTTCTAAGCTAAGCTTGAAAATAAAAAAAAAATACAATTTCTCTGCAGTTTGTTAGCCTACGATTTTTAACAATTCTAAAAATGGATTTGTGACGATTTTTGTGCAGTGTCATAGTTTTTGTGAATGAGCATAGTTTATCACATTGTATCCACTATGGCCGGATGATGTTTTAAATATGTTTGTCCATTTGTTAGTAACAAATTATTAAAGTATTTTTTGTCTTAAAATCGATTTATTTTTCTAAAGTTTGGCTTTTTCTTAATTTACAAAATGTCTTAAAAGTATCCGGTCATACGAAAGTCTCATTATTATACTGAAAGTAAATTTTCTTATTTTGCATTTCTCAGACCCTATTTGCCATAATCAAATAGATACATACAGGGTGAGGCACATAAAGTTTTACAGAGCAATAGCACTCAAATTATTGATCATATCCAAAAATGTTTCAGACAAAAGTTTCAGTGTTCGAGAAGGCCGTCATACTGGACCACCCAATTTTTTTTTATCGCTACGTCAAGGTCAGCTCCACTTTTTTAAATGGAATGGTACATTTTTGCTTCAACCATCTTGTGGAGCACCTCAGTGAAATACAAAACTAAATATCTCGGATCACTACCAAATATTTGATAGTGATCCGAGACATTTAGTTTTGTATTTCATTTTAATAGGTGACCTTGAATGACCTTGAACGATTTTGACTCCCGAATGTTTTTTATGCGACTTGAGGTGTTCCACAAGATGGTTAAAGAAAAAATGTACCATTCCATTTTGAAAAGTGGAGTTGACCTTGACGTAACTTCGACCCCCCTAATTCAAGGTCACCTATCAAAATGAAATACAAATCTAAATATCACTACCAAATATTTGGTAGTGATCCGAGATATTTAATTTTGTATTTCATGAGATATTTCGTTTTGTATTTCATTTTAATAGGTGACCTTGAATGACCTTGAACGACTTCGACCCCCGAATGTTTTTTACGCGGCTTAAGGTGTTCCACAAGATGTTTAAAGAAAAATGTACTATTCCATTAAAAAAAGTGGAGTTGACCTGGACGTAGCTTCAGCGCCTCCACCGAAAAAAAAAATAGGGTGGTCGAGTATGACGGCCTTCTCGAACACTGCAACTTTTGTCTGAAACATTTTTCGTTTCGATCAATAGTTTGAGTTCTATTGCTCTGTAACACTTTATGTGTCTCCCTGAATTAATTCCCTATATACACTAGTGGAATTAATTCTGGACACTTTTAGTAGAAATTAATTAAAAAAAAAAATTACTCAGAAAATGTATATTCTGCTAGGGCGAAATGATACTGTAATCTTCTTCTTTGAATCTATAATGTTTCTTCTCAATATTTCCCTTGATAAGCCTACTTTGATACGCGTATAAAATATAAGTGGCTATAATGTAAAAATGAACAATAAACACGAAATTTAAAGAAATTTAAACGACGTCCAGAATGAATTTCACTAATGGGTATATATATAGAGTCATTAACTTAAAACCGAACACCAGAATTATCTGCCTTGAATGCGAAAATACGTCAAAATGTTTTTTTTTACAAAAGTTGCAATGTATTGCAGGCCACATTTCTCGCAAGGAGTCTATTCGTTCTAAGGTCGTTTTTTTTAAGTCAGCGAGGTAGAATTCTTAAATAATTGTAAAAAATGCTAGGAAAATACAAATTTGTTCTACATCGTGAAATACGTCTTGATTAACACTTTGATGAGATGAAGTTTAAAAAATTAAAAGAAAACCCATAACTTTCATTTTGGATACAGATATTATCTTGATAAATTTGAAGAAAAAAAGCTGATCGTGGAACATTTTCTTTCTACAAACATTTCGACAAAACAGTATCATTACTTACAAACATTTTCACGTTCTGTCGAATAAACGACAGACATTCGAGTGTTCGGATTTATGTGTATATATATTTGGGCTGGAATAAGTATACGCAAAAAAAAAAAACAATTTATGTCAGGTATAAATGTGCTTAAGAATTCTTAATAAAGCTGCTGAGTGACAGAATTTGTTTTTCTTTTATGTAAGAAGCACCCGTTTTCGTTCACACATTTCGGCAACTTTTTTTTTCTTTTATGTAAAAAGATCCGAAAAAATTAATGCATAATAATAAGGTTTGAGACACTTGTTTCATTTGAATAGTATGATCAGTACGTAAATTTTACTTTGTTTTATTTTAGTAACGAAAATCGTAATTCCGGCTTGTAGTAGTAGTATTAGTAGTAGTAGTAGTAGTAATTTGTAGTAGTAGTATTAGTAGTAGTAATAGTAGTAATTTTATATTGTGCGCCATTTCTTTTGTTGCGAACATAGAGTACTAATCTTTGACAACTGGCATCAGGAAGTATTGACATTCAGTCATGGAGGATTACACGATCGAGCAACGTATAGAAATTATTATTAGCTGCATTGTTACTGCATAGTTATTGCAGACGAAGTTTCATGGTCGTGTTATCTCGCGCCGCGCCGATGTGAATTGGCCATCGAGATCGTGCCATTTGACGCCATTGGGCTTCTTTCTTTGGGGTTTTCCGAAAAGAAAAGTGTATGCCAATGATCCACAGACTATTCCGGGACTCGAGAAAGCAATTGGACGCACTATTAACGGGGTATCTCTCTATCGAAGCCCAATTTGAAGGATCAGAATGATGCATTTTTTTCTAGTGACACATTGGTTGGAATCAATTAAGGTAATTATGCATAATTAATTATGCATAATTACCTTAATTTATTACCTTAATTATGCATAATTATAATTATGCATAAATTCATTTATACATAAATCACCTTAATTATGCATAATTAAGGTAATTATGCATAATGCACCACCACCCACACACGCACACACGCACGTTTGTTTCGGTGTTTGGATTCTGTGTGTGTGTGTGTGTGTGTGTGTGTGTGTGTGTGTGTGTGTGTTTGGGTATTCGGGAAGGCTTTTTCTATGAATCCCCAACCCCCACCCCCAACATAGGCGTTGAAATGTTGGAAAATGCCCTATTTCATCACGTGTTTCCGGGAACTTCAAAACTCCATACTTTATGGAATTAATAGAAAATGTCAGCCTCCCCCAACGTAATATCACTTACTATAATGGAATCAACAATTTCATGGCGAAAAAAAAATGTTGCCATCGAAATTAGGACGGTGCCCTGATTGTGCATAATTACCGAAAAAAATGTTGCCATCGAAATTAGGGTGGGGTCTCGATTATGCATAATTACCGAAAATTCTCCTTATTAATCCAACGATGCGAAATTCTTTATTTAATAGCAATTAACAACGAGTGAAGTTTCAAGAACAGCAGCTGTGTGGGACTATTTTCTGGTTGGGCTTCAAACCATTCCAGGGCGATTTCTCGTATATACAACCCCCTTAAAAACTTTTAAAAAGTAAAAAAAAAACGCCAAGTAATAAAAATCCCTCAAAATCGTTATCGCTTGTTTCACTATATAAAAAATTCTGATTTATCTCAAATATCTTAAACTATACTTTTCATTTAAGTTCACAAAATGGTTTTATTTTACTTCTTTAATGCAAATGTACAAAAAAAAGTGAAATCACTTTCATGAAATAGCCAAGTAAGTTTACTACACATGTTGTACACAACATTTTTAAAGCTTAGGAATAATATTTTTGAAAATTTATAGTTTGAAAGAGTTTTAGCAAACCATTATAGCAAAAAAAATAATATCACCATTAGTTAAAAGTACAAAGTAGGTACCACACAAGTACACTGGAAATGCTGTGCAACGACTTGGCGTGCATGGTTAAGAAAAAAGCTCGGGAAGTCAGAGAATTTTCCGTTCCGACCGCGCGCGAAAATAACTTCTGCGTCGATATATATATATATATATATAATTTTACATAATAACGTGGCATCGGCTACCAGGAGTATTAGCAACATTTTAAATTATAACGTTCCATTAACTAGCAGGGCTATTACCAATTATGTTCTCCTGCCGCTCGCGCTAGTGTCATTCGTACAGTACGAAGCTACGTTATATTCGCTTAAAAGATGACTCGATAAATTGTTTTTATATAATTATCTTGTATTATGCAAATAAAATAACATTTCAAATGCCATATGGTCGAAGGATAGATCACTTATTTGAGCCGTACTCCACATAAATCTGGTTTTCACTTGCATAATAAATCGTGACGATTTATGTTTTGTTAACCCGAAAATTGACATGTTGAGATGACGAAATCCTTCGCCGAGCTTTTTTCTTAACCATGCACGCCAAGTCGTTGCACAGCATTTCCAGTGTACTTGTGTGGTACCTACTTTGTACTTTTAACTAATGGTGATATTATTTTTTTTGCTATAATGGTTTGCTAAAACTCTTTCAAACTATAAATTTTCAAAAATATTATTCCTAAGCTTTAAAAATGTTGTGTACAACATGTGTAGTAAACTTACTTGGCTATTTCATGAAAGTGATTTCACTTTTTTTTGTACATTTGCATTAAAGAAGTAAAATAAAACCATTTTGTGAACTTAAATGAAAAGTATAGTTTAAGATATTTGAGATAAATCAGAATTTTTTATATAGTGAAACAAGCGATAACGATTTTGAGGGATTTTTATTACTTGGCGTTTTTTTTTACTTTTTAAAAGTTTTTAAGGGGGATTTCATATCTTTTTGGAAGGGGAATTCCTTTTACAGAGGCCCATATTTTGTGAGGGCATTAGGAGCGCCCTTCTGGATCATTGCTACATTAAAGTGGCACTTATTAAAAATAATATCTAACGATGAAATGACAAAGTTCGTGCATATTTGTAGATTTAGGCATTTTTACTTTTCTCTGAGAAATCGCAGCTATACAAATTCTTCTATGTTGACAACGTGTCATCTCCATGTAGCGCCGTATAAATGAAACGATTTTCAGAGACGTAATTTTTCGTTAAAATCGATAACATGGCTTAAAATTTTACCAGTAAATTGGGATTGTATTTTTACTCGTTTATAGACAAAAGTTAGTTAATTGTTGAATATTCGAGTTCGTGAAAGGAATGCCTTAAGATCCCAACGTATAATTTAAAAAATGATATTAAATATACATTTTGGAAAATCTTTCCACCGTAATGTTACTGCTTAATGTTTGACATTTTAATATACCATTTCCATGTTTGTTTGGGTTTGTTTGTTGCAGCAGGAGAAAATCTACAAAAATATAAAATTTTGAAAGTCCAGCACTAGTTGCATTCTTTTATTTGCGTGTTAAACGAATATCAGGAAAACCCATCAGTCAATATCACTCAATATCAGAAGTACCCATTTACATTTTTCATGTGACTGATCAAGAGAAAATTAATATTTTTGTTCTTCGGTACCTCAAACTCAGAGGATCTTATCACCGGAGTCAACAAAACTTTCTGTAGAGATGCGACGAAACATCGCTCACACCAGAATTGGGCGTAATTCTATTTATAAATACGAATACGAATTTATTTACATCGTGATTTTCATGTGAATATAAATGCAAATAAATTCGTATTCACAAGTGTGAATACGAATTTATTTATATTCACATGCATGCATACAAATACAATTGTATTCACAAATATTCTAAACATACAAATAAATTTACAGAACAAATTGTGAATGTTCACAAAAAATGTGAATATTTACAAGAAATCCTGTGAATTAAAAAAATTCACATCAAAATCTGTGAATGCAAATGTATTCACAAAAAATTGTAAATACAAAAAAATTCACAAAATAAATTGTGATTTTTTTCGTATTTAAGACAAATTAAAATCAAATTCACAATGATTAGATTAAAATTTACACCAACCGTGATTTCTTACGTATTTTGAGAGAAAACATTGCGTCGAGGCACAGAAATTTTTGCAAAAAAAGTTGTGAGTTTTAAATATTACATTATAAATATGAAATTTGAGTTGTGAATTTCCTCAAGTTGAAGAAAAATAAAATCAAATTCACGACAATTATATTAAAATTTACACCACAAGTGAGTTCTTACGTATTTTGAGAGAAAACATTGTGTTGAGGCAAAGAAATTTTCGCACAAAAAGTTTTGTGCAAAAATTTCTTTGCCTCGAGGCGATGTTTTCTCTCAAAATACGTACCAACTCACTTTTGGTGCAAATTTTAATCTAATCATTGTGAATTTGATTTTAATTTGTCTTAAATACGAAAAAATTCACAATTAATTTTGTGAATTTTTTTGTATTTATAATTTTTTGTGAATACATTTGCATTCACAGATTTTGATGTGAATTTATTTGTATGTTCAGAATATTTGTGACTATAATTGTATTTGTATGCATGCATGCGAATACAACTAAGTGAAGTATGAATAAATCACATGAAATCAGGATGTAAATAAATTTGTATTCGTATTTATAAATAGAATTACGCCCAACTCTGGCTCACACACTGAACCAGACATCCATGGTGGTGGACTGACGAGTTTTCTATCGTGTTTCCGGGTGCCGCATCGTCGAAAGTTACCAACGATCCCAAATGTTATATTGAGCAGGCACTTGTCTGCTTTACTTGCGAGGCTATAAGAATTCTTTTGCCTCTTTCCGACGCCTGAAATCATTTTTCATTTGTTGCGGGCAGCCCAACGACATCCAGATTTTTGGAATCCTGTGCTGTTTAGCGTAAGGTAATTTTCATTGCCCATGGTTGATGCCAAATTCATCTTTGCAGCTTCTCGATACCTGAAACATTTTTTATTTCTTGCAATTTATCAATTTATCGAAAGCCAAAAATATGAATTGTGGTAGAAATACCACAATTCATATTTTTGGCTTTTTGCTCAATTTAGTGTATCGAATTGATTTTCGATATTATGAATATAAATCAACTGAGGCTAACCTGAGGAGTGGCTCATAGCTACTTTCCAAAATCAGAGAAGCATTACGGAGTGTCGCGTTGGGCTTCATTGTCATGGGGGTTCTCATTGTACCGCTGTAATTTACCAGAGTGGGATAGAGGTTCTTCGCTCTGCTGACCGACTCGCAGACTGCTATCGACAGTTCAATCCAGCGTGTTGAGATTCGCCATGTGCTCGGTGACGTCGATCGCAGTTTATTGGGCATCGCTGGTAATCAGGTCATATGGCTTTTTAAAGCTCGTATTTGTCATGCTTTCGTCAAACATCACCTGGCCCTAAACATGCTTCGCATGATTCTTTGAGGTCACAAATGCCTCCACCTCGAGCTTGTCAGTGCTGTAGGTCACTGTGACTGCGACACGTGGGACGGCTCGAAGCTTGGAAAATCTTCATACTTTCGACTCTCAAACTTACCCATACCGCAAGACTCTTCCAATGGTCGCGAATAATTCTTCATATAATGAAAATACGAGGATCTTTGTGTCGTACAAGGAAGGGAACTGATCTTTATTCTTTAACTTCACTTTCCAGTATCTGATTTTTTCTTACCTGTATCCGATGCTAGGCGATTTCGTGCGGTTGGCCTTTATTTTCTCCGTTATCACGTAAGTCGATTGTTGCTGTGTCCATGTCAGAGAATTTCCTGAGGTCTAAATTTGCGATTTTGAAATACCTTCGTCAAATTTATTTTGGCTCTGAAAAGAGCCGTTTGTTTTTTTTTTTGAGGTCACAACCGTCGTCAAATTAATATGGCCCTAAAAAGGGCCATTTCTTTTTTTTAAACTTTGCACTTTAACTTTTTTTAACTTTGCACAGCCTAACCCTATTTAGGGGTTAAGCTGTCAGATCACGGTAAACATTGAAACGAAAAAGTTAGTAGCAGGCGATGCTACTCGGAGGCGCTGCGTTCGCCCGGATGTGGCGCTCTCGCGGCTGCGCAGAGCCCCTCAAATGCGGATGTTGACAGGCAAATGTTAATCAACCCTGATAAGGGCGTATGTTTCATGTTTATGACATGGCCGAAAGACTTTATTCGATTCGGAAAACTTCCCGAGGGTGGAAAAATTTCTTGTCGTGAATTCGGTCGGAAATTCGGTGAATATTATGAGATCAAAGGGATTGAGTACACGGGTCGAAAAATGACCCAAACAAAATCGATAGGAAAAAATCACATTACATTGGTAAAATGTCATTAGATTTTCGATTTGTCGCCGCGTTTTCGCGTAATGTCGATTGAAAGTTAAAAGTCGTCTGCTAAAAGCCCATCTTACTGTATAAAGAGTCGCGGCGTGTCGTCAGTCAGTCAGTGGCGTCGAGATCGGTGGCGACGTTAGTGGCGTCGAATTTTTTTTTTTATTACTTGGCGTCAAGACGCTGCCGCGTCTCTTGATCTGATATATGAAGTTAAATATAGGCAATAATGTAGTTTGAAAATATTTCGAAGTGATGGGAAACAGCTTTATTAGAGAAAAAAGGGGATACCTTAGGGCGATACCTTAAGGCGGGATATACATTTACAACGATCAAAAAATCGATTTCCTTTTTTTTTCTTCTTTAAACGATCGAATTATATATGTAGAATATTTACCTAAACTTTCAAAGCAAAATTCGAAAAAACTTCAAACGTTACAACCCGTCAACGCTGTGCCTCACCGCTCGGATTCGGACCGGGCGTGAACTTCAAACACGTTTTTCTCAAAACAGCATTATCAAAATTGGCGTGCAGGATTACTCAAAAACTATTGAGCCCATTGAGTTGAAACTTGGTAGAAATGTTGATAATTATTGGGACCATCAACTTGACGAGAATTGTTTTTGAAAAATTAAAAAAAAAAAAACTACTTTTTTCATCCACATTTTACAGAAAAGTTGCGGGAAATATTGAAATTTTTTGTAAATGCGTGCCATGTTCTTAAATTTGCATTTTCTTCATTTCAATTACCGTCACATAGAAACTATACATGTTATAAGTGAAAAAATGTTTGAACTTTTTTGCAAATCAAAGTCTACGGAAAGCTAGACTGCATACTGATTTGTAACTCCCGGGGCGACCTCGCTGTAACACTCTGCCACAGCTCCGTCATTTTCATGATGAATTAATTTAAAAAAATTGTTTTGTATACGTAAATATACTATTAAAGTATACCTGAAGTTTGATAATTGTAGAATAATTATTTCTTAGTTTAAAAAATCCCTCAATATTGCTTGTTTTTTTCCTGTCTAAATGTGTATCCCGCCTCAACTGAGGAAAAAAGACGATCGTTGAGTGCGGATAGTCGAACGTTTGGATAAGGCGCCGAAGCGTTCGGATAACCGAAAATTCGAATAATCGAAGTTCGAATAATCGAGGTTCTACTGTATCGAAAAAACATCCATTCGACAAACTTGTGGAGGGATCGATTCTCCGAAGTGGCTTTCGGGTTTCTTGATTAAAAAACGAATGATCAGTAGGGAATTTCGAGTTGCCTAGTACATATCACGCTGTCTATAAAAACCTTTGTAGAGCACGATTAAAATGTATCGGTAGATCAGATCAGCAAAAAAAAAAATCATTTCTGAATCGTACTTTTCGATCTTGACGGGATCTGCGTCTACCTAAATGGGTTAAAAAATGCACTTTCCAAAAATATTTTCATTCCATAGTATCACCTTTTAGCTATATTCGCTGAAAATGTCATTGAAATATTCCTAAAATCGAATGAGCTACAGCTTCTAACAGTCTGCCGACGAGCGGTAGCAGCACCATACTTCGAACTTTAAGGAGTGATATACACCTAGATGGTCGAGGTCGAGGATTTAGAAGCTATGAACGTTTCGTCGACCGTAGAAGACCTACACTATGGGGCCTGGTATCGATGATTCCATGTAAGTTGACAAATTTCATGATTTATTCATTCCTAAAATTTTCAAACGCGTTTTCTCAAAACCACGTTTTTCAAATCGGTACCCAAAATTTCTCGAAAACCAATGAACCGATTGCCTTGAGGTTTTTTGTGGTTATTCTATACACCATTATCTAGGACTTGTCATAGGATTTTTTTTTCCGTTACTTAGTTTTTGTTTAATAGGCAAAATAATAACTAATTTTTGGCCCAAAAATCACTATTTATGTTCAAACGTCCGCCATTTTGTCATAAATCGATATTTTCAAAATCGGCTATGACAAGTACTAGATTATAGTATCTAATTCAATAATCTTTTTGGTTTCTTTTTTCAGATGATTTTTGAAGAAACGCCAGTGGGTACCGTATACGCCGATTTTTTTACGACGCTCCAGGAATCTTACAATATCCTTGTATTTTTTTGATATTTTTAAATAAAGAAAATTAAACATTTTTGAATGTATATACTTTTAGATAATTAAAATCCCAATCCGAAATTTCAAATAGTTTTCTCAAATTCACAAAAATGAGCTTTTTTCTGGCTCCTAGGTGTATATCTCCCCTTAAACGCGTGTACTCGAAACACTGTTTTGAAAGTCGGTGGACGTAATATCTCGAGAACCACTTGATGGATTGTTTCCAAATTTACAGGAGACACGGTGAGAAACATTTAAAGGTCGTTGACGATCTCTTTTTTTCAAAATTGCTCTTAATTTTTTAATAGTTACGTAAAAATGGCCACTTTTTTCATAGATTTTGTATGCTCGAGGTTCAATTCGTCGCCACGTTGTTAAAAAAAAACGATTTTGAAAATTGGCGATCGTCAACGACTCGTACTTATTGTTAACTTGAATAACCCGTTTGGTTTTCAGATTTCGGATGGACCGTTTGTGCTGGAGAGTGTCCACCGCGAAATGTCGCGAAAAATTTTTATCATCCGCCGGCAGCCATGTTTTCGTTGTTTCGCCGTATTTTTTGGTGATTTTTCTTCAAAGGCTCTCCATATATGTACCTTTATATTATAAAAAAAAATGCGATTCTTTTTCACCAACCGTTCCTTAGAAAAAAAAATCGAAATTTGGCACTTTTTTCAAGCCTCTAGGCAAACGTAGCCCAATCAAATCACCGAATTACTTTTTGCGATTATTGCAAAAACCCGACTTTCTATTTCATCAAACTCATCACTCACTCCGAACTCAATAAAAAAAAAAACGACCACGAATATACACACAAAAATCCTCGAATTCTTACCCGGGTTCGTTTTCTCGTCTAGCGCGTCCGCGGTCAAGCACCTCTCCGCGAGCTTTTATCAATTGCAGCACGTTCACAATTTCCCCTCCGACCGCAGCACTGAACTATTCGCACGCGTGACGAAAAACAATTGTTTTTAAAACGTTCGCACGCGAACAAGCGAAAGTCCGAAATTAATTCGCGTCTATTGAGAACGTTCTTGAGGTGAAAAAACGTCAAAAAGATTGTCACGAAATGAGACAAAGCCGAAAAAAAGCTTTGTCTAGCAGGGGGGAGGATGCGCGAGCCGAGTGCCTCTCCAGCGTGTTCACAAGAGACGCGCGATCGGTCCGAGTTGCCAGATGCTTCTGCGAGTCTCGCAAATGCGGTTCACTGTGCCCGGACGGAAAAAAGGAGAGATGGCCCTCGCGCCTCGTGGAGCGTCGATCACGCTGCGCTGAGTGGGGGGCTCCGTGGTGGGGGCCGAACAGAGAGAGAGAGTGAGAGAGAGGGAGAGTGCGAGTGGGAGCGAGAGAGAAGAGAGAGGGGACGCCACACGAACCAGTGGCAAATAGGAAAAGCGAGAAAAAAAAAGATCGCGGTGTCTACGGGTCTGTCGTTGAGGAGAATGAGGATAGCCACGTGCGCCCCCGAACTACTTGTCACTGGCCATGCGCCACCACGTTGCGCTCTCTTGCTCTCTCTCTCTCTCTTTTTTTCTCTTTCTCTCTTACACACACACGTGCAGTCACCGTCCGTTGAGAGTTTCATTCGAGGTTGACCTCTCGTGTATGACGCGTTATACATACATATATATACATACATATATATATATATAACTGCATTGATGTGGGAGGATGACAGAACACTTGACGGGTACGCCACTCGGACCAGAGGAGAAAAATGAAAAAAAAAAATGATCAAATCCACCGTGGGCTGCACGAAATCTCATTCAAAGCTCGAACAAAAATTTATATGTAAAAAAAATATTTAAAAAACAAGCTTTTATTTAATCTACTAAAAAGTAGAAAACATTTTTTTACCTAGTCACCTGTATGTGACTATAAATGAAAGCTCGAGACGCTCAACTTTTCAAATGTTTAAGGGGCTATACCAGTGTTACACTTTCAGAAAACCGATTTTCTTGCCTTTTTGGACAGTTTAAACTTTCAAGAATATCATTATCATTTATATCAATATCATTTTATCTTGAAAAAAAATCGATAGTTAAATCTTTAAACGCGTTTATCTCGAAATGAGATTTTTCAAATTTGCTGACATTGTAACTCAAAGAGCAATTATCCGATTGACTTGAAATTTGAACTGAGTACTCTTGAATATATTTACTCTACAATGATGTAGGATATTTTTGATTGGATGAAAATTGACGATTTGGCATTGGAAAAAACGACCATTTTATAGGCAAGAAAACGGACGCTTTTTTCATAACTACGCCATTTTGTTAGATTTTGATATTTTTCGAAAATCGTAGGTCATTGTACAGGAAGTCGCCTTTGGAAAAACACGATTTGCGGTGTTCACTGTATCTCAGCAAAACATTATCTGAAGTCAAGTGCCATTAAAATTTAGTCAAAGTATCATCAAATCCTCCCCCAACGGTCTTTGATAATTTTTTTTCATTTCTAAATTTTTGGTGGTCATGTAAAGTGAAAAGTGCTATTTTTCACGAAAAAATCCGCCATTTTCGGGGTGGAAAACCCTCTCAATGTAAAAAAAATCTCAAACTAACCGTTGGGGGGAGGTATTTTATCTGTAGAAAGTGTGTACCAAGTTTGAAATAAATCGGTCACGTAGTTTTGAAATGGCAGTGATCACGGACTTTGAAAAAGTGGTTTCGAGAAAAACGCGGCACCGACTTGTTTGTAGATATTTTTGCGTACAAATTTCACGGAATATTCTTGAAATGACACTTAATAATGTACAAAAGGTTTCAATAAATGTACTCTATCCATATAGATGAAAAAATCGCAAAAAAGTGTTTTTTTTCACGCTGAAACCTCTACCCTCCCCTTAATCTACTGAAAAGTAGAAAATATATTTTTTTACCAAGTCACCTATATGTGACTATGAATAAAAGCTTAGGGCGCTCAACTTTTCAAATGTTTAATAAATTTGATCAATTCAGTTTCATTAACCGTATTTAATTTGGCAAAATAGTAATTAGAGAAATTCTTATCACGCGTTTATACTCAGTTTTAAGAATTGTATTTAAGGGGTTACTTCTACTTGCGATTTAAAAAAAATCGATTTTTTTTATTGCATTTTTTTAAGTATCTGAGAATATGTCATTTTTTTAAGTATCTGAGCATTTTTTTGCATATAGCATATAGAGCATATAGAGCATTTTTTTAAGTATCTGAGAATATGTCCTGGAAATTTCAAGTCGATCCGAATAAAATTAACTGAGATATGAGCGTTGAAAGAGAAGAATCCGTTCTTCGTGTAAGCTGACATTGAAACTTTAAACGCGTTTTTCTCAAAATGGCATTTCTGAAGTCGGTGACCAAGATTACTCGAACACTAATGAACCGATCTTCTTGAAATTTTGCAGGCTTATTTAATACATAAAAATGTAGTCTTTAATCGTTCGATTATTCTTTTGAAAAAAAAATGGCCGTTTTATAGCCAAAAAACGGCCGTTTTTTTTCGTTAAAATCGAACCATTAACTTTGACTGTCCGCCATTTTGTGAAAAATGAATATTTTTTAAAATCCTTCGATTAAAGACTAGTTTATACTTATATTTGACTAAATCCATCCGCATTTTTTTTCAGATGTTCCACTTCGCCGCAATGTTGGTCACCGCAAACCGTGTATATAAAAACATTATTTCATTGACAGCCACTTTTCCACTAAACAATGTAATATTTTTCGATAAAAAAATTAATGAAAGTTCTTCAAGATGTGTTCTTTAAGATGATATATTGATCGATTAAAAAAGTTTTGTAGTTTTCTTTAAAAAAATTCATGAAAAAGGCCTTTTTTGCTCTACAAGTGGGGGTAAGGCCTTAAGAAATCTAAGGTCGTTTTACAGTAAATTAAATACAGATGATATGTTTACGGATGCATGTAAATTAAAGATCATATCTCTAAATGTTGAGCGCCCCAAGCTTTTGTTTATAATCACATATAGGTGGCTTGGTGAAACAAAATATTCGCTATTTTTAAGTACATTAAATAAAAGCTTGTTTTTTAAAATATTTGTTTGACATACAAATTATTTTCTACTTTTCAGTCTTTAATTGTTTTTACCAGTTAGTTGTTACTAGCAGTTTACTAGTTTACGAGTTTGTACGTTAGGAATATGGAATGCTTGTAAAAAATAATAAAGACTAATTGGGATTGAACTTGCCACTAATTGGTGTATATAAACTTTTCACATACAAACACAGTCGGCTACGAATTTGTTTGTATGTTAGTGAAATTTTATATGGATGATTAGATATCGCGAATGTTATATAAAAAGTTGAACATTTTATGGATATTTTTTTTCAAGTTGCATAATGCATTGTCACCTTTAATATACATGTTTGCAAAATTACAGAGCTCTAAGTAGTCGGGAAGTGGGCGAAATATCGATTTTCCGTTTCGCATCTGACAGAAAATCAAGTTGGATAGAAGCTTGTCAAATAGCGGAATGTCCAGAGCAATCGTGAGAATCGTGCCAGACCGGAGATAATGTTTTGCTAAAAAAATTAAAAAATATTCGTAGTAGGGTAATAATAGGAATCGGGTGAAAAATCAGAAAAAAATGAGTTTACCGGGTGAGAAAAAGAGCTATTCCCAAAAAAAAATATCGGAATATTGGAATAGGAAACTTTTGCGCGAAAGAAATGGGATAATGTTAGTTGAGAAGAGTAGGGCAGCGTTTTGTTTTTGTTGGCGGCTGTTGTAGCGGAAGTGACGAAAGGAAAAAATAAATAGTTATTTTGGTGAGTACAGGGAATGGTGGTACGAAATGCGTTAACGGGTCTGCGTAGCTTCCAAGGAACAGATCGATTTTGAATATTGACTTGAGAGAAATTAATTGAGAGGGGAGACTGAGGGCTGGCTGCAGTGCAGCTTTGTAGATATTTCAGAGGATTGCAACTATAGTGAGAATAAAATGACTCGTACTGACGTAAATCCGCCATCGGTGAACGCCAATGTTTTTTTTTTTAATAGACTGATTTGCGAAGCAATTTGTTTTGGAAAAATTCTTCAAACTTTTTTTGTACCCTCTTCAAGTACATTTTGAAATTAAATTTAGAAGTTTTCCGAAAGGTTTATTAAGGCAGTATTGTTGATTCAAAATTTGGAAAAAAATGTGTTTTTTTTTAATTTATTTTATTATTCCAAAGACCTTTCCAAATACGTGTGTCAAAAACATTTAATGATACTCGTAAAAATGGCCAAGTTTTTCTCGAAACTAGGCGCTTTTTAAATCGGCAACCACGACATCTCAATAACCAGCTGGCCGATTGAGCTCAGATTTGGCATATACCGCCAGTAGCCTTTTTTTCAACGTTGGTAACAGAATTGCGTCGAAATACTTTTTTTCTTTTATTTACCTCTTAGAATGGTCAGAAAAAGAGGAAAAAATGATTATCACAGTTTAGATTGCCGTCATTTTGAAAATCTTTTTTTTCGGAGTGTGGTACCAAACGTCACAACATACATGCAGATTAGGAATACGTTTGGTTTTTTTTTTACTTCATACAACGTCCATGACACTGGTCGCCAATTGGGATGTTTCCAGTAACCAAGAATAAAAAAGTATTGTTATGAGGTGATAGATTATAATTAAAGTAATGCTCGAAAGTGCCTTTTTTATTTTATTTTGAGGAAAATAGTAGATAAATTTGGATAAATAACATTTAAAAAAAATATATAAGTCACGTGACGGAGAACACCAATCAGAGCGCATGACGTCACACTTTGCAATACACAAACGAGTCGCCGCTCTGAGCATGCTGCTTACACTAGGGGCCGTCCATAAATTACGTCATTTTAAAATAGGGGGGGGGGGGGTCTGGTCGTTAGATGACGGTAACGTTAATTTGATCACAACGATATGACGGATAGGATGATTTCAGGGGGGGGGGGGGTCAAAAATCAGCAAAAGTCGATGACGTAATTTATGGACGGCCCCCTAGGCTGTTACTGTTTACTTTGTCTTAAAATACAATTTGTGAGATTTCTCGATTGATTTTGAATTTTACTCGAACTGTAATAATGGAGACTTAATTGGTGAAGGCAAATAGTTCGAATTTGCCTAGGATTGACTGCATAATGGTGGGCAATTTTTTTACGAAAAATAGTGACTTCCGCTCTGCAGAATTCAGAAACGTGAAGACTTCCATGTAAGTATACCCTAAAGAATTGTTATTTGTGCAACAAATAATGTATATAGCATTAATAATATGACAAACTTTGTAATAATTCGAACAAATTTTTGAGGTTATGTATCGTTATACAACTTGTCTTGTTTTATTTAATTGCAGGTCTTCGTGACAGTCATACGGTGATAAATAGAATTTAGAATTCATCCTTGAACTCATTAATTCTGAAATATTTGTTATCGTGTTTGTTTAGAGACCCGTATTTTGCAGATTATGACGTCACGCGCCGTCAAATGACACGTCTGGGCGTTTTGGCGCGTATTTTTAAACGGATGAATTAAAACGCGCTTTTTGAGGAATTTGCTGCATGGAAATACATGAAATAAACATTTAGAGATATATTATGTGTATGTGAACAATTTTAATCACTTTCCCAAAAATAGGCAACATCCCTATTGGGGGCATTTTCCGCGCACCTCTGTAAACGAATGTACAACATTACATGATAATACATTCTTTTATTTTGTCGATATAATTGAAGAATCAGTAAACTGTGTAAAATATGTCAGCAAGAAAACTCGACCAGTTTAAAGTTCATTTTATCCTAAAAATCACCTCCTAAACAGCGCTCTCTATTGCGTTCGACGAGAGAACGACACAGCGCCGCGCAGCTTTGAGCGACCTGTGGGTTGGGTGGGGGTAGTGCGGTTTGCTGCTCAGTACCGTATTGGGTCCTGCACCAACGTGGCAACGTGGAGAGGGTAAAGAGGGCGGCGCAATGGCGGGATCTGACCGTAGAGGACGAATTTAGGTTTGGAAACGTGTCGTTCTCTCGTTGAACGCAGTTATAGACAATACTGCCTTAAGGAGGTTGGCGCGATCCAGTTGAGTCAAATGACGGTTTGTGAATTTTTGTTTTCAACGAACCGCAAAAAATGCATACGAGGTATAGATTTTTGTTGCAGATGCTTATTTTTCAGAAAATAGATAATTAAAGGGCACAATTATGCATTTTTATATTTTCATTGCATCAATAAGAAAAAACTTTTGTGTTAGTACCAGCTTGAAAAAGTTTAACATTATCGATGATTATTATGAAAAAAAACTGCGTCAGCGAATGTTTTATGCAACTGAGAATGAAATTTTGAAACATTTATAATTTCGCCTATTTATATTTATGTCACGAGACTTTATTATTACGATTAATCAATATCAAGTGCTGCCGAAATACAGCAACTTCGCGGACATTGAGGTTGGCGCAATGCTCTTCATTCACCAGCCAAGATTCGTTATCTTTCATCAAACCTTGATGGTTCAACATTGAATATGCAGGGTGTTTGGCACATGGACCAACACCAATTTTTGAGCGCGGGGGGTGGGGCGGTTATTTGCTACTTTTTCACCCTTAGACCCTATGTCCTAAGTGTCACGGTAATTAAAATATGATTTTTTTTTAATTACCAGAAATTTCGCCTTTCAATCGTCATAACTTTTTTGCTTGTGGTTGCAATAGCACGAAATAACTTTTTTTGTATTCTGCAATGTATGTTCATTATAAATAAAACTTCATTTGATACAATTGCTTTCGAGAAAATGACTTATGAGCTTCCAAAGTATTGAAAATGCGTAAATGTATGAAAAATGTCAACTTCTATATTCATTATGAAAAAATTTAAAAAACTAGAAGCTATTCTGAACTTAGCTATGTTTTAAACAGTTCTCCAGTTTATACCCTCTTCAACGATATGCTAAATGTCACAGAAATCATTCATTATGTGGTAAAAATAAAGAGAATAAGTTTTGCATGTGTAGTTACGTGACACCTGTCACATGCTTTTTTAAATTTCCGTGCCACCACTTGCTTTCAAGTGTAAAGGCAAATTAAAAAAAAATGATTTAAAAAAACGTGGCAAGGCAAGTTTAAAAAAAATTCAATTACAAAAAGAATAAAACATGGCGTAGTAAATAAGGTAAAGTCCATTTCCATTAAGGTAAGGTCCATTCTTATGCAAAAGTTGATAATATGGTAACTATCACTACAAATAACTCTAAATGGACAGAAAAAGGACGGAAAAACACGGAAATAAACTAGAAAATCGCTCATTACTCGTAATGACAATGTATTTACTGACATGCGACGTCACTAAAGCTCCAACCAATCCTGGAGCGTTTTGTTCACGTGACCAAAGGTTCACATTTATCTAATTAAAATATTGAAATAAACGAAAATTATGCATATTTTTTTTGGATAAAATTATAGAATATATTTTTTGAACACCATATTGTTTTAGGATGACAAGAAAATGAACCCTATTTTTGATATAGTCAAATACCCTATGGAGTACAACTTTGCAGTGACCGAAGTAGTGGCCCTAGCTCAATAAAAAAGTGGCATTTTAAACTAGAGGCTCTGCCAATGTAAACAATTTAAAAAAGCTAACGGATACGTGTATGCATTATAAAGTTATAGGCACTCAAACGTGGCAACCTACGAGCCGAATTCTCAGCATTTGCGGGAGGTTATGATTTACTTCTTCAACATCAAGAAATCTGCGGCTGAGGCCCACCGTTTGCTTGTAGATGCTTACGGGGAGGATTCTATTAGTGAGAAAACGTGTCGGCGGTGGTTCATCGACGCCCAAACCGAATATTCACGGATCCAAAGTGATGCTGTGTATCTGGTGGGACCAGCTGGGCGTTGTGAACTATGAGCTGCTCAAACCATCCGAAACCATCACAGGGGAACTCTACCGACGTCAGTTGATGCGCTTGAGTAAGGCAGTCAAAGAGAAATGGCCACACTTCAACGAAAGACATGACAAGGTGATACTGCAGCATGACAATGCCCGACCCCATGTTGCAAATGTCGTGAAAAAGTACTTGGAAACGCTGAAATGGGAGGTTTTATCCCACCCGCCGTACTCTCCAGACATTGCCCCTTCCGACTATCACTTGTTCCGGTCAATGGCACACGATTTGGCTGACCAGCGCTTCGGTACTTGCGAAGAAGTCAAAAATTGGGTCGATTCCTGGATTGCCTCCAAGGACCAAGACTTTTATCGACGCGGGATTCGAATGCTACCTGAAAGATGGGCCGAGGTCGTAGCTAGCGACGGGCAGTACTTTGATTAAAAAATATGTAGCCACTTTTTTATAATAAAGCCTTAAACTTTTGAAAAAAAACGGTCACTGCAAAGTTGTACTCCTTTACATTAAAGTATTTTTTATCTCTTGTATTTGATCGTGAAAAAAATTGTAAAAATTTGTAAAAACTCAGTACAGTCCAGACAATAACATATATTTTTTAAATAATTTAATCTTGGATTGTGGCTACAGCTTCAGCGTCCTCAAGACCAGGTATCACGCTGCGAAATTTCGACGCGGTCATGTCGGTATTGCGCAATTCGTAGTTTTTGGCTACGAGCTGCTGCAGACTACCGCTAGATGTCACAGCAATCGCCTGCTACTCAACTACAGTAGAGAGCAGAGGCCCAATAGGCGACGGTTGCTGCGAGTCCGTGTGTCATGCGTGTGTATATCGGCACGTTCGCCATGCGGGCACGCCGCCAGTGGGAAAACTGATGCACTAAAATTTCCGGATTATCGATAATATTCTGAGCTACACTGGTACAATTTTGCCAGTTTTATGTAAAAAAAAACTCGTAACTCCAACTTCTCCGTCACTTTTCCATAAAATGAGTTGCAACAACCATCGAAATGTGTTTTTTCAATGTCAAGAGCCTAGCGGTCTTGAATTGTCCACGAGTTTGGCGCAGTTAGTGATTCGCAATGTATCCGATGGTAACTAAAATCTGTCAAGTTTTATTCAAAATTCGGTAAAATGTCGACCGTCAGGCTCTTTGTGCAACAATATCGCATGTCCACAATGAATTTCATCTCAATCGATTGTATCGTTTGATCGAAATTAGGGTTGAAAATTTCGAAGTGGACGGAGTGTGTGATGCACGACCTTAGCGGGTAAGCGTGGGGCCCGAAAATTGATTTTTCGGCTCCATTTTCAAGATTTTTTTCCGGTGAGAGTATTGGAACGACGAGGTCGAGATTTTACACAGAATTAATCCATACTCTTACAAACCTTACGTTTTTTTTTTTTTCAATAGAAAAAATCGATTGACAATAATATCGTTATTTAACTAAGTGCCGTCGTTGCTGCATGAATCGGATCGAAGAGTTAGTTCGATTTTCGAGAGAAAAAAACAACTCTAAGGGACCTTAACAGTGTAAAATTTTCAAAACATCGATTTTTTTTGCATTATCCGATAATATAGACGGCTATAATATGGACCTGGGATCGCCGATTGATCGTAAATAAACAATTTATTTAAAAGTTCTGCACACGAAACTTTAAACGCGTTTTACTCGAAATGTTTTTCAAAACGGTGTACACTCTGAAAGGAAGAGTTTTCAAGCTATCCGTCTCAAATTTCGACACAGCATTCTTCACGCCATTCTTTATCTTGTTATGGAAGTATTTTTTTTTGTTTTCATATTTTTTTAACAAAAAACTCGAAAAAAATAGGCTAAATTCGATACTTTCTTTTAAACCGTCGCCATTTTGTAAATTTTTATTTTAAAGAAATCTCCATAGCAAGATAGCGGCTTGCATACTGATTAACCCCTTCGTCGGCATTGACACAATAGTGCGTCAAATAATTCCGTGCCCCGTGTGGCATTGACGCAATAGTGCGTCAACTTTTATTTCCCTATTTAACTTGCTCTGTTTTGAAATCGGAGCCTCACTCGGGGGATTTTGGGCTCGCTGAATCCGAATTTGTAGTCAAAATTTGGAAATTCAAAATGGCGGCGCCAATATGGCGGGGAAAAAAACAAAAACTTTACTCGATTTAGATGAAAATTCGTGCTCCGCGATTTTTGAGGTCGTTTATTACGAATCTGAACTTTAAATTTGAAAATTCAAAATGTTGGGACTCATAATCAGTGACCTACACAACCTATGAGTACCGAGTTTCATCTAAATCAATCTGTATTATTTGTATTTTCATTTGCCATATTTGTTCGTCATTGCGAATTTTTGAATTTTGAGTTTAGATTCGTAATCAGCACCCTCAAAAACCCCAGAGTACAAGTTATCAGAATAAAAAAAAATTTCGGCCATTTTGGGCACTTTTTGTCTAATTCTCTCTGCCAACGAAGGGGTTAATTATCTTTTTACAAATGTTGTTTCAGACAATATTTACGGTCACAACCCTGTACACCGTGATGACTCCTTTTTATTCGAGGACATTTTCAACCGTTAAAAAATTACAATAAAAAATAAAAATAAACGTTACAAATTTTATTTTTAGTTCTTTATGAGTGCTATAATATGACCTAAAAAAATCAGACTGATTAGCGCATTTTAACCATCGGAAGAAAAATGCGGAAATCAGCTATTTTTCGACCCGTTACACTGTGATGATCCCTTAATCTCCAGCTGGTAACAAATAGATAACCACATCGAAGAATCATGCAGTACTACGATCGATTATGAAACTATACAAATTTACATTTTGACAATCTTCCACGCGAACCAATGCTAAAATGGCTGCGAGGTGGGATAATTTTTTCCGAATCACTCCAATTTTCACGCTCCGTTAATTTCAATCTCCAATTCGCTTCCAGCCAACTATATATTCTTCATTATTTCCTTCCCTTGCCGTAGAACTTCGTATCGTCGCCCGCGAGCGTCCGGGCACGTCGACACGCCTATGCGCGCATGCGATCCAAATTTTCGCACACTTTCTCCCTCGTGCACCTTGCGAATCATCCGCGATGCGAGATGAAGCAAGGGATACTGCGATAACGAGACGGCGAGGAGTGGGGAGGGATAGGATCAGAGGGAGAGAAGAGGAAGGGTCTGTGGCCCTTGAGATATTCATCAACACACACACACACGCACACACACACACACGCGCGCGCTCGCGCGCGCACACACACACGCACACAGGGTGTCCTCTTATAAATGGATAATTCCGTCCGATCATGTCCTTTCACGAATTTCAGTTTCATGAAAGTCCCACGGTTTTCGAAATTTTTGGCTGTATGTTATTTTTTTTTTTTTTAATTCTCTGCTTTTGGTTTTCACATGCCATTTCTATAAATGATATGAATCGACAATAACTAAGCAATTCTTTAAAGTAATTGCCACGATATGCGCGCGGTACATTTTTTTACACCGCAGGCTATCAAAGTCAGATGTTCGAATTGGTTTGTATGAAAATTCTGCATAAGGTAGTTTTAAATAAAGTTTCCTTAACATTTAAGGCGTTATACGCAGTTGCAAGGCCAAAAAAGTCGTTTTTGCACGTTTTTTTTTCTGGAAAAGGATTTCATTTGGGCAAAACGAAAAGTATTAGGCAGTTTAGTGGCATATTTTAGGTATAGATTGGCATTTTTTTATTTTCAAAAATATTCATGAACATTGCTCTTGTAGGAAGTCTCCTGGAGGTCCCCGAAAAAAAAGTGTCCGGCGGTGAGCAAAGTATCTCCGGTTTGGATGATCTAAAATAAGAAAAACAAAAAGATTCTTTTAGGGGATAGATGAATCCAGGTATCGATCGAAGGAATAGTCGAAATTTTAATTTTTGACAAAATGGTGGCTCCGGAAAGAAACAATTTCGATTTTCGACGAAATTTTTTTTGGTTAAATCGTTGAAAAAAAATAGAAATATTTATCGGAAATCTTATTCCTTCGATCAATGCCTGAAGAATATACCTGACAAGGTTGTGTTAAAATTGCAGATCGATCGGTTGAGCCGTTTTTGAGAAATCGTGCTCACCGACTTTCGAAAACACCATTTCGAGAAAAATGCGTCTGAAGTTTTTCGGACGCTCGGAGACGCGCTCCGAGCGTCCTTACAAATATATGTCTATGTGCGAGAATATTCGCTGGATCGATTTGAAATTTTCAGGGAATATACTCACATATTTGGACATTCCGGAAATTCAATGGAAAAAATCGATTTTTTGACATTTATAACTGCGTACAACCCGTCAGGTTAAAAAGAAGACTTTTCTAAATAAAACAAATAACCAAGAGTATTTTTTAACTAACCGATTAAAAAAAGTTATCATTTGGAGAAATGGCATGAGAAAAACCGAAAGCAGATTATTTTTATCTCGAAAACCGTGAGACTTTTACTAAACTGAAATTCCTGCATATAGTAGGACATGATCTGACGTATCGACAGTTGCAGGATTATCCATTCATAATAGGACACCCTGTATATATATACCCAACATACTCTCTCTCTCTCTCTCTCTCTCTCTCTCTCTCTCTCTCTCTCTTTCTCTCTCTCTCTCTCCCTCTCTCGCCCCTCCAGCCCTCCAGCCCTTTATCCCTCGCCCCTCTCGCTGGAGTCCGGGCAATATAGTAAACCGCGCGTCTGAATGAGAAAGGGCGTATCTAAGTGCGAATAATGGTAGGAATACGCCACGTCGGCGTTAAGAAACTAGACACGTAGTACTTCGAGCCCTCCACACGTGGCATTCTGTCGCCGGAAAGGTCGTTGACTCCTATACCCCGCCAGAACGCCCTATTCACAATTGACTATACGGACGAAAAACACGAGCGGGTATTCCCTGCGTATTTGTGGCCCTCTCTTCGCTTCCACCACCCCCCCCCCCCCCCTGCTGGCCGCTGTCGTCCGGACCGTTTCCTCCCGCGCTCTCATCCTCCTCTCAAAAGGCAGACAAAATGGATATACAGCTGACCATAGGGACCGAATGAGATAGAGAGAGAGAGAGAAAGAGAGAGGCGTTATGAATGTTGCGTTCGTGCTTAATCTTACTCACTCAGTTCTTTCCTCTTTTGTATTCGTAAACGTGTATATATAGTCACTTCGGTTACGGGAAAACCCAAATTTGCCCTATCGAAGAGTCGGTCTATTTTCGGAACTTTTTTTTTCTACGCCCTTGCATATATATATATATATATATATATATATATATACACTGTAAAAAAATTTCTCTATAAAAATAATATACAAGTGTAGGAAGTTTTTATGCGGATACCGCTTATGAAATTTCAGATACGATTTTGAAAATCCAAAACAGGTTATTTTAAAAATGAAAGTGTAGTTCCGTAATATTAATTTACTTGTGCGTTTGAAAAATAATGCACGTGCAAAGAAATAATCACATCCAAGTATATTGAAATCAAGAACCATTTGCTGATATCAATATACAAGTGTATATTAAATTTCAAGAACCATTTGCTAATATCAATATTCGGGTGTGTATTAAAATTACTGATTCTAAGTATTAAATTTATTTCAGAAATTGATAATTGTAATACGTTTTTATGTAAAAATGATCAAATTAAGACCACTCAATTCATATACTGTGTGATGCTTTCGTGATACTTGTGTATATGATTTTTTCGCAGCTTTATCTCATATTTCTTTATCTCATAATTAATATATACATAAGATATACTCTTTATCTCATAATTAATATTGAATACTTGAATAATCAAATTTAAATGCAGTGAAATCACTGCATGTATGTATTTTTTTTTCTTTATACATGTATTCCTCAGAGGCACGGGGCCTCTCTTTTACCATCCTCTCCTTTATTACTTCCATCATTCACAATCCTTCCAGAGTTCCCCCCCCCCCCCCCCCAGAGTATTGGCCGCATCCATTCTTTCGTAATGCACTACTGTATCGCATTTGCACGAGGGCCCAGGGAAACTGCGGAAAACCTGGTCCGATACAGGCGGCCATATTTGGCTGAGTTTCAGTTGTATTACCATCAGAAACTCAGACAAACTGTTTTCCACGCAGAGGTTGACGCGCAAACCAGTGCACGGGCAAACAGTCACCGCTCCAAGTATTGGCCGCGCCCAATGCTGCTTTTAACTTCAGTGACCGCCGAGCCCGCACACCGACCGCGCGTATTTTATAATGTCATATATTATAATGTCATATAAAAGTTTATAATATATTTAGTATAATATAGTTTAATATAGTAGGATGTAATGACCTGCCAAATGGAGAAATTAAGTCCAAGCGGTGTGAATTCGTGAGAATGTTCGAAGAAAATGTGCCTATTATAGACAAAACAAAAAGTAAAAAGGGTATATTATGATAATTCACAATGAAAATGTAGTAATATGAAAACAGAGATTATTATGGACCAATGAGAAGATTATGGGTAAACTAAGAGTAGTACATGGGAGAACTACGCAACCGCTGTAAATTCATGTAATATTTGTAAGCCCGTGAGGCAAAAATAGTTAAATAAATATATCTATCTATGTAATATAATATAATATAATATAATATAATATAATATAATATAATATAATATAATATAATATAATATAATATAATATAATATAATATAATATAATATAATATAATATAATATATTATAATATAATATATTATATTATATTATATTAGGTGTACAAGTTTTAAAGGATTTAGAAGAGAGGGCGTTACTATTATCAAATCACATCGGGCCATAACCTAACCACCTTAATGTTAAGGTGTCATCATTAGGCTTTAGTTTCAGCACGTCTCAGGTGAAGGTAATCGATTCCTGTGCGAGGCCTATGGGGATAACCCTCTATCAATTTGAACTCGTAAGTACTGGTTTAGACGGTTCAAAAGTGGTCATATTGACACGGAGGATAAGGAACGCGAAGAAAGGCCACAAACGTTTGAAGAACTCGTGTCAAACGCAAGAAGGTCTTGCAGAATTGTTTGGAGTCACTCAAGAAGCATTGTTACCATTTTTGCACAATAATGCTTCAATTTTCACAAAAAAATCCTTCAAAACTCACTTGTACCCCAACACCATAATATAATATGGTACAATATATTATAATATGATATGATATATTATTGTACTTATTTAATAAAGTCTTAATTCATTACCTTTGGCAAATTCGGTACAGTATAGCTTAAGGGGAGAGTAGGGGTTGCAACGTGAAAAAAAAAAACACTTTTCTGCGATTTTTTTTTCATCTCTATGGATAGAGTAAATTTATTGAAACCTTTTGTACATTGTTAAGTGTCATTTCAAGAACATTTCGTGAAATTTGTACGCGAAAATATTCACAAACAAGCCGGTGACAAAGCTTTTCTAAGAACCCCTTTGGAAAAACACGATTTGCGGTGTTGACTGTATCTCACATCAGCTAGAAACTATCGGAAATTAAGTACCATTAAAATTTAGTCAAAGTATCATCAAATCCTCCCCCCAACGGTCTTTGATAATTTTTTTTTCATTTGTAAATTTTTGGTGGTCATGTAAAGTGAAAAGTGCTATTTTTCACGAAAAATTCCGCCATTTCGGAGGTGGAAAACCCCCTCAATGTAAAAAAAATCTCAAACTAACTGTTGGGGGGAGGTATTTTATATGTAGAAAGTGTGTACCAAGTTTGAAATAAATCGGTCATGTAGTTTTCAAATGGCAGTGAACACGGACTGTGAAAAAGTGGTTTCGAGAAAAACTCGTTTGAAGTTTTAGCTCTCGGAGCTACAGTGTTAGAGGAGCGGGACTAAATAGTCAATAACTTCGAAAGTTTTGCTCTGATTGACTTGAAATTTTGGGATTATATTCTTGAAATGTTTAACTATAAGAAAAGACAAAAAAATCGATTTTTCGAAAGTGCAAGCCCCTACGCTCCCCTTAAGACGGCTGTGGACGCAACGGAAGTTAGGTTAGATTAGCGAAGTGCGGGTAGGGAGTGATAGAAGTGGGTTCAATTGGGAAGGGTTATACGTAAAAACCCGCAAGGGTAAACGTTTGAACTCTGGGATCAATTGAGACCTCGTTAAAATAAATATAGTATGTAATATAATATAATATAATAGACTATATGATATAATAAAATATAATATAATATAATGCAATATGACAGAATTGACTCAGAACCGACCAAGTTGCCATTAAGGGGAGAAATCACAGTAGCACACAAAAAAATAGGCACATTTTCGGGAATTAATTTTGGCTGAATAAAAGTATCAATCGAAAATCTGTAAAGTAGGTTTTATAGCAATACTAAAAAAGTACAAAATGTAATTTTTTCAATAAAAAATATTTAAAAATGGCGGCTGCGCACCATATGCCCCAAGGCGCCTTTTTTTGAGCTCGCCGAAGACATAACTCGAGCAAATTTTTACCGATCGACTTGAAGTTTTGACAGTAGCTTCGATACATCTTTCTCCACGGAGCTACGTAGGATTTTTCGATATATTGATTTTTCGCAAAATGGTGCATGTTTGAAAATAAAGTTAAATTTTTAACAAAAAAAACGCCATAAAATCGTCGATAAAAAAAAGTAAGCCATATAAAATAAAAAAATCCTACGTAGCTCCATGGAGAAAGATGTTTCGAAGCTACTGTCAAAATTTCAAGTCGATCGGTAAAAATTTGCTCGAGTTATGTCTTCGGCGAGCTCAAAAAAAGGCGCCTTGGGGCATATGCTGCGCAGCCGCCATTTTAAAATATTTTTTATTGAAAAAATTACATTTTGTACTTTTTTAGTATTGCTTTAAAACCTACTTTACAGATTTTCGAATGATACTTTTATTCAGCCAAAATTAATTCCCGAAAATATGCCTATTTTTTTGTGTGCTACTGTGATTTCCCCCCTTAAAATGTGATCTATATTTATATAATAGACTATATCGACACTGCTTACGAAAAGTAGCACGATTCGAAGTTCTTACGAAAACTAGCATGATTATGCTTTCGCCAAGTAAACTGGCACGTTTCCATATTCACCGCGAAAACTAGATTGTTTGATTTTCACTGTAAAAACTAGTGTAAAAGCAGTAAGTTTAAAACCTTAAGGATCTCACCGCTCGTACAATCTAACCAACAAGAGTTTTGGCGAGAATTTAAAGTCCTTCGTGCTCAGGTAAAAATCTGGAAAAATAAACCATTAGTATTTTTTAAAAATACGACGATTTTTCGCGTAATGACATTTTAATTTTATACTCGTTACTTTTATTAACATTTGGATAATAATTATCAATTAAAATCGATAGTAGTAATTTTTATAAAAAAATAATATCGCAATTGTAAATATAATGAAATATTTATTGTGATTTTCTATTGAAAAATAACGTTATTGAAAATATTATTCAACAAATTTACTGTAATCTTACAGATGGTTATCGTCGACTATGTTTGAAAAATCTTGCTGATGTTCGATTGGAATTAAACCTCTGTCAAGCATGGCCTGTAAATCTTTTTTTTTTCTTGGTACAAGAGGCAATTTTTTATCTGACGTCTGTTTTAATTGGAACATTCGAACATCATCCATGTTTTTGTTTTTTAACGAGATTTTCATCTCTCGTCCTTCTTGGTCAAAATCATATTTAACGTGGATTGTATCGACGTAAGGTTTAATGGATATTTCCCGAATACTTGCAATTTTAATTGAAGTCCAATTCAATATTTTTGAAGGGGCCTAAAAAATCGTAATCTTCCCATTGCGGTCAAAGGAAATGGAGTAAAAAATAGAGGCAAGGCGTAAAAAAGCATGTAAGAAAATTCGGAAACAATTCCAGTGTTACTGAAACGTGTTAATTTTCGCGGTGAATATCGAAATCTGCTTCTTTTCTTGGTGAAAGCCGAAACGTGCTAGTTTTCGTAAGAATTTTGAAACATGCTACTTTTCGTATTATATAAAACATAATACATTATATAAAATATAATATAATTCGTATTATATAAAATATAATACAATATAATATGAATAAAATATAATACAATATAATATGATACAATATAATTCCGAGCAAATCCAATTGACTCAAAACCAACTAATAGTAAGTATCCAATAAAATATGATCTACGCTGGATATCTATACGTCCATTTCCTATTTCAAGCTATGATAGATCAAAAGCAATTTCCTGGACCTTGTGCTCGCTTCGTATTGATAATTAATTTCTCGCTTCAGGCCACTACCAACCCCCCCCCCCCCCCCCCCGCCCCCCCCACATCGACGCTGTTTTTCTCGGCCGATACAATGGACTCATTTTTCATGCAGGAAAAGGCAATTGCACATTTGTCAAATCTATGCGAAGTCACGAGCCGTGGACACGTCATTTCGTAATACAGTGCCAGTGCGCTCGTATCGATTCAATCTATCCTTGGAATGTGTTGCGGAACGTCTCTGTACGGCCGCGCACATGTCGATATGACCCTACGTGTACGTGCGAATCCACACGCCCAAGAGTTCAACGAGGAATATAAAAAAAAAAGACAGCGGAAGCATTATTATTGTTTCGGCTGGCACGTGGCGTCGTGGCCGGTGCGTTGATGATTCAACGGCCCGAAAACACGAGTTTGCAAAAAAAGAAAAAAAAACATGGACGAACCGCACGATGTTCGTGAAACAAGTCGCATTTCATACGATAAAGAATACATGTTTGAAATGTTTCTGTTTTTTTTTCTCGTAATTCTTTAGATAAGTGACTTGTCCGAATTTTTTGTTGCTATTTATTGGATTATAAATAAATTTTCTCATTTATTGGGTTATAAATAATGATATTTAATTCTGGGAAGCTGAAAGTTTTCATTAACAATTTTTTTGCGAGCAAAACATCGTTCAAAATATTTTCGATTTTTTCAAAAAAACACATACAAACCCAATTTAGGCGTCGGAATGTTAAAATATGCCCTATTTTATCACGTGTTTTCGCGAACTTCAAAACCCCATAACTTTTTATGGGGGGGGGATTTTAGCGCCCCCGATTGAATATCAACATTTGAAACCCAATAAATGAGAAAATAGCCAAAAAAATGTTAAGCTCATTTTTCGGAAAAGTCACTCATCTAAAGAATTACCGCTTTTTTACAATGGTGAAGATTGCATCGTTGGAGTGCAATGGAATGGATTTTTTTTTCAAGGGTTCGATTTTTCGCGCATCTTTAAGGGGTTAGGTCACTCTAGAGGCCGAAAAATAGGCTTTTTGAGGATTTTTTTCAGAAAAACTACAAAATAAATCGAGATTACGAAGAAGGGTGTTTATTATACATATCAGTGACTGTATGCAATAATTTTTTTGATGCGATTAATTTCAAAATGGCGACTGTACAGCGTTTATCTCAAAACTGCATTTTTTAAGTTGCCCGGAAACATAACTCAAACAATTTTCAACCGATTCACTTCAAATGTTGAATATATCTTGAAAAATACATTGTCTATGGAAGTTCGTAGGATTTTTTTTATATTGCATAGTTCATTTGCTATTAACAATTATTTGACGATTATTTAGGCAAATTTTTTACTTTCCAAAAATGTCGTCACATAATTGTTAATAACAAATGAACTGTGCAATATAAAAAAAAATCCTACGTACTTCAATAGACAATGTATTTTTCAAGATGAATTCAACATTTCTAGCGAATCGGTTGAAAATTGTCTGAGTTATGTTTCCGGCCAACTTAAGCAGTTTCATCAAGCAGAAAATCGAAGTTTGTAAAACAAATTTCGATTTTCAAACAAAAAAAACTACTCTAATAATTTGTTATTAACATATAGATGAGCGTATGAAAAAATCATATAGCCGTACGATAGGAAATCTCATAAACTGTGCTCCGTTCGAATTTAAAGTGAATCAGCCGAATAGATTTTGAGATACGACTTGCAGCGTTTCATAAAACATAGTGTTCGAGAAAAACGCAGAAGAAAAAAGAGTAAATTGCAGCGGAACGGTTCGCCTTAGTGCAGTGAGCGATCTGAGCCTTAACAAAAATCGTCACAACTCTGTCAGTTTTTGGTTTTTTTTTGGAAAATCTTTGCTGCGAATTAAGGTTCACAAAGTAGGTGATAAAACTGCAAAAATGGTATTTCTTGAATTTCAAGTTTACGCATACTCCTTAAGGTAGAGCGAGCGCGCGCACTTGATTTCTATAGATTTTGTTCAAATGTTAACCAGACATTGTTCATATCATGTAAATTTGGGTGAAATTTCAGAACAGTCGACGATTTAGTTTGGGAGATTATGGGTTTTAAAATTGCAACTTTTAACACTCCCGGGTCTGCATTGACCGAAAGTCAGGTCACATAATTCGTCGTACCATTCTATTGTGTTTATAAATTAAAAAAAAATAATTATGTTTAGATAGGAAACTAGATAGGGAAGGAGTAAAAAAAGTTTGCATTGCCTTTAATATTCAGTATTGCTAAAAACATTCAGCAAAGACAGAATAATCCTCCGTGAAAAATATTTGCCCCCTATGATAAGAAGACTTATTATAGGGGGCAAATATAATAAGGCTACACCGCCGAACAGTATTATTCAATATTGCGAGAAAAAAAAATTATCGTGTTTCTAAAATTGAAAACTTTTATCATAAAAACAAGATTTGCGTTATAAATATTAATATTTTATATTGCTTATGTTATCTTCATTAACAAATAAAAGTGTTGGTTAATTCATAAGTAATTAAAAACTTTGTTCGATAAAAAATTATTTGTAAATAAAAATTTGTGTTGCAGTATTATTTTAATTCGTGGAATGATGCGGTTTTTCCATATGTCTTCTTATTAAATGGGACAAATTTTTGTTACGGAAAATTTTTCTGTCTAAATTTTAATGCAGATCCTGCAGTGTTAAAATTTGCAACTTTAAAACCCATTATCTCCCACCTAAATAGTCGACTGTTCTGAAATTTCACTCAAACGTGTATAATGATATGAACAATGTCTGGTTAAAATTTTAACAGAATCGGTAGAAACCAAAAACGCGCGCTCGTTCTACATTAAGGCCTTAGGCCACAGTACCGGGTATAAAATCATGTGCGAATTTAACCATTTTTTTCGTATGTAAAAGTGATTCACTCATAAAACTAATTACACTTCTATTTAGTATGAATATCAAGCTGTTAGAAAATTTATATTTCTTTTGCGATGTACAAAGTGGCCGACTACTCGAAACTTCTCGAAACAGCTTTTTTCCAATTGGCGTGACAAATAACTTCAACAATTTTCACTCGATTTACTTCAAATTTAAAAGTTATGTTCCTAATTGCACTTCGCAGATCAGTACATACGGAATATCTGATTAATCAAAAACTTTTAATTGTATGAGCAGTTTATGATCAGTTATGACGAAATTTTTCACTGAAAATTCATTTCTTGAGTTCAAATACCTAGAACTTTTGAATAAAACAATATTTTTTAAATTCCGTACGTACTTCTGTAGGTATTCTAATGTAGATTTACGAGAATTTTTGTTTTTTGTTCCAAGTCCATAATTGTGGATGGTAAAGTCACGCCGCGGAGCGCCTAAAAAAAGATAAAAGAAAATTTTAGTAGTTGGCTATTATGTACATCGAAAAAAAAATATATATATTGTTTCTAACAGCTTGATATTCATACTAAATAGATGTATAATTAATTTTATGTGTGAATCACTTTTTCATACGAAAAAAAATGGTTAAATTTGCACATGATTTTATACCCGTTACTGTGGTCTAAGGCCTTAAGATTGTCATTGAAGATCTTCAAGCAAAATCTGCGCAGAAAGATTTCAGATGATGATAAAAATGACTAAACAAATCGAATTTTAATGAATTTTCTTTGCCTTTCTACGATGCAAGCTTCAACACTATTCTTTCAACATCCGGGGGAGGGTTTTCTTATTTACCACTACTTAGTGCTCTTTTCCCCGAAAGATCGGTAGCCGAAATCGCCAAACAAAAAACAGATTTTGGATAATAACAAAAATACCCTAACTAAAAAAATGTAAAGAATTAACGTTGCCTTCCCGCACTACTTTTTTCCAGATCTTAATCACTGACGATTGCCTTTATTGTTTGTGTCGTTCGTCCGTTTTTTTTAAACACACGTGTTGCTCTCGTCGCTTGAGAAATCTTCGGGGGAAACAGAGCGAAAGAAAGTAGAAAGGAATTGTTGTACGGCTCGTTGCCCGTCGTTCGTAAATGTCGTACACGTGTCGTGAAAAACCGATATCAAACTGTATCTGTGTATGTATGTGTGTGTTTATACACCTGTATATGCGTTTCCGCGTGTCGTGTACGGAACAAAGTTTCATCACTGGACAAACTCGTAAAAACCTTCGATGTGTGCTCGAACGGAGATTCGAAGTATACGTCCGCTTTATTTCTGGTGTTAAAATCGAGGCAATTCCCAATGCCGAATTGTCGTTCGATTAAGAAGGTTGCTCAGCTATCGCGAAGCAGGAAGAATTTGCTGAAATTTATTGAGTATATTTGTGAACAGCTGTTCCGTTTTTACGTAAAATTTCAAGTACTTCATTTGCGTGATTGTTGAGCAATTAATTATTGAAGTTCGGCTCTAATAGGCACGAGCGACATAGCAAAAGCTCCATGAGAACTCTAATACGACTGTTGCACCATAATGAAAATAGTAAGAATTGAATGGAAATAGGCGGAAAAAATTATTGAGATTTTTACGAATAATTTCAACGAAGAGATCGAGTTATCGAGATATTCGTGAAATAAAACAGGAAATTTCAGCCGATTCGCGTAAAACGACAAAGAGCCCTACGGTACGTGGCAACACTGCTGTCAAGTCGGCCATTTTGAATAAGCGCCAAAATTTGAAACGCGCAAACTATTGCTACCTTGCTATAAATTTCTTACCGCGGTTTCGTAAAGAGTATTTACACGTAAATATTTTGAATCATTCATTACAGAAGCTGCAGTGCATGTGTTTCGACATAACCTTCAAATCAATGACGCGTCGTGCCTCGACTGCGCATTCATTTTTCGGCTCAACTACTCTTTTCCGCCGCTTTCCAGGCTGTACTTGCTCCAACTGTACTGTTTTTCGGTTCGCATTTTTCCCTTCCATCTTTTCATGTTCGCCGAACAAAGAAACGGAATTCGCCAAGGATCTTTGACAGCTACGCGCTCGCGATGTGGCGTTCGTATCCGAGCTCAGTGATACCAGCTATTGAGAACTAAATTGCCCGTTTGCCCCATTTCAACTTGGTTAATAGCTTATTCGCGATGTAAATAAACGAAAAAGGTTTCCCGGCTGGACATTTGTTCAGGCTAGCCAGATATATGATCAGGTCGTTATAAGGGAGCTGTGTGGCTATCCGTATTACGGGAATTTTGATTCGGCCGTGAGCCTGCCGTGAACGGACAGCCTCAGGTCAGGCAAACTAATGGCAAACGTGAAAATGGCCATAATGTGGTTTGCCTTATCAGTGCCCTAACATGGCTCTATTAGGAGGCCCGTGCATGGCAGTGCTCAGGCTAGCGCTAAAGTGGTGGCGCTAGTGTTGCTTCTAAAAACGATGCTTGCACGTCTGTCATTGTATACATCGTGTTTGGGTTAAAACTTGAAAGTTTTCACGATATATAAAAAGGAGCAAAGTGGAAACGTTATGAATCGCAAAGAGAGGAAGCGGTATTTGACACGACTGCGTGTTAGGAGATGTCGGTCGGAGAAAAAAGTTGACGAGTCCCGATCATCGGTACAAGTACCAGGTATGTACAACCTTTATATTTTTTATATTATATTAACCTTTATATTTTTTTCACCTTTTACAAACTTTATGAATTTTTCTACACTTGGGTATAGAATAATATCAATGTAAAATATAATTTAAAAATATGAAAATAAAAATTAAAAAAATATAAAAAATATAAAAAATATTTAAAAAATGAGAAAATCGAATAATATCAATATAAAATATAATTTAAAAAATGAGAATGAAATACGTTGTTTCGTTTACGAAATTTTGAATATTTACAGAAAGAGGCCCGAATGATAAATTTCAAGATCAGGAAAGTCTTGATAAAGTTACCAGCAAACAAAATCCTAATGCCAGCGGAGAGGATTCAAACACCAGCGAAGAAGATCTCCATGTCAGCGGAGAGGGTTCTAATGGCAGCGAAGAAGATCCCCATGTCAGCGGAGAGAATCGCAACCCCAGCGAAGAAGATCTCCATGTCAGCGGAGAGGGTTCTAATGGCAGCGAAGAAGATTCCCCATGTCAGCGGAGAGAATCTCAACCCCAGCGAAGAAGATCTCCATGTCAGCGGAGAGGGTTCTAATAGCAGCGAAGAGGACCCCCACGTCTCCCCATCCCGATCGCCATGTTCAGAAATATATGTTGTGGTGCCAAACCGTTCAGATGTAACTTGGTGTTAAATATTCAACAAACCAAAAAAGTTTTATGTTATTCGTTCTGTATATTTTCTATAATGAATCCGATCATGCAGCCGTATACACGCCATCATAAGGCGCCAGGATAGCGGCTCAATCAGGCTGCCAGATTCGGGCATAATCAGGCTTCCAGATTCCGCCGTTATCAGGAACGGCGTTACATTTTTGTTCACGCCCGGATCAGGTTGCCATACTAGCGCCATATAACGGCAGTCAGGCAACCTGATCCAAGCGTGATTAGCGCCATAACTAAATTTCCAGCCGGGTAATCATCTTTCTAAACAGTCAGTTATATGCATTCCACATATTTATTAGCTGAAATTTATTTATTTTACGTAACCGAAAATTTGATTATTCGGGCTTGGCAGCCGTTACAGGCTCCCGTGTTTGAGCATATGCCTTTTTACCGCCTGGCCCGCACAGACCCTGAGCAGCCTCCTTAAAAGTACACTGTAAAAAATTATATGAAATTTACAATACATTTAAGATACAGAAGGAATTGAATTTTACGAACTCAGTAGATGAAATTAAATTTAAAACACTTGTACCGTAAATTTAAAACAGGAACATGAAATTCTAACGTGGATATATAATTTAATAGATGCAACGTGGAATTTCAAAGGCACTTTTGTAAATTTGTGGGAAATGTTTTGTATTAACCCGTGTCTTCAATTGAAAATTACTACAGATGTCTAATGAATCAACTATAAAAAACAGAGTATTGAAAATACAAAACAAGTTTGAAATTTATTTACGGCTGCCTGAAAAATATAATACATGTGGAACTGGATTGGAATTGGAAAGTATCGTGATTGTACCCCTATCTGATATTATTTCACATCGACGCTGAGTTAAATATAAGACAAATCTTTAGGAATATCGATGATATACTTCTCGGAATAATACCATCCAGTACATGAATACTGTGATTCGATTCAGAAATTACCAAGACAAAAGCCACTGAGATTAACAATTGTTTGTCAAAAACAAATCACAGGTAAATTGAATTTAATGTGTTCATATATTAATATTGAAGAAACATTTTATGATTTTCATAATTGTTGACCCGGACGATATCTCAAAATCACATGAATTTCAAATACATGCGTGCAGCGGACAGAGATAGGCGCGCGTTCGGTGTGCGGGCTCGGCGGTCATTGAAGTTAAGCAGCATTGGGCGCGGCCAATACTTGGAGCGGTAACCGTTTGCTCGTGCACTGGTTTGCGCGTCAACCTCAAACAGTTTGTTCTGAGTTTCTGATGGTAATACAACTGAAACTCAGCCAAATATGGCCGCCTGTATCGGCCCAGGTTTTCCGCAGTTTCCCTGTTCCTCGTGCAAATGCGATTCAGTTAGTGCATTAGGAAAGAGTGGATGCCGGTCGTCAACACTCTGGGGGGGGGGGGGCTCTGGAAGGATTGTGAATATTTTAGGAATAAAGGAGAAGGGTGCCTCTGAGGAATACATATATAAAGAAAGATTCATGCAGTGATTTCACTGCATTCAAATTTTTATTATGCAAGTATTCAATATTAATTATGGGATAAAGCTGCGAAAAAATCATATACACAAGTATCACGAAAGCATCATACAATATATGAATTGAGTGGTCTTAATTTTATCATTTTTACATAAAAACGTATTGCAATTATCAATTTCTGAAATAAATTTAATACTTAGGATCAGTAATTTTAATACACACCCGTATATTGATATTAGCAAATGGTTCTTGAATTCAATATACACTTGTACATTGATATCAGCAAATGGTTCTTGATTTCGATAAACTTGGATGTGATTATTTCTTTACACGTGCATTATTTTTCAAACGCACAAGTATATTAATATTACGAAACTACACTTTCATTTTTAAAATAACCTGTTTTGGATTTTCAAAATCGTATCTGAAATTTCACAAGCGGGATCCGCGTAAAAACTTCCTACACTTGTATATTAATTTTGATACAGACATTTTTTACAGTGAACACAGAGTTTCTACTGCTGCGTTATAATTATACGAGGGAGATCACGGGTCCCATTTCATCCGATGACTCTCCTCCTGGTACAAAAACAAGCCTATGCAACGATGCCCTTGTGCAAAGGGAATATGTTGCTCGAATTTTCGAAGCCCGAAGAGTACAGCCCCCACATTTTTGTTTCACGGTCGTTATGTTGGAGGAATTAACCCTTCGATTGCACACTGGATCATTTTGGCCCCATTTTGTTTTTCAACCGACTGTACCGCAAAACGGGGTAATCTATGTAATAGGTGGACACTCGGCCCCCATTTTGCTCCCTGCTCGTGTACCGAGGGCAGCTGTCGAAAAAGAACCTGGGGTCGAAACGACCCCGGTTATGCAGTAGTGCGGTGAAAGTGAGAACATTTTTTTTGTTGTAAAATTTGGTGTTCTTTTACTACATGTAAAAAAGTTACGATAGACGATGCTCAAAGATTTTCTTTATTTTGCCTTACTATAGTAAATTATGTATTTAGAATCGCGGTCAAAAAACCAAAAGCACCGTTATGCAGGAGGGCTATGTGCAACGAGCACCGGATATACTTATGCGTCGATTGTGGTAAATGTGAATGACAATAAGTCATTGAAGTAAAAAATGCGGAAAATATACGTTTTCAATAATTAATCTGCCGAAGGAGTCGATTTTTTTCCATTGTTCACTATCCCGAAAATGCTCAAATTCAAACCCCCGCATAAATCTACTTTTTGGAAAGACGGTCGACACTGTCTTTTTTTCGTATCTACAAACCGTCTTCTTTAAAAACTTCAAAGAATTTTTTTTTATTTTGAAAGAAAAAAAATTATGCTCTTTTTCATGGATGTAAGTATTTTTCAACGCATCTCCCAATTCGAACGAATGTTTGGGCACTTAGTTTTTGTTTCTCTTAGAAGATAAATTTTGCGCCTTAAAATACGGATCATGGGCTACAGAAGACGCCTCTACAACAAAAAAAAAACCAAAATTGCATATTTACCGAACTACACCGTTAACGAAGTGGAGGGGGACTGGCGGCTTACTGCATTTCTACTTTGTATATGTGAACAGTGGAAAAGTGAAAAAAATAACTTTCGGTGAGTAAATTCGTCATTGGGGGGGGTGACAAACACGTATTTAAAAAAATTGAATATTTCGTTATTTTAGGAATTATATTGTATTGGAAGAATTCTTTAAACATTTTTTTTTGTACCTTTTCGACGAATATGTTGAAATTTATGAAGTAGAACTTGGGGCCCAAAAAAAGTCTTGCCAAAAAGTGTTTACGGGCTCACACTACTGAAGAATAAAAAAATTGATTTAAAAAAATGGCTTAAGAGATGCTTTGAACTATCTAGAATAAGGGGAAAAAAGTGTGGTACCTGTCAAACAAACGTTCGCAGGCCCGTGTGCGAGACGTTAAACGTTTATCTCGGAACACAATTTTTGAAAATGGCACGCAGGTTATCTCCAACAATTTTCACTCTTTTCACTTAAAATTTTGAGCACGTCTTTGAAATAACATCCCGAAGACAAATACGTACGGGACTTTCCATGAGTTAATTATAAAATTAGTTATTAACTATAAATAATTGTCCTTTTTTTTGTCGAAAATTGAGGTTTTACTTTAAATGTTTGCCAATCACACAAAAATTCATATTTTCAAAATCCGCTTCGTATTTCCCTAGCTATACTCATGTAAATGAATAGAATTTTTTTTAATTTCCAAATTCTACATTGCGTCAGTTATACTGCGTGCCGTATAGCGTCTCAAATTCAACATATCATAAATGATATAGATATAATATAATCCAATATATAAATATAGTGATATACATTTTTTATTCACTCGAAAATATGACTAATAACATCCTTGAATAATATTGCCCTCTTACTTCTCCTTCTACAAAAAAAATCGCGAAAAATCACTTAATTTTGGACGTCTACAGTGGTATAAGCCCTTAAGGGATAACACCACGCTAGGATTTTGGGAAAATCGTTTTTTTTTGCCAAAAAAATACTTTGGGGTTATAAAAACAATATGCAATTGGTCCTGTAGCAAACAAATTTTTTTAGAAGGTTCAATTATCGATTTTGCCGCAGCGCGTCGGACTTCTTTCAGGCACCTCGAGAACTTTAAGCGCATTTTTCTCAAAACCACTTTTTTCAAACTGGGAGGACGGATTAATCGAACACCTTTGCATGGATAGATTTGAAATTTTGATAGTAGCTTCACAATTACATTCTCTGTGGGAGTACGTAGCCGTTTTTTGATTAAATGTAAACTTTTTTTTTATAAAAAATTTACTGCTTATTTTTTGTGCAAAAATCGATTTATTTGTTTCAAACAGCGCAATTTTTTCAATATTTGATAAAAAAAATTCTGCGTAGTCCCATAACTAATAATATATAGATTATAATTTTTTTTGTTTTTGTTCCAGGTCTTATACTTTACGAGAAAACCGTCCTCCCATGAAGCTATTTGTAAAAAAAAACACTTTTTTCAAGATGAGCTCCGTCGCCGCCATTTTGTATAAAAATAATAATCATTTTTTTTATACTTTAATGTGTGTTAAATAAACTGTCTCAAAAGCAATTTTATTCCTTTTTTCATACTCCCAAAATAAATGGTCAAAGTTAGGCCTTTTCTTCTGCCGCTACAGTGGTGTAATCCCTTAAAAGAAGAAGCCAGAGCGATATTACATGCGAAGGCATCAAAATTAGGACTGGAAATGAAGGGAGTCATGGAGGAGGTGGAAGTGGAACCGATATGACAAAGGATGAGAGACGAAATATGGAGGGATTAAGAAAAATAATCGAAAGAGCTATACGAATAAATAAAACGATCGGATATTTTGTTGAAATTTCGAAAATCACGAAAATGGCAAGCTGTAAAAAGGAAAGTTCGATTCTCGCAAAAAAAACAATTTTAATCGATTTTTATTAACAAATGGATAAACAGATCAAAAAATTATTCGGCCATACGATAGAAGATATTGTAAAGTATGCTCTGTCCGAATTTGAAGTAGGATAGGCTGGGGTCAATAGAAACACGGGTCAAATGAAACAAGTTGAATAACTCGAAGACGGTTTTAGTGACAGCAGCGCGGCCCAGAGGGGGGAAAAGACTGCTTTGCGTATCGGAACTTGTCGCTCATTGCGCGGCGGACATTTTTATGACGGTGCATCGCTTTCCCGACATAAAAAGTAAGTTTTTTTACTATAAGTATCTTGCGTATTGCTCCAAAACTATTGTTCCTTCTCCAGCGTTGTTTACAACCATCATTACTATGAATATCCTAGTTGAGTTTATTGGGGTCAGTACCTACCTACCTACAATCAGTTCGGGGTCAATTGAAACTTGTTTCTATTGACTCCGAACCAGGATTGCAAAATTTGTAATGAAGAAGTAATGCACTATTCGTGACTCTTTAAGTGTGAATGAAAAAATATTTCATTACCCATTACATTGGATTTTGTAATGTAGAAAATGTCCATTACTCATTGAACTATACTTTGTATTAAAAAAAATTCCGTTACTCATTACATTACATTTTGTAATGTGAAGCATTTTCATTACAAAATTCAACGTAATGTGTAATGACAAAAAATGTCATTACACATTACATTGTAATGGGTAATGCACTTTTTTTATATTACAAAGTCCAATGTAGTGGGTAATTGGAATTTGTTTACATTACAAAGTGTAATGTAATGAATAATAGGAATTTTTTACATTACAAAATTTAATGTCATGACTAATGGAACTCTTTTACATTACAAAATATAAGGCTGTCCCTAATGAGATACGAATAATAATCCTCATGAGATTGTAATGAGTAATGGCATTTTTTCCATTGCTTTGCATTAGTAATGTGCAAAAATTCCATTACGCATTACATTACATTTTGTAATTTAAAATATTTCCATTAGTCATTGCATTGGACTTTAAAATGTAAAAAAATTCCATTACCCATTACATTGTAATGGGTAATGAAAATATTTCACATTACAAAATGTACTGTAATGAGGAATGGAAATTTTTTATATTACAAATTCCAATGTAATGAGTAATGAAAATCGTTTACATAACAAAATCCAATGTAATGAGTAATGGAAATTCGTTACATTACTGAACGTAATGTAAAGCGTAATGAAATTTATTTCATTACAAAATGTAAAGTAATGAGTAATGAAAAGGCTAATGCATTACAAAAAGTAATGCATTATTTGCAACGCTGCTCCGAAAAAACATTTCACACGCAAGCAAGTTTTCCAAGTCGCGTTTTATCTTTTAGATGCCAAGAAATCGTCCCAAAAGTAAAATAATATTAAAGAACCTAAATATACCTTCAGTGATACTCAAACTGGAAGAAAAAGCAAAAAAAACTGTTTGTTTTGTTTAAAAGTATATTTTATTAACAACAAACATACTTTATCACTTCATACACATCATTAACAGTACCTGGATTTAGTAGAACTTTAGTTCAATCTGCTGAAACCGCCTATTTCAACTAACCCCAGGCACTGTTTCGATGGACCCCGACACAGGGTGAAATGAAACATTTTCCGAGGGGTTCTAAATAGCTTCTACCTAAGTTAAGGACATATAGAAGCCTAATCAATAATGCTATCATATAGCCAGATAATCTAGCTATAATTAAAGCCGATCACCAAATAGATAGGGTGCAAAATTAAGTCACAAAAATAAGTAAAAAATTAAATAACCTATTTTCTCAAAAATGTTCCAATTGACCCCAGCCAAGGCAGACGAATACATTCTGCGATACAAATTACACTGTTTCGTAAAACAGTTGTGAAAAAATCGTCATAACTCGGTCAATCGTTTGAATTATTACACAATCTTTGTTACTAATTTAAATAAAGCCTAGGATGTACTTTTTAATATGGTAAAAGTCGTATTTTTGTAAATGTGAAGCTTACGCAGACCCCTTAATGTCTTCGAAAACCAACGTCCAAGTGTCTCGATCAGTTTTCCGCGCAATATCGTGGCGTTCCCCTTCGAGTAACAATGCGCAGATTGACAGTGATACTGTCCAATCTGTACGGTAATCGGAAGTAGGATAAGATAGTGGGACATTAACTTATTTACGCCCGACACTTTCCTCCATATATATACCGGGTGCTCCGATCAAGTATCAAGTATAGTGAAACTTTTAGGGTGCGAAGGGGGATGATAAAAAAAACAAAAATTCGTTCCGAAATTCGAAATGCGACGTTAAAAAGGCCGACTTGTTAAAAAAAATGGAAACAAGACTTTTTTCACCGAAAAATGTTTCAGGCCCAACCTAACAACTTTCGTAGGAATTTTATCTTAAAAGGTCCATCATTTTTAGGTTAGAACACCATTTTTGACTATTTTAACGCTATGCCGGATGTATTAGGTGTACAACTTAGTTCGGTCCGTTTTCAAAAGATGGCTCCATAGGTGCTATAAATGGTTGCCGGCAACAGCTGATTTTTGCTGTATCGTGAAGTATCAACATCTCTTAACCAAATATCGTTTACAGATCTTTGAGTCTTGCGCATCAAGTCTAATTTTTACTGCTGTGAAAATGTCGTATTTCGTCCCAAATAAGCACCATTTGCGGGAAGTGTTGATTTTCTGTTTCAATTGGAAGAAAAGTGCAGCTGAAGCCCACCGAATGCTGGTCAAACCATCACGGGAGACTTCTACAGGCAACAATTGAGCCGTTTAAAGCGAGCTGTAGCCGAAAAACGTCCAGAATATGCGACCAAACACGAGTACATAATCTTTCATCATGACAACGCTCGGCCTCACGTTGCTATTGTGGTTAAAAACTATTTGGAAAATAGCAGGTGGGAAATTCTGGCTCACCCGCCTTATAGCCCAGATCTCGCCCCTTCCGACTACCATTTGTTTCGATCGATGCAGAACGCTTTGACTGGAATACGCTTCACGTCACAACAGGGTATCAAAAATTGGCTCGATTCATTCTTGGCTTTAAAAGATGAACGCTTCTTCCGCGACGGAATTCATAAATTACCAGAAAGATGGGGAAACGTAGTGGCTAGCGATGGACAATATTTTGATTAATGTATTCATTCATTTTATCATTCAAATAAGTGCGTATTTTAAGCAAAAAAACGGACCGAATTAAGTTATACACCCAATACTACGAGGAGATAAAGTCTCTAACATCTGAAGTATACGTTTGCTAACGGAAGTGACGAACCGCGGAGACTTAATCCTTGTTTGGGTTTGTTTCGCTTTGTTTGGGTTTATTGGCATTTATTTGGGTTTATTGGCCTTTATTTGGATTTGTTTCGATTTGGTTAATAACGGAAAAGACGAACCGCAGAGACCCAATCCTTGTTTCGGTTTTTTTTATTTGTTTGGGTTATTAAACAAACCCAAAGAAACTCACACCTACCCGGGAAAAAATGGACATATGTAAACATCAATAATCATGTATGATCTTGTCATAAATGATCATGAACGAAATTTGTCTCTATATAATCATATAGAGCAATATATAGCCATATATGATCACATGTAATTATATATGAGTATAAATAATCATGCTTTTTAAAAATAATCATGCATGAAGAAAAAGCAACCTTCAACTCAAATATCGAATATAAAAAGTACTTGCGTAGGATGTCTTGGAAGACCACGAAAAAGCCTGGATGCAGTGCGCCAGCTGCCGTGTATAGGTTTAGGAATAATTTGCAGACATCCCTAAATATTCGAAAACTTACATATGAGGCATTCTTCATCAACTGGGCCATCTGTGATTTTTTTAGATTTTTTTAGGCGTCCGGTCAGGATTTTCATTTTTTCGTTACGAACACTGTATCCGAAAAAAATATTCATCAAACAAACAAAAAACATAGGAATAAAAACTTTTGATTTTTTCCGCTTTATCGAAAAAAAAATCAAAATCACAATTTGTCTGCATTGAGAAAATTGAAATTTGGCAAAAAAAATGAGAATAACATTTTTTTAAACCGAAAACCGAAATCGAAAGTGTGTTATTAGGTTTTAAAAAATGTTATTCTCATTGTTCTGTCAAATTTCAATTTTCTCAATGCAGAAAAATTATGATGCCGCATGACTGCAGTGAAGCAGTTTTTTTTATCGTCCAAAAAGTTTAGGTGCCCGCCACTGGGGGACTTCCCCCTATATGTTTTCGTTATTATATACGTTCGAATATGGTTGTTGCGGATAATTACGATTACATATATGATTATATATGACACCAAAATAGTTTGTACATCATATATAGGTTCTTATACATGGTCTCATATACAATTATATACACTTATATATGGGTTTTGGGGGGCAAATGCAATTACATTTGATAATATATAGTACATGTTGTATCATATATGAGTTCATATAGGCAACCATATGTTCATATACGAGTTCAGAGTACCAACTTTTTAACATACATGACCATATATAAGCATATATGGTCTACGCCTAGAAAAAATAAATACTATACATGATAATATATCTACATATACCATCATTCATGATGTCATGTTAAGACATATATAATTGTATATAATGTTATATATGAGTATAAATAATAATATATGTTTATATATGTCCATTTTTACACGGGTACACATGCACATTTACACTTGGGATGTTGAAGATTTTACCTCCTCGTGATACATCCTGAATAGCGCTAAAATAGTTAAAAATAGTGTTCTAACCTACAAATTATGGACTTAAAAAAAAGAACCTACATAAGTTGTTAGCTATGGCCTGACAAACTTTTTGGTGAAAAAGTCATCTTTCCATTTTTTTAATGTCGCTTTTCTGAATGTTGAATCAAATAAGAAAAAAATGTCGCGTCCCCCCTTGAACCTCAAAAGTTTCACTATACTCAATATATGATAGGAGCAATATTTTTCGAGATAAATCAAATGTAAGATTAAAATGGGACACCCGGTATATAGCAAATGAACGAGTTTCGCGGACAGCGATGCGCGGAGATTTTACGATTGCGATTATAAAACGGCACGTGTGTCGAGCAGAAAATTCAAGTACGAAGCAACTTCGTTCAAACAAGCCCCCAGTTTCCTGAAGTTTTAAAAATTACAAAAATGACAGTCTGTAAGAAAAATGTAGGATGTTCGACAAAAAATTATTCTTAAAGCTCAGAGTTTATTATTTCTAGACTTAAAAATTCGAATTTTCGAAATGTTTGAGCTCGAGCAGGACCCTTTATACCAAACTCCGTCTAGACCTTAAGGGATCATCACAGTGTGATGGGTCGAAAAATAGCTGATTTTCGCGATTTTTTTTCGATGGTTAAAATACGATAACCAGTCTGATTTTTTAAATGTCAAATCAAAGCACCCATGCAGAACAGAAAATACATTTTTAAACGTTTATTTTTATTATTTTTTACATTTTTTTAACGGTTGAAAATATCTTCGTAAAAAAACCCTCGTCCACGAGGGGGTCGCGTGGATGTTTTATTTCTGAGGACGGCGCACAAGGATTTTTTAAGGAGATTGGAGCGTTAGCCACAATCCAAGGTTAAAGTTAATAAAGAAAGTACATGTTTTTGTTTACACTATACTGAGTCTTTACGAATTTTTTGAACTTTTTTCACCACCAAACACCAGAGATAAAAAATAGTTTAATGTATGTAATTTAACGTGCGGTTGAATGGGCAAGACTTTCACACTAAAGGTTATGTAATTTTTATTTTTATTTAGCACCAAGACAAACCATTTCTAACAAAGGATTAACGCAAACTAAACCTTTGTGAACATTTAGAGAAAAAAATCCTCATCTTGCCCATCGTAAACCATGGGCCAATAATCTCGTGACGTAAATATGAATAGGCATAATTATGAATTACTCCAAATTTCATTGCGAATAGTATAAAACATTCGTTGTCGTAGTTTTTTCATAATAATCATCGATAATGTTATGCTTTTTCAAGTTGGTAGTAACACAAAAGTTTTTCTACTTTATGTAATAAAAATGTCAAAATCGATAATTTTGCCCTTTAATTGCATATTTTAAAAAATAAGCATATATAGAATAAATCTGTACCTCGTATGCATTTTTTGAGGTTTATTGAAAAAAAAAAAAAAAAATGAATAAACCATCATTTGACTCAACTGAATAGCTCCAACCTCCTTAATTCGGAAGCGATTGCAAGAATCCACTCGAGCTTCGGGGACAGATGATTCAGAGTTCTATCTATCGTTCGGCGCGTGGTGAGCGACTCGGTGAACACGTGTCTCCACTCCTTCCCCTTCGACCCCGTCTATTCACAATCGTAAGGAGAAACACGAAACGAGTGACACGGTGCCACACAAAAATCCCCAATTTTCACCCACTTCACTTCACTCTAAGCTGCGACCCTTGAGAGCGGCTTTTTTAATTAACCCTGGAAGTTTCATTTTTCTCCCTACAAATTTATTCGCCATATCGGGAATTGAACGCTAGTCGAATTTTTCAATTTCGAGTCTCTCCAATCCTCTAGGGGGTGAAAATTCGATGCGAATCAAAAAGTGCAGTATCTCTTTCACAGAATGGACGGCTCGGTACGACGTTACGCCTTAAGGTAGTCATTTCGCGGAGGGCCGTATTTTGTGGGGGCCTGAGGGCCTGATTCTTTTAAATCAGTGGTTAAGGGGTTGCATACAGTTAAAACTTGCGAAAAATCAATTTAAAAAAACATCGTAATGTACATATATTTAAGTACACACACAGGACATTTTTTATCAATCCGGCGAATATTCTCAAAGTTACATGCACATTTGATTTTGAAAACACAGTTTCGAGTAATACGCGTTTAAAGTGTTGAGCACACGGTACACTGAAATAGGGGAGGTCGGTGACCATTTCCCATTGCAAATTGAGAAAGCGCGTTGTCCAGAGCAATAAAATCTTATATAAAAAATGCTAATAAAATCTGGACAAACAATAAATGAAGGCTTACAATAAATAACACTAAACAAAACCTAAAACTAGTCATAAATAAGTAAATACTATTAAGGGCTATTGTCAAAATGTCAAAAAAATCGATCGTTGCTTGCGGCAACTCAAATTAAAGACGAACGTCCACATTGAAGGGAAAATTTATTATTATGATAGAACTGCTAGTAAAACTTTAAACACGTTTTTCTCGAAACTATGTTTTCCATAATGGTGTACACGATTTCTCGGCGTCTAATGAATGGATTGACTTAAAATTCGGTACACTTATTCAGTGCAATAGTAGTTTACTCTTGACGGACTCACTGCTGCTTAACATTTTTGTTTCATTAGTTATCAACAATAATGATTTCATTTTCGGCGAAAAATCAAGGAAATTTATTTAAAAAATGGTCGATGTTTGAAACACAATAACAAAAGCATTTTGTTATTGTGAAATAATATTGTGATTAACAAAACGAGTTTTTTTGTTTTAGATCAATCAGGTCGCCGAAATCAAGTACACCGTTGAGCCCCTGACGTTGAAAGGTCCTTCACGAAATTGTTTATTATAACTTCTTCAATTATTAATATTCTTCAATAAAATTTGGAACACAACTTTGTTAATGTGCATACAAATAAATGTCCAAACGATTTTTCAATCACCATACTTATTCCGTTAAAATAATTCTGATTTTCGGGTTATCACAGTAGCCTAACGGGAAGATGTCTTTCGGCGAGGAAAAAATTGCTGATTTACATGATTTTTTTTAAGGAAAGATTTTTCCACCACTTTTCAGACTGAGGGTCTGTTTCATTACTACTATTAGCTGTTACATGGTGTTTACAAATTTATTCATCTTCAAAAATGGCACGGTCTTCTAAACTGCATTTTCACAACTGGCGTGGCGTATAGCTAAAAAACGAATTGACCTATTCTGATAAAATTTGGTCTAAATCTTTCTAACCTTCTTGCCTCAAAAATTAACCTAAATGTTTTCAAAGATTAAAAAAAGTATTTTTTTTGTATTGTAAAATTCAGCCTTTTTTCAGAAAACTCGATCTCATTTCGTAGATTTTCAACACAACTCACTTTTCCTTGGTTCATATTCTGCGTATGAGCGTTAATGAAAGAAAAATCTCCGTTGATTTTTTTCAGATTAATTCAGCTGACGCTACATGTCACGCCGTTTGACAAATCCGCCGCAACCCGTTTAAAAGACCATGCCATACCGTCGCCATTAATGAAGATTAATAAAAAAAAATATCACGTAACAGTCTAAAGTAGTAATAAAAGATACCCTAAGTCTCAAGAACGGAAAAGAAATTTATCGTTAAAAAAAAATCATGAAAATCCGCAATTTTTTCCTCGCCTAAAGGATGTCGCCCCTTTAAACGCGTTTCTCTCGAAGCTCTGTTTCTCAGAACGTTGTACGCGATTTTTCGACATTTAGTGAACGGATTGACTTGAAACTTGGTACACTTATTCTGTATAATAGTAGTTTAATATTGGCCGACGTTTTTCTTCTCAACATTTTGTATCATTAGTTGTTAGCAATAATGTCATTTTTCTCCTAAAAATCGAAAATAAATTGTTAAATTTTTTTTTACCATTGAAACACGATAACAAAAAAGCTTGGTCAACTCTTAGCCAATATAATCGATTTTAAGAAAAAAAACTCGTTTTTTTGGTTTAAGATCGACCAGGTGGCCAAAATCAAATACACCGTTGAGCCCCTCACGTTCAAAGGTCCTTCACGAGATTGTTTATTACTTCTTTATTTATAAAAATTTTTAAATGAAATTTGATACACAGCTTTGTTTGTTGTACATGTTACGTCGTGGCCAAGACGTAACATGTACATACAAGGAAATGTCCAAACGATACCGTAAGTCGAAAAAATAATAAAGACATTTTTCCTTTAAGGGGACATCCCTCTCTGAAAACTTCGAAAAATAGTTTTTTTGAATCTGGTTCATATTGTTATAGTGTGAACTTTCAAGAATATTTCAAGACCAACCGGACCCTGAAATTCTAAAAATCGACGAAATTACACCTATTCTAGTGAAACAGTGTGCGTCGGGTTTACCGCGATCCGTTAACCCTTTGAAGCATAGTGACATACTGATATGTCACCTACTTCCACTCTGTTTTTCTTGAATAAAAAAATTCTTTTAGCGCATAACGACGAATGTAAATGTACATTTAGGATGTTAGGAGATCAAGTGTTACTACAATATCACTATTAAGGGCTTATGTTGCACTTAGTGGATGTTGATCATCACTACAGTACAACAAAAAACACCTTTTTTAGACAATAAATGTAATTGTGCCTAATCTAGCAGGTACACCATGAACAAAAAATGAATTCAGAGACTTTTTTGGGTCGCTGATTACGAATTCGAGCTCAAAATCCCGAAATTCAAAATGGCGAATCCAATATGGCGGACCAAAAGCGGAGATTTCACTGGAATTACTAAAACATCGGAGTTGCTCAATATGTTGATTCTGTTATATTGAATTTCTAATAGAATTACGCTTTCAGCATTACCCGAAGCTAACGGCGAGGACGTAGCGAGTTTCTAGCTCCATATTAAAAAAAAAAATTTGTTAATTTGATTTTTTGCTTTTTTATTTTATATATTTTTTATATTATATATTATTATAATATATTATAAAAATATATTTATATATTAATTATAATATATAAATAATTTTATATATTATTATAACCCAAACAAACAATTTTTGCATTTGTGGTCCGCCATATTGGATCCGCCATGTTGAATTTCCAAATTTTGAGTGCAGATTTGTAATCAGCGACCCCGAAAACCTCCGAGTACAACGTTTTGAGCTGATTGCACGTAAGGAAAAAATGTATGCTTCAAAGGGTTAAGGCATCTGGCGACCATGTAATTTTTATTTTTATTTTTGAAATAAATCCCGAACTGTTAAGAACAATTTAAGCCATAGTACGTATTGAAAAACGCAAAATTGACCAAGTTACAGTTATTTTTTGGTAGGAAGGTTGAGCCGCTGCGGGCGTTCGACCGTGCGGTTCGATCTGCGTTTATAACTCGCACGGTTTAACTCACGCAGCTGTCCTGCGTTATCTCGAAGCTACATTTTTTGAACTGGTACTATCGAAATATCGTAAACTATCGGATCGATTGCTTTCAAATTTTTACACAATACTTTTAGATACATTATCTAAAATGTAACGTATAACAATTTTCGCGATAACTTGATTAGATTTTTTTTGTTATTGTTTTTGCTCGAAAAATTTCGGTGAAAAATACAAATTTTTTTTTCGGCTCACCATAATTTTTTTAATGGTCGAAAAAACCCGCTCTGCTACATTGTAGCGACACTATTCACGAATGAGCTGATTTTTTTTCTGATGTGACATGACCGGGTAACAGCTGGGCCAACGGCAATGTGCATAACGGCGCCATTTTTTAATATTTTGAACGGAAATTTATTAACTTTATTCTTAAAGCCCTCTCTGACGTTGTATAAAAAAATTAAAATATTACAGCTCATACTTTCGAGTTTATTATTATTTTTTTAAATATACCCATTTTTCGATCCGCCAAGGTGGCTGAGACAAAAAACGTAGATTGTCTTACCATAAGCCAATCTACATTTTTTATGTCAAATTCAGAAAATTTGAGGGGCAGACAGCTGTTCGTCTACCTATTTGACGTCGTTTGGCAAAGTTACGACGGGAACTGAAGAGCCGTTTCAGAGATTTTTGGGTATCTATAATTGTTCTACCATACCGACCGCGATGAGGTGTCATTCCGTCTTAAGCCTGGTAGAGATCCCGCCGTTTCGGGCCTCGCCGCTGGAGGACTGCAACACCTACTGCAGCACCACGAACACTTTGAAAGATTTGCTTCCGAAAAAATTACATTGTAACCACAAACATGTATCCAACATGCTGAGAAAAAATTAATTTAGTCCAACCAATGTGTCAATAGACAATAATTCATCATTCTGACCCTTCAAATTGTGCTTCCAGAGAGGGATACCCCGTTCAAGGAAAATCATTTAAATCGACAATTTTTCCCCCGTCTGGGAGGGAGGGGGAGAGAGAGAGAGAGAGAGAGAGAGAGGGGGGGAGAGAGGGGGGTCGTTAAAAGTGCATAAGCACAGGTGTACATACACACGAGCCACATATGCACACAAAATATGTATATGCACGTTCACACGAAACCTGATGCACAGAATAAAACGTATCGCATGTAGGGGCCAAGGTCGATCTTTTCTACATCCATTTTTTTTATCCACGAGGAGCCCGAGGGATCGGTAATCATAGATAAGGTCTCGCTGTGTGCACGAATGCAATGTAGTACGATGCCCGGGGCGAACGTGGCGGCGAGGCCAAGTGTGACCGATTGAAGGGGCGTGGAGGGCGAGAGGTGTGTGTCGAGATGAGGCATACGTAATACATAAGTGGCAGCGCGTGGAGCTGTAGGTCACTAGCACTAGGCATGCGACTACACGAGTGTGTAAATATATATATAGGCTTGTGTGAATCATGGACTCGGCTTGCCCCGTGTCGAGGGGGCCCATCTCGCTCTAGCATCGTCCAGCCACGTGTCGTACATAACGCGCGTGGAACGGTTGAGAGGAAATACTCCGCGGCGGGCTTGACCCACTGGTGGACGGATGGGGACTCGGGAAAGTCGCGGATATCTTGCAAATGAAAAATTTCCGGACACCGATTATGAATTATGTTGCTGGGTGGTGTTTCGTTTGTAGTTCATCTGCGGGGATTTTTTTCTTTTTTTCATTTGCTTCGGAAAAACCAGCGTTTTATGAAACCTTTTCTGGAGGCTGATTCCAAAAACTCCGGGGAAATGTCTGTCGGAGTTTGTTTATTGGTACCTGGACGCATTTCTTGGTTATTTACTTAACGGTACGCGCGATAAGGAACTTCAAGTAAGGGGTGGGTTAGCCCCTTGAGTTTGCTATCCGGCAAAAATGCACAAATACGTAAACTTGAATTTCATCCTCGCCTTCACAGTGTTACCCGTTGCATTCAAATTAATGCACTCTTTTTAAGGGGCTACTCGAGGCACGAAAAAAATTGCCCAGTTTCGATTTTTTTCTGGGAAACGGGTGGTTGAAAAGAAACACATTTTTTTACACGAAGGTATATTGGCAGCCTTTAAAAAAGAATCACCAAAAATGCAAAAGTATGGCCGCCGGCAGATGATTGAATTTTTTTCGCGACGTTCGACGGTGGACTCTTTTCAGCTTAAACAGACCATCTGAAATCTAAAAACCAAACGGGTTATTTAAGTTCACAGTAAATACGAGTCGTCGACGATTGTGAATTTTTTAAATATTTTTTTTTTAGCAACTTGGCGGCGATTTGAACCTCGAGCACACAAAATTTATGAAAAAAGTCGTCATTGTTACGTAACTATTGAAAAATGAAGATCCATTTTTAAAAAGCGAGATCGACAACTACTTCTAAATGTATCTCGTCGTATCCCCTGTAAATTTGAAACCAATTCATCAAGTCGTTCTCGAGATATCATGTCCACCGACTTTGAAAACAGCGGTTCGAGAATACTCCAATGAATATTTCAATGAAATTTTCAAGGAATATAGGGCAAGCCGACAAGTGAATGGATGAGGACCAGTGAATGGATGAGGACCAGTGAATGGACAAAAGCTGATTTATATTCAAATTCAGTAATGAATATGAATTGTCGATAAAAACTCGAATCACTATAATTTAACAAAAAAATCACAGCTATTGTTAAAACTGATTTGTCAGTTTAATATCGAACTTTTACGCTACACGGAATTTTTCTAGTTTGTAGTACTTGCACACCCTGCAACTCAGTTACGATACAGCTGTACATAGTAGTTGTTCAAAACGCGAAAACAATAATTTTTATCAGTTTTGAGGGTAAGTATTACTTTCATTACTTGTGAAAGAATCAATTTCTGATTTTTTGCAAATTTTCAAAATAAATTCATAGTCATAGGTTAGAATTAGATATGTTTATTCACTGGTGCCGTATTCTAACCGCTTTCCAGTGAATGGACATGTGGGCTCCATTCTCATAATTCTCAAAGCAGAGTAAAAAATGTAGCTTATCTGCTGAAAATTGCTAAATTAATTCATGTTAAGATATCACAATGTACATTTTATTAAATGTTGTCATTAAATCAATTCGTTCGGTTTTTTTTTTAATTTTTGGCAAAACTTAATTTTCTATTTCTCCGTCGAAACAAACTTTGGTATTTTTTTTTGAGAATTAAGATGCAAAAAAGCTTTTTGTATTTTCTACGAAATTGTAATAACGAATATAATACGCATATGTGTAAGAATATTATAATTATTGTGCAACACAGTGATCTCCGAACCTAACATTTAATAAAAATAATCTAACATTTAATAAAATAGATAAATGAATTTACAGTAAATCTCCATTTACTCGCGGTTGAGCGTCCATTTGCTGATCATTTCGTTCATTCACAGGCGATTTAGTCATTTCGCTACTTATCTATCAATTCCTTCAATATTATTTTTTACCATTATTTCGAATATTTTTTTTCTACTACCAGAATAATATCTTTTGATAGCTATAGCCATTGGAAAATTCGTTTTGATAATATTTCCATTTTACAGTCCATCTAAGTTCTACAGTGTCGTTATTCGTCCATTCACTGGTCAGTTTTCCCTAGCTAAGAGGTGACACTACCGAATACATTTATTTTCGAAAATGCAATTTTTTGACCCACCTAGGTAGGTATAGCTCGTAAAATGTGAGGTGAGAGAAAGAAAAATAAAAGAGTGGTTCACCCCTTAATTTGTTTTTCAATGTACTCATAGTGGATTCCTGATTACTTTGGATGAGAAGAATTTACGTTTTTGTTTCACTGAAATGGGTGGACTGCTTGTCGGGAAAATAGCAAAACCACCCCCTGAAACGCTTTGCTCTGAGGACTCAACCCTTGAAACAGTTTTCCCGCTGATAAAAAAACGTATCTAATAGTTTTCAATAGTCTACCATATACATGAGTTTTAACAAAATCGAAGGCGGACATCAATGTGCTGTCCCTTGTAAGTACTTCTTTAGGTTTTTGCTAAATAATTTTTAAACGGTGGGGGGAGAAACGAAGTTCCTATGCTAATACATTGTGTCATGAAGCCAGCGCCAATTGATTGTTGCAAAATATTTACTATATACACGAATGAATATGGTGAAAGTTTTCAAGTGTAAAACATGCAGCTTGGCATTGTCGCGTTGCAAAATCAACTTGTCACGGCGAGTCTCCCATTCCGGCCTCTGCTCGTGCAGAGCTCGCTTCAAATGAATCAGTTGCAGTCGATAAAGATCCCCAGTGATGGTGTGCGACGGTTTTGGCGGCTCGTTGTTGCCCATACAGAAGTTACCACTTTCGTAGCCGGGAAACTACTCTTTGCGCGTTACGCTCGATGGAGCATGTTCGGCATAAAATTCCTCTAGCAAACGATGGATTTCCGCGGCCGATTCTTCTGCCAGGAAACAATGGAGCACAACTTCCCGCAAATGTAAGTTTTACTTGGGTCCGAACTTGCCATTGTAAGCACAATTCCAATAGATCCTCTCATAATTTATATTGCCAACTCTTAAGGTAATCCTATCGCTTCACACTAGGCATACCACTGATCATACTTGAGACTTGTACAATTTATATTTATAATATATGCAAAAAAAAATTGTAATAACTAAAATTTGCCATGTGTAAACTGTTTAATGAATGTTCACGTTTAATTATTAGGTGTACAACTTAGTTCGGTCCGTTTTCAAGACGGAATGACACCTCATCGTGGTCGGTATGGTAGAACAATTATAGATACTCAAAAATCTCTGAATCGGCTCTTCAGATCCCGTCGAAACTTTGCCAAACGACGTCAAATAGATAGAAGAACAGCTGGCTGCTCCTCAAATTTTCTGAATTTGAAAAAAAAACGTAGATTGATTTATCATAAGGGAATCTCCGTTTTTTTCTCAAATTCAGAAAATTTGAGGGGCAGACAGCTGTTCGTCTATCTATTTGACGTCGTTTGGCAAAGTTTCGACGGGATCTTAAGAGCCGTTTCAGAGATTTTTGGGTATCTATAATTGTTCTACCATACCGACCGTGATGAGGTGTCATTCCGTCTCAAAAGATGGCTCTAGGTGCTACAAATGGTTGACGGCAACAGCTGATTTTTGCTGTATCGTGAAGTACCATCATCTCTTAACCGAATATCGTTTACAGACCTTTGAGTTTTGCGCATCAAGTGTAATTTTTACTGCGGTGAAAATGTCGAATTTCGTCCCAAATAAGCACCATTTGCGGGAAGTGTTGATTTTCTGTTTCAATTGGAAGAAAAGTGCAGCTGAAGCCCACCGAATGCTTGTGGGACCATCACAGGAGACTTCCACAGGCAACAATTAATCCGTTTAAAGCGAGCTATAGCCGAAAAACGTCCAGAATATATGACCAGACACGAGTCCATAATCTTTCAACATGAAAACGCTCGGCCTCACGTTGCTATTGTGGTTAAAAACTATTTGGAAAATAGTGGATGGGAAATTCTGGCTCACCCGCCTTATAGCCCAGATCTCGCCCCTTCCGACTACCATTTGTTTCGATCGATGCAGAACGCTTTGACTGGAATACGCTTCACGTCACAACAGGGTATCAAAAATTGGCTCGATTCACTCTTGGTTTCAAAAGATGAACGCTTGCTCCGTGACGGAATTCATAAATTACCAAAAAGATGGGGAATAGTAGTGGCTAGCGATGGACAATATTTTGATTAATGTATTAATTCATTTTATCATTCAAATAAGTGCGTATTTTAAGCAAAAAAAACGGACCGAATCAAGTTGTACGCCCAACAGAAAATACGTCAAGGTCAACTCCACTTTTTTCAATAGAATGGTACATATTTTTCGCCCATCTTGTGGAGCACCTCAAGCTGCATAAAAAACATTAGGCGGTCAAAGTCGTTCAAGGTCATTCAAGGTCACCTATTAAAATAAAATACAAATCCAAATATCTCGGATCACTACCATTTATTTGGTAGTGATCCGAGATATTTAGATTTGTATCATCGATACTGACCTTGAATGACCTTGAACGACTGTGACCCACTGATGTTTTTTATGCGGCTTGAGGTGCTCCACAAGATGGTTGGAAAAATTGTACCATTCCATTTAAAAAAGTGGATTCGACCTTCACGTAGCTTCAGCGCTTCCGCCGATTAAAAAATAGCGTCGTCCAGTATGACGGCCGTCTCGAACACTGAAACTTTTTTCTCGAACATTTTTGGATATGGTCAATAGTTTGAGTGCTATTGCTCTGTAACACTTTATCTGCCTCACCCTGTATACACTTTTGTAGCGACCGGAAATTGGGTTTTTGTATGTCGTCTCGGAATTCCTTCACAAAAAAACGTAATACATTTTTTTTCTCTTTAATTAAATCGATAACTTAACTTATCAATATCGAATAACTTGTTGTATATATCGATATATTATTATTAATATATTTAGTGTAATAATAATACATTTAAACACTAAATGTGTTATTATTAATACATTTAGTGAAGCTCAAAAAAGATTATGAACATCCTATGGATTGAAGCCTCGCGATAGGATTACCCGAATACGAGAAAATGTTGCACCTACTGTCATCTATTGCCAACGGGCGGTTTCCTATGCACCCACCAGTTCGCGATTTTCACGTGCTAGAGGTCGCGCGGCGCGGGGATATTTCAATATGGCTGGTCAAAGTATAACCTCAAACGTGAACAATTACTCAGTTCTTGATTTTCTGCGAGTCGGCCATTGGATTTACCTCTATGGTAGATTTTTAAGACGCTACTGCAGCGAATAATTTATTTTTCTCTCTTTTTCTGGCTCTGTTAGCCCTGTATTTAGACATTTTTAAGGTTATGAGAGTCACACGCAGGTTTCAAGGAGTGATTCTATTTTTCTAGAAATTACTTTGATGTTGCTTGATTTATTATTCATAAAGATACAAGCACCTTGATGGCCTTAAGAGGGAATGATACCTCATCGCGGTCGGTATGGTAGAACAATTATAGATTCCCAAAAATCTCGAAAACGGCTCTTCAGATCCCGTCGAAACTTTGCCAAACGACGTCAAATAGATAGACAGCTGTTCGTCTATCCATTTGACGTCATTTGGCAAAGTTTCGACGGGATCTGAAGAGCCGTTTTCGGGATTTTTGGGAATCTATAATTGTTCTACCATACCGACGCGATGAGGTATCATTCCCTCTTAAGAGAGTAATTTTCAGAGCCAAACATCCTTTTTTCAAAAGACTTGATCTTTAGGTGGCTTATGGAACGACAATTCACTATTATTATCCGTCTTGCACCCTGGAACACAACAGAATCTCGAGTAATTTTTCGTCTTTCAAATGTTGTCTATTGTTATCAATGTATTTTGACAAAGTTTGCTATACTAGTAGAGCTTTGGCCTCAGGCCGCAAGAGGCGCCAAGACTTTTGAGGATCGCGAATACTGAAAGTCCATTTTCCTTTTTATTTCAGATCACCCTAGTTGCCAGAACCAACCAGGTAGCAATTTCCAAATAGTTGTCCAGAACTTATCCAAATCGATAGCATCGTCATTCCATTGTCTTCCAAACTGACATGGAATGTCCGTAGTCTTCAGTTACTTATAAGTCATCATGTGCCCAATCCAATGCACCTCTGGATCCTTTTGGATGCTTGTTTACTTCAAAGTAAACTTCGGGCGAACATTCGGTACCCATTTAGCAGACTTTTGGACAGATTTTGTGAAAATTACTACTTGCGCATTGGCCTCTATTGAAAACATACGGCTGTAAATTCAGCCATTCTATGTTACTCTAGTTTTGTCACTAGGCAAATAGTTACCCCATTTTGGCTTCTAACGCATCAAACGGTTTTGGTTTTAATAATCGGTAGGGTGTTGAGTTCTCGTTGGAACAATGGACTGAACGTCAGGCGTGCATTGGATTGCACCCACGCACCCAGGCACTTGAATTATTGCCGCGTCTCTTGACCTTAGGGAAATATTCCAGTATCTTGGTACGACGCGGTTCGATAATGAAAAATGTGGTAATCGTATCTCCGGAGATTCGCGTAAAGCCACGACCTGAACTTTCATTGATCGATGGTCTGAAAGAGAAGACGACGGAAGGGAGAGAGAGAGAGAGAGAGAGAGAGAGAGAGAGAGAGAGAGAGAGAGAGAGAGAGAGAGAGAGAGAGAGAGAGAGAGAGAGAGAGAGAGAGAGAGAGAGAGAGAGAGAGAGAGAGAGAGAGAGAGAGAGAGAGAGAGAGAGAGAGGAAGAGAGCGAACAAAATGGAAAGTTCCATTGTTACTCCGCGCATATATGCATGTGAATGTACGCTCGCGTATAGATATCGACGCCCGATCTAACTCCGCAATTTATTCTATTATTGTTCGTGGAGTGTCTCACGGTGAATGACGTTGTCGCCGGATGTCCAAAAATATCCGTGTTTCCAATGTCATCGCAATTCGCGTGCACTTCTCAAGATCAAATTTGTTATTAGTCGCAATAATATTTGAGGAAATTACTATTTTTTTCAGTCGATTCTGTCGCGATCACCTGGAAAACGATTTCTTCGAAGGCTCCATCGCTTCTTCGCGTGGAGTATTTCGCAGGCGTCCTTTAACTCTTACGCAGTGAGGTGAAAATGAGATTCTCGTGCCATTTTTGTGTTGGAAAATGTTTTTCATAGATTTGCTTTAAAGTCTCAGTACAAAGCTTTTCGGGGTCGCTGACGTCGAATTTGATATCAGATTTTCAAAATTCAAAATAGCGGATTCAATATGGCGGACGCAAATTTGAAAAATGGTTTCATTTCGACGAAAGTGAGTACCTTATGGTTTTTGGGGTCGCTGAATCCGAATCTGAAATCGGTTTTTGAAAACCCAAAAAATACAAAAAAAAATCAACATACAAAAAGCACAAAAAAATTAAAAATACAAAAAGCACAAAATTAAAAAAAGCACAAAAAAACAAAATGGAGTCAACAACTGCCACGTCCTCGATTCGTGACCCTGGGTTCGGCTGAGAGCGGGATATAACGCCAAAAAAAAAATTCTTTTACATTTGTTAATATGAATAGTTTGCCATACACGATTTGCCAAATTTTTATTCATTATATTGTATCCGAACTTCACATACTTGGAGTCAAGATCCAAATTCGAAATTCGCGACCATAAACATCTAGAGATACAAGTTTTTGTCAAAATCCAACTACTTTTCGAATTTGCGTTTACCAAATTGCATCCGCCATTTTGAATTTTGACAATCTGATTTCAAATTCGAATTCAGCGACTCCGAAAACCATGAGGTACTCACTTTCGTCGAAATCAAACCATTTTTCGAGAATTTTCGTCCGCCATATTGGATCCGCCATTTTGAATTTTGGAAATCTGATGTCAAATTCAAATTCAGCGACCCCAAAAAAAACATATTTTTTTGTCCAAATTTCGAAATGGCGACGTTAAGATGGCCAACATGTTTTTTTTTTAAATGGGATCATGAATTTTTTTTTTCCAAAACATTCATCAAGCCAACATTAACAACCTTAGTAGGAAAAGTTTTTTGATAACGTTCGTAATTTTTAGGTTAGAATACCATTTTTTACTATTTTAGTGCTATCTAGAATGTACATCAAGGAGGGTGTACGTTTGTTTGCGTTTGTTTAGGGTTGTTCAATAACTCAAGCAAACCCAAACAATGATCAGGTCTCTGCGGCACGGCAATTTCGATATCAAACAAACTCAAGTGTACGTGTACGTGTGAGTTTGTTGGGTTTACGAACAAACCAAAACAAACCCATCCAAACTCACACCCACACGCACACATACACTAGGCATGTTGAAGACTTTACCTCCTCGTAGTACATTCTGGATAGCGCTGAAGTAGTAGAAAATGGTATCTTAACCTACAAATTACGAACGTTGTCAAAAAACTTTTCCTACTAAAGTTGTTAGTTTTGGCTTGAAAAATGTTTTGGTGAAAACAAATTCATGATCCCATATTAAAAATCATGATGGCCATCTTAACGTCGCCATTTTGAAATTTAGACCAAAAAATATTTGTTAACGTCTACCTTCGAATCCTAAAAGTTATATTATACTTGATCGGAGCAGCATTTTTCTGGGTAAATAAGGTGTAAGATTAAAATGGGATACCCGGCATACAAGATCAACATAACCTCACAAATATTCAAACCCAGTTCTTTCATAGATGGTTCAGTTTTTTATGAAAACAAAAGCATGAGGCTCTGTAGAATTCACTGACGCAGAGCTTGACGATTTTATTGTGCCCTAAATTTTATTCAATTTTGAGAAAACTCCGTTCAAAAATTTCAGCTGGTTCTCTCGCACTCATATGTCACGTGGTACATCTTCGACTTCGCCTTCGCGGACGCACGTCTCGATAATTTGGCCAAAATAACTTGCAACAGATCGTCTCGGTGATGATAACTCCGGGAAAAATAACTTGGCGATAGAATATATTGAAGTTTATCCACGGGAATTGCATTCACTTACTGCAGGATTTCAGAACAGCTTACCGTTCGTGTTTTTTAATATTTTCACAGAAGCCTAACCTCTCAATTTGTTTTCGATATTAATCGAAAGTATGCGACATAAATGCGGGTATTGTGTAAAGTACAAAGAGTATATAAAAACAAAGGGTTATTCATATGTTTTTAGAGAAACATTAAACCATGTACGCATCATGCTAATTTGTGATACTTTTCTAGCGTCTTTCAATTTTTATTTATCTAATTTAAAAAAGTACTAATCACTATGTCAATCGTGCACATCTGTGAGTTACTTTCTTTCTTCCCGAGTAAAAATGAATATATATAAACATATATAATTGTATATTAATTGATCATATGCAATTGTATGCAAAAATTGGAACGATAGAATTTTATATATTTGTATATAAATGTATCACTTGTACCTTGTGCTCTGGCTATTGCTATATCGGTTGGTCACTTGATATCGAAGCGACCCAGTGGTGAAATTTTGTACCTGAACTTTTTACATTTCCGCGGACGCTCTTTCCGCCGCTTCCCCCGTCGAGTTTCGTCTCTGTACTCTAACCTCCATACTCTTCAGTAAATACTCCACGTAAAGCAGTTTCGTCAGCCTCAAGGCCAAGTAGAAGCTAGTCCACGTGACATACGAGCGTGAGCTCGATATGTGAAATTTTCGAACCGAGATTGCTCAGATATGAATAATATTTACGACAAAGAAAGTCGTCAATCGCCGCGTCAGCGAAGTTCACAGAGCCGGTTTTCTCCTAGATGCATTTAGGAGAAAACGGTTCGAACATGTGTGAGGTTATGTCAACTTTGTCGTAGCCTTTCATCAGCTCTCAATTTCTTTTCTAGTCATGTGAATATAACTATGCCAAATAACATAATAACTAATAAATCATAAATAATAAAGAACTAAATACTGTAGTATAGTATAGTTATTCATTAGACCCTTTTACACGTTTCCCCTTTTTTATTTGTTCACATTTGTCTTTTGTCCTTTTTCTCGTGTATGCTTACTTTCTTACCATGCAGTCGAAGGCTCTCACATATTCGCACAATTCTTTGATCGGTTTCCCTTCCATTTCTCTATTAATCTTTTCTTTCAGTGACTCCCACTTGTAGCCTCTTCGCTACTTTTCCAAACCATCTATCACTTCTTCATTCATTTTTTTCTTTTATTTTCCCACATTCAAGTATGTGTTCCAACTTTCTTCTCCCTTCCTTCAACACTGGCATGGAGTATCTCTTTTTACCTCCTTTTCCCATATTTCCGCATCTTGAGGAGATACGACTAGTCTGCGGGGTCAATGAAGAGACTAAATTTATTTTATCCACAGTTGCGTTGATTTATGTTAAGGGCGGGGTAAAGTTAATTCGGCGAAAAAAGGCATGTTTTTAAGATTTTTTTTGGCGTAACGAATAGTGTTCGTTTATTGAAAAATTTACATATAATAAAGTAACATTTGAACAACATTCTCCTAAATTTGCATTGCAAAATATTCAAAATTGAGCGAGTGAAAATTAAACCCCGGAGGCGCCTCGAAAAAAAGTTGGTTTGCGGTGTGCACCATAACTCGCAACAGAATCATCTGAAACAAAAAAATCAAAATGCATTTGTTAAAGGAGATGTTTCTCGAGGTAATGACGGGAGGATTTTTTTTTTCGATTTTTCGATTTTCCGTTGCACTTGGGAGCCAAAAACCCGATTTTCGCTAAAAAAATCGGCTAATTTGTTGTTGAAAAATTAGTAATTATTAAAAAAACAAAAACGCTCTCGACAATACCTGGTGAATTATGTGAAGAAGTACTGTGCAAAATTTCAAAGCGATTGGTCCAGTAGATTTTGAGTTATCGTGCACACGGACTTCAAATATGACAAGTCTCAGAAAAACGGTTTGAAAAACGCAGAAAAGTTTGGTCGCTTAGCGCTCATTGCACATAAGTTTGAGAACACTTCTCGATTGCATAAAAATTTTAACACAATATTCTTGATATATTATGCATTCATTTAGAAAATTTAAAAAAATGAAAAAAAAAATTTAATACTTTACCCCGCCCTTAAAGCAGTTCGGTAGTTTTGGTAAAATCTACGGAGTTAGCTGAAATCTAATTATAGCCCAAAAATTCAATTCGATTCACCGTTTAGTTCATGAGATGATTGCAATTAAATATAGGTATTTTTGTACACGATCCCTGTACCTAACACGTAAACCGATAGGAGTTTGCTCGCATTTCTCGATATGGGTTCTAAACGGATCTTAGGATTTCCAAATAAAAACACATGTGTACATAATACTATTGTGGGAATGATTTTAAAAAATACAAACTTTGACCGTTTAGTTTCGGAGATATCGACTTATGAAAAGTGGTAATTTTATTCCACACCGAACTCGGCCCCAACCATCGGTAACGGAATGGCAACAGTGTACGCTGCAGCCAGCTGATCGGCGCGTGGTCGGGGAACTCGAAGCGTGTTTTTTTCCCCGAGTTCTAGTAATTCTGAGACGGATGTGAAATAAATATATTCTGCAAACAAATTTAATGTGTTCAATTTATGCATGTATTTATGCATGTATTTGTCTTTGTTACAGCGAATACAATTTAAACTGTCGGCCAGACGTTGTAAATACACGATCCGACGTCCTTCGACAGCGAATTGTTGTTGCTGATCGTTGAGGTTATGGTTATTCTCATCGCGTTCAGCCGCATTTGCTTGACACATGACTGCCACAGCTTTCAGTCTTTTAGCAAGCGCCTTTTTTCTTGTAAACTTTCTTTTGTATCGCATTTGGTTCGACATTTCCACGCTTTTTTTTATTCATATAAAGTATTTCGCGAAAGGCGGAAGCTCAACGCTATGACTGCAGGAAAACCCGCTGTTGCCACGATTACAGCGCCGCTCTCTATACGAGTATAAGACCTATCTATGCATGAGGTGCGAATGTGTGAGACATATAGAGGGTACAAGCTCTGTCGAAAATTTACAACCAACAGCATTGTATAGGCATTAGATGTTAGTATAGACTTCGACCGAAACTTTTAGCTCACACGTGCACCTACAGAACTACCTCAACTTGTGTTGAATATTCGTATTGTCGAGTCTAATCTGCCAAATTTGTGGTAAACGTTTTATTTATTGCATAATTGCCAATAAAAACTGGAAAATTGGAACCTAAACGACTCTGGAGTAGTCTGTCATATTCACAATAGCAGTTTTACCATAAAAACGAAATAAAAAAGCGCTGCACCCAAGCTGTCGGAATTTTATTTTAATAACTCTGAATTACTTTAGCGGAATGAATACTATGGGTAAGATTGTAAATAAACATGTTATTGATACACTATCAATTGTAAAACTCCATACATAATATAATGGAATTTTCAACAAACCCCTGACATCATCGCGTTTGCGATGCTCAAAGTTGGCACCCGGGCATCATTGATGTGAAAGGTTAGGTTATGGTGCAGAGTTAGGTTACGCCCGACGTTGCCAAGTCTGGAGGTGCTGTTTCTTCGTTCTGATCATTTTCAATCGGAAATTGAAATCTTTTTGTAATGTAGCGCGTGAAGTACGCATGAAGTGCGAATTTTTTATTTTGTTCAGAATTTATTATGCCTAATTTATCAAATTTCAGTTTTCCAACGACCTTAGTTGGATACGTGAGCAGCAAAACCGTGATTACTGCACTTCCGCTCGACCGTCTTCACAAGGAGACGTGCTTCATTACCTCAAAGTGCTCGACTTTGCAATTTTATTACAAAAAAAAAACTGAACGGTCAATATAGCTCAAATTTCGCCAAAGAGTGGGTAACGAATTCGTCAAGATCATAGAAAAATTTCAAGCCCGATAGTTGGATTCTTCGTAATGATCGTACCTCCTTAGCCTGGACCATGTTCCAGGTTACAACACATCAAATTCTCAATTTTGTTCCAGTCTTTTTGTATTTCCTGGTCGGTTTTTATTCGTATAGCTCTCGATTATTTTTCTTACTCCCTCCATATTTTCGTCTCTTATCCTTTGCCATATTGCTCCCCCACCTACCCCCACTATGGCTCCCTCAATGAATAACTGAATAACAGATATAACAAAACAAATAATAAATATAACTGTATAGACGCCTGGCCGTCCGTCTTTAGACTGACTTAGAACCCCGAAAATTCAAATTCCAACAAAAAAAAAGAAGAAAACAAAACCAATAAAAGAAAACGAGGCTTCCCGTATGAGTCAGAAAGGGGTTTGCCGAAATCGCGGTTTATTTGTCATGGAACACGCGATTTCGTGATAAAGCCGTGATGGAGCATTTACGAGCGGCAGGCCGCAGATAACATCGACTGCGCGTTTCCAACGGCCGAGAAAAAGAAGAAAGAAGACAACAATTGCGCAAAGGCCTCTCACGAATGACGGGCGGAAAGTTATCATAGAATGATTTTATTTCAATTCGTCACCGTGTACGTTCGAAAGGAAGTGAAACGGCTAAAAGGATTCGCACGTGTAACTTGTCCCCACTCTTGCGGTTTCGACTGCCCCCACCACCGGGCAGTTCGACCGCGACAGCGCCGCTGCTGGCGGGGCGGCTGCGTCCTTCACCAGCGAGTCCACGTGCGCCGCCTCAAACGGGACGCGACCTTCTTTCGACACCGCAACGCGTGTGTGCAGCGCATCTAACTCGACGATCAAGCTTCTTTCGTGTCGCTTGTTTTCCTCTTGTTCACTCTCTTGCCCCTAACCCCCCCCCCCCCCCCAGCCGACCTTTCGATGTTTCCTTGCTTAACGGTTTATCCCCTCTACCGAAAGTTCGTACGTGAGCAAATCTGACACGCGCTCGGGTGCCAGGATGACACACGCCGACGGGACGGATCCCATGAACGAGAATACTATAAGCGCGTGCTGGGAGCGCGAGATTTATGAACATATTTCACGTATACACGCGTCGTGTACACGCGTAGTCTCGTATTGCACGACTATGCGTTCTCTTCGCGACATCCGCTTCGGGCAGGCACAGCCGTCATCACGAGGCTGATTAAGTGATAATATTTATCGAAGGAGTCCAAAATGCTTTTTTTTTTCGCTACACGCACGTGCGGGAATAGGTTTTCGTTGCTTTTCTTTATGCATCGAGGGGACTCGGTCAGATATCGGGTTGCTTGAGTCTTAAGGCGAGAAATCCCTAAGAGCGTGAAAAATAGGTATTTTTCGGGAATTTTTTTAGAGGGGATAAAATAATCTGATCTTTTCAAATTTGGACATGAGTTTATTTATAACTGTCAAGTTTGAATTTTTTTTTGGGATGTCCAACAAATTGGCGGCGTTATTAAGGGTCTTCGGACGCCTGTTTTCCGCGACATCGAAAAGTGCTGCAGTTGTCACTCTTTTTCTGTTGATCTGAAAAATATTTAATAAGTGTCATTCGTTTACTGACATATTAAGGGGAAGTATATACCTAAAAAATGATGAAAAAGTGCAAAATTGAAAATTTGGGAGCCTTTTTACTCCAAAGTTCGAATTTTCGACCATTTTTTCGACACATTTGACCCCAAAAAAAATATTTGTTTACACGCTATCTTTCAAACTTTAGGTATATCCTTCCGATAATATTACTGAGAGTAACCTCCCAAAATTTCATCCAAATCGGTCCATGACTTTTTGAGTTTTTGAAATTTTTTTGAAAAAGTAGTTTCGAGATAATCGCGTTTAAAGTTTACTCGCTACTTGACCGCATGCTGTCCCCGCGCTCTAGACTATATGCGATAACTCCGCAAATATTCAATATTTTGCGTTTTCCTTTGGTCAGTATATTCTTTGGGTATTATACTTTCGGAATATCTAAAAAAAATCGATTCTTTGAAAATTCTAAAGGGATATCTCGCTTTAAGAGTCTGAAGCGTTACACAAGCCAAAATTAAATTTTAGAAAAATATATTTTATTGTATAGACGAGATTGGGTCTTTACGAATTTAACCCTCAATCCGTGAAGGTATTTGAGGCACCTTAAGGCCTTCGGCCACAGTAACGGGTATAAAATCATGTGCGAATTCAACCATTTTTTTCGCATTAAAAAGTGATTCACTCATAAAATTAATTACACATCTATTTAGTATGAATGTCAAGCTGTTAGAAAAGATATTTTTTTCGATGTACAAAATATCAGACTACTCGAAACTTCACCAAACAGCTTTTTTCCAATTGGCGTGACAAATAACTTCAACAAGTTTCACTCGATTTAATTCAAATTTAAAAGTTATGTTCCTAATTGCATTTCGTACGTACGGAATTTCTGATTAATCGAAAACTTTTAATTTTATGAGCACTTTATAAGTAGTTGAAACAACATTTTTCACTGAAAATTCATTTCTTAAGAGGGAATGATACCTCATCGCGGTCGGTATGGTAGAACAATTATAGATTCCCAAAAATCTCGAAAACGGCTCTTCAGATCCCGTCGAAACTTTGCCAAACGACGTCAAATAGATAGACGAACAGCTGTCTTCCCCTCAAATTTTCTGAATTTGAGAAAAAAAACTATATTGGCTTATGATAAACCAATCTACATTTTTTTCTCAAATTCAGAAAATTTGACGGGAAGACAGCTGTTCGTCTATCCATTTGATGTCGTTTGGCAAAGTTTCGACGGGATCTGAAAAGCCGTTTTCGAGATTTTTGGGAATCTATAATTGTTCTACCATACCGATCGCGATGAGGTATCATTCCCTCTTAAATTCAAATCCTACAACTTTTGAATAAAACAATATTTTTCAATTTCGTACGTTCTTCTCTAGGTATTCTATTGTAGATTGATGGAAATTTTTGTATTTTTTTCTAGGTAAAAAATTGTGGATGCTAAATGTCACGCCGTGGAGCGCCTAAAAAATATAACAAAAGAAAATATTAGTAGTCGGCCATTTTGTACATCGAAAAAGTATATATATATATTTTCTAACAGCTTGGTATTCATACTAAATAGATGCGTAATTAATTTTAAGCGGGAATGATTTTTCCATGCGAAAAAAAATTGTTAAATTCGCACATGATTTTATATTACTGTTTTACGTTACTGTGGCCTAAGGCCTTAATCCCGTGAACCTGGGTCGTTTTCGTTTTTGCACTATCAAACCAACGATTGTCAATGAAAAAAATCTGAAAAAATTCATGACCAATCTTTAGGCCGTACTTTTCAAGGGAAAATAGGGTTTTTTTCTTTCTTATTTTTGTCTTTATTAAATATTAAGCAACCTGCGAAGAAAATGATTTTGGGACAGGACGAAAATGACCCAGGTTCACGGATTGAGGGTTAAAATTATTTTGTCACTACAGAACACCAGAGATAAAAAATAGATTTATGTATGTAATCTCGCGTGCGGTTGGATGGGCAAGTTCTGGCTACCAGGACATACAAAAGGGTTGGGGGGCATCGGTAGATCCACATTCCGCAGCTATTTTAAGGGGATCAAAGAGAAACTGGGGAGAGAGGATTTTTGGGAGGCAAAAAGATATTAGGGGGGTCATTCAAGAGGAATGGGAAAGATTGCGATGCGGAAACCTGGAGAGGTCAGGAAAGAAAGGTTATAACAACTGGAATTGTAGAGTATGTGGAAAGGCAGAGGAGACACTGGAACACATCTGGAGGTGTGGACAGGCGAGGAGATAAGTTAACGATAAGTGGGTAGGAGGGGTAGACAAATGGTGAGGGGACAGAGTGGGGGAATGTCTAAGGGGATGGTGGATAGAAACGTTAAAGGGAAAAATAGTTAAGGAACTGGCGGAATATACTCTGGCATTCAGGGACCACGACGAAGCGGGCTGAGGACTACGCGAAATTAGTTTATTAAAAGACTCTAAACTAGTAGCTGTAAGCACGCCAAAAACGACTGAGTATCCCTAACGAAACGCAATAGGAGTTAGCTTTATGATTATTTTTAAATATTATGATTATTTATGTAAGGCAAAATGTATACAAAAAATGGAAAACTTGTAACGCAAAATGTAAGTATGTAAGTTGGGCCATGTCACAGCAAATGCAAGACATATGGAATAAAACTATTTATTATTGACATTTAGTAAATGGATTGACTTGAAATTTGGTACACTTATTCAGTGCAATAGTAGTTTAATCTTGACCGACGTTCTTCTTCTTAACATTTTTTCGTTAGTTATTAGCAATGATGTCATTTTCTCCAAAAAATCTATAAAAACTTAAAACATTTTTTGACGTGATAACGTCTTATAATTCGATGGAGCCGGCTGCACGCACGAAAAAGCATGACTCATCGCCGTTACCTCGCTCTGAGGCGTTCCATCTAAGGCTTGAAGTGTAAACGAGAGCGCGGAACGAGCGACAAAGAGGCACAATCGGCCTCCGCGTTCGGCAGCGTTCGGCAGCGTTCGACATCTGTCTCTCTCCTACTTGAGTGATGGCCTCTGCACACTGCGAGCGACGAGCGATATCCAATGGCAACGTCACTCTCATAGAGCATTTCCGTCATACTCGAGCTCTCATTGGATATCGCTCATCGCTTGTCGCCCATCGCACGCAGTGTGCAGAGGCCATGAGCGATGCGTCCGCGTGGACAGCTGCTATACAATAATACATGTACATGTTTTCGTCAAGTATGAAGTGCAGTGAAAAGTGAATGTGGTGTCAATTGTTTATAGCAACGATAATTGCGGCGATGAAGGTAATGATTCTTTCGATATTAAATATATGTTCAGTGATATATTGTCGAATATTCGTGCTTTCATCATTAAAATAAATAGCATCGGTCCGCTAGTGCAGCGATTGTAGGTTATGCTATAATTGACAAAACTATAACAATAAGTTAACAGAACTATTTCACGATGAGTAAAAATCATTTGCTTTACTATTCGATCGAAATAATTATCGAGCGTAGCTATGATTTCAAAAAATTAAAACATAAATGTTAAATCTTCCACATATCATAACGTGTCTGAAATGACAGGTTGCATGGAGCCTAGATACCAGGAGGTTCAGCGGCAATGCAAAGGCGCTGAAAAAAGCGTCCCCGAAAATGTCCCGAAGTGATGGCGCTGGGGTGCAGCGCGACCGACATATATAGTAATATATTGGTCAACGAGGTGAAAGTGATCGGATGAGTTTCTAACCTCACGACAGACCGATCGTGACATCAAACGTCGAAATATCCGCCGATTCATAATTTCCTCATGACGGTTCGGAAAAAAACGCAAAAGCGAGAAAAGATCTCAAACTCAAACTCAAAATGGCGGCAATATAGTCCATCTAGAAAAACGTGTTTTTTTTTACATATAGCTTCACGGGAGAACGGTTTTATCGTAAAATATAAGACCTGAAACAAAAACCAAAAAAATGATATTATATATTATTAGCTATGAGACTACCTAGAAATTTGCTTTTAATTTTTTTTAAATAGCGCACTTTGAAGGAAATAAATCGTTTTTTTGCCAAAAAACAGTAAATTGTTTATAAAAAGAAGTTTACATTTAATCAAAAAACGGATACGTACTCCCATAAAGAATATAATTGTGAAGCTGCTGTCAAAATTTCAACCTAGAAATCGCTGCATGCAAAGGTGGTCGAGTAATCCGTCTTCCGAGATCGAAAAAAGTGGTTTCGAGAAAAACGCGTTTAAAGTTGTACGAGCAACTCAGCGCGCGCTCGAAGGCGCTGCGGCCAAAGCGATAATTGAACCTTTAAATAAAAAAAATTGCTACAGGACCAATTCCGTATTGTTTTTATGACACCAAACTATTTTTAGGAAAGAAAACGTCTTTCCAAAATCCTAGAGTGGTGTTATCCCTGAACACTAATGAGGGTTAGGTACATCATTTGTGATCTGTCTTAGATCACACCCATGCTTAGCGTATATCTATATACATATAGGTTGCGGAGCACCCCAGCGCCATCATTTCTTGTTCTCGTTTTGGGGACGAGTTGAAAGGCCTCGCTGAACCTCCTGGTATCTAGGCTCCATGACAGGTTGGACCAGCCAGCCGTCAAAGGGAACAATTTTCTCCTATATCAAACACATTGAGGCGGGCTTTTTAAAAGCTAAAGTTACAAAAATTTTAATGGTGTTTCCAAATTTTTAATTTTTAATTTAAGATTTATGAACAATAATTTAATCACAGTTTATTCTTATAATAAATTATTCAAAATTATTACTTTTTTACAACAAATTACAATTAAATTTGCAAAAATAATTAAGTAACTAATTGAACAACAACTTTTATTCAGTTTACTTGCTGAAAGAAATAATGTCAATACAAAATTTATTGTTATAAAATAATAAAATCAAAAATTAAATTTTAACAGTCGAGTAGAAATTTAAACAATACATTTTATTCAAGTATTTTGTAAATTTAAAATGATTTTCTAAACGAAGAATTTTATGAAAAAATAAAAGTTGTAAAACAATTGCTCAAAGCACATTCATACTTGCAAAAAATATGTACATTGTAAAAAAAAATAAATAAAAATTGACATAATTGTATTTATGCGTACAAATAAATGTAACTTGATCAATTCAATTGTGATTTCCATTTACCTCCTTCTCTATATCCATACAAAATATCTATCAAACAAACAAAATAAAAAATTTCTTTTGAAAAATGAAACCATTCCATCAGTATTTTCTTATGACGTTGTCACGTTCAACTATCGTCAGTAAACCGACTTTACAGACAACCGATTTTTAAAGATTGCAACACGATAACAAAACAGCTTGGTCAAGTATTAACCAGTATTAGTTCTGTTAAGGAGGTTGGAGCGTTAGCCATAATCCAAGGTTAAATTTAATAAGAAATACATGTTATTGTGTACACTATACTGAGTCTTTACGAATTTTTTGAACTTTTTTCACCACCAAATACCAGAGATAAAAAATAGTTTAATGTATGTAATTTAACGTGCGGTTAGATGGGCAAGACTTTCACACTAAAGGTTACGTATTTTTTATTGTTATTTAGCACCAAGATAAACCATTTCTAACAACGGATTAACGCAAACTAAACCTTTGTGAATATTTAGAAAAAAAAATCCTCATCTTGCCCATCCTAAACTACAGGTCAATAATCTCGTGACGTAAATATGAATAGGCATAATTATGAACTACTCAAAATTTCATTTTGAATTGTATAAAACATTCGTTGACGTAGTTTTTTTCATAATAATCATCGATAATGTTATGCTTTTTCAAGTCGGTAGTAACACAAAAGTTTTTCTACTTTACGCAATAAAAATGTTAAAATGCATAATTTTGCCCTTTAATTATATATTTTAAAAAATTAGCATATATAGAATAAATCTGTATCTCGTATGCATTTTTTTGTGGTTCATTGAAAAAAAAAATGAATAAACCGTCATTTGACTCAACTGAATCGCCCCAACCTCGTTAAGAGAAAAAAAACCGTTTTTTATGTTTCAGAACGACTGGGTGTTCAATGTCACGGTGCCACATAACTTCTATTCCCAAACCCAGTCTCACGCCAATATTCGACACTTCATATCGCTATCAACGTTTCCCACAGCTAAACCTAAACGCTCATCTAAACCTAATCTCCTTTCCTAGAAACCCTCGACTACAGCTTCTTTGTCTCTTCATCCCTTTGTCACTGATCCCACCCGCCTCCCGCCGCCTTCCTAAGCCCATCCGCTTCTACCATACTTCTTCCCTCTGGACCCAGAGAAGTTAGTCCATCTCCGAGTCTCCAACCGAAACAACGTCCACTTCCTCAACCATTGGTGCTCGCTAATAAACATATAACGTCTTAACTACAATCGTCCTCGTACTCATTTCGACCCCAATCAGTAAAACCTCGCGAATCCTTTAAACCATCTACTCGACCGTCACAGTCAAAATCAAATATACGAGGGTGGGGTGAAAAGTTTCCGGCCTGACCAAGAAAAACGATGTTTTAAAATTTTTTTTGCTTTATTTTTCAACATAATCTCCATCAACACTGATACATTCCTTATAACGGTGTTCTAATTTAGTTATATCAGTTTTAAACGTAGATTCGCCAAGCTCCTCAAAATACTGATTTACAGCTTCGATAACTTCTTCGTTGCTCTTAAATCTTTTTCCGCCAAGCCATTTTTTGAGGTTAGGAAACAGGTAATAGTCGCTGGGGGCTAAGTCTGGAGAGTAGGGAGGATGCGGCATCAATTCAAACTTCAATTCGTGGATTTTGGACATGGCAACAATCGACGAATGCGCTGGTGCGTCATCGTGATGAAACAAAACTTTTTTCTTCGCCAAATGAGGTCGTTTAATTTGCACCTCGTGCTTCAAACGTTGCAATAACTCTGCGTAGTATTGACCAGTGATAGTCTTACCCTTTTCAAGGTAATCAATGTATATAATTCCTCTCGCATCCCAAAAAACAGTAGCCATAACCTTGTTTGCCGATAAAATTGTTTTTGCCTTTTTTGGGGTTGGTTCCCCTTTTCCAACCTACTGTTTTGACTGTTCTTTATTTTCAGGAGTGTAGTGGTGGACCCATGTCTCATCAACAGTTATGAATCGACGGAAAAATTCGTTTCCATTACGCCTATACAGCGCCAAATTGTCGGTAGAAATGGTTTTTCGAAGCAGTTTTTGGTCGAGCGTTAGCAAACGCGGCGCCCACCTTGCACACAGCTTTTCCATGTTCAAATGGTTGTGCAAAATATTTCGCATACGTTCAGCTGACATCCTACAGGTCTCAACTATCTCATGCACTTTCAACCTGCGGTCTTCCAACACTGTTTTATGGATTTTTTCAATCATCTCTGAAGTTGTGACTACAACGGGCCGTCCTGAGTGAGGCTCGTCAGAGGTGCTGACACGACCCATTTTAAATTCAGAAACCCACTGCTTAATAGTTGAAAATGATGGGGAGGAGTCTCCTAGTGCTGAATCCATCTCTTCTTTTATTTGTTTTGGTGTAAAATCTTTCAAATGGAAGTATTTGATGACAGCACGTTTTTCCAATTTTTCCATTTTTACGAAAACAACGGATGCGTCTCGCGCAATGTGCTCTCAAACGCAAACTAACATAGCGATTGGGCTGAAACTGTACATACAAGCTCGGTAGGAATGGTACTGTAGGACGCCGCTCCAAAACTAGACCTAGTGGCACCATCTCTTGGTCAGGCCAGACACTTTTCACCCCACCCTCGTACCCATGAGCTCCTCACGTTCAAAGGTTCTTCACGAGATTGTTAATAATTTCTTTACTTATAAATATTTTCCAATGAAATTTGGTACACAACTTCGTTGTGAATGTCCAAACAAATGTCGAAACGATTTTTCGATCATCTTATTTGTTGCTTCACAGTTGATTTTTTTTCAAATCACCTTGTTTTTCGGGTTGTCACATTAGCTACTCCCTAAAAGTCTTGCCTGTAGTGTTGAATGTTCCAGTTGATCAAAGTACTGTAGAATTCTGACCATCTGGAAAGATTGTACCAATTAGGAGTATCGTTGTGAAATTCTACGACTCTAGCTCTCATTATTTTTACTACTTCCGGTTGAGTTGATCATAAATCAAGTAGCTTTTCGACAGGCGAGAAAAATACCGTTGAAGTTTGTATCGTTGAAACGCAATGAGTTTTTTTTGTTATTCATTGATATTTATCATTCTTCGAAACCTTTTTTTGCAACTTGAGGTCATACGTATGTAATAAGAAAATGTGAAACCGTTCGAATAATTTTCATAACCTAAATGGGCGAAAAATAAATATTTTGTCAATAAAAAAGAATCAACTTTCTTTGCGTTCCAACGATGCAAACTTTGAGATCATCTAGGGAAATAGCTTGGCGGCGTTCCGCAAGATATCGTGCAGGTAATTGTCGATAATTGTGGGAGAAAATGCGTGTAGTGCTCATTGACCACATTACGTTAACGGCGTAGGAGCGACATCTATCTGCAGGCGGTGGCGTTGAGTCGCTATAAAACCGACGGAGTAACTATGGAGTTTCGACACCAAAATCGAAATACCTGTAGACGATTGAAATTTTTATCACCGAAAGATTAATGTAGGATGCATTAACTGTTCAAAAATCAATTTAATGTTCATGTTCAACCTTCATCCATTTGGTTATACACACGATACCTCGTAAACACCAGTCATATGGCTGTAGAGGAAAAATAATACCGAGATTTTGATGAAAAAGCTGAGCAAACCGTGATTAGTGTTAGGAATATCGGGTCAAATAATTAAGCGATTTCGCTACTTCATTTATCAATAATACTCGAAAAAAGATGTGAATTTTGAGCTCGCACGATTTGTTTTTGGACTTTAACAAAACTTGTAGGTTAAACGTGGCAACATCGCGTTAATTGCTTCTGTTCGGTAATCCAATCACAGTCGAGCATTAACTGGTGGGCATTTCAAAATCGGCGGATATTCAAAACGTACATAGTATTAGAACGTTTGAACTTTATAATAAAATATATTTATTCGTCCGCTCGACATTTTTAACGTTTTGTCGACTTTGTCGAATCAAAAACGCTTTGTAAAACGTTGAACGTATTTCACTGCGTAAATAACCTGTAGCCGACGGCACTTAAGCGATAGTCAGTCGTGCCAATGCCAGAAACGGCCGCTATTGCCAAGTCTATCGGTTATTTTTTCTTGAATAAAAGTGCACTATACGTATGTTCAATTGCGAAAATGATAACTACTAATATCATTTCCCGGCTTAGAAATATTTTCAACAATATTATGAGTTGGAAATTGCCCAATGGTAGTTTATTTTTACATTAAATTTTATTCACAAAAAGTTGGCAACCTATCGAAAACTCATTGTGTTTTCATCCCCACTCTTGCAGCTGAGAAATGGTATGGAAACTCCTTAAGATACAGTGACACCTGCAGCAACATACGCGCCATTTTTTTATATTTTTAATACGCCATTTTTTTATATTTTGAACTAATATTTATTTGAGGCATTCTTAAAGCTGCTCCTTACCTTCTGTTACAAAATAAAAATATTTCATTTTATGAAGTTTTAAAAAATATACCCATTTTCGAGCGGCTAGGGTGGCCAGGTGCCTTAATGGTAACTGCATTTTAGGATCTTCGTCATATACGCATTCAAGACGACCAAAATTTAAGTTTTGGTCATAAAGCTCTAACCTGAAACAAGACAGTTGACATACGGCCTGAACATCAAGAATTCTTTACATTTTCACTGTAATTAGGACTATGAATGATACTTACTCTGAAACTCGTTATTCTTTCAAGAATATAAACTATGAGTAAGATTTGACGGGTGAAATAATACAGACAAAAAAACTTTTCAACAAGGTCCGCTTTTTTTCCCGCCTAAGCATGCACCGGCGTCTTTTAAGTTCGTCTTTCAGTTCTATAATCCGCCACTTAGAATACATATGTTTTAGGGCCGTCTCAAAGTCACAAAATAGTGAGTAACCACAATCCTCTATATTCAACACAAAACGAAACAATGACAACAACAATGCCAAGGGCAATACTAGCTACGCTGGCGCCATTTGAGTGAAGCTTTATCTCGCTACAAGGAGACTATAGGAAAGGAGTCCAATCTCCGTATTCTAGCGTGTCCGTAAAAGTGTCCTGAATCAAGGTTCCGCATAAGCGGCGCTGCGGTAACTAGCAACCATGTGCTATATATACACGTATGTTTTGCGCATGCGTTGTTTTCAGCTGCTGTGTTGTTATTGGCTGTCATGTAAGCTGACAATTCTGATTTTCTTAACCTTAATTCACTTTACAATTAGATCTCGCGTAGGTACAGTAGTGCCTTGAGATGTTTTTACATTTAAGTCGTAGTGCAATTACCCACCTAATTACGAAAAAAACACCTAAAAATGCTATAACAATTTTTATCCGACGTAAATATAAGTTCCATTCAAATGTGGTCAGGTGGCCAAGATTATAGTGTGTGAAGTATGCAGAAAATGTCAGCGACTGGGACATGGAAGTGTAAATTGTAACCCCACAGACCACTGCGTGCAGTGTGTTCACGCAAATCCGGAACATGCACTTTAATTAACTCTTCAGACAAACAGCTTCTCCGCTGTGCAAATTGCAATAACCCAGATCACCCAGTGAACTTTAAGTGATGCCTATACTACACGCTCATATACAAACGCTCAAAAAGTGAGAAAGAAATCAGACAACGACAACTCATCGAAAGAATTGAAACGATACACACAAAAGTCATGGCGGACATATTCTATGCATAAGTTATGGCATCACCCACAGCGACAGTAACAATACAGAGATTCGCTGCGCAGTAGCGAGCATCATCCACACCATCACAAGACTCACCGCTACCATGAGCCATCATCTTTCATTCTGTATTTATTAAAATAATATCAAGCCTCAAAGATTCTGATAACAACAGTCCACAGTCTAAAATCTAGCTACTACTAAGATGTGTTTGTTTGTTAAGTTTAATTTTACGCACAATATCCAAAAACTGTATGACACCGCGCGAGGTGTTGGTTTCGATTCTCGTCTCGGCGTTTTTTGTAACTGAAATTATTTTTTTTAAATTTAAATTATTTGTTATGCTTTTTATCGGTAAATACTCCCTTTTTCGATACTCTTTTAAAGTCGCCGTTGCAAAGAAACAATTTTAGTGCACGATAGGTATTTTTTTGACAAGCGTCAACAATTAGCCGCCATAGGGGTTAGTTTTAGCCTGTGCACTGGCTGTATTACTATATGTTTGGTACACTATTGTTACGTCCTGGCCAACTCAGTTTATTAAAAAGTTAACGAACATTAAATTCATAGAAATTATTAAGAGAACGGAGAATGTGTATTGTTATCGCGAAACTGGCGATTTACCGGAGACCCGGCCTACCGGAGATATGCGTTACCGATGTCCCGGGCAGCGGAGTTCTTCCGAGAAAAATAGCGTCAGCAAGATCACGCCTGTCGGAACAGAGTAACCAAGCTAATTCGACGATGATCAGCGATTTGCCCCACCCGCAAATGAACAATCCAAAGGGACTAAGAGTCCCTGAGTAATCAGTTTAAGATTCGCGGGCTTACGACAACGTTGGAGCTTCGTCCAACTTAAGTCTTTTAGGAGACTTGGGTTGGAAGTTCTTTCGAAATAAGAATATAAAAATAGTGCGAACTTAAATATGACAAAAGTCATAGCTACGCAGCTCGCAAGTGAACACCTCCAGTTCTCTGTCACCGGAGTCTCCTCAAAGGGAGAACCGGCATTTCCATCTTGCTTTCTAAATTTTATTGTAACACTTAATTATTAATAGTCAATATAAGTTTAATTGTTAAAAACCAAAACCCCGTGGAGTGTAACATTAATGCGACGACCCTTCCAAAATCCCGCGACAGGGGACGCCTCCGTCACGATCAGGGCGATCACGATCCGACGGAAGACTGCGGCCCGTAGACGCTCCAACAAAAGTATCAGAAGGGAAGAAACCATCAACAATTGACAACGAAAGGTAGGTGAAGCGTATTTACGACTAACATAAACGATAAAAGGTCGCCAGCACAGTGTGCTCCTATCCCCGGTCCGTGCCTACAGGCCCAAAAGAGGAGCAAATCATATTAACTCAATCAAAAGAGGTTACATCCCGTGCCGTTAAAATAAGCACAAACCTAGGACGTAACACTGCGACGCCTACAGGCCGTATTTAACATCATGTTTCAGGACGAATTTTCGGACGTTTCTTATATCGTCTCTCCATACGAAGATTGGACTCCTTCCCTATAGCCTATTTGGCACGGTCTTACATACAGGTCTGACAACGGCGGTAGTGGGGGTAGGCACCCTTAGCGCCTCTGTTTTTTATTCCGATTTCTGCCGCTTGGTGCGTGACGGCAAGGAAAGTGGTGTGCGACGAAGAGAGATACAGCGCTTCTGTCCTTTTCTCTCCAGACCGCAGCGCATGCGCCGTTTGCCCTATCTTAATTGACCGTACTGTCGTGTAAACTGCATAATATACGAAACCAATAAAAAACGTGTTGATTTAAAAAAAAGACGACTACTTGTATCTAAGAAACTGACAACTTTTTAAATGCGTGAATTTATAACCGCACATATCCGTTCATTTTGCACTATATTTTATTTTGGGTGTTTATTGATTTAAGTAAGTAGCAGTATAAAGATGGTTTTCCGCTGTAGGTATACTTTTTTTCCTTGTGATTTTACGAATTCATATACATATTTAGATGATTGCGTCATTCGGCTAAATTTTAATTCCGCTCAGGCACTTTAAAGCTAATTCGTTATGGCGACGCAGTTATTGAACAAACTGTTTTTTAATAAAATGATATTTTAATTGTCGCAATAACTAACTTTTTGGTCGACATTCTGCGTTTTCCAGGGTATCATCAAAGAAGCAAGTGTCTATTACCGTTGTGTATATCACATATGCGAATTATCATTTTTCACATGACCTAATTTACGACCATTTCCATCCTTTTTTCTCCAATGTATCACAATACATCGTTCTTCGAAATGTTTTTCACACACGTACTGAGACTCTTTCAGTCCCGGAATAGCATCGAGCCATTTTTTGTATAGTTCGACGTTTCTGGGCACTCGAAACACGGAGCATTTTAGCTCAAAACTTTTGTACCCCGTTTTACAATTGCTTTTCCCTCCTGAACGCAACGCATGCGCCGTTTGCCCTAACTTAATTTACCGTACTGTCGTGTAAACTGCATAATATACGGAACCAATAAAAAAAATGCGTTGATTAAAAAAAAGATGACTACTTTTATCTAAAAAAAAAACTGAAAACTTTTTGAATACATTAAATCATACCAGCACATATTACGACCATTTATATCCTCTTTTTTCCAATGTCTTACAATACATCGTTCTTCGAAATGTTTTTCGCACACGTACTGAGGCTCTTTAAGTTCCGGAATAGAATCGAGCCATTTTTTGTATCGTTCGACGTTTCTGGGCACCCGAAATACGGAGCATTTCTGCTTACAATATTTGTACCCCGTTTTACAATTGCGAACCGCACAACCTTTAGCCATTTCGCACTTTTTTTCGCAACTACCAAAAAAAATTCACACTTATGCGTAAAAACACGATAAAAAATGTATCACGGTAAATCGCGCAGAAGCTTTTGGTATATGGTCGCAAATAAAGGTTATTTCGACAATCGCGCCACAAAAACATACGTAAACACCTTGGGCCCATTAGCCAGTAAGAGGTAAGGGGGAAACTACTTCCCCTTGCTAGTAGTGACGCGTAGCGGCGCCTAGTGAATTGAAAAGTGAAGCCGATGAGCGTGCCTACCCCCGCCACGAAAATGTAGCTTCGTTGCAAGACCTGTATGTAAGAGCACGGTTTTACATACAGGTCTTGAAACTCGCTCAAAATTTTAGTGGTGGGGGATGGCCTCTTATTGAAGCACCGACTGTTTCAACTCGTGACCACGAGGATCGCTGCTATAGAGTGATAAAAACGGTGATATTAATAAAAAAATCAATTTTTTTAAGGACAATAAAATCTGCAATTTATGGAATGATTGAAATTATTTTTTTTTGCGTTGGAGCCGGGAATCTGAAAAAAAATGAAAAATTATTGGGATCATTACAATAAATACTTTCCAGGCTGGAAAACATAAAACAAAGTCAGTGAATAATTTAAATTTATCCTACTCGAGAGTCCTTCGCTTAAAGGTTGGAAAAGAGGTGTTTTTTGTAAATTTACCAACGTAAACCGTTTCGGAAACTGCAAAGTAGAGATTATTGAAAATGTTTCTTAGGACATGCATTAAAATTTTTCGAAGAGGAAATAAAGAATTGCAAAAGGAGCACTGTTTCTTAAATATTTGTTTCATTTTCAAGAAACACATCCTGCAAGTGTTTCGGTCTGGAATAGTTGCCACTTATTTTCAGGTCAATTAAAACAACGCGTAAAGCCTGTTGGTTTTATAAAAGCTAAAACATGTTTTTAAAAAACCGAGCGCACAGGGATCGAACCCCTGAAAGCAGCATTACGAAGCTTGCACCGAACCCCTCGACCAACACGAGCTCACATTGACACCTATATAAAAAACATTCATATTCATTGTACCCACTTGGATAACTATAGTCTTTTGGTTTTTTTCAGGTTTACAATAAAGTTACTTTTAATTGTATTTAGGTCCATCATGCATTTTTGACATTGAATATCATAATTTGCCTTCACAAACCAATTGTACAGTTAGGTTAGGTTGCTATGAGTCAACAATCGATTTCCATCTCTCTCGCACAGCCTGCATCACTCTATCGCAGCGACACTCGTGGTCACTAGGCGAAACGGCCGGTGCTTCAAACCGATGACATACCCCCACTACCAGAGTTTCAAGACCTGTATGTAAGACCGTGGGGCCACGGTCGTACATACAGGTCTTGAAACGGAGCCGGTGGGGATGGTTCATTTCACGGGCGCTAAATTATCTCACCTTGTGACCACCAGGATAGCGCTATGATCTAGGCATGGAAAATCAGCGCATGCGCGGTGCAACTCAACAGTGTCAAGCGGTGCAAAAATCGTGGCTTGTGCGTCATACGTAACGCATTTCCATCCCCACCTTTGTCCATCCCTAGATCACAGCGCCGCGCCCCGGTACTAAAAACGAGGAAAACAAGCGAGCCAAACCACGCTGTAGGAAATACGCGACGTTTCAAGACCTGTATGTACGACCGTGCGTGGGGCTAACCCAATTAGGGCATCATAGTACGAAGTGCGCAACGAGTCGAAGCTCGTGTCGATCAGACGAGAAATCGAATAAAATGAAACAATCGCTAATCGAGTCTCGCCCTAGCAACGACGACGACGACGACGACCCATATCTTTGCATCCGCTAGTAACGTCAGACCAGTCGGAAAAACATGGCAGCCACATTCTCCGAACGAAGTTTCGGTACTGATGACAAAGAATCTCAGTAAGTCGTTTCCCCGGTATTTCACCCCTGAAAACAAAATGTAACGTTTTCTCCTTCAATTTCACGAGATTTGCTATTTTTGGCGCTTTTACCGGAACACGGCAAGCTCGACAAGTCGCGAAAATAACCTCTCGTGTTCGTATCGGTTTAGTACGAGGACCGATCTCTGTGTGCGTGCGTTGGTGTCTGTAGAAGGATTCTCAAAACTTCTGTCAAATGAGAAAATAAGAGAGGCGAGCTATTGTTGGCTAATGCCGAGCTGTATGTGTTTCAGGTTCGACCAGGATGTCTACAATTGGGTTGACATTACCCAAGAATTTTTCGATGCGATCACAGGTGAGCGATTCTTGCGACTAAAATGATAATACTTTCTAACCTTGCAATACAATTACGCAAAAACTGCCCGAGCCAGGGCCGCGCTTTTTCCAAATAGCACAGTGTCACCGTTTCTAGGCCTACGCAATAAAACAATGTGACGTTTTTCAATTTTTACCCCTTTGCGTGTAGTTTCGTAATTATTCTGGAAGCGGGACTAAAAACTGCGCTTACGAAATTTGAGTCTTTTTGAGACAATGGTACTGTTTGCTTATCCCGAGCCAGGGCCGCGCTTTTTCCAAATAGCACAGTGTCACCGTTTCTAGGCCTACGCAATAAAACAATGTGACGTTTTTCAATTTTTACCCCTTTGCGTGTAGTTTCGTAATTATTCTGGAAGCGGGACTAAAAACTGCGCTTACGAAATTTGAGTCTTTTTGAGACAATGGTACTGTTTGCTTATCCCGAGCCAGGGCCGCGCTTTTTCCAAATAGCACAGTGTCACCGTTTCTAGGCCTACGCAATAAAACAATGTGACGTTTTTCAATTTTTACCCCTTTGTGTGTAGTTTCGTAATTATTCTGGAAGCGGGACTAAAAACTGCGCTTACGAAATTTGAGTCTTTTTGAGACAATGGTATTGTTAGCGTTTGCCCAGATTTGTTTGGGTTTGGCTGTAAAGTGGGGATTTGCTTGGATTCAGTTGGCTTGGATTTGTTCAAATACAGCTGGGATTATTTGTATTTAATTGCATTGTTTGGCTTCGTTCAGATATGGCAGGGTTCGTTTGTTTGGGTTTAAGGGACTACGTCTATCTATAGGCCCACAAAAAGGGGCCAAATTCCGAAAAAAAATCTCGGATACGTTTGGTGAAAAATAAATGCATGTTTTTAAACACAAGGGTACATATATTTGGGGCCTTTAAAAAAAATCACCAAAAAATATAGAAAATCAACAAAAACATGGCCGCCGGCAGATGATGACATTTTTTTCCAATGTTTGGCAGTGGACACTCCATCTTAATTCGTCGTCGGAAATCTGAAAACCGATTTAAAAAAGAATTTTCCTAAACAATGTGGAGACAAATTGAATCTCCAGCATACAAAATATATATTAAACGGTTTTAATTTTCACGTAACTATTAAAAAATGAAGATCGATGTAAAAAAAGTAAGACCGTAAATGACCTTTAAACGTTTGTCATTGTATCTCCTCTAAATTTGAAAACAATCCATAAAGGGGTCACACCACTGTAGAATTTACAAAAAAAAAAAACTTTTTTTAAATTGGATTAGAAGATGCTTTAAACCATTTAGAATGAGGGCAAAGAAGTTTGGTATCTGTGAAGAAAGGCCCACAGGCCTGTGTGGGTCTGCGGTGGCAGTGGCTGATCCGTGGCCATTTTTCTCGGAACACAATTTTTCAAAGTGGCATGCAGTACAACTGACAATTTTTATTCCATTCACTCCAAATGTTGAGCATATCTTTAAAATAACTTGCCGAGGAGAAATATATTCGGAATTTTCCATGAGTTCATTACAACATTATTTATTAACAAATGATTGTCTTTTTTATGTCGAAAATTGAGTTTTTACTTTAAATGCTTGCCAATTACACAAAAATTAATATTTTAAAAATCCCCTACGTATTTCTCTAGCTATACTCATGTAAATAAGGAATGTGAGGATACCGATACGACACCGGTAGATTGGCCGATATATCGGTAGGGTCGATGTATCAACATCACTGATACATTCTTTGCCAATTAAAATGTCGCGCTGTTTGTTGCGATGGCTTTCGCGCGGCAAGATTGGCGCACGAAAGATTGACGAAAGATATCCATCCTATGAATTGACCTCGGTTGCTTAAGAGCGACTTTTTTTCACCTGTGGATCTTATTCAAAATGATTTGCGCACCCGATTGTCAGCAAATAACCTTAATGAGCTCTGCTTTCTTAACAAAAACCTCCCTAAGGTCAAGTTTGATTATTGACTATCTACGTCACAGCTAAAAGCTACTTACGTTAGAACCCTGTAGAAACCTGTCTTTTTAGAGTTCAGTTCAAGTTCAATTAGTACAATTTCAAATTTAGATTACTTCTAGCACTAAACTTTAAATTAATAATAAATAAAAGATTGTAATTATATTTCTGTTTGATTTTGACACTCCTTTCGCTCCTGGAAGGTCCATAAATAAATAACTTTTCACATTTTCATCTTCTTCTGTAAGTACCTTTTTAATGTTTAAGTCATTGGTTAGTGTACAAAAAGAACAATTTTTATTATATCAAGTTTTCTTGAAAATTGTATCGATATCGGTATCGCCGATACGTTGATACAATTATCGGTATCGGTATCGTATCGGCTGAAACAAGTATCGTTACATCCCTAATGTGAATTAAAAGGGATTTAAATTTTTTTTCCACATTCTAATTTGCGTCAGTTATACTGCGTGCCGCAAAGCGTCTCAAATTCAACATGCCTCGCGAAAATGGCCCCAGTGTCACCATTTTGCATAATTTTTTAATATCATTTTTTTTTCTCTCGAAGATATGAGTAATAACATCCATGAGTATTATTATCCTCTTACTTGTCCTTCGACCCAAAAAAAATTGCGAAAAATCCCTTAATTTTAGACGTTTACAGTGGCGTAAGCCCTTAAGTGGTTCTTTGGATATCATATACACCAGCTTTAAAGAACTCGTTTAAAGTTTAAAGTATGGTGCTGCTACCGCTCGTCTGGCTGACTCGTACAAGCGCATTCAACTTTAAGAATATCTCAATGAAATTTTTAGGCAATATAGCTAAAAGGTGATACTATCGAATTAAAATATTATTGGAAAATGCTCGATCAATTGAGGGAATTAGTAGCCCACTCAAATTCAAGAACATTTCAATGAAATTTCCAGGGATATAGCTATATATATGGTGGAGAATGAGCAGAAATCACTCGCGAACTCTGCGTTTTACGTTTGGGGCGCATATTGAGCCATTAAAAGTACATTTTTATTCACTTTGAACTCGAAGGATATAAGTATTCAAATATTTTCCTTGACAGGACACGTCAACTCTTGTCGAGATCTCTCGAAAGATTGATCTTCGTTCTTCTTTTCTTGTTAAACAGATTCAAGACAAAATAAATGAAGAAAAGCAACGACAGCCCTGTTCTCCTATCATCGACATATATATATATATTAGGGTGTGCGGAAAAAAATCGATACTTTTTTTTTCGGTTGCATCCACCAAAAAAAGGTGAATTAAGGTAAAAAAAGAAGAATCCTCGAAGGAGAGCTCAAAAAAAAATTATTTCGAATGGCGCATTGCATTTGAATACTTTCCATAAGGATAACACAGGAAAATATTGGCACTTTTGAACGTCGTAGTAAAACTCTTCAGAAAAAAATCTCACAAAAATGTCATTAAGATATTCTGATAGAGAATTGAATTCCCTACAAAAAAAGTTCCTACGAACAATTAGCTTAGAACAACCGTTCAAGTGGTATCGCTGTCTGAAATTAAATTTTTTATTTAAGCGACGTGCAATCTCGAGAAAAATCCAAAAATCCTTCCGAGTGAGTAATTGTTCAAAAAAAAAATGATTGGGAAATGGTGCTGAAAAAAGACATAAGCGATTTCGTCACTCAAGAATCCTTATTTCTTTCCCAGCAATTCAATTTACCTCATGATTTTTTGAGAGTAAATATTGAATTATGGCCGGAAAATGCCATTTATTTAAGTTGCTTAGATTTGTTTAACCCAAAAGTCGTTAATAACGTAGCCGAACGTCGTGTCACTTTGATAGAAGCATATAACGGTTCATTAACAAAAAACGAAGAGCAGCTACAATATTTATTGGGCGTAGTGCAAAATCATCGACAGAAATACCCTAATTGCAACAAACAGACTCTTAAGAAAAGGAACGATGATTATCAAGCATTATAATGTAAAAACAAATTATTTTATCTTATTAAACCAAATTAATTGAATAAAACTTTTCGAAACACGATCAATGATGGACGTCGTTTCTTTTATATTTCTTGTTGTACTTGATTCTTTTTTGTATCAGAGAAATATTTTGAGAACGATTCCATGCAAATTGTATGTTAGAGCAGAACATTCTTTACAAAAAAAAACCCAAAAAGTTTCTTCGTAAAGCGAAAAATTGGATTTTTACAGCCTTTCGAATTATTTGTTTTCTATTAATTCAATTTCAGACAGCGATTCCACTTGAATGGTTGTTCTGAGCTAATTTTTCGTAAAAACTTTTTTGTTGGAAATTCGTTTCTCCATGAGAATATGTTGATGACATCTTTGTGTGATTTTTTCCTGACGAGTTGCACTACCACATTCAGAAATCCCAATATTTTCCTGGGTTATTCTTATGGAAAATATTCAAATGCAATGCGCCATTCGAAATAATTTTTTTGTGAGCTCTCCTTCGAGGATTCTTCATTTTTTACCTTAATTCACCTTTTTTTGGTGGATGCAACCGAAAAAAAAAGTATCGATTTTTTCCGCACACCCTAATATATATATATATATATATATATATATATATATATATATATATATATATATATATATATATATATATATATATATATATTTCTAAATATAGCTAGGATACTATGGAACGAAATTAGTTGGTTTGGTCGCAAAATTTAAACAAAATTGGTCGCGAAAAAAAAAACAAATTGGCAGTCAATCCGATCAGAATAGCGTCCTCGCAAACAATTACTAACACTTTGTATTGCTTTAAAAAACAATGTTCTAGGATTAGCTTTTTTTGTTTTGATCCTGAATCGTAGCATAATTTTGTTCTGTTAGAGTAATACCGAGTTTGACGGCGCTCCGACAATGAAATATTCTTGGTCAACGTTTTCGCAGGCTTGGAGCTCGGGGAGCTCCTGCACGACGATCTCTTCGGGCTGTTCGAGGCGATGTCGGCGATCGAGATGATGGACCCGAAAATGGACGCGGGAATGCTCTGCAACAGGGGCAACAACAAGTCTTACACGTTCGAACAGGCGGTCGAGAGCGGAGCTATAAAATTGGACAACTTGAGTCCATCGGAGATCATCGGTATAATAGACTCGACGTACGCCTGTATAGTCTCCTGGCTGGAGGGTCACAGCCTGGCGCAGACCGTCTTCACGAACCTCTACCTTCATCAGCCTGCACAGATATTGGACAAAACTCTCAAAACATTCTGCTACGCTATTTACAAAATCATCGAGATCATTAAGGACTACATAAACAAGGCGTTGGTCTTCGAGGAAGAGGACTTTCAGAGCGTTGCCTACGGCTACAGATTGCAACAGGATATCACCGAACAAAAAACGATATCCATGCTGAGAGAGGTCGAGGAAGAGTTGCACAAAAAGAGTAGGATAAAACCTGTCGATGACGACACGGAGAAACAAGTGAGACCTCTTTTGGAATTGAATTACGGAATTTTAGCCGCTACTGTTGCCATCATTTACTAATATACTCATTATACAGGGTGTCCCTTTTATCTCTGCCACCCGAAATAACTCGCAAGGAACATCTCTCAGGTGACACCCTTCGATTTGGTTGAAATTTGGATATGTTACAAAGCACCGAAAAGTAAGCGATACGTATTTTTTTTAATTAGCTGAAAAACGCTTTTAAGGGGTGAAACCACCCCTCGAAAAAGGCATCTCTAGGGGTAATATAGCAGTTTCACACAAGGAGTCCATCGATGTTAATGAAACAAAAACGAAAATTCTTCCAATCCGAAGCAATGAAAAATCCACTATAGTGACATTGCAAAAAAAAAATTAAGGGATGATTCACCCCTATATTAAGGGGTGGTTTCACCCCTTAAAACCGTTTTTCCGCCGATAAAAAAAAGTATCGCTTGCTTTTCGGTGCTTTATAACATATCCAAATTTCAACAAAATCGAAGGGTGTCACCTGAGGGATGTTCCTTGTCATTAATTATCGGCGTCAGAAAAAAATGTTCCAGACAAAAGTTGCACGGTGTGAAGGGAGCCATCAAATGCGACCAATGTTTATTATTTCGGTGGAGGCGCTGACGCACACCGAAGGTCACCTTCACTTTTTAAAATGGAACGGTGAATTTTTTTTCAACCATCTTGTGGAGCACCTCAAGCCGCACAAAAAACAGAGGGTCAAAGTTGTTCAAGGTCATTCAAGGTCAGTATCGATGATACAAATCTAAATAGGTGACCTTGAATGACCTTGAACGACTTTGACCCCCTAATATTTTTTATGCGGCTTGAGGTGCTCCACAATATGGTTGAAAAAAAATGTACCATTCTATTTTAAAAAGTGGAGGTGGCCTTCACTGTTCTTAAGCGCCTCCACCGAAATATTAAAAACTGGTCGCATTTGATGGCTCTCTTCACACCGTACAACTTTTGTCTGGAACATTTTTTTGTGACGTCGATAATTACCGAGTTATTTCGGGTGGCAGAGATAAGAGGGACACCCGGTATAGGGTGGCCCGAAAGGAACGTATAGACGCCTCGTATCAATACGTATTCTAATCACCCCTATGTTTTTTCAACGATCTTTTTTATTGTTCGAGAAACAAGCAAACACTTTTTTTCAGAGTTTTTCTGTAGTATAGTTTCCTATTATTTTTCTTTTAGTATTTTTTTAATCACCTGAGCTGATGCTCTTAAGGTAGTACGAGCGCGCAATCTTGGTGTTTATAGATTTTGTTCAAATTTTAGCCAAACATTGTTCATATCATTATGCATGTTTGAGTAAAATTGCAGAGCAGTCGATTATTTAGATTGGGAGATAATGGGTTTTAAAATTGCAACTTTTAACACTGCAAGGTCTGCATTGAAATTTAGACAGAATAATTTTCCGTAAAAAATATTTGTCCCCTATAATAAGAAGACATATGGCAACACCGTATCGTTACACGTATCCAATGACGTGAGTTTGCGCGGTATATTTAAAATAATACTGCAACACAAATTTTTATTTGGAAGTAATTTTTAATCGAACAAAGTTTTTAATTAGTGATAAATGAACGAACACTTTCATTTGATAATGAAGGTAACGTAAGGGGCGATCCATAAATTACGTCATTTTAAAATAGGGGGGGGGGGGGTCTGATCGTTGGATGACGGTAACGATAATTGGATTATGACGATAGGAAGGATAGGATGATTTTTGGGGGGGGGGGGGGGGGGTGAAAATCAGCCAAAATCGATGACGTAATATATGGACGACCCCTAAACAATATGAAATATTAATATTTATAATGAAAATATTTTTTTATGACAAAATTTTTAACTTTAGGAACACGATAACTATTTTTTTCTCGAGATATTGAACAATACTGCCCTGCGGTGTTGCCATATGTCTTCTTATTATAGGGAACAAATATTTTTTACGGAAAATTATTCCGTCTAAATTTCAATGCAAACCATGCAGTGTTAAAAGTTACAATTTTAAAACCCATTATCTCCCAATCTAAATAGTCGACTGTTCTGAAATTTCACTCAAGCATGCATAATGATATGAACAATGTCTGGTTAAAATTTGGACGAAATCTATAGAAATCAAGATTGCGCGCTCGTACTACCTTACACCAATTTTTTTCAACTTTTGACCAAAATCAAAGGCATTCACGTTAGCTTTCCGTTGGTAGTTTATTTATTGCTTGGCATTATACTTCGTAAAGATAACACTAGTACAAAAAAATCGCGAAAGTGGATGCTCTTAAACCAATTTTTTCAACTTTCGACTTAAATCAAAGGCATTCACGTTAGTTTTCAGTTGGTAATTTATTTATTAATTGCCTCGGCAATATACTTCGTAAAGATAACACAAGTAAAAAAAGGAGAGAAATTAAAAAAGGCGTTCTTATCGAAAAGTAAAAAAAGATCGTAGAACATACATGGGAGTGATTCGGATAAGTATTTATACGAGGCAATGAGATTTTTTTTTGGACGTTACTTCTCCGGCCATCCTATTCCTGTAAATGAATTACTGAATGTTCGTTGTCGCAGTTGTTTCCATTATTTACTAAATATGTATTATATACGCAGGGTGTACCTCTTATCTCTGCCACCCGAAATAACTCGGCAATTATTGACGTCACAAAAAAAAGTTTCAGACAAAAGTTGTACGGTGTGAAGGGGGCCGTCAAATGCGACGAAGATTTTTTTTTCGTTGGAGGCACAGTGAAGCTCACCTCCACTTATTTAAATGGAATGGTATATTTTTTTCAGCCATCTTGTGGAGCACCTCAAGCCGCATAAAAAAACATTGGGGGTCAAAGTCGTTCAAGGTCATTCAAGGTCACCTATTAAAATGAAATACAAATCGAAATATCTCGGATCGCTACCAAATATTTGGTAGTGATCCGAGATATTTCGATTTGTATCATGGATACTGACCTTGAATGACCCTGAACGACTTGACCCCTAATGTTTTTTATGCGAATTGAGGTGCTCCACAGGATGGTTGAAAAAAATGTACAATTCCATTTTAAAAAGCGGACCTTCACTGTCCGTCAGCGCCTCCACCGAAATATTAAAAATTGGTCGCATTTGATGGCCCACTTCACACCATACAACTTTTGTCTAGAACATTTTTTTGTGACGTCGATAATTACCGAGTTATTTCGGGTGGCAGAGATAAGAGGGACACCCTGTATATACACAGGGTGTGCTGTTGTTAATGGATAATCCTGCAACTGTCAATGGGCCAGATCATGTCCTACTATACGCTGGAATTTCAGTTCAGTAAAAGTCCCACGATTTTCGAGATGAAAATAATCTGCTTTTGGTTTTTCGCATGCCATTTCTGCAAATGATAACTTTTTTTCACCGGGTTAAAAAAAAAATACTCTTGGTTATTTGTTTTATCTAGAAAAGTCTTCTTTTTAACCTTAAATCTTAAGGAAACGTTATGAAAAAAGATCTTATGGAGAATTTTCGTACAAACCAATTCTAACATCTGACTTCGATAGCCAGCGGTGTAAAAAAAATGTACAGTCCGACCTCCGAATAAGAAACCCGGCAATAAGAAACTTTCCCCAGTTCCTCACTCGAGCGCTTCCCCCACTCCGACTCGAACTCCGAGCTCGAGAATTTTGTGCGTGGAACCTTTGATTAAGAAACCAGCCTGGGAGAGATTATTCGGGCAAAATAGAGCGAACGTTGTAGTGTAAATTGATGTGTGCATGCGTGCGTGAGTATGTGTGTGTGCGTGTGTGAATGTAACAAAAAAATCTACAAGTTTATTAGACATTTTTTGTATTCATTAAAAAGATACATACATGTGTTGACAAGATTTCATATAAAATAAAAACAAAGATAAGGGCGTTTAAAGATTTTCATATAAAGCAGCAAAAGTTTCCGAGACGTAAAGAAAAGCGTTTTCGTCTTGTCGCGTATTATTTTGATCCGCAACGCACTCAACTGACGGTGGAATATTTTTGAGAGAGTTCAACTCTGCCATTGAAGATGAATCCTCAGAGATATTGACTCCTTTTATATAAATGGGATAAAACAATATGGGCATAAAGCTCTTTGTTTAAATTATCACCTTGTGGCGCAGATTCTGTAATATTTTCTTCGACTTGTATACTACAGTCTGATCTCTTACGCTTCTTTACAGTTTCGGTCACTTTATAACAGTTAATAGTAATTCAGATACAGTAGTACACAATGATATTCAATAGTATGTATATTAACGTGCAACAAAAATTCGCTAAATAAATGTCCACGCGCAGTCGAAAACGTTTTTGCATGGGCGATGTGAATACTAAGTTGCAACTCGTTCGAGCGAGTTTCTTGTTGAGAGGATCGCATGCGGAAAAGAGTGAGAGAGACCGACAGAGGTCGGACTGTACTACGCATATCGTGCCAATTAAAAAAGTTGCTTAATCATTGTCGATTCATATCATATGTAGATATATTCGCATATATCATATCCGAAGAACCAAAAGCGGATGATTACAAAAAAAAATAACATGACGCTCAAAATCTCGAAAACTTTTAATAAACTGAAATTCCAGCATATAGTAGGGCATGATCTGACCTATCGACATTTGCAGGATTATCTGTAAATGTACTGGGTGAGGCAGCAACTGTTAGCAGTTTAAATATTTTCTAACCTATCAAACTTGGAGAAAACTTTGCCTACAACAGTTGCATAGTTCGAAGGGAATTTTCGGGTGGCGGCTACGAGGTTCATTCCGGTGGAGGCGATTAGGAAATTTCAAGGTCATCTCAATTATTCTACATTCGAATACTTTTATTTCCATAATTTCAAGAAACAACTAGAAATGAGTTCATACAGCATATTTCTAAGTGATCGATCTAGATCTAGTATTAAACATTGATAAAAGATAAATTTTAATGTTCGTAGGCTAGAATCGGTTAAGGGGTTAGGCTACTGTAATGTGAAGAAATAAGATGATTGATAAACCGTTTGGACATTTATGCGTATGTACATTAACAAAGTTGTGTACGAAATTTCATTAAAAAATATTTTTAATTAAAGAAGTTATAAAGAATCTCGCGAAGACTCTTTGAACGTGAGGTGCGCAACGGTGAATTTGATTTTGGCCACGCGGTTAATTTGAAACAAAAAGTGTTTTTTTGCATAAAATAGACAATACTGTCTAAGACGTGACCAATTTTATTTTGTTTCCGTTTTTTGATCATTAAGAAAACAATTGATTTTTTTTTCGTCTTTTCGAGCATAAATGACATTATTGTTATAAACTAATAGAAAAATGCTACAATAAAGAACTATTATTACACTGAATGAGCGTACCAAGTTTCAAGTCAGTTTAACAGGTGTCGAGAAATCTTGTACATTGTGTATTAAAATTTTCACAGTATCCCAACCCCTTAAGAGAACGGCGCAAACACGTACTCCTATAAAACACGGTCAGACCGATGGAAGTAATTTTCTAGTACGCTTGCAATTTGATTCGCAACGATTGTATTGTCTTATTAACCCTATGATGACACTCTTGGATCTCACAGACCCGACTCGCGAACGCAAAACCCGCGTTTCTTCTCTTTCGCAAAACTTTTTCATCTGCTCTAACGGCACGACAAAATATCAGCCGAACATAGAATTTCTCTTCACAGGCGCTTTTCTAACAGTCTGATCTTTAATTAAAAAACAGTCATCTGAATAGATGTAATTTGAAGGAAACTTACAGCATTCCAAAGTTGGTCGGGTCTCACAGACCTAGTGTGTATAACTAACATAAGTAGCGAAGTATATGATTGTCATGGTAACACGCGTTTTGACCCGACGACAAAATATCCTCGACAAAATGTCCGCGACAAAATATCCGACGACACAATATCCGCAGGACAAAATATCCTCATGACAAAACATCCGCAAGACAAAATATCCACCGATATTATATGCAGCTTAAAGTGTACAGTCATGCCGTTGAAATTTATTCCATGTCGAGTGTACAGTCATGCCGTTGAAATTTATTCCATGTCAAGTGTACAGTCGTGCCGTTGAAATTTATTCCATGTCAAGTGTACAGTCGTGCCGTTGAAATTTATTCCATCATAAAAAGGAGGAAAATCATTAATACGTGACGGATATGTTTGGGTTTGTTTGTTTTTATTTTGTTTTGGTTTGTTTGTTTGGGTTCAATGAAGAAATTCGTATTATGCCCCCACTCCACTATCTCACACACCCCACAAAGATGTTTTATCCTCATGCCAAAGTACCTGCAAGACAAAATATCTGCCGATATTATTTACAGTTTAAAGCGTACAGTCATACCGTTGAAATTTATTCCATCACAAAAAGGAGGAAAATTATTAATATGTGACGGATATGTTGGGTTTGGTTTCTTTGTTTGGGTTTGTTTTGGTTTGTTTGTTTGGGTGCAATGAAGAAATTTGTATTATGCCCCCACCCCACTATTTCACACACCCCACAAAGGTGCTTTGCGCGCGACCCCGTTGATGTGGTGGACGAGATTTAGGATTTTGTCTCGCGGATGTTTTGTCATGAGAATATTTTGTCTTTCGGATATTTTGTCCTCGGATATTATTGGTTTTTTTCCTTAGGTACACGCTTTTCGCGTTTGTTACCTATTCTTTTCCCCTCATTGTGCCCGTTTCTTTTCTCTACTGTGTACTCTCTCCTTTTTTCTCCATCTTTCTCACGGTTCCCCCCTCTTGCGGCCGCAGCCGACTTCCCCCTCTGTATTATATTCATCATGACATTTCCGTCATGGGTATAGGGAAACTGCGGAAAACCTACACCAAATACAGCCGGTCATCGAGTTCGCCTCCCAGTCGTGGAACTAGTCTTATTTCGCCGCGAAATGCCGAAGAAAAACATTTCACGACGAAATGTACGCGACTGGGATTCGAACCCGGGACCTCCTGGTCCGCTGGTTTAGTGGCGAGCACGCTAACCACTAGACCATCGCACCGGTCTCTGTCCTCGGATATTTTGTCGCGGATATTTTGTCGTCGGGTCAGATGTGACGCAGCCGACTGTCATTGTACGGTTAATCACAAACTTCCTACTGCTTTCGAAAACAAGTTCGTATGATTCTTAGTTGCGAATAATGCAAACAAAGTCGTTTGACTTACCTGGATTTTGCTTAGTATTAAGCTATTGAAGCCTTAAGGGGTCTTCTCACTTGAGACTCTGACAAAGGCTATTTTCATTTTTTAAATAAGTTTATATTATAGATATTGATATTAAAGTTGTTACACTTAATCTATAAGTTGTTAACTTATAGATATTGATATTAAAGTTGTAACACTTTCGAAATACATCAAAAAATATTTTGTCATTTTAATATGTCACTATTTATGGACGAAAATGGTAGTTAAAAAAATGTTCTAAAAAAATTGTAGGTCTGCGCTGTTGATGAAATCTCGGAGATGGATCATCCGAAACAAAACAAAAATCAAACGGTTTTAGATTCAGTATGTTAATGGTTATAGCGGATATCATACCATTTTGTATATATGCAAAAATAACAAAATGGCGGGCATTATTCGAAAAAAGTGTTTCTTTTCACCGTTTTTGGCAAAAAAATATTAAATGTCAAAATTTAAAAAAAATCCTTGATATGCGCTATAGCTGTAGTTGTAAAGAATATGTGGTTAAAATTTCATGGGGATCGGTTAAGTAGTTTTCAAGATTTTATCAACAAGCCGTCGAAAAACGTTGTTTCGAGAAAAAAGCGTTTATACTTTGTTTAGGTTACATAAATACATAAACATTTAAAAAAAATGTATTTCTAAAGTGTATTTATGAAGTGTAACAACTTTTATATCAATATCTATAATATAAACCCATAAAAAAAATCATGAAAGCCTTTTTTAGCGTCTAAAGTGAGAAGACCCCTTAATTCGAGCCTGTTGGTTACTACAGACTGACAATACAATCAATGCGAACCAGATTGCAAGCATGCGTTGAAATTCTCTCATCACTTTGAGCACCTTCTATAGGAGTGAGTGTGTGCACCGTTTTTCAAATCGATGTTAGGCTAAAAACATTGAAATTCCTATTGTGTTGATTCTTACGCTAAATCTTGATCGATTATCTTGAAATTTTTCGTGTGAACTTGCGTTTAGTTTCTTGATGATATTGTGAAAAGGTGGTGGTTCCATTTTAAAAAATGGAGGTGACCTTGAAATCTATTGAGGCATTTACAGATCTTAATCTAATATACATAATACATTTACAACGATCAAAACATCGATTTTTTTTTCTTCTTCTTACACGATAGAACTATATATGTACAATATTTCCTAAAGTTTCAAAGCGAAATTCGAAAACCTTCAAACGTTACAACCCGTCAACGCTGTGCCTCACCGCTTGAATTCGGAGCGGGCGTGAACTTCGAACGCGTTTTTCTCAAAACTGCTTTTTAGAAATTGGCGTGCAGCATTACTCAAAAACTATTAAGCCGTTTGAGTTGAAACTTGGTAGACATATTGATAATATTGGTACGTTCTACTTGACGAAAATTGTTTTTGAAAAATTAGAAAAATACTTTTTTAATCCACATTTCACAGAAATGTTGCGTGAAATGTAGATTTTTTTTGTAAACGCGTGCTATTTTCTCAAATTTGCATTTTCTTAATTTTAATTACCGTCACATAGATACTGTACATGTTCGAATTGAAAAAATGTTTGAACTTTTTTGCAAATCAAAGTCTACGGGAAGACTGCACGCCGATTCGCAACTCCGGCGGCGATCTTGCTGTAACACTCTGCCACAGCTCCGCCATTTTGATGATGAATTAATTTTATAAAATTGTTTCGTATACTCAAATATACTATTAAAGTATACTTAAAGTTTGATAATTGTAGAATGATTATTTCTTAGTTTGAAAAATCGCTCAATATTGCTTATTTTTTTCCTGTCTAAAGGTATATCCCGCCTTATAGTACAGTCGTGCTGTCCCTGAAAAATCCCGGAATCGGAGAAAATTAGAAGAAGGCTAGTTTTTTGACAGGTGATTTTGTAGGTCTCGCGGGTGCTAAATCCAAGTTTGTCTAACAAACGGGGTGTGGGGGTTTGTTTTAAGGGATGAAAGGAGATGGGGGTGGATTAATGCTAAACTATAACACTCTGCGAGGTCGGCGCCGTGAGACAAAATGTGCAGAAAAATCCGGGCTTTGGTTTTTTCCACAGCGCCGAAGTCGAGGAAGTTCATTTCGGGGGTGAAATTTTGAATAATCACTTTTAATTCAATAAGTCTTTAGAAAAAAATCCTCCACATTTTATTCAAATGGGAACGTTGTAGCCCTTGAAAAGACGCGTCGATCGAGTATTTGATCATCACTCTCCGATAATATCTTCACCCCCAAAAAATGGTTAAAATACCAAAAAAAAAAAATTGTTTATTGAATAACTAAAAAACAATCGGTTTTTCGGGTATGGTTCAAATGTACGAAATATAGAGAATAATTTTCTCTATATTTTCGTTTCTATGAACCACCCTTGAATTTGGATTTTTCAACCCCTCTCGGGGGTTGAAAATTCAAAATGAAATTCCAGGAAAACTATTGACCGCACGAATTCGCGGCCGTGGAAAAATTTGTAGCTTGAACACTCAGCTACATTTTTGTCCACAGCGCCAAACTCGTATCTCTCCATTTTCGGTCAATAGTTTTCCCAGAATTTTATTTTGAATTTTCAACCCTTGAGAGAGGTTCGAAAAAGCAAAATTCAAGGGTGGTTCATAGGAAAGAAAATATAGAGTTAATTATTTTTTACATTTCGTACGTTTAAAACATCCCCGAAAAATGGATTGTTTTTGAGTTATTCAGTAAACAATTTTTTGATTATATTTCAACAATTCTTTTGGGGGTGAAGATATTATTGGAGAGGGATGATCAAATACTCGATTGACGCGTCTTTTCAAGGGCTACAAAGTCCCCATTTGAACAAAAATTGTACGAATTTTTGCTAAAGAGTTATCGAATGAAAACTGATTTTTCCAAATTTCACCCCAAAATGAACTTCCACGACTTCGGCGATGTGGACAAAAATGAAACCCCGATTTTTCTGAACATGTTGTCTCCCGCCGCCGACCTCGTGGGGATTGTAGTTCGGCATTAATCCACTCCCATTCCCTTTCATCCCCTAAAAAAACCCTGCACCTCGATTTTTAGGCAAACTTGGACTTAGCACCCGCGGCACCTACAAAATCACCTGTCAAAAACTAGTCTTCTATTTTTTTTCCGATTTCAATGTACGCACGACTGTACTATGAAGCGTTTCCACTTGGCTGAACCTCACAGCCACCAGTCGATGTCCCCCGCCGAAATATACAACTTTTAGTTGTAGTTTAGTAGTTTAGTTTAGTAGGAAAGTTTTCCCCTAAGTTTGATAGCTTAGAAAATATTGCCACTGCTAATAGTTGTTGCCTCACCCGGTATACGTGTGGCGACTAAAAATTCATCTTTCAGTCCGCCATAAAAAATTATTAGCTAAAATGAAAGTGCATGTCAAATTTGAGTTCTCTAACTCAAGCGCCATCGCTGGTTATTTTTTCTCCCGCTCTTGATCCAACTGTAAAATTCACTCTTCCAGTTCAGACTTGACTAACTCAACAACGAATTGATATTTTTTCCATCCGCCTGGAGATTATTAAAGCTGAGCCTTGGAGCTTTAGAAAGCTTCTACTTCTTTAAATATTGACATTGATATTACACAAATTACATCTTGTCGGAAAATGCGTGTATTCCTATCGAAAAAAAAAAACGGATGAATAAAAGATGCACCACCAAGTCGAAGTGATTTCAGTCTCTCTCAGACTCAGCACCGTTTCGAAAGTTCTTTTTTCAAACGCCGACTAAAGAGATTCACTTGTTTTTCAGTATAACGACGGATTGGCTCTCTACACTAGAATAAGATTCACGAAGATGTTTTATCAGACGTTGTCGTTGATGAGCAAGAAGGACCAGTTGCTACAAAATCTCGTAGACTGCCAACGTCTCCTCTCGAATTCCTCGGACATGATACAGATTATGATAAAGACGGTGAATCGAGGCGACAAGGCCGACGAAATATGTGAGTTGCACTAATTGAGACATTAGAATATTGAGAGGAGCCGAAAAAGTGACCTCTGTGAACTTGGCACCCGAGTATCTTCGATCTCAATTCTTTTTTGTGATTTCCTAAAGTTTTCGACTGTAGTTGATTGTAGTAAACTTAATTTCGTTTGTAGTAACCCAGAACAAAAATGAGACCACCAAAAAAAACGGCATCCCCCGAAATAAAAATAACGAAGCTTTATAATTTTTGTTTCGTTCAAAATCGTTTGTAGTTGATTGTATTAAATTTTTTTTCGTTGAAGGGTTTTTTTTTAAATTTTGGCCAAAAATGAAAATCGAAAAATCAAACGGCCGGCAACGATTTTTGGAGTGAGTTCTAAATGCTAATTAACAAATGTCTAACATAAAAAACATGAACTAAAACAACAGCATTACTGAAATGCAATATTTCACCATTTTTATAAGCAGATTTTCCTTAGCAATAACCGCAAGGCAGGAAAACGTTCCATCCTAGGTTTGTAGTTGTGAACTAGGTAACTGCAAACGACGCCCGGGCTAGTAAAACGTTTGTAGTTGTTTGTGGGTCCGTATTTATCGTTTGTAGTTGCAGAGAAAATGACTACAAACGAGGAAATCACCTGAAAATGATTTTTCCACGCTTTTGGAAGGTTATGTCCGTTTGTGGTGAAAAACTATGTAACTGCAAACGACGCCCGGACTACTAAAACGTTTGTAGTTGTTTGTAGGTCCGTATTTATCGTTTGTAGTTGCAGAGAAAATAACTGAGAAATCGCTTTCAACGGCACCTGTGATTTTTAAGCTAAATTATGATTCGAGTTTGTATCGACAATTCATATTTTTTATTGATTTTTAATATAAATCAGTTTGCGTCCATTCATTAGCCCCAGCCCATTCGCGTGTCGGTTTACTCTGTATCAACTGTCGAATTACTACCGCTTTTCAGCGAATCATCCCAGCATCATGGGGTTCGACCCAATGGTCAATCAGAGGCTACTTCCTCCAACGTTTCCTCGCTACACGAGAATCAAACCGAGAGTCGAAGCGCTCGAGTACATGGACGAGCTATTGATCAGATTGAAAACGGTCACGAAAATCTCCGGTTGCACCGGATTCCACAGTGCTCTCGTAAGCCGTAATTTATTTAAATATATTGTCAACACGTTTTGTGCGAAGTCTCAATCAGGGTTGTTACGCATATGGGAAACAGGGAAAACCAGGAGAACACAGGGAATTTCTTATCTCCTGGAATAATCAGGGAAAAGTCAAGGAATTTTGGAAATTCTCTGGAATTTGCTCAGAATTTCCTTTTTGCAAGAATTACGAACAATGAAACTGACTTGACAAAAAAACTGAATAGTATAAAAATAAATATTTTCAATATTTATATTATTCTTCATTGTATGCAAAAAAAAGTTATGTCGGTTCCAAACATTGAAAATTAAAAAAACTGAAAACTAATTTACTCTAAAGCTCTATACATTTGTATTCAATCTGTCGATACACAACCACATCATTATTATTATAGATAAGTGTTTATATTTATTGTCACCGGCATCAAAATGTCTGTTTATAATGAAAAACAGACTCTGTATTTGCTTTAAGGGTGGGGTAAAGTATTACATTTTTTTTTCATTTTTAAAAAATTTTTTAAATGAATGCATAATATATCAAGAATATTGTGTTAAAATTTCAAGTCGATCGGAGTAAAATTGACGAAGTTATGAGTATTTGAGCGTCTATTACTCCATGCCGTTCTTTTCTCTTCTGCGTTTTTCAAACCGTTTTTCGGAGACTTGTCATATTTGAAGTCCGTGTGCACGATAACTCAAAATCTACTGGACCAATCGCTTTGAAATTTTGCACAGTACTTCTTCACATAATTCACCAGGTATTGTCGAGAGCTTTTTTGTTTTTTTTTAATAATTACTAATTTTTCAACAACAAATTAGCCGATTTTTTTTAGCGAAAATCGGGTTTTTGGCTCCCAAGTGCTACGAAAAATCGAAAAATCGAAAAAAAAAAAATCCTCCCGTAATTACCTCGAGAAACATCACCTTTAACAAATGCATTTTGATTTTTTTGTTTCAAATGATTCTGTTGCGAGTTATGGTGCACACCGCAAACCAACTTTTTTTCGAGGCGCCTCCGGGGTTTAATTTTCACTCGCTCAATTTTGAATATTTTGCAATGCAAATTTAGGAGAATGTTGTTCAAATGTTACTTTATTATATGTAAATTTTTCAATAAAAGAACACTATTCGTTACGCCAACAAAAAAAATCTTAAAAACATGCCTTTTTTTCGCCGAATTAACTTTACCCCGCCGTTAAATGTGTTTTTTTAAATTTTACAATGTTTAAGGGATAACACCATTCGAGCGACAGAAAATAAGGCCTAACTTTGACAGTTTATTTTGCGAGTATGGAAAAAGGAAGAGGATTTCTTTTGAGAGAGTTTATTTAACACATATTAAAGTATAAAAAAAAATGTATTATAATTTTCATACAAAATGGCGGCGACAGAGCCCATCTTGAAAAACGTGTTTTTCACAAATAGCTTCACGGGACGACGGTTTTCTCGTAAATTATAAGACCTGGAACAAAAACCAAACAAAATTATAATCTATACAGGGTGGATCTTGGATATCTTCGAAACTATAAGGTTGACAGAAATATTTTCTAAAATGAGATTGCACAGTACGAAAGGGGCCATCCGATAGCGATAATAGTTTTTTTTGCAGGTGGCGGTACTTCGGACATTTGAAGGTCGACTCCATTTTTTTTTAAATGGATCGGTATGTTTTTTTTTCTGTATCATGAAAAAGAAGCTCAAAACGATTTCCACGACCTATAACATAAGGTCATTGAAGGTCATAGAAAGTACAGAAAGGCGATAATACTTACAGTTTCGATAGTAAATAAAATTACTACGTTCATAAGTAAGTGTTCAAAAGGTTACACGCGTTTTGACCCGACGACACAATATCCGCAGGACAAAATATGATCTTGAAGTTTGCATCGTTGGAACGTAACGAAAATGAATTCTTCTTCATTGATGAATTTGCCTTTCGGCCGATTTAGGATATGAAAATCATTCCAACGTTTTTACGTGTCTTTATTACAGATTTCCGACTTCAAGTTACACAAAAGGGTTTCAAATGATAATAGAAATGAAGAAATAATAAAGAAATCGTTGCATTCCAACGATGCAAACTTCAACGTTATAAAATATCCTCATGACAAAATATCCGCAAGGCAAAATATCTGCCGATATTATATACCGTTTAAAGTGTACAGTCATGCCGTTGAAATTTATTCCATGTCAAGTGTACAGTCATGCCGTTGAAATTTATTCCATGATAGAAAGAAGGAAAATTATTAATAATTGACGGATATATTTGGGCTTGGTTGTTTGTTTGGGTTCAATAAACAAATTCGTATTATGCCCCCACGCCACAAGGATGTTTTGCGCGCGACCCCGTCGATGTGGTGGACGAGATTTAGGATTTTGTCGCGGATATTTTGTCGCGGATATTTTGGCGCGGATATTTTGGCGCGGATTTTTTGGCGCGGATATTTTGTCGCGGATATTTTGTCGTTGGATCATATGTCACGCAGCCGTTCAAAATGACGACCATCAGTATCAATGCAACATTGGATTCTTTGTTCGATTGATTGACTTGCAATTTTGTTGGCATTTGCCGTAAATAAGAAGCATATCGACTTGCTCTTCAAACGGATACATTGTACACGATTGACCGATTTATCGATACTAATCTTATCTTGCTTGTCTTATCCTGCAAACTTATTAAAGTGTCCTTGAAACAGTGTTTATTTTCAGTGAAGTAAACCGTAAGTATTATCGCCTTTCTGTACTTTCTGTAGCTGTTTAAGAAACGTGTAAACGTACATAATAACGTACGCATTGATATTGATGGTCGTCATTTCGAACACTTACTATAAACGTAGTAATTTTGTTTACTACCGAAACTGTAAGTATTATTGATCTTCGAATGTCCGAAGTATCTCTACCTGCAAAAAAACTATTATCGCTAGCGGATGGCCCCTTTCGTACGGTGCAATTTCATTTCAGCAAATATTTCTGTGAACCAATTGCATATTATTTTTTATGACCCCAAAGTGATTTTTAAGAAAAAAAAAAAAACAATTTTTCCAAAATCCTAGAGTGATGTTATCCCTTAAATTATCTTTCGAATTTCAGTTTTTTTGGAATTTTATTTCAATTTTCAACATTTCCATATATTTGATCTTAAAAGAAATTATGTTATCCAGTTCAACGTAATTTTTCAATAGAACGTTCGAATTGAGAATTCCCTTTGTTTTTTTATGTCGGTCAAAAATGTTATGTTTTTTTCACATAAATGATTCATTGCTATTTCTACGTATATAACTGTTCTCGTAGTTTGTAACTTTTACAAATACTAGTATGGTTGAAACGATACTTGTGGTCTTTAACTTGAATATATATATATATATATATATATATATATATATATATATATATATATATATATATATTTGATCAGGGTGTCTACCGACCTGAAAAGTCATGAAATGTCATGAAAAATTACCAGTCTACCTGAATTATTATACCATAAATTCAATATATTACCATATATACAATATATTCAATATAATACCATATATTCAATATAAACTAACTTTGTGGGGTAACACGCGTTTTGACCCGACGACAAAATATCCTCGACAAAATATCCGCGACAAAATATCCGACGACACAATATCCGCAGGATAAAATATCCTCATGACAAAATATCCGCAAGACAAAATATCTGCCGATATTATATCCGCTGTCGGTAATTAAATCTATGATTAACGTTATTACTCTTAAACTAGGACAACTGGATTCATGAGACAGTCAATGTTTTTCTCTCTGCTGTGTATGTAGTGCTAATGTTTCTTGAAGGAATGACGTTGTAGTGCTACAGTTTAAAGTGTGTATGTAGTGCTACAGTTTAAAGTGTTTAAAGAAGGGAGCAAAATTATTAATATATGACGGATATGTTTATTCAAAAAAGAGTGTGAATAAAACAAGCATAACTTGGCGTTGTGTTGAGCATAAGAAACGTTCATGTAATATTACTATAGTACATCCTATTATAGTACATACTATTATTATAGTATTCAAGTATATTTGCGTGGCATTGCTTACAATATTTTATTAAACTAATATTATATACAAAAACTTTACAATAAAGAAATAAGTGCAATGAAGAAGCTCGTATTATGTCCCCACCCCACTATCTCACACACCCCACAAAGGTGTTTTGCGCGCGACCCCGTTGATGTGGTGGACGAGATTTAGGATTTTGTCTCGCGGATGTTTTGTCATGAGAATATTTTGTCTTTCGGATATTTTATCTTTCGGATATTTTGTCTTTCGGATATTTTGTCCTCGGATATTTTGTCGCGGATATTTTGTCGTCGGGTCAGATGTGACGTAGCCCTTTGTGGTACTGCTCGATAGAGAAGCGAATAACGAATCGATAGAAAATAAAATAGAAGAAAGTACAAGGAAATGATGCGTTATCTCAACATATATTAGTTTTTCTTTGCTATTCGTGTAAATCGACTAGATGATATTACTCAAAGTTCCTAAATGTATGTAATATTTTTCTAGATGTTCCCAAAATATATTTCTTTACAGCGATCTTGAAATTATGTTTGTCTCACATTTTTTACTACATATGGAATTGTACAGTTTGGTGACTTTTCGTTTATTCCGTATACTTTTTATTGGCATACAACACACATATGTTTGAAAGAGCAAAATAAAAATATAAAAATTTAGAAAATCGGTCGCACTGTAGAATCATTAAGTTTACTTCTATGCCAGAAAGTCATACTAAGAGTCATGAAAAAAATCCCCATTCCTTGCCTTAAAAATCCATAAATGTCATGCAATTTCAGTTCTGGTCAAAATTAGACACCCTGTTGATGAAAACAACGTGTTCTTTATTTGACCCTAATCTGGGTCATTTTCATAACCTGGAATTTTTGCAAAACCTGTATGGAAAACCTGGAAAAGTGAGGAAATTTCTGAGTCAATAATGCGTAACAACTCTGTCAATGATCGAAAGCTTAGAACAATTTTGCGCAATCAAGCGAATACTAAAATGGGAGTTCAGTTACGATCATACTGATTTAAAAAGTTGAAAAGCTCTCGAGGGCGTCCTCGAGAAATTCTCATTCAAACGACGTCTTTCGCGACGTCGCTCTATTCTCAGCGATTTGTGTTGCCCCTTCGTAACGCTGATACATCATTTTCAGGATTTCTTTCTAGAATTTTCGCGCTCGAGTCCCTGCATACTCTCCCGCTCGATGTTGCAAATAATATATTTACCAACGAACCGTGTATTCGGTACGCAAAATTTTACGGACGTGCTGCGAGACGCGGCGAGAAATTTCACAGCTCCGCCGGCGCTGATGCCAAAGAGCACGCTGCTGCAGAATCAACAGGCGAAGGAATACGTCGACAGCTTTTTGGCCCAGTGTGGCACACTGTTCGGCAGTCTGCTGCAATTGAGCGGTCACAACAGGGCGAGGCAGAGGGACAAGCTTGCACACTTGCTGGAGGACTTTGCGACCCTGCACGACGAGGTCAGTCAATCATTGCGACCGTAGAGACGAGGGAAACAGGAGGGAACGCATCGGTAGCTAGATGAAATCGCGACGGAAATTCGTCGTGCCCGCCATCTGGGTTGAAATTCCGAACGTTGAATTATCGGAACGCTCAAAACTACGAAAATATACTTCCCCGAAAGATGAAAAGTCCGAAGGAATTTTACCCAAAAGACCAAAACTCCGAAAATCCGAACAACGTCAAAATAATTCGGCTATGGAAGTTTTAAAAGTTTCAAAGTTTGCAATAAATCGATGAATTATTTCGGGGCTTTTTTTTTTAATGAAGAAGTGATTATACGTCAATTTTGAAATTTGTCTAGACAATGTTATACTTTCTGCATAATCAACAGTCAACTGCGTAGACCTTCGCTGGCATAATCTTGATCAACCTTCTAATTTCGGAACATTAAAATTAGGAATTTTAAACCGTCGGCGCACTCAAAGTTCGCAATTTCAACCCGGCCCTCATGTCAAGATCATGCCAGCGAAAGTCTACACAGTTGACTGTAAATGATGTAGAACGTATAACATTGTCTAGACAAATTTCAAAATTGACGCAAAATCACTTCTTAATAACAAAAAAATCTTAAGGTAATTCGTCGACTTATTGAAAATTTTGGAACATAAAACTTCGATAGCCGAATTATTTTGACGGCGTTAAGATTTTCGGAGTTTTGGTCTTTCGTGTAAAATTCTCTCGGTGTTTTCAGCGTTCTGACCATGCAAAATTTTAAATCGTCGGACCATTCAAAGTTCGGAATTTCAACCCGGCCCCCAGCCATCTGGACTTTCGTCCAATTCGCTCAAATTTCGTCCAATTGGCGATTTTCACATTCTAGAGGTGGCGCACCGATTTTTCAATATGGCCGGTCAACGTATAGACCCATATTTTTATGGTTCTGAAAGTCACTTCCGACGTCACTTTTTAGACGAGCCGTCGGAAATTATATGTATACACTGTACATTAGGGTGCCCTTGATATGGGTAAAAAAAAAATTGATCGCGCCGCCCTCTAAAACGGTTCGAAATAATTTTAAAAAATCTACGCGAAACCTCAGCTATGTCCGTTAAGAGGAAGCCGTGCCTGTAAGCATGAACTCAAATTTAAATATCAATTTTTCTTCATTGCAGAAATTTCGATTTTTTAAATCTAGTTTATTTGTCAATTTTTGAACACGATATTTCTATGGATTAAATAAATAAATTCGTACTGAACGAACTAGTATCGATATCTTATGTGTACATTTTTTGAATATTAGGTTTTTTCCGACCAATTGGATGACTTGTGCGAATAAATAATTTCTTTGTTTTCAATAAAACGAACAAGCTCGCCAAGTTTAAAATCCTCCTAGGTTTAAAATGTCCCTATGCATTTTTGCGAAAGTAATTTTCAAATACATTTTTTATCCACAGCACTGGAAGTCTGATTTCAGTGAAATATTAATGTGTTTGTATCTCAGCACGCGAGGAATATTTCTAACAAAATTAAAAAAAAAAAAAAAAACAATTCTGGCCAATCCGGAAGTTCGATGTGAATGGTTTATCGTGAATTTATATCCTTCGTACTTAATAGATTTTTCTGACAAGATGCAAATTTAAAGTTTTATTTTTATGTGATTAAAAGCGTTCGACAGCAGCTAAATCGAACCATTGTTCCAAAATAATAGGATGGTAAGACTGAACGCTTATCAAATCTAGTATGGAGGACCTTATTGTTTGATCTGTATATTGAATACCGATATACAATAAATTCGGGGAGTAAAAAAAAATTACAAATAAACTAGATTTAAAAAATCGAAACTTCTCCAATCATGAAGAAAAATTGATATTTAAATTTAAGTTCATGCTTACAGGCACGCCTTCCTCTTAACGAACATAGCTGGGGCTTCGCGTAGATTTTTTTTATTATTTGGAACCGTCTTGGAGGGCGGCGCGATCATTTTTTTTAACCCATATCAAGGGCCACCCTACTGTACATAACAGAAATAACTTTGAATATTGCTCGATTTATTATTTATAAAGATACAAACTCGCAAAAAAAGCTTGTGAAGTGACTACAAACTCGCGTTGATGACCTAAAGAAAGTCATTTTCAGAGCGAACAACCATTTTATTCTAAAGACTTTATGATTCGGTGGCTTCTGTAACGATAATTCACTCTCATTATCAGCCTTGCACCCTCGAACACAGGTGAATCTCGAGTAATTTGTCGTTTAACATTTTTTTTTCTACTATCAATGTATTTTGACCAAGTTTACTATACTAAAGTGTGTCCTAAAATGGCCTGACATTTTAATATATTAATAAAACGTATTATTTATTTGAAAAGTACTAATATTTCTATTTTAATATAAGCCACAAACGTGGAGGTTAGGTATGGAACATAATATGCGATAAATAGCATGAACTTGGAAGACATATTCTTTCAACAAAATGGCGCGACCTGCCACAGTGCGGGCGATAACAATGCAGTTATTGCAGACGAAGTTTCATGGTCGTGTTATCTCGCGCCGCGGCGATGCGAATTGGCCACCAAGATCGTGCAATTTGACGCCATTGGACTGCTTTCTTTGGGGTTTTCTGAAAGGAAAAGTGTATGCCAATGATCCACAGACTATTTCGGAGCTCAAGGAAGCAATTGGACGCGCTATCAAGGGGTTGGCCACAGTAACGGGTATAAAATCACGTGCGAATTTAACAATTTTTTTCGTATGAAAAAGCGATTCACCCGTAAAATTAATTACACATCAAGCTGTTAAAAAATATATATTTTTTTTATGTACAAAATGGCCGACTACTCGAAACTTTTCGAAACAGCTTTTTTCCAGTTGGCGTGAACAAATAACTTCAACAATTTTCACTCGATTTACTTCAAATTTAAAAGTTATGTTCCTAATTGCATTTCGCAGAGAAGTACGTACGGAATTTCTTATTAATGGAAAACTTTTCATTTTATGAGCAGTTATAACGAAATTTCTCACTGACAATTCATTTCTTATGGGGACCCGGTGGTCTAGAGCACGAAAATTTCACCTATTTTCACGATTTTTTTGCCATTAAAAATGTAAAAAACGATGTTTCAACTTTTCGGGCTTATTATTACGTTTATTGAGCATACAAATTTTTTTTTTTTTTTTTTTCATTTTAAAAACAACATTTATTGTTATAAAAATGCCGCTGAAAATAACCCTCTCGAAAAATCGGACCCGGACGGCGTAGGTGATTTCGAGACTTCTACTCGTCTGAAACAAAATTCAAGAAGAATCTTAATCAGAAAGAGTGCAGTTATGGTCGGAACTAGAATAAATCGAAAAAATTAAAAATTGACAAAATGGCGCGCTTTTGAAAAAAAAGTTCGTAAAATCGGGTCTTTTTTCACTAGTTTTTTAGTGTAAACAATAGAAAATTATTTAAATAAAATTATGATTCTAGTTCCGACGACAGCCATACATGTGTTGAACAAAATATCCAAATTTCAAGGGATTCGGTTGAATAGTTTTTTGTTTTCACCACCGCCGTGCCGAAAAAAGTCGTTTCGAGATAAATGAGTTTAAGGGCGGGGTAAAGTATTAAAATTTTTTTTTTTCATTTTTTTTTCATTTTTTAAATGAATGCATATCATATCAAGAATATTGTGTTAAAATTTCTAGTCGATCGGAGTAAAATTGAGGAAGTTATGAGTATTTGAGCGTCTATTGCTCCATGCCGTTCTCTTCTCTTCTGCGTTTTTCAAACCGCTTTTCTGAGACTTGTCATATTTGAAGTCCGTGTGCACGATAACTCAAAATCTACTGGACCAATCGCTTTGAAATTTTGCACAGTACTTCTTCACATAATTCACCAGGTATTGTCGAGAGCTTTTTTGTTTTTTTTAATAATTACTAATTTTTCAACAACAAATTAGCCGATTTTTTTAGCGAAAATCGAGTTTTTGGCTCCCAAGTGCTACGAAAAATCGAAAAATCGAAAAAAAATCCTCCCGTCATTACCTCGAGAAACATCTCCTTTAACAAATGCATTTTGATTTTTTTTGTTTCAAATGATTCTGTTGCGAGTTATGGTGCACACCGCAAACCAACTTTTTTCGAGGCGCCTCCGGGGTTTAATTTTCACTCGCTCAATTTTGAATATTTTGCAATGCAAATTTAGGAGAATGTTGTTCAAATGTTACTTTATTATATGTAAATTTTTCAATAAACGAACACTATTCGTTACGCCGAAAAATCTTAGAAACATGCCTTTTTTTCGCCGAATTAACTTTACCCCGCCGGTAAAGTTTGAGGTACAGATATTTTATCTAGATATAAGGTACAGACGCGGACCGCTCTCTACCTGGTTAATGGGCTGTAGAAGCTATAATATTGGGAATTTCCGCATGAAAATTTCACAGTATATTCTTAAGATACTATACTTTCGAAATATCGAGAAAAAAAAATCGATTTTTTGAAATTTCTAGACCACCGGGTCCCCTTAATTTCAAATACCTACAACTTTTGAATAAAACAATATTTTTTAAATTCCGTACGTACTTCTCTAGGTGTTCTAATGTAGATTGACGAGAATTTCAGTTTTTTGTTCTCGGTAAAAAATTGTGGATGCTAAATATCACGCCGCGGAGCGCCTACAAAAAGATAAAAGAAAATATTAGTAGTCGGCCATTTTGTACATCGAAAAAAAAGAACAAAATATATTTTCTAACAGCTTGATATTCATACTGAATAGATGTGGAATTAATTTTATGAGTGAATCACTTTTTCATACGAAAAAAAATTGTTAAATTCGCACATGATTTTATACCCGTTACTGTGGCCTAAGGCCTGCCTCAATGAAATTAGTCCGCAATTATGCCAAAATGTCGTTTAAATTTCGTCAAAAGAGTGAACGTTTCCAAACAGGGACGAGGCGGCCATTTATCGGATATTGTGTTCCTCACATAACCTCCATGTTTGTACCTTATATTAAAATAAGAATATTCGCACTCTTCAAATAAATAATACGTTTTATTAATAAATTAAAATGTCAGGTCATTTTGAGACACCCCATAGAAGAGGTTCTGCCTTACGCCGCGACAGGCGCCAAGACTCTTGGGGATCGCGAATACCCCCTCCTGCGTCTCTTGACTTTCGCTTGCGGATATGCAAGTCCAACGCGTTTTTCCCTTGTACAGTTTGAATTTCCGACTCGATGTGAAAAGGCGAGAAAGAACTAAACGAATAACTCAACAGGCTGAACGAGTCGATCAACATTTGCACACTCTGTCGTTGAAGAGCGACACGTCGAGGCCTCATCTCGCGTGTTTCGGCACGTGGATACTCTACCACACACTGAGAGTCATGATAATGTATCTACTGAGCGGCTTCGAGCTCGAGCTATATTCCGTGCACGAGTATCATTATATATTCTGGTACCTGTATCAATTCCTGTACGGATGGCTCGTGTCGGCGCTCACGAGGGCCGACACTTTCCTCATGGAGCAAGAGGCCCACAGCGAGGCGCACAAGGGCAGAGGAGGGAAAAAAAGTGCGAAGAGCAAGAAGAAAAAGGTCGCGCCTAGACCGTTCAGCCTAGAAATGCTTATGTATCAAGCGATGCAAAATATTTGCGGTGGATATTACAAGGTAAGACTCGAGCACCATTGTGTCTCGTAGCAATATTTCATCATTGATGAGCCATTGTTGTTGTAGTTATTATTATCGTTCATTGATCGATGGCGGTTGTTCGGTTGTTTGCTAGATTTATCACTTGGGAAGTTTCGAGACTAAAGTCAAAATATTCGGATTCGATTGAATTTTATATCACCGAAGGATTCATTTATGGTGCAGTAACTGTCGAAAAATCAATCAGTTTCACGGCATAGTTTCGGAGATTTTTAAGGGGCTATACCAGTGTGAACCCTGAAAATTTGGGTGTTTTTCGGGAATTTTTCGGAAGAAAAGTACTCAATTAAATGTTTCGGAAAATTATGAATATGTTTGGCTATATTTGACCTATATTACATAATTTTTGCATAGAAAAATATTGAGATCCAAGCGACTTATGCGCTGCCTTCGGAGGCGCAAAAAATGTTCCTCCACTGCTGACATGATTCCCGCCGATTGAGTAGCCGAAACCGAAAAAGGAAAAAAATGTCGTTAAACTGGAAGGTATTTCCTGTACAATGACATAGGATTTTCGAAAAATATCAAAATCTAACAAAATGGCGTAGTTATGAAAAAAGTCTGTTTTCTTGCCTATAAAATGGTCGTTTTTTTTCAATGCCAAATCGTCAATTTTCATCGAATCAAAAATATCTTACGTCATTGTAGAGTCAATATATTCAAGAGTACTCAGTTCAAATTTCAAGTCAATCGGATAATTGTTCTTTGAGTTACAATGTCACCAAATTTGAAAAATCTCATTTCGAGAAAAACGCCTTTAAAGATTTAACTATCGATTTTCGCGAGATAAAATGATATTGATATAAATGATATAAATGATAATGATATTCTTGAAAGTACAAACTGTCGAAAAAGGCAAAAAAAAATCGATTTTTCGAAAGTGTCACACTGGTATAGCCCCTTAATGTTCACGTTGTATTTCTATCCATTTGGTAATAGACGTGACACCTCGTGAACACTGGTTGCAGGGCTGCAGGAACTAGAATAATAGTGAGGTTTCAATTAAAAACTGGGAAAGCCGTGATTATAGTGTTTGGAATGCCGTGTTAAAAAATGAAGTGGTTTGCCTACTTCGTTCGTTAACCCTTCGGTGACACACTCATATTTGGCCACGGCTTTGACACACTGGGTCAATTTGACCCGGATAGTATTTCACCCACCTGCCCTTAACAACCCTTCGGTCGGTTTTTATTGAAAAAAAAATCCGGGGTACACTTTGAACATTTCTTAATATGTCTGTGTAAGTAAAATCCGGAAACATATATTTTTGAATTGCTGTAAAAAAATATTGAAAACCTTCAATTTTGGGGAAGTGAGCATTTTATTTCAAATTAGCCCGGGTCAAAATGACCCACTGTGGCAAGCAAGACCCAGGAAGGGTTAAGCGGTTAGGTTACTGTGACACGAAAAACAGGGATATAAAATTGCATAAAAACATGTTTTTAACGACGTTTTTCAAACAGATTTACAACCTAATAGAGATTCCTAACCCCATACAGGTTGTTCTGAAAATTTGTGATTGTGAATTTTTAATAGCTATGAAAATACTTGATGGATTTAAAACGATAAACGTAGGGCGCATGCAATAGATAATTGATGAATGAATAGTCCACCTAACAAGGAACATCACTTTGGTGTCCCCCTCCGATTTTGTTGAAACTTTTTTATGTGAAAGATTATCAAAAACTTAAAGACACGTATTTTTTTATCGGTGGAAAAACGGTTTTAAGGGGTGAAACGCACCGTAAAAAATAGGGATGTTTTTTGTCGATAACGTTTGAGGAGGTTGGTGCGATTCAGTTGAGTCAAATGACAGTGTATTCATTTTTTTTTTCAATGAACCTTAAAAAAATGCATACAAGGTACAGATTTATTCTATATATGCTGACACCAGCTACAAAATGACCCTCGGATATAAAGTTTTATCGAAAAATAAAAAAATGGCAGATGAACAACGTACAAAAAACGCGTTTTTTCGCAGTTTTTCGCAAAAAAAAGAGTAAAAATCAAAATTTCAAGAGAATCGGTTTATTAGTTTTAGAGATACAATGGAGCTAGATGTTGAAAACGTTGGTTCGAGAAAAACTCGTTTGAAGTATATACTATGAAAAACTCTTACCTAAACTCAATAGGCAATTCCTGCACCGTACAAAATCCCTTCCGAATGGTCATCATCGTTGATTTCTTCAAGTCTTGTTGCTTTACATTTTTTTTTAACTTTCAAAGTGGACTGGCCCCGTAATTTTAAGAGATAATCATTTTTTCGTACGAAAAAAAATTGTTAAATTCACGCATGATTTCTATAGATTTTGTTCAAATTTTAACCACACATTGTTCATGTCATTATGCATGTTCGACTGAAACTTCAGAACAGTCGAATATTTAGATTGGGAGATAATGGGCTTTTTAAATTGCAATTTTTAACACTGCAGGGTCGGTATTGACATTTAGACAGAATAATTTTCCGTAAAAAAATATTTGTCCCCTATAACAAGAAGACATACGGCAACACCGTATCGTTCCACGCATCCAATGACGTGAGTTTGCGCGGCATATTTAAAATAATACTGCAACACAAATTTTTATTTAGAAGTAATTTTTAATCGAACAAAGTTTTTAATTAGTTACGAATGAACCAACACTTTCATTTGTTAATGAAGATAACATAAACAATACAAAATATTAATATTTATAATGCAAATATTTTTTTATGACTAAATTTTTAACTTAAGGAACACGATAATTTTTTTTTCTCGAAATATTGAACTGTTCTGCCGTGTTGCCATATGTCTTCTTATTATAGGGGACAAATATTTTTTACAATTATTCTGTCTATATTTCAATGCAGACCCTACAGTGTTAAAAGTGCAATTTTAAAACCCATTTTCTCCCAATGTAAATAGTCGACTGTTCTGAAGTTCCACTTAAAGGACAACACCACTGTGACCCCCTGTTTTTTTTGCCATTTTTCAAGAATTATTTTTGTGGGAAAAAAAGAGATATTCGAAATTTTTTTTTGTTTTGTTCGTTGTTTATTGAAGATACATAAAAAAAAATTCAAATTTTTCACGCCCCATGGTGACGCTGGGGAAGCTCCCGCGTCAGGTACTGTTGCCTCTGCAGTGGTTCGCGGCACGCAGCAGAACTCTCTTCAAAGTCGATCTGAAAAAAAATGCCGAGTGTTTTCGTTAATAATATGATATTTTGAAGAGAAGTACTACGGAAGTAGGGAGTAGGGAGTAGGGGTACTAAATAGGGATTTGAAAAAATATTGATTTTTAACAAATAGGCACGCTTTTGAGATTAAAGGACGATTTTCGAGCAAAATTTCTCGTCGAAAATAGGCTATAACTTTTATTATTATTGAGATATCGAAAAAATCCTATGTACTTCTTTAGATAATCTGGCTTTATTGATGCAGTCGAAATTTGAAGTCGATCGGACAAAAATTGCTCGAGTTCTGCTGCGTGCCGCACTCAAAAAAGTGGTTTTGAGAAAAACGCGTTCAAAGTTTTAGGTTTGTTAATTTATGCGATAAATTGGAAAAAAAATTTTTTACCTTTAATCAGCGATGCCGGCACCATATAGCTGGCCTTCAAGAAGCAAATCATTGTCCCTAGCATCTTTTCTCGAACTTGTAGAGGCTCTTCTTGCCTCTTTTGCAGCGTCTGTGAGCGAACGCTCCGCCAGCTCGATCCGCGCTGCGTCGGTTTCAACGCAAAAATTGAAACAATTTGGGCCGATAGTTATCCCCAACGTCTCCAAAACTTTCATGAGGCTTCTCAGGCCATCATTGAATAATAATACCGCGATATCAGCTGCAATATCGACGATTGACGATTGACGACTTGAAAATTTTTCAATTATCGCCACCTATGGCTTTTTTTCGAAACTATATTTATAACAATAGCCGGTTTTTGTGAAGGGAGACAAAAGAATACCTGGGAAAGACTCGCAGGACCTGGGTAAGGCCCGGTATACCTGCCGACCCTGAGGCGCGCAGCTGCGCGGGATCCCGAGCGTCACGGAGCGCTGCACCGCTCCACAAAATATTCAATATCTCCGAAAATAATTATTTTTTCGATCTGGGTCCAACGGCATCTTAATCTTAAATGTATTTAGGTTTTAAAAAAATCGATTTTTTGAAGCCGTCACAGTGGTGTTGTCCCTTAAAGTGCACTTCAAATAACACGAAAAAAAGATAAAAAGAGATGATACACAGTTATAATCTTTGTTTCTCCCAAGGCTCTTGTCGGTTTTCGAATGGACGGTAAAATTCCACTTCCCGAATCGGAATTCGACTCCGAGAGAGTCAGATACGAGCATCGCTTATTGCCGTTCTCGTCGCTGCTCATACCACCCGCTGCGGATTACCAGAAATTCTTCGATCTGACGAATTGTCAAATGCAAAAGCGAAACGTAAGTTGTCCAGGCTAATTGGGCAGAGAACATTGAGTGGGGCAATTGTTGAACAGGGCCTCGTTATCAATATTGCAATTAATATTTTCTTCGCTATGTCTTTAAAGTTTATCGCGTTGTGGGTCCTTTTTTGGGACATCTTGTCGCAGCCCCTTCGTCATTCTCTTTTTTGGCGCGACGAACAATTTTCTGACATTCACGACATTGCAGGAGGCCGCGACGAGCGAAAAGCAATACTACGCGGCATGCAGGCATTTCGAGAGAGCCCGAAATATGTTGGACTGCGCCATATCGCTCTGCCCCGGAAATGCGAATACTGTGAACGAGGTAAGCCCCGAAGAATTTCCTTTTAAGGGGCTACATCTACCCAGAGGCCCGAAAAAATGGTCAAATTCTGATTTTTCCGTGGGAAACGGTTGGTGAAAAAGAATCGCATGCTTTTTAAACTCAAAGCTACATATATTGAGAACCCTTAGAGCCGTTCTTTTTTTTTCCTAAATGGAAAAGAAAAATATTTTTGATTTTTTGAAAGTATAGCTGTTTCCTATTATGCAATTATGGCAATTAATAAATTCTATAGTTTAAAAATTGCAGTGTACTTTTTCCTTTAAACTAATGTTTTGGTAAACATTTTCTCAAGTATTATTTGAGTTTGCCGCTAAAATGATTAAAAAGGATTAAAAATGATTGGAAAATTTTTTCGATATGTTAACATTATATACTAAATATAGAATATCATAGAATTAAACATTTAAGGGGCCAAGGCTATTTTCGCGATTTTTTTTGAGGATTTTATAAAAGATATGAACATAAAAGTTGTTGGGCTTGATAAATAAAGTCTTAAAATACATTAAAAAAAATCAATTCATTTTAATTTATTTTTAAGTACAAAAACTATAGTTTAACGTAACGCCTTAAAAATAGGTGGGCTAGGTAGCTCCATCACAACTCGGCAACGGCTTGTCTGAAACAAAAAAATCAAACTCCACTAGATTCAGTATGACATCAGCTACAAAATGACCCCCGGATATAAAGTTTTATCAAAAAATAAAAACATAGCAGATGAATAGCGAAAAAAGTGAAAAACGCGTTTTTTCGCAGTTTTTCGCAAAAAACGTAAAAATCAAAATTTTAAAACCATCGAGGGTTATCTTGTTGCGAATCGTGTTTACAATATGTGGTTCAAATTTCAAGAGAATCGGTTTATTAGTTTTAGAGATACGATGGAGCTAGATTTTGAAAACGTTGTTTCGAGAAAACCGCGTTTGAAGTTTGTGCTATGAAAAACACTGACCTAAACTCAATCGGCAATTCCTGCACCGTACAAAATCCCTTCTGATTGCTCATCATCGTCGATTTCTTCAAGTCTTGCTTGGTTTCGATTTTTTGAAATTTTCAAAGTGGATTGGCCCCTTAAAATTATTTCAACATAGGAAAAAGCTAAGTTTTGAACAAAACCAAGAATAAAAATTTTTCAGTTCAGAAAAAAAATGGAAAGAAAAATCTTACCGCGATGGGTCTTGCGGTGAAAAACGCTAAATTTATCATATTTTTTTTACGAAAAAACAAATAAAAAATCCAAAAGGTTGAACTTTGAAAATGTAAAGGTTCTGCAGAAAATAAACAAAAACATGGCCGCCGGTAGATAATGACATTCGTGTTCATCTGAAATCTAAAAGCCAAACGGATTATTCGAATTAACGATAAATACCAGTCCTTGACGATCGTCGATTTTTTAAATCATTGTTTTTTAACAACGAATTAAAACTCGAGCATGCAAAATATTTGAAAAAGTTGTAATTACAACGTACATTACAAAGTTGTAATGTACGTTACGTAATTTTTACGTAACAGGGTCTTCTCACTTTAGATGCTGAAAAGGCTATTTTTATGATTTTTTTACACTTTCGAAATATATTTAAAAAAAATTTTTTATGTATTAATGTAACCCAAACAAACTTTAAACGCGCTTTTCTCGAAACAACTTTTTTCGACGGTTTGTTGATAAAATCTTCGAAACTGCTGAACCGGTCCTTATGAAATTTTAACCATATATTCTTCACAACTATAGGTATAGCGCATATAAGGATTTTTTCAAACTTTTATATTTACTATTTTTTTTGCCAAAAACTAAAAAACCACGTTTTTTTTTCGAAAAATGTGCGCCATTTTGTTATTTTTGTATATATCTAAAATCGTATAATATGCGCTATAGCCATTAACATACTGAATTTAAAACCGTTTGATTTTTTTGCTTCGGATGATTCATCTCCGAGATTTCATCAACAGCGCAGACCTACCATTTTTAAGACATTTTTTTAACTACCATTTTCGTTCATAAATAGTGACATGAATAAAAAAAATGTTAATGTATTTCGAAAGTGTATTTATTAAGTGTAACAACTTTTATATCAATATCTATAATATAAACCTGTCAAACGAATTTATGAAAATAGCCTTTTTTGGCGTCTAAAGTGAGAAGACCCCTTAAAAAATGAAGATCGATTTTGAAAAGTGAGTTCGTCAACGGCCTCTAAATGTTTCTCATCGTATATCCTGTAAATATGGAAACAATCCATTAAGTTCTCGAGATATCATGTCCGCCGGTTTTAAAAACAGTTTTTCGAGAAAACAGCGTTCAAAGTTTCAAGTATGGCGCTGCTACCGCTCGCCCGGCTGACTGTTAAAAGCCTGAGCTCATTCAATTTTACGAACATTTCAATGAAATGTTCAGGGAATATAGCTAAAAGGTGATATGAAATGAAAATATATTTGAAAAATGCAACTTTTTGGCCCACTTGGGTAAATGTAGCCCATTAATCGACGTTTCTTTTTTTTTCTTTTATTCTACGCTCGCGCCACATTTACTGACGTTTCGCCGAATGTTTTCAGATCAACGATCTCCTGAAAATAGCCAAGACAAATTTCATCGTCGTAAAACTATTAGCCGGTGGGCATAAGAAAGATTCCAAAGAGCCACCAGTCTTTGATTTCTCGTGTCATCAACATTTTCCATTGATCAAACTTGTGTGATTACGCGACCGAGCGCGGAAGAAGGAGGAAGAAGAGAGAGGAAAACGAAATCACCGTCGAACGATAGTCACCAGTCGAAAGATCGCTCTTCACACTGTAGAAATAAAATTCACTATTTATTTCACGAACAACAGCAACAACAAGACTAGCAGAAAAGAAGAAAACAAAAAAAAACAATCGAAAATACGAGACAACGCAAGAAACCGCAATTGAACGTTTTTGTTTATAGTTTTAATCGGCATATGTACATTCGTTCATAAATCTTAATCCCTCGTAAATGATATATGTCCCTCGTCGATGTCTCGAGGTGTAGCAAAAATTCATTAATAAATTACGTCAAATTCAAATATTGAAAATCGATATATTCGTGTCAGTTACTGGAGGGAAAAGAAAGCTGAACACGGAAAAACGTACTTAGGATACTCATTTTTTTTAGAGGATATACCTGCGTCCAATAATTATTGTAATTGGAAGTTTCGCCAAATTCCACTGGAACGGCGTGGAGAGAAAAGAATCTTCAGGTCTGAGCTATTCAGCACTGAACAATAGGGATGTTGCCCATTCGTGGGAAAGTGTTTAAAATTGTTCACATACACATAATATATCTCTAAATGTTTATTTCATCTAGGTCGTGTTCGTTGGGTCTCATTTTGATACGAACAAGTGCGCATGCGCATAATGATGCGCATGCGCACTTGTTCGTATCAAAATGATGAGACCCAACGAACACGACCCTATTTACATGCAGCGAATTCTTTAAAAATCACGTTTCAATTCATTCGTTTAAAAATACGCGTCAAAACGCCCAGACCTGTCATTTGACGGCGCGTGACGTCATACCCTGCAAAATACGGGTCTCTAAGCAAACACGATAACAAATATTTCAGAATTAATAAGTTCAAGGATGAATTCTAAATTCTATTAATCACTGTATGACTGTCACGAAGACCTGCAATTAAATAAAACAAAACAAGTTGTAAAACGATACATAACCTCCAAAATTAGATCAAATTATTACAGAGTTTGTAATATTATTAAAGCTATATACATTATTTGTTGCACAAATAACAATTCTTTAGGGTATACGTACATGGAAGTCTTCACGTTTCTGAATTCTCCGGAGCAGAAGTCGTTATTTTTCGTAAAAACAATTGGCCACCATTAAGGTAAATGTCCCAATTATTGAACAGCTAAGGATCTGGGGGATTGAATTCGGTGAGCAAAAAATATTAAATCAAGAAAAAACCATCGCTTTCATGTTCAAATGATACTTCGATATTTTTACTTTCGAAAAATCACCCTTTAAATTATTTTTAAATGATTTCAAATGAAAAAAAAGAATGACAATGTGAAGCATGCAAATGTCCCAATTATTGAACACTGGAAGTGCCTATGTCCCTAATATTGAACAGGCATGTCCCAGTTATTGAACACTCTCGAGAATTCTTTTTCCGTTCTGAAAATATTATTTTGCGTACAATATTACGAAATAAAAGCAAAATCAAACACGTAAATAATCTTTTATTAATCATGTAAAAATACAAAAATATATATTTAGTCTCTTTTGACGGGTTTTTGGTTCATTCGTATTTGGTTTATTTTTGCTTTTCAACTCGAACTTTATTTTATTTTTATTTTCAGCTTCCGCGTTTTTATGTTCTGTTTTTGTTTGATTTTGTCGCAGTTTGGCTCCCTGAAATATCGGAGAGCAAAAAAATATTGAACATTACATTCGTATTTTTCGGTTACACTTAGGTTATGTGCTCTTTTTGATGTTGAAGATATTATCGGAGAGTGATGATCAAATACTCGATCGACGCGTCTTTTGAAGGGCTACAACGTTCTCCTTTGAAGAAAAAGTGTACGCATTTTTTCTGAAGAGTTATTGAATTAAAACTGATTTTTCAAAATTTCACCCCAATTTTTCACCCCCAAAATGAACTTCCACGACTTCGGCGCTGCGAACAAAACTAAAGCCCGGATTTTTCTGCACATTTTGTCTCACGGCGCCGACCTCGTAGGGGTTGTAATTTGGCATTAATCCACCCCCATCTCCTTTCATCCCCTAAAAAAACCCTACACCTCGATTTTTAGGCAAACTTGGATTTAGCACCCGCGGCACCTATAAAATCACCTATCAAAAAACTAGCATTCTTAAAAATTTTTCCGGTTACGGGGTTTTTCAGCGACAGCATGACTGTACTAGTCAAATCAAGTCACTCATGAAAAAAAGAAAATGCATTTTTAAACGTTTATTTCTTCTTTCTAAAATCGTTTTGAATTTTTTTTTCAACAAACATTTTTTTCAACAATTAAAAATGTATTCGACAAATTGAGTCCTCACGGTGTACACGGTTGTGTCCGTAAATATTATCTAAAAGAAAATTTGTAAAAAGACTATTAATCAGTATGAAAACCGCTATCTTGCTATGGAGGTTTTAAAAAAATCAAAATTGACAAAATGGCGGCGGTTGGAAAAAAGTATCGAATTTAGCCTATTTTTTCGACACTTTTTCGTTAAAAAAAAAATTTGACGATTGAAAAAAAAGATTCCATAGCAAGATAAAGAATGGCGTGAGGAATGTTTTGTCAAACTTTGAGATGGATAGCTTGAAAACGCTTTCTTTGAGTGCGTACACCGTTTTGAAAAACGACATTTCGAGAGAAACGCGTTTAAAGTTTCGAGTTCGGAATTTTCGTATAAATTGTCTACTTACGAGCAATTGTCGATGCCAGATCCATGTTTATAACCGTCTATACTATCGGATAATGCAAAAAGAATTGATTTTTTGAAAATTGTACAGTGTCATGTACTCTACGCCCGATCGAACTTTTTTTTTCAGAAATAATCTAGTGAAACTTATGAAAACTTCTAAATTAAACTTTCATTGGACATATGCACGTTCTATATCACGCTATATTCAGCGTGACGTAATTCCGCAATGATTGGTCCTCGAACAATAGAACGTCCGTCGAACGACGAATAAAAAAGTGGACGTTTGACAAGACGACCACTGAACGACAATTTTTCGCTCTTTTGGTCGTATTTTCACGAGTAATATGGCCTCGACCGCGGAAATCGCGGACCGCCGAATTTCCAAGCCCTTTTTGGGCGGATATCGTGACAAAATCACGAGGACGGAATACTTGAATGCCTCTTCGCAAACGGGACCGAGACGCGTGGACTGGGAAAATGCGCGAACTCGAGAGACGCAATGTGTGGAGATCGCCGAAGCCGAGACTCAATCCGTTCGCGACCGGGCCGCACAGACGTGTAGGTAAAATCAAACGAGAACATTTCACAAGCGGCAAGGAATTTGAGCTTCAAAGTGAAATTCAAACGAATGAAAAATAGATCGGCTATAAAACGAAGAGATTTAGTGCATTGTGTGAGAGCGAATAGAAACTTGCATGATCATTATTTTTTTCTACAATTTTTTGCTATTTTAACCCTTCCTTGTCACACTGGGTTATTTTGACCCGGACGAATTTGAAATAAAATGCTCACTTGGCTTAAATTGTAAGTTTTAAATAATTTTTTACAACAATTCAATTTTATACTTTCCGAATTTTTATTACGCAGACATATTAAGAAATGTTTGAAGTGTATGCCTGATTTTTTTCAATGAAAACCGACCGAAGGGTTGTTAAGGGCAGGTGGATGAAGTACTACCCGGGTCAAACTGACCCAGTGTGTCAAGGCCGTGGCCAAATACAAGTGTGTCAAGGAAGGGTTAAGGTAATCCTCTCGCCAGTCTTCAAGCCATAGGATTTTCATTTTTTTTTAGCTTCACTAAATATATTAATAATCGTGTCTGTAAAATTTCAGGGTCGGTTATCGACCTAATTATAGAGAGAAAAAAAAATTAAAATTGTGTATTTTTGTGAAGGAATTCAGAGACGACACACAAAGACGCAACTTCCGGTCGCTACAAGAGTGTATATAATAGTGGGCATCCGTCAGATCCTTAAAAATAATCAGATTTACATACTTAACCTTGTAGTAATCCAAAGCCTTCACAAAAAAATACGCTCATTGACCTAATTTTTATGTAATATCGAGTTCAATTTAAACTTCCGGTATTGGATTTATTACCACTTGCTACGATAAAGAGACGTGACAGCAAGGCAACAGCTGACTGTAGTCCTAACCTCATCTCACTCATTCGAACTTCCACACATATTTCATTTTTAACCGACATATTTCGCCGACACAAATTTTCCACGCTTTTTACCAGTCGTGGACCTAATCCAATGCTTTATATTTCCCACACCTGACATTGTTTTGACAGATCGACGTTGAAAAGCACGGAGGTTAAACTCGCCTGGTTGAGTAAAAAGAGACGGAGATAGAACCAATGTTGCCAAATATCAAACCTAGAAATACTGCGCGAATCGTTGGAACAACTAGTCTTTCATTTTTCTAATTAAGTGTGAACATTCATTGAACAGTTCACACATGGAAAAATTTAGTTATTATACATTTTTTTTGCATATGTTAAAAATATAAGTTGTACAAGTCTCAAGTATGATCAGTGGTATGACAAGTATGAAGCGATAGGATTACCTTAAGACGGAATGACATCTCATCGCGGTTGGTATGGTAGAGCAATTATAGATACCCAAAAATCTCTGAAAGAACTCTTCAGATCCCCTCGAAACTTTGCCAAACGACGTCAAATAGATAGACGAACAGCTGTCTGCCCCTCAAATTTTCTGAATTTGAGAAAAAAAACGTAGATTGACTTACCATAAGCCAATCTACTTTTGTTTCCTCAAATTCAGAAAATTTGAGGGGCAGACAGCTGTTCGTTTATCTATTTGACGTCGGTTGGCAAAGTTTCGACGAGATCTGAAGAGCCGTTTCAGAGATTTATGGGTATCTATAATTTTTCTACCATACCGACCGCGATGAGGTGTCATTCCGTCTTAAGACAGGTTTCTACTTCGTTGGGCCAAAAAATGTTCCATTTATCGACAATTTTTTATGCGAAAAATATTAAATATAGAATGTTGCAATTTGGTATTTTTACTAAGAGGCCTTTATAGAAAGTGATAATATTTTTTAAAGTGTGACAAAACATAGTACTGGGAGTGGGAGAAGCCACGTATGTTGGTGCGCCGGCGATGATATTCTTCGCTTGGGGAAGTCCTAAGTCCTGAACAGATGATCCGACGTAAAAAATCAACCATATTTTTACTTTGTACAATATTGTGTACAAGTCGAACTAGAATCAAGAAGAAAAATTGAAAAATAAAAAAAAGTGTGCGATTGTAGAGGAAGTTTGGTTTTTTTCACCAAAAATGTTTGCAGTTGAGAAGAGTATGTGGCTTCCGGATGGAGGCCGTGTTGAGGATCAGCGCTGTGCCGACGTTTCGCAAACAACGCTGATCCACAACACGGCCTCCATCCGGAAGCCACATACTCTTCTCATTACATAAAGAGCCGTGAAAGCCTTAAAACTAAAATGTTTGCAGTTTTTTGTTCATAAAATAAAAAGGTTTGAATATTTCAGGATAATTCTAGTTCAACTAACGAAGACGTTTGTTGTTCACGTGCCTGCCAAATTTCATAACGATTGCTCATCTGGGGCATGTAAGAGCACTTCCACAAACTTGGTAAACGTGGTTTCGAGAAAAGCGCCCTTGAAGTTAAACTGAAGTCTATGTGCGAATAAAATGAAAAGTTTTATACTTACATCTAATCTGTTATGCCAGGACCATATAGAGTACACCTTCCTGTTTTTCACAAAATTCCCGATGCACCAAATTCCAAATATTTTTTTTGGCCCAACAAAGTAGAAACCTCCCTCAATATTCTGTCGTTGAAGAGATTCCGCAGGGATAGGAATAAAATTGATCCACTTTTTTCCGTTCATTATAGGCAGGATTTGTATATTGCAAACTCCTCGGACGTTCTCGTGACGGTCAAATCGTACGAGAGCCACGACACGATGGAGAAACGCTTGAATCTTGACGGCCACGCGCGCACGATTCAGAAGGCATATCGCGCTTATCGTTTGTTGAAATACGTGAAGGAGTGCTCCAGACACTACAGAGATAAATTGGAAGAGTGCAAGAAGCTGGAGAATGAAACCGCGGAAGCTTTGCGGTTTGTTGTATTTTTTTTTTCGCCACTTCGACCAAATCGTTTCAATATTGTTTAGTTTTATTTTTTATTCTACGGAGTTTTACTCGAAAAATAAATAAAGTTGAAGTTGGAATATTGGAAACCTTCGATAGGCCTGGCCTTGTGGATTGAGGGCAGTAGCTCTGTAAAATTCCTCTTTTGGTACATTAAGGTATTCTATTCAGGAACCCGAGTATTTAATAATTCGGGGCCGTCCATTAATCACGTGAGGCTAAAGTAGGGGGTTTGGATAACATTACGATTGATCACGGGGGGGGGGAGGGTGTTGTGACATATCACGTGTATTTTTTTGTGTATCTGCGTGAACCGGAGAGCATCCACTGTGAGCTATTGAACAGGCAAATTGTGCTCAGGGAGCTGGCACCTTTTGAAATTTTTGCTACGCAAAACGACCGCATTTTTAGTGTCGTACTCTGCCACTCGCAGCGCTAGTTATACCCTTACAACCTGATGCGTGCGCAGGGGCTATGTAATATATATAAGGTCGCTATGGTCGCGTTCGTTGGGTCCACGGTCTTACATACAGGTCTTGCAACGAAGCTAAATTTTCGTGGTGGGGGTAGGCACTCTTATATGTTTTAATTTTCGATTCACTAGGCGCCGCTACGCGTCGCTACTAGCGAGGGGAAGTAGTTTCCCCCCTTACCTGTTACCGGCGAATGAGCCAAAGGTGTTTACGTCACGCAGCCAACGGCGCATGCGTTGCGGTCAGGAGGGAAAAGGACACAAGAGCTATTTCTCTCTTCGTCGCACCACTACTTCCCCTTGCCGTCACGCACCAAGCGGCAGAAATCGGAATAAAAAGCAAAACATCTAAAGGTGCCTACCCCCACTACCGCCGTTGTCAGACCTGTATGTAAGACCGTGGTTGGGTCTCATCATTTTGATACGAACAAGTGCGCATGCGCATAATGACGCGCAGTTGCGCGTTGCGCACTTGTTTGTATCAAAATGATATGACCCAACGAACACGACCAGCGTATAGTTAGCAGACAAAATTCATGAATCTTAATTTTTTTTTCACCAATCATTTGGGAATGGTTTGGGCAAGTTTAGGAAATAATTATTAAAGTTTAGGAATCATTCATTTATTCGCAATAAACAATTTAAATTTGACGTATAGTTAGCAGATGATATGCTTGAATGAAGGTTTATCGTACACTATTCGATTGCAAATAGTTTGTGCAAGACTGCTGTAACGATTTCCTAGTTGGGGAAATTTATTTTCACAATAAAAATCGATAATTACCTATCGACGATCTGCCTTATCGCATAAGCGCACGCAACCGTCAGATCTGAACTTGCTCACGCCATTTCCAAATTGTTGGCATAAAAACATATAGATCCCAATTGATTTTGACATTATCTCCGTTCATTTATATACAGATAAGATGGTTGCGTATGTTTACGTAATAAGGGAGATTGTCGAAAAGTAATTCTCGATTTTAATTATGAAAATTCATTTCCCAAACTAGAAAATCGTTAGGTGAGTCTTGTCTAAACTATTTGCCATCGAAAGGTGTACGACGAAACCTTCTTTTGATCATGTCATCTGCTAACTATACGTTAAATTTGATTTATTTATTGCGAATAAATTATTGATTCCCAAACTTTAATAATTATTTCCCCAACTTGCCCAAACCATTCCCGAGTTGTTGGCATAGAAAGATGTGGGATTCAATCATTATTTCGCATTATTTCCGGGAATAACAGGTAAGGTAGATCTGACGGTTTCGTGCGCTTACGCGATAAGGCAGATCGTCGGTATGTAATTATCGGATTGTATTATGAAAATTAATTTCCCAAACTAGAAAATCGTTACAGCAGTCTTGCTCAAACTATTTGCAATCGGACGGTGTACGATAAACCTTCATTCGAGCATGTCATTTGCTAACTATATGTCAAATTTAATTTGTTTATTGCGAATAAATGAATGATTCCTAAACTTTAATAATTATTTCCTAAACTTGCCCAAACCATTTCCAAATGATGTGTGAAAAAAAATTAAGATTCATGAATTTTGTCTGCTAACTATATAGCGGTACGAACACCACCTATGTACGCCGTGCGGGCCTTGCGCTTGCGGAATAAGAATATTGTAAGATAACTGCTAGCGCCATGCGCAGAGGTAAAACTAAAAAAAGCGGTAAAAAGCGCAGCATTTGTATACACAGTAGGGGATAGAAGGTTTCAGCCCCCCGGTTGTGCCTAAAAAGTAACCTAAACAACAGTTTTTAGTTCTATTTAATTTCGACTAGCCACCTACTTTAAGTGAAGTGCTTACATCTGATCCACAAAAGGCTTGTCCACGTGTTACTGTAGAAAACACAACCGATGTGTTGGTCTAGTGGTTAGCGTGCTTGCCTCTGAAACCAACACATCGGGAGGTCGCGGGTTCGAATCACCGTCTCGTAGTTTCGTCGAGAAATAAAAACACAGGCGTGACGTAGCTCCAGTTCTACACAGATGTTGCGCCACGGACTAGTACGTGTGTGTGTCAGATGTGTATGGCTGTAGCCTGTGGGCTATTTCTCGACGAAACGCGACTAGCTCCGAGGCTGGGAAGCGAACTCGTGACCGGCTGCTGTATTGGTATAGGTTTTCCGCAGTTTCCTTATACCCATGACAAAAAAAAAGTCATAGTGAATGCGATACAGAGGAGGAAGTCGGCTGCGGCCGCAAGGTGGGGATCGATTAGGGATGTGGATTGGAGAAAAATGGTGGGAAATGTAAAAAGGGGGAAAATCCCCTGTACCCAGTAAACACAGTTCTGTACCGGCAATGTAACGGCAAAGTAACTGAAAATAACAAGTAATGTTAACCGGATAGTACATGCAACTTACATGTAAGTTGCTATTTCCCACTCATGAGTATTACTCGTTATGTAATATTTTATGTAACCGTTACATTTTTGTTATGTTACTTGTTTGTTGTACAATGCAACTGTAATGTAACGGAAATGTAACGGTAACATTACCAACAGTAATAAGTTATATTACTCGAATATTACCTAGTAAACACAGTTATGTACCGGCAATGTAACGGCAAAGTAACTGAAAATAACGAGTAATGTTTACCGGATAGTACATGCAACTTACATGTAAGTTGCTATTTCCCACTCATGAGTATTACTCGTTATGTAATATTTGATGTAACCGTTACATTTTTGTTATGTTACTTGTTTGTTGTACAATGCAACTGCTATGTAACGGAAATGTAACGGTAACGTTAACGAAAGTAACAAGTTATATTACTCGAATATTACATGCAACTTACGTGTAAGTTCTTATTTCCTACTCATAAGTATTACTGGTTATGTACCATCTTATGTAACCGTTATACTTCAGTTACGTTACTGGTTTATCGTGTAATGTAACTGTAATATATTAAGTAGCACAACAGTTACGTAACCGTAATTTCAAAATGTAATATAACAATGAACCTAGCTGTTACCTATCAGCTGATATATGCAATATTACATTAACTTGAACAGTTATTTAATGGTTGATATGAATGTTATATTACAAGTACATCAATGGTTAGATAACAGTTTATGTAAATGTTTTGTTACATTCACATGTATGTTTACGTAACAGTTGAAGTAAATTTAATGTTGTATTAACACGAAGGGTTATGTGAGAGCTGAGATAACTAATATTATGGTAACACGAATTATAATACATTTGGTATAAATGCAACATTACAGTGTTCTCAATTGTTATGTTATGTTATGTATGTTGATCATACAAATAATTTGACACTATGGTTCAATTATAATTTTCCACTAAGCTATATTCGTAATTACTGTAAAAATATGATTAGTTATTGATTATATTCGACCTTATACATTTTATTGCTTCATGAATACCTTTGAAGTTTTTTTTATGAAATATATTGCTAAATTTCAAAGTATAATTAAGCCATAATGTAATTATTAATATTTCCATTGCATCTCTTAATGGATAAAAAATTATTAATAGTCAACATAATATATATATGGAAAAGTAAAATTCTTTATTTTATAATGATTATGATGAACTTCGTCGTTTGATGAACTTCATCGTTTTTTACTTTGCCGATCGACTAGATACTATACGATATAATCGCACTAATCAAACTAATCTACTAATTACTAAAAATGTGACGAAAAATATAATCCATGTATCAATTGTTTTATCTAGAAACAGAGCTAAGGTGATGTGGCATACGCATACATTACGTTCAACGTAGTAGGACTCAACTTTCTTTTGTCTTTAAGGTAGTACGAGCGCGCAATCTTGGTTTCTATAGATTTTGTTCAAGTTTTAACAAGACATTGTTCATATCATTATGCATGTTTGAGTGAAATTTCAGAACAGTCGACTATTTAGATTGGGAGATAATGGGTTTTAAAGTTGCAACTTTTAACACTGCAGGGTTTGCATTGAAATTTAGACGAAATAATTTTCCGTAAAAAATATTTGTCCCGTATAATAAGAAGACATATGGCAACACCGCATCGTTCCACAAATTTGGTTCAAACATCCGCCATTTTTTTTTGTTTTCATTGATTTTGTATTAACTGTGGTAAATTGTTGTGTACGAAACCTTTCTCATTCAAATGCTTTTTGTTTTTTTTTGTCTCAGACTTGCCAATCCTGAGATTAACTGTCGGCCATGGGACCAGGTATTATTTTCAAAGACGCAACTTTGGCGCCTTCTAAAAAAATATTCAATGAATCAAAATAAAATATATTTTTTCGTATTTTAGAAGGTTGAAACAATGTTGCAAAAGAATAAGTTTTATAGCTATATACAATAATCGAGCTAAAAAAAACATCGAAAAGTTTTGCGGCTTAAGTTAATATTAATGTTAACATACATTATCAAGCATAGGATAACTGGCAAGTAGAGGCTTACCGAGAAGTTGGAAAAACCCGCCCTTAATCATACAAAATCGGCAACGTTTCATATCATTTACATAACTTGAATATTATTAATGTTAAAATTACATCGTTACAGGTTTAATATGTAACGGTTACAATATGTTGGCTATGTAACTACAACATTTTACCACTCTAGAACATTCACATTATGTACGTATTACCATTGTTATACTCACATGGTTGTAACAATGTTAGGTGGCTGTTGCAAGTACTGGTTATACAACTTCAATATTGCAACATTTTATAACATAGACATTACCTGAATATTACCAATTTTATATTCACATCGTTATAAGCATAATATGTAACAGTTACAATATGCTAGTTATGTAACTGCAATATTATATTGTTTTAGAACATTCACATTATGTACGTATTACCATGATTATACTCACATGGTTGTAACAATGTTATGTGACTGTTGCAAGTACTGGTTATACAACTGCAATATTGCAACATTTCATAACATTTACATAACCTGAATATTGTTAATGTTATATTCACATCGTTACAGGTATAATATGTAACGGTTACGATATGTTAGCTATGTAACTGCAACATTTAGCCGTTTTAGAACATTCACATTATGTGCGTATTACCATTGTTATACTCACATGGTTGTAACAATGTTATGTGACTGTTGCAAGTACTGGTTATGCAACTGCAATATTGCAACAGTTCATAACATATACATTACCTGAATATTACCAATGTTACATTCACATTGTTATCAACCTAATATGTAACAGTTATAATATGTTGGTTATGTAACTGCAATATTATACCCATTCACAACGTTCACATAACCTGAATATTACCAATGTTATACTCACATTGTTACACACATGTTATGAGACTGTTATACATTTTGGTAATGTAACCGTGATGTTACCATGGTACGTTATATGTATATGACATACAGGTATCGAGTGAAACATTGCAGTGTTATTTCCATATTACATAACAGTTATACTACACAAGTGTAACATTGTGATATTAATTGTAACTTCCACGTTATATTGCCGTTACATGGCTGGTTTACTGGGTACATGGAAGCTAAAACTGGTTCAGCGTTCGCCGTAGCAGATACTGTAGAAAACACTCAAACATATATTCTCTCTTAAAGTACACACGAGTTTTATCATCGTTTAACAATTACGGTTTAGATGGACAATTTAACGCCGTTTTTAAGTTGAAAATGCCACGTTTTTTTAAACGATGCTAAATTTGCAAAAATCAATGTTTGTAATAATTGTGTGTACTTCGCTAGCAGATCTCATATCGATTATGAAAAAATGTTATTTTTTGTTATGGGTGCTCATGTGCGTCTTCAACGAGTCCGCCTTCTCCTTTTATCGGCCACCGGGCCGCGATTTTGTATTTTTTTGGAAAATAAAAAATTGATTTGAGTACCTATAGATATCTAAAATAATCCCTCCGATCTAGATTCCATTGCTTTATTAGTATTAAAAAAACACAAAAAGCCTTGTTTTCTGGCCATCAAAAAATAAGGTCTCAAGGCGTTAACATCCATGTGGCTCACCGAAGAATGAGACTTTTTTCGATTTTTTTCTCGAGACCACTAAAAAACCAATTAAAATGAGGTTTAGAGGGTTTGCTCTAGTGCATTGACGTATACATAAAAAAAAAAATTGGCGAAAAAAAAACAAACGGGAGACTCAGTCGTAGCCACACTAATAATAAGAGCGTTTTATATGCGCTCTGCAGGAGGACGCAGAACTTTCATGGATTCGCACCTAGAACAAGAAAAATCGTCATTAACATTAGTTTTGCTAGATAAGTACACATTATTATAAAAAATATGGTTATTTCGCAACGTGGCATCATTATGATGACATTTTTTTGGTCGCTCAAAAACCGGCCGTAATTTTTTTTATACATACGAGAATTGTTGATGAATCGTAAAAACCGTGTGTACTTCTTTAGCGAATCAATATGAGAAGCTGCACATGAAATTTCAAATCAATTGGACGAAAACTGTCCGAATTATGCGTCCTCCCGGTTTCAAAAAATGATCTCCAAACATTTTTATTTATTTTTTATTTCGCCTATAACTCCCTTTGCATTATCATTCTTGTGACGTTTATATTACAGATTATTTAAGAAAAAAAAATGTACGGTCAAAAATGTTCTCCTCTGATGTAACGCCTAAAGCTAATCGAAGTGGTCCATATTTTTACAGATTTTTGTTACAAAATTCAGAATTTTTGCGCAAATTTTGCATTAATGATTGAGAACTTTTTGCGTCGTCTTACAAATGTTGTAATTAAAAAAAGAAATGTTTCCGCAACACACTATTTTTATTCTCGTTGAGCGGAGTCTGGCGTTTCATGTTAACTACGATTATAGCTAAAAATACGCAATTGTTTATAATTTTCTCCAAGTCCTCACTTGGGGTTGCCAAAAATGGATGTGAGGTCCTCAGATTAAATATATATCCATAAATAGTAATAAACAGTCGCGCTGAATAGTAAATAATAATAGCAGATAGCAATAGTAACTACAAGTCATAAATAGTAGTAGTAGTAGCAGCTTTATTTTCTGTATACCCTTGTGGGTTATCCTTGTGGGTTTTTACATTTTCCTCCCTCCTCCACATATTTCTAATCGCTAGTAGTCATTAACGTAATAAAATTGGTACATAATCCGTTATTAGCAGTGAAAGGAAAAAGCAAAGACAACGAAAAAACAAAAAAAATATATAGGTGAATAAATATACGTATATGTATAACTAAAATCGTAAATAATAGTAAAAGTTCTAACAAATACAAATACCGGAATAAATAGTCGAACATAATTTTAAAAAATACTCCAAGTACGCAACAATTGTACAATCGTAAAAAAATAATAGTAGACAGTTTGAAAATTGGTACATAATCCGCTAGTAGCACTAAAAGGAAAAAGCAGGCAACGAAAAAAATATATATATATATTGGTGAATAAATATACGTATATGTACAACCTCGTAAATAATAATAACAGTTCTAACAAATACAAATACCGGAATAAATATTAGAACATTTCATTTAGGAATACTCCAATTACGCTATAATTGTAAAATCGTAAAAAAATAATGTACCCAAATATGTACCAAATAGTAAATATTTAAATATTTACTATTTACTGATTAAATAGTAAAAATAACATTAACAAACATTAAAACTCAAATAAATATTAAAAAATAGTTCAAAGGAATAATTCCATTACGCAATGACTATATAATTCCAAATTTCGCACGAATTTCAACAAACTTAATTTTTTCAGGAAGTGTCACGAAGTTGAGATAATTCGTCAGACGTTTCCACGCTCGCGTGGCGACTTTGACAAGCTGTACAATTTGATCGAGCGCTGGCGTTCGTCGCGTCTCGGTTTCGCCAACGAGTGTCTTTTTTCGGGCCCGAGGAAGGCCGAAAATGTTCGCGTACTCGAGAAGACAACGGAAATGTTAAAATCACTCGAGAAACATCGACGCTGCGCTCAGCTGGAGGAACGCGATAAAAGGCGTATACGTTTTTTGACGAAACACTGCAAACCCATAAGATGGCAAGGTTACAAGGGCACGAGAATCGAGATGATAACGCTGAGAGTGCAGAAGGCTCGAGAGTACAAGAGTATTTATGCCAGTTTGATGAAAAATGACCAATGCGCGGAGGACAGAATTGAACTGTTGATTCTACTCAAGAGCTCGTTGAAAAATCACAGTTGCATCCCTGTTGAAGATTTCATTGGCCTCGTCGATCAGGAGATTGTCCTGTTGTCGAACGGTGTGAAAACCAAGTGGTTGAATAATTTGCGCCAAAGGATGTCGGGTACAGTTGAAGTTGTATCAAAAAGACGTTTCGTTCTCGAAAAGTCCTTCAATGTTGCGATCATTTACTTATACGTGCTATGCAGAGTGGCCAGAAAAGTGACGTCCAAAAGGAGAATCCAGACGCCTCGTATCGACACCTATCCGAATCGCCCCCACGTCTGTTCTACGATTTTTTTACTGTTCGAGAAAAAAAAGCATTTTTTATTTTTATTTTCGATTTTTCCTGTAGCATAGGTTTTTTCTTCTTCTCTGTTGTACATGTACTTTCCTTTTATGAGTGTTTAAAAGCAATTGGGAGTCATTTCGACTAGTGTAAGTAATGTAAGACTAGTAAGGTTTTATCATCTGAATTTTGGTGATTTTCTGCGTTTGGGTTTCATTTAAGGGGAGATATACACCTAGGAGCCGGAAAAATGTAATTTTTGTGAATTTTTTCAAGCAAAACTATTTAAAATTTCGGATTGGGGTTTTGATTATCTAAAAGTAGTAGTAGTAGTAGTTTTATTTGCATGACCTTCTCAGTCTTTTACAAAGGTGTTACAATTCCGCTCTTCTTTTTACTTAGCCGCAGTTCTTCGCTATTCCTCGCATTCACCTTCATATTTATTTTCGTCCTTACATATTGTTTTTATTTCTCTAAAGTATTTACATACGTTTATATCCACTTCGCCTCTTATTGTTCTAATTAACTTCTCTTTTACTCCTTTTTCGTTTGTCAACTCTTTCGTCCACGATTCTATGTACATTTTCGCCTCCCTTGAGATCATTCGCCTTCCTGTTTCGCACATAATCAAATGGTATATTGTTTCTCTTTTTCTTTTGCACATTCTGCATGACCAGTCATCTTCCCCTTTCTTTCCGTCCCTCCCTATGTTGCCGCATCTTATCCTCGCCCAGCTTTCTTTATGCTCTCCTTTAACCCCTTGGTCCGTCCAGTATCTCCACGGTGCTTCGTCGTTTTCTATGATCTCTTTATATGCGCTGTTATATGTCGAATTTTGTATTTGTATCCTTTCCTCCTCTAAGCTCTTCTGCCTTAGTTTTTCTAATCCTTTCTTTATCGCCTTCTCTATTGCGCTTGCTTCTATTCTCTCTTTTATCATGTCCGCTATTTCCTTAATTTCCAGTTCCCCGGTGACATTCATAAAGTCTTTCCCCCATTTGGATGGGTTTCTGTTCGCAATCCCTCGCATCTCCTCTCTTAGGCAAATGTTCGGCCACCTGGTTCTGTTCATCTTTATAATTGTTAACACGTATCGCAACGCCCTTTCCCTGATTCTATATTCGAATGTTGGTATTCCTAATTCCGTCCTCCATACATATCTAGGTGTTCTCTGGTCAATCCCCAGTGCCATTTTACAGTACTTATTTTGTATTACTTCAAACTGTCCAATTTTGTCGAACCCCCAGATTTCTACCCCGTACAAAGCCCCTGACCTTACAATAGTGTCCAAAAGATAGAGCCTTTCCTCCATGATATCTCTCCCTGCTCTTTTCCACACTCCCCATACCGCGTTCGCCGCTTTTTGCGCTCTCCCAACCATTTTTAATCCATGGACTTTGATTACATTCTTCGTTGAGAACCAGTACCCTAAGTACCGAAATTCATTTACTATTTCTATTTTCTCTCCATTTATACTCCATTCCTCGTCCTTTTTTAGTCTTCCGCCATTCCTAAACACCATGATTGTTGTTTTTTTTTGCATTCACCTCCATGAAATTTTCCTTCCCCCACTTTTCTAGCTCCTTTATCATACTTACTAATCCTCCGCTGTCTTCCGCCACTATTGCTACGTCGTCCGCATATTTTATCGCATATATTTTTTCTTTTCCGATCACCGATCCACCGTCTTTCTTTCTTTCCCACCTTTCTTCCATGTCGTTAATATAAAAATTGAACAACAGTGCGCTCAGCGCACAACCTTGCCTCACCCCTTGTTTTGTTTCGAATCTTTCTGTCATTTTTCCATTCACCATTACCTCCGCTAACGTTTTCGTGTATATTACCTTTATCATTTCCAACATTTTTCCACAGATTCCTATTTTTTTAAGTTTCGCTATTAGTATTCTCTTGTTCACATTGTCAAAGGCTGCCCGAAAATCGATAAACGCCACATACAACTTCCTTTTTTTTGTATTTTAATCTATTATTGATGAGCGCATTCAGTACAAATATCTGATCCCTTGTCCCTCTCTTTTCTCTAAATCCTGCTTGGCTTTCTCCCAATTTTGAATTTTTTTCGGACCACCTGCCCAGTCTCGTCGCCATCATTTTCGTCAACAATTTATAACCCACGTTCAGCAAAGCCACCCCTCTGTAATTGGCCGCCTTGTCCTTTTCCCCACTCTTAAATATCGGCACAATTCTTGCTATCTCTCATCCCTCCGGTAAAATACCCTCCTTCCAAATTTTATTTATTGCTCTTCTCACCCCTTCGCGTTGTTCCTCTTTCGCTCCTTTCAGAAATTCTATTACTATTCCGTCTTCCCCCGGTGCCTTCCCATTTGCTATTTTTTTGAGCGCATCTTCTATTTCTTTTTTACTAAATTCTTGATCGAATTCTCTTTCGGATCTTTCGTTTTCCCCCCGTCTTTCTTCTACCTCTGCCTGCTCTCTTTCCTCTGTACCTCCTTCATTGAGCAGTTTTTCAAAGTGCTCTTTCCATTGCTTACCGGTGATATTTTCTCCTACTTTTCCTCCATGTTTTCCTCTAAATTTATTTATGGCCTCCCACCATCCTGCCATACCTCTTGCTTTACTTACTCCTTCCCATATTTTTAGTCTCCGCTCTTCCTTTGCTTCCTTATAGATTTTCCTCAATTTTTTTCTTTCTTTGCCAAGTATTTTTTTGTGCACTGTGTCCCTTTTCTTGACAAAGTTCTTTAATGCTCTCCACATTATTCCCCTTTGTTTCCTACATTTTTCATTGAACCATTTAGGCATGAATCCATCTCGCTTCTTTGTTCTCTTTTTATTTTTCATCCCTGCTCTCCCTGCCGCTTCATAGATCCCCTTTTTGCATTCCTCCCACTCCGTGGTACCTCCCCTAATCGTGTCCAGCTTTTCCCACTCCTCCCTGAATTTGTCTGCTCCTTCTTCCTTCCACCCGATTTTCTCGCCTTTTTGCTCAAAAATCTCTTTTTCTAACTCCTTTTCAACGTCCTCTTCCTCTTTTCCTATGGCGAATGCGACAGGTAAGTGATCAGATTCTCCCCGCGTGCTAACTTTTAACCATTTGATATCGTTTTGTGCCCCTCTGTCCAGGCAAATAACAAGATCCAGTACCGATTCACAACATTCCTCTTTCCCACCTATGAATGTTATTCTCCCCTCCTCGTCCCCTTTTTGCCCTCCCATTCATCACCTTTAGGCCCATCTCTTCACATATTCTCAGCAGCCTTCGACCTTCCGTATTGATTTTTTGATCTTGTGATCTCCTCCTTTCCCTCTCACCCTTTTCTCCCTCATTCATCGCTTGTCCTTCCCCGATTCGCGCATTAAAATCCCCTATTATTAAAACTGTATCGTTTCTTCTCCCCTCTTCCTCAATGATTTCTTTCAAACGCCTCTCGACTTTTTTTATCCCTACATTATTGTACATCGTGATTATCGCCGTTCTTTTTTCTCTTCCTGTTTTTCTTATACATGCGCCATATTCCCACTCGCTTACATTCCATTCTTCCCTCTTATTTTTTCGTATCCCGATGGCTTGACCCCCTTTGCTCTTCCTTTTTTTGATTTTTCGTCCCTTATCGCTGCTTTTTAAAAACCAATAGTATTCGCCACTTATGTACTCTCTTGCCTTGTCCTCGTGTTTCCCTTCTAGCCACGTTTCTTGTAATATTACAATGTCAAAGTCCTTTAAAAATTCCCATGTGTCCCTGATTTTATATATCCCTGCTACATTCCACAAAACTATCATAGTTTCCGTTCCATCTTCCGTGCTGGAATTCTTCACGTTGATTTCGCCTCTTTCCTCAGCCTTGCTCCTCGTCCCCGCTTCCTCCTTCTGTTCTTCGTCCCTCCTTCCCCTTTCCTTATTGACGAAAGGACTGGGTTCGGGCGGCTTCTATATTGCCTCTTCCTTCGTTCCATTTCCACCACTCTTGCCCGATCCTTATTCTCATGTATTTTACCTCCACGATCCAGCCGCAGCCCTCCTCCAGCTCTGCTATCCCTCTCAGCCATTTTTGTATTTCCCGTTGCCTCTTCGTTAGGCTATCCTCTAGCCATATGTCTGTGCCTTTCATAGCTCCTTTTCGTTTCATCACCTCTTTCTTGACAGCTAGGCTCCTAAATTTCATATAAATTCTTCCATTGCTCTCGTAAACGTCCTCCGTGTTTTCGCTGATCCTTACATCGCAGCTTCTTTGTATTGCTTCTGTTATCTCCCGCCTCGATCTTTTTCTCCCTCCCCCTATTGTCTTGATGCAAATTTGCCTGTTCCTCTCCGCTCTTTTATTCAGCTCCTCTCTGAGCATCCTCTCCGTGAGGGGTCTTGGCGCCTCCATTAAGAGCTGTCTTCTTCTCTCTTCTACGCTCTCCGCCCCTCTCTCAATTCTGGGCCTATTTTCTTTAAATTGCGCCGGGCCGCTGTCCACTCCTGCTAGTTGAATTCCTTCTCCAATGTTTACTCTCCTATCCTTTCCTCGCCAGCTTTTCTGCTTTCTTCGGACCTCTGTCCAATCCTGCTCTGCTTCCGCCGAAGCACTTTCTCCCGTGCATCCCGCCTCTGTCATTCTTTTTGGCATCTCCGTTGCGATCCCTTCCACTTCTGTTGCCGCGTCTGCCTCCACCACGTTGTTGTTGCTATCACCTTCGACGAACAACCCAGTCTCCATATCCGCTGCATTCCACTGTTTTCTCGCGCTTTCGTTCTCTCTCGGATACTCTTGCTCACGACTTTCAAACTTTTGTTTCCAATATTCTAATTCACGCTCCAATTGTTCCTTTTCCTCTCTCCATTGTTCGCGTTCTCTGTAGCATTTGTGTTGCCACTGGTCTGCTTCCCCTGTCAACTCTCTTATTATTCTATTCATTTGTTCACATCTACACGGCAGCGGTGTAATCTCCTTTTTTATCTCTTCTTTTGCCTCTCGCAGGCATTCCATCATATTGCCCTTTATTCTCTCCTCCGTGTCTTTTAATTCTGCTCGCCACTTCTCGATTGTCACCATCCCCTCCAATCCCCCCTCTCTTCCACGTTTTTTAGTGTCATTTTCCCACCCGTTTAGTTCCTTTTGTGTATCTTCATCCTTCTCATCGTCATCTCTATTTACATACCCTTCTCCATCGTAGCTTAAAACATCGTCGGCCTCTTCTGATCCTTCGTCCTCCTCTTCCTCGATTCGCCTTCCCTTCATTCCTTCGTATTTTCTTTTCACCAATTGTGGCGGCGACGGCGGCGTCGGCGGTGTATGCACCAATTTCGGCCTCTCGGCCCCTCTAGGGACTTCAAGAAAGTCTCTCATGTCTCTATTCCCCTCTTCTCTCTTTCTCTGCGCCGGTCGCCCCCTCTTTCTTCTTTCTGACTCTATGCTCGTTCCTGTTGTACTGACTGCTTCGACCGCTTCTAATGGGTTCTGCTTCTCGCCGCGGCGCTGTTGTATCTCGCCGTTTCCGCTTATCTCCTCTCTCTCTCCCTCCTCACACATAACCTCTTCGAGAATTTTCGTCTCTTCCTCCACACTTTTCTTCTTTTCCTCTTCCGAAATCATACTTCCGGATATCTCCAAGTGATTTCTGCCCCTCACTTTCCTTCCTGCTCCTTGCTCTCTCCTGTCTTTCACCCTTAGCACTTTTTATTCGCAGTATACTGTCGAGCGACTCAGAACACGTGTACGCGCTCTCACATCTAAACCGGAACCTCATTATCTAAAAGTATATACATTCACAAAATATGTTTAATTTTCAAAATATGTTTAATTTAAAAATATCAAAAATATACAACGATATTGTATGATTCTTGGAGCGTCGTAAAAAAATCTGCGTATACGGTACCCACTGGCGTTTCTTCAAAAATCATCTGGAAAAAAACCAAAAAGATTATTAAACTAGATACTATAATCTAGTACTTGTCATAGCCGATTTTGAAAATATCGATTTATGACAAAATGGCGGACGTTTGAACATAAATAGTGATTTTTGGGCCAAAAATTAGTTATTATTTTGCCCATAAAACAAAAACTAAGTAACAGAAAAAAATCTTCTATGACAAGTACTAGATAATGGTGTATAGAATAACCACAAAAAACCTCAAGGCAATCGGTTCATTGGTTTTCGATAAATTTTGGGTACCGATTTGAAAAACGTGGTTTTGAGAAAAACGCGTTTGATAATTTGGGAATGAATAAATCATGAAATTTGTCAACTTACATGAAATCATCGATACCAGGCCCATAGTGTAGGTCTTTTACGGTCGACGGAATGTTCGTAGCTTCTAAATCGATTTTTCGACCATCTAAGTGTATATCTCCCCTTAATGTTTTATCATCTGAATTTTGGTGATTTTCTCCGTTTGGGAGTCATTTAATGTTTTATCATCTGAATTTTGGTGATTTTCTGCATTTGGGAGTCATTTGTTAATCCTCGCGGACCAATCTTTTAAACTTTTGATCAAAATATAAGGCCAACGTATAATTTACGTTGGCGTTCAGCTGGTCGATTTATATATTGTTTAATAATGGACTTCATAACCACAACACGAACAAAAAAATCGCGCGGAAAGTACATACACAAAGGAGAAAAATAAGTGCTTTCTTCTCGAAAGGTAAAGAAGATCGAGGATCATACATGGGGGAAGGGAGGTGAGTCACCGCACTACTCTTATGCATTAAAACCACGGTTTTAGATACAGGTCTTGAAACGACGGTTGTATTTGATAGGCGAGTTGGCCGCTTACAACCGTATTCATAGTCGTTCCTTAAGAAATAAGGCCTCTTTGTTCTTTGTTCCGAAGAAAGAACAACGAACAAGGATTCCTCAAGGTACATCTATGAATACGGGTGTTAGTGTCCAAGCTTTTATTTCTTATCGTCGCCGCCGTGTGTCGTTGTGATCGGGGGGTGACACGAGACTAACCTAAACCGATCATAAAATGTTACGTCGTTCAGGCGTATGTGCGTATAACAGTTGAAAGTCGTTACGCGTATAAAAAAAAGTTGGATGTGCCGCAATAAGTGTTATTGACGATGTAATTCAGTGAAAGTCCAGAAATTTCGGGTTCCGAGTGCGCAATGTAACAATTCAGCTCAACTACCAGGAAGACTAGAGGTAAGGAGTACGAACGCCGTGTTGTCAAAACGTCCGCAAAAGTGAAGACGAGAAGGGCGGCGCTGCTCTCCTACCGCACCGAAGTAAAGTCAGCAACAAACCAGTGCCGTACGATACGCTCCCTCATATGGAGCGATAATTTGATCAAATGAATTGCAAAGGCAGTGCCGTACGATATGCCAAAATCACCCTTTGCCACTTCATATGGAACGATCATTTCATTAAATTAGTTGTACGACCGGTTGGTGAAGGCAATTTCTATATAGATAGACAGAATTCTTATATATAGATTGTTTTGGAGAATACCGAAATACGGAAATTAAGTCAGTTTTTTTGTTGCGGAAGGAGTAACAAACAAAATTTATTTATAGACACAAGGAAATTCATAAGAAATTTGCATCGAGACAAAAACTTTACAGATTATCACCATATTTACACATTGTGACACCCTGTACAGATAAAGAATGATAAAGAAAAAACGGAAATAAAGTCAGTTTTTTTCCTCGCGGAAACCGTAACAAACAACATTTAACTATAGACACAAGAAAATTCATAAGAAATTTTAATTCAGACAAAAGTTTTTCAAATTATCACATCTCATATTTACACATTATGATACGCTGTACAGATAAAGAATAATAACGAAATACAGATATTAAGTCAATGTTTTTTTTTCGTTGCGGAAGCAGTAAAAACTTAGACACAAGAAAATTCATAAGAATTTTGAATTCAAACAAAAGATTTACAAATTATCACACATCATATTTGCACATTATGACACGCTGTACAGATAAATCGATGTTACAGTTTTCATTTTTTTCTATTGTCTTTCGTTTTAATTTTCCTTGCGTGATTATTTTCGTTGACCGATCACGCTAGAAAATTTCCTCTCATGAGGAGATAATAGTTTATCACTCTCTTCGTGAGCTCTTCGTTGTGTGCTTGGCATCCCACGTACTCTAAATTTTTCATGTCCAAAACTTTGTCGAGAACTTGATGGAGAGTGTTGATTTTGATGGCAGTTTTCGATCGATCGCTGCACTCCAAGTTTGTCTCGCGCTCGGGCACTGAAAGCAACAATTCAAACAATATTATAAGCTTTTATTTAATTTGACTTTCTATGACAATGGCCAATTGATATTTCATCCACTCACCCACTCACTTCCCATTTTCACGCCTCGAAAATAAACATTTTCTTTATTTTCGAAACATGAGACAAAACGTGCAATATACGAAAAAAAAATCTATATTTTGCCCGTTTTGTCTCATCGACGGGACACTTGATCCGTATCTCGCGTTTGTGATAATTTTTATTTCACTCGGTACGATAATGGTACGATAAAACGAAAACATTATTTTTATGAATGTAAGTACTATTTTTCTTACCTACGATTGATTGTTTTCGCCGCAGATCATTAAATATATTTTATACCGAGACAATTATTTTTTTTTTCATCTAACACAATTCACAAAATTGGTTAGCTCGAACACGCTTTATGTCAACACGAACGACGAGCGGGAATCATCGATGACACATGACGTCGGTTGTGTCTTATCGCTTAGTTCACTTCGGTGCGGTCATGCACTAGCGACGCATGCCGTGAAAACATTAACTACTAAAATCCACAGTTTCACGGACGCTTTTGGATCGGGCTCGCCACAGGCGTTCGTACTCCTTACCTCTAGTCTTCCTGTCAACTACCATCGCAGTACAAAGAACAAAATATGAATCATTCTTATCATAGTTGCCTGAGTTTTGCACCCCGTTAATATAGGTTTGGTTATATTTTTGAACATGTATGTAGTAATCTGTTCATTTTAGCATGCAAATACATACTTTTTTCGTTTACCTTTCGTATAATGGCTATTTCTTACAAAAAAGAAACAAGAACCCGTATACCAAGACATCACAGTCTTGGTATACGGGCCACGACACTCCCTTTCGTATGCGCACCAGGCGGCCGAAAATTGAAGCAAAAACTGGACGCTAAGTGAACCTTCCCCCACTACCGTCGTTTCAAGACCTATATGCAAGACCGTGATTCAAACGCCATGCGTTTTGTCCGAATTAACTTGACTCTACGGCTGACCTGTACGTGGCGTACAGGTTCTACTTATCACCTAAGAATATTCTTCTGCGCCGGCGCGACAACCGCAAGTGCCACGGTCTTACATACAGGTCTTGAAACTCTGGTGGTGGGGGTATGTCCTCGGATTGAAGCACCGGCCGTTTAGCCTAGTGACCACGAGTGTCGCTGCGATAGAGTGATGCAGGCTGTGCGAGAGAGATGGAAATCGATTGTTGACTCATAGGAACCTAACCTTGCTGTACAATTGGCTGGTGTAGGCAAATTATGATATTCAATGTCAAAAATGCATGATGGACCTAAATACAATTAAAAGTAACTTTATCGTAAACCTGAAAAAAACCAAAAGACTACAGTTATCCAAGTGGGTACAATGAATATGAACGTTTTTTATATAGGTGTCAATGTGAGCTCGTGTTGGTCGAGGGGTTCGGTGCAAGCTTTGTAATGCTGCTTTCAGGGGTTCGATCCCTGTGGGCTCGGTTTTTTAAAAACATGTTTTAGCTTAAAAAAATAGGCTTTACGCGTTGTTTTAATTGACCGGAAAATAAGTGGCAACTATTTCAGACTGAAGTGGAATCCAGACCGAAACAATTGCAGGATTTATTTCTTGAAAATGAAACAAATACTTGAGAAACAGTGCTTCTTTTGCAATTCTTTATTTCCTCTTCGAAAAATTGTAATGCATGTCTCAAGAAACATTTTCAATAATCTCTACTTTGCGGTTTCCAAAACGGTTTACGTTGGTAAATTTTAAAAAACACCTCTTTTTCGACCTTTAAGCGAAGGACTCTTGAGTAGGATAAATGAAACTAATTCACTAATTTTGTTTTATGTTTTCCAGCCTGGACAGTATTTATTGTAATGATCTCAATCATTGTTCATTTTTTTCAGGTTCCCGGCTCCAACGGCTGTTTCGCCCATTCTCGATGAATATATTTCGGTTCGAAATGATTTTCGCACACAACGTGTCTCGGCTCTAATTTCCTAACTCCCGGTATCGCGGCCTCTCATTTTTTTAATTGCGCCAAGTCTCTCGGCACCCGAAACACTGAGCGTTTCGATTTTTCACTCCGCGAGCCTGTTTTACACGTTGGCACAATACACCACTTAGTCATTTTTCAATATCACCGTTTTTACAAGTTACAAGTAGAGCACGTCGCGTGTGGTCGCGTAAATCAGCGGTTATATTTAGGTTGTGTTTACTTTTAAAAGCTATTTCCGTCTCTCTCACACAGCCTGCATCGCCCTATAGCAGCGATCCTCGTGGTCACGAGTTGAAACAGTCGGTGCTTCAATAAGAGGCCATCCTCCACCACTGAAATTTTGAGCGAGTTTCAAGACCTATATGTAAGACCGTGGCAAGTGCAAGTCGGCCATTTTGTACATCGAAAAAAATATATATACATATATTTTCTAACAGCTTGATATTCATACTAAATAGACGTGTAATTAATTTCATGAATGAATCACTTTTTCATACGAAAAAAATTGTCAAATTCGCACATAATTTTATACCCGTTACTGTGGCCTAAGGCCTCAATGAAGATGACAATTTGATTGTAAAAAATCGTTGTTTTTCATTTAATTCCATGTATAATGCATAAAATATTATTTTTTATTATCAAAATGACGTGAATTTAATCTTTCACATAAGTTGCATTTCAATGCCTTGTCAAAGAAGCCTAACACTTGAGGTTACATTGACACTTAAAAAAACATAAAATTGTGGGGGGGGGGAAGGGCTTGACTTTCTTATACATTTGATAGCCAAAGGACACACTGTTCTATTGAAGCAAAAAAAGTTGGAATTTGGGATGCTAAAAAAAAGTTACCTACAAAAAACTTCCAAAACCTGTTCAAAGTAACGGTAATAAGTAAGACGTGTTTAACGGGTTATACGCAGTTAGAAATTTCAAAAAATCGATTTTGATTATTGCATTTCCGGAATGTACGAATATGTGAGTATGTTCACTGAAACTTTCAAATCGATGCAGCGAATATTCTCGGAAACACACACATATTTGTAAGCACGCTCGGAGCGCTACGAAGTTGAAGTTGAAACTTCAAACGCGTTTTTCTCAAACGGTGTTTTCAAAGTCGGTGAGCACGATTTCTCAAAAACGGCTCAACCGATCGGTCTGCAATTTTAACACAACCTTGTCAGATATATTCTTCAGGTATTGATCGAAGGAATAAGATTTCCGATAATTATTTATATTTTTTTCAACGATTTAACGAAAAAAATTTAGTCGAAAATCGAAATTGTTTCTATCCGGAGCCACCATTTTGTCAAAAATTAAAATTTCGACTATTCCTTCGATCGATACCTGGATTCATCTATACCCTAAAAGAATCGTCTTGGTTTTTTCATTTTAGATAACCCAAACCGGAGATACTTTGCTCACCGCCGGACACTTTTTTTTCGGCGACCTCCAGGAGACTTCCTACAGGAGCAATGTTAATGAATATTTTTGAAAATAAAAAATGCCAATCTGAAGCTAAAAGATACCACTACACTGCCTAATACTTTTCGTTTCGCCTAAATGAAATCCTTTTCCAAAAAAAATTTCGTAAAAAAACGACTTTTTTGGCCTTGCAACTGCGTATAACGCCTTAAACTGAAAACGGGTTTTGATTATAATGTATATGAATATCATTACTCTTGTCCACTTTTTCGACGTTTTTGAACATTTTCGACCGCTTCCATTAACATCGAGAACATTTTTTTTAACATTTTCATTTTGCAGTTGCCTATCTGAGCATTGCGCACGAAGCGGGACATTGTACGTGTATCGTCGATACCGAAGAACCATCAAATCTCAATTTCTCCGAAGACGTCGCTCCGTCCTTGAGAACGAGAAAATTATTGTGCAAAAGTTGTTTGAAAATGCTGCCCTACAAGAGCTTCGCGGCCCACGTCAGAATGAAAAAGTTGTCGTGCTGTTTAAGTGAGCTAATTAAACATCGCACTGATTCATACAATCAAATTTCAAAAATTTGCCAATACAGAACTCATGCTCGTTCAGGAGTACAGGATAAAGAAAAATAGCAATGTAACGTCACAGCGGTGAAGCTCGCGATTATTTCTTGTCCGATTCCACCCAATCGACCGGCACGCTCCACTTTATCAAAAACGCCAGAACTATGTTGAAGATAAAGGTCGTGTTCGTTGGGTCTTATCATTTTGACTGCGCATGCGCATAATGATGCGCATTTGATGATGCGCACGTTTCATTGCGCAGTTGCGCGTTGCGCATCATTATGCACATGCGCACTTGTTCGTATCAAAATGATGAGACCCAACGAACACGACCAAAATTGGCGAGAGTTCGCTATCTTTAAAAGTCTTGGCGCCTCTCGCGGCCTGTGGTGAAAGCTCTACCAGTATAGTATACTTTGCCAAAATACATTTATAGGCCTCCGAAGTAACTAGTGGCGCAGCCCTTGCGGCGAGTTTTGGCAAAACTTGGATTGGTCATCGTCTGCTAGTGCAGTATGCCGGTCGCCATTTAAATCAGGTGTTTGCGTGAATGACAGCACCGTGTGCGATGTTTACGTTGTAAAAACAGCGTTTCACGTCATATTTGGGATTGTTGACGCGTGTTTGAGGAAGAACTTTTTCCATCACAGTCCTTTTCTCACCAGCAACAATTTCGCGAACTTCCGATACATGATGACTATCGAAAGTTTTCAGCCTATATTACACCATCCTTTATATAAATTTCCGGAGCAAACAATGATTTAAACAGAAATTTTGTTGTACGGCAGAAAAAAATGGTGTGCAGCCAATGTACGCAATTTCATACACATTCTCTTCGTCACATACCTATAGATATGCTTCTAGGGCGAAAGGAAGTCATGAGGATACATTGAAATCCGCAAGTAATTGTTATTAGTTCCATCACACTATTTTATTTTATTTACAAGCACATTCCATTCACAATGTAAGATCTACAATCGATGATGCTTGCTCAAGCCTAGCTCTTTCGTGTTTGTGCCGGTTTGACTTAACCGCCATGCGCCAATCCAAGTTTTGCCACCGGCAGCCGTTGCGCGGCGCCACCACCAAAGTTACTTCGGAGGCCTATAGCAATGGACAAAATTTAAAAAAAACAAAAGATTACTCGAGATTCTGCTACTGCAAGACAGATAATAAAAGTGAATTGTCGTTCCATAAGCCACTTAAAGATAAAGTCTATTTAAAAAAGTGGTTGTTGGCTCTGAAAATAACTCTCAGGCCATCAAGGCCCGTTTGTAGTCACTCCCACGGTCTTACATACAGGTCTGGAAACGACCGTGGTGGGGGTAGGCACCGTTAACGAACCTACGTTTGTTTCCAATTTTCGCCACTACGTGGCATTACTATCGGCGTGTACGTGTGCGACAAGGACAGAACAGCTTCCGTCCGTCTCTCTCACTCTTCCCGATGATCCGAAATGCACATTACCTTTTTCGTGGGGGGCGAAGGGGCAATAGAGGTAGATGAGAAAGAATTGTGGAATAAGGACGGGGGACTGTGAAAGAGAATAGAAGTGGGGCTTGTAAAAAGGGGAAGATCCTGTATGGCTGGAAGAAGACCAATGTAAAAATTTAAAAAATAAATACAAATACTTACCTTTTTCGAGTGAAATGGATTTTTTTTGAATTTTATTCCGAGTTTCTTTCGATGACGAAAGTAAAAAAATACGCAACACATGGAATGTTGAATATACAAATACTTTTATTGGTTCGTCAGTATAGAAAGCCCTGAAACAACGGTCCACCTTCGCCAGCTTTATGAATATTTTTTCAAACTACAAATGCTCGTTGAAGCAAACAGAGGTTATCGAGAACGTTGTCATAAAAAATGGAGTAATAAATGGCACGGGGCACGTTCTAAGACAAGGCAAGGGGCGAAGGGAGAGATCACAGAAGACCGTGAGTGGGAGGTACTCGCCGATAGTAGCGACAGCGGTGGCGGCGAGCGGAATGAAAAGTGAAGCTCGTAACGGTACCTCGCGACTCCATTGAAATCTGGCTTCGTTTCCAGACCTGTATGTAAGACCGTGGTCACTCTACAAGATTTTTTCATCCAACTTTGTATCTTTAGCAATAATAATTCGAGCAATATTACAACTTATTTCTTTTACATACCATGTATGAATATAATTTCGGACGTCCCTTGTATAAAGTATGATCTGAAAAATAGGATCACTCCTCGAAACCTGCGAGTGGGCCTTATAACCTTAAAAAATCTAAATCCAGAGCTGACAGAGCTAAAAAAGAGTGCGAAAATAAATTATTTACTGCAGTAGCATCTTTACAATCTACCATGGAGGTAAATCGAATGGCCAACTGGCAGGAAATAAAGAATCAAATAATTGTTTACGTTTGAGGATATACTTCGACCGGCCATATTGAAATATTGCGGCGCCACCTCTAGGACGTGAAAATCGCGAATTGCTCGTTTCGTATTACAGGACATGGGCGCCGGCAGAATTACTTTCAGGGAGGTGCATCTGCATCTACACGTTATACTATTAACTAATAAGATATAATTTATAACAGTGCATCCTTATAATTTAGGTAGGTATGTAAAATTAAGAATTTACGTCATGTCAATTAAATTAATATCAAATTCAAATTGGTGAAGAACTGGATGTTGAATTTAAACATCCTCCAGTGGTGGCTTGGCAGACCTGCAAATCAAATCAATAATCGGAAAATGCAGAATAATTCTTCAGAATAGCTATCTTCTTCCCATATTTAGACTCAATCATTTTTTCTCTGAGAAATCGATTCTCTCCAACACACAAAAAAGCATTTTTGCTTATGCAGCTCCACCCAGAAAATATAAGAAAATTAAACAAATCTTCATTTTCATCCATGACAGAAGATTTACAGAACCTTTATGGAGGTTTTCTACAGAATTTGATTGTCGAGGATACCACGTGGTACGAGATGTGTGAGGGGTAAAGCCACAGTAGAATTTAAAAAAATCGATTTTTTTTCTCGCTAAAACGGTGCTTTCTCATCATAAGAATAAGTTGACATTCGATTTATAGCAAGACATTTTTTTTTCACCGGCTTTGAGCGTATAACGTAAGTCCACCTCTGGCACGACCATAGAGCACCTAAAACGTTAAACGCGTTTTTCTCGAAACAGCTTTTTTCCAATTGGCGTGACAAATAACTTCAACAATTTTTACTCGATTTTCTTCAAATTTAAAAGTTATGTTCCTAATTGCATTTCGCAGAGAAGTACGTATGGAATTTCTGATTAATCGAAAACTTTTCATTTTATGAGCAGTTTCATACGAAATTTTTCACTGAAAATTAATTCAAATACCTACAAGTTTTGAATTCATAATATCATAGCTTGATATTCATACTAAATAGATGTGTAATTAATTTTATGAGTGAATCACTTTTTCATACGAAAAAAGTTGTCAAATTGGCACATGATTTTATACTTGTTACTGTGGCCTAACCCCTTAAGACAGATTAAGTGAGTGATGCGGCCTTAAATAAATCCCTTGTTGAATACACATATTTGATTGTTCAAGCCACCCCGTTTTACCCAGCGGAATGCGAGGCAATTAAGATTGGCCTAACTATTCCAGCGACGACATATGTAGCTTTGAACGTTCATTTAGTACGTTACGACGTGTCAAGACGTGGAATCGGTCAACGATGGAAGACGCAAGGCTAAACGGCCTGTGCATGCTCAGTGTTAATGGGAAAAGGGTAGAGGAGGACACTGAATTCATTGATCAGGTGTTGAACCAATTTGGACAACAACCCAGACGCCTTAAGTTTTTGTTCAAACAGTGACTCTAATAATATAAATTTTATTTCTTAAGACGGGCAACCATTTTAGATGCTACAAAATTTTTTTTTTTTTTATTTCATAAATCGTTAGCAACATATCTCAAGAATACATCCTGAAAATTTCAAAACCATATTCGGATTCCTTCTTACGGTATGTATACAAATGATAAAGACTCTCTGCTTGACTTCCAACCACTGTGACGGGTCAAAACACTCGATTTTATTTTGCTTTTTCTCAGAGTGTACATATTCGAGAATATGTGGAAACAAATTCGAGTTAAAATATTGCAAAGTGACCAAGTGACAGACGATTAACCTTTAGTAGTCACACTTAGCTAGAATCACGTTAAAGTCATACTGGGTCCATGGGAACCAGGCGTTTTTAAATTGTTATAAATATTGAAATAATGCATTGAGCGATATGAAAAAAATAGTGAGGTATAATTTGAACCTTGTTTAATACAAGGATATTGGTTAGAAGTCAAAAATTAAATATTAAATATGCAAAAAAATTATACAATTCGCACGTGAAAAATTACTTTCTTTTTTTTACAAAAATTGCTGTAACTTTTGTAATTATTGACCAAAAAAAAAATGGTTTTATAATCTGGAAACAATGTACTTTGAAATAGACATAGCGGTTTCTGTGGATTTTTCAAAAAGTATATTTATTTCATCCAACGCAGGTGCGATTTAGAAGGAAAAAATTAAACGCTTACACATATAAAAAAATGTATGTTTTATTGGAAAACAAAGTTGTACGGCATCAAAATAATTTGTTTGGGTCCCGTGGACCCAGTGTGACTCTTAAGGGTTAAGTGAGAACAGGTAGCGCAACAATTTACATATACTAAAACTTTCAATCGCGTTTTTCTCGAAACGACATGTTTTCAATTTGCGGGAACACTACCTTAAAAACTAATTGATGGATCATCTTCAAATTGGGAACGCGGTTACATAATATAATTTATTAAAATATGAACCTACAGTTGGAAAGATAAGATGGTTTAAAATATATTTATTATTGCAAAATGCCGGGGAAAAATGCTAAAAATCGATTATTTTTTCAAACACGTTCCAACATTCAGTTCGCGATTTTTTTCTTCAAAATTTAGGTTCGCGTTCTCAGAAAACATCTCAAAAATTTGTTGGACTATCTCAGATACGAATTGCGAGCTGCACAATTCCCGCAAATTGACAACGACGATGAGGACACGCCAAGGGACACAGCGGATTACACCTTGATTAACGCAAGAAATAACTTGAAACAATTACCAGAGATGTATGAAAATATGAATAAATTATTGCGAGAGAGTTGCGGAAATTTCCTTTTTTCACAATAAAAAACATTTAAAAAATCATATAACTTTCGTTCTCCTAAAATGGTTGCCCGCCTTAAGGCAGGATATACATTTACAACGATCAAAAAATCGATTTCTTTTTTTTTCTTTAAACGATAGAACTATGTATGTAGAATATTTTCCTAAAGTTTCAAAGCGAAATTCGAGAAAACTTCAAACGTCAAAATTCAAACGAAAAAATGTTTGAACTTTTTTGCAAATCAAAATCTACGGGAAGCTAAACTGCACGCCAATTCGCAACTCCCGCGGCGACCTTGCTGTACCACTCTGCCACAGCTCCATCATTTTGATGATGAATTGATTTAAAAAAATTGTTCTGTATACTTAAATATACGATTAAAGTATACCTAAAGTTTGATCATTGTAGAATAATTATTTCTTAGTTTTAAAAATCCCTCAAAATTGCTTATTTTTTTCCTGTCTAAATGTATATCCAGCCTTAAGGGACGAGTCCACTTTGAAAATTTCAAAAAATCGAAAGCAAGCAAGACTTGAAGAAATCGACGATGATGAGCAATCAGAAGGGATTTTGTACGGTGCAGGAATTGCCGATTGAGGTTAGGTAAGAGTTTTTCATAGTATAAACTTCAAACGCGTTTTTCTCGAAACAACGTTTTCAAAATTTAGCTCCATCATATCTCTAAAACTGATAAACCGATTCTCTTGAAATTTGAACCACATATTGTAAACATGATTCGCAACAAGATGACCCTCGATGGTTTTAAAATTTTGATTTTTACTCTTTTTTTGCGAAAAACTGCGAAAAATGCGTTTTTAAAAACTTTTTTCGTATTTCATCTGCCATTTTTTTATTTTTCGATTAAACTTTATATCCGAGGGTCATTTTGTAGCTGGTGTCATACTGAATTTAATGGACGTTGATTGTTTTGTTTCAGACAAGCCGTTGCCGAGTTGTGATGAAGCTACCTAGCCCACCTGTTTTTGAGTTGTAACGTTAAACTATAGTTTTTGTACTTAAAAATAAATATTTTTTTTTAAATGTATTTCAAGAATTTATTTATCAAGCCCAACAACTTTTATATTCATATCTTTTATAAAATCCTCAAAAAATTGCGAAAATAGCCTTTTTTCGTGGCTCCAAAGCGGACTGGCCCTTTATCTTTTTCTGTGTATTTATTTCATGGCCGGGGGTGCACGTGCACCCCCTTGTACTCTCCTCCCAGCGCCCATGTTACAGAATATTTTTGGCAAGGACCTCCAACAGATTGTTCCACTTACGATCAAGCCCAATAGCAACGCATAGCGGACGGACAAAACGATCCGTCTCCCATTTATTTATTTATATTCATAACGCAGGTTGCTCGTGGCTACGCCAGCAAAACATTGAAAAATCGGACTACGGGCCTTACGCGTTTTTGCTCGATGGCATGCGAGCCGACGAGGAAAGGCACGGCTGTTACTCGAGTCTGCTCTACGTCATCCGCGAACCCGGAATTTATCATCTCGTCAACAATATATGGCACGGTCATTCTATCGTTAGCGAAAACGACGATATATTTAATTTGCGATTGGCGCGCTTCACCGTCGAGGAAGAATGGTCACCGTGGAATTGCATTTTACTCACGACCGCGGAAGCCGAGACCCATTACTACGTCAAGAGCTTACGACATTTCTACTCGAAACGTCTGCGACAGAAAATTTGCCTCGCACATCAGATCGCCAAGGCACACTTCAAGTATGAAATATTCCGGCAATTATTTTTTCAGTGCTCTTCAGCTTTGATTACGAGGACCTTGACCTTGAACATTTTTATGGGAATGTAGGACGAAATAAATCCTCCGCCAGGAACCATCACTGGAAATGACAACCCCTCAACTACCCTTACGCAATTTGTGTCTTTTTTTATGAATGCAAATAAAGGATCGCCCGCGAATGGCGTTCGCAGCAGTTTGCTTGCGAATGTGCCAGGGTGAACAATTCTATTTCGGTCCAAACGTGCCAATAGGTGGATGTTTCATGAATGTCCCTTTGCAGAGCCTTCGCGTATATAAATCTTCGATGCAATGAGCTATCCAATGTATTTTAAGGTCAAGGTTATTAAAAGTGAAGACCAATTTGGAAATTCGGTTGATGGGCATGGTTTTCAGGATCATGTATTGAGTATTGTATACAGAGGGTATTGCGGAAACACGATTTCGATCTATTATGGAAAAACGTGTTTGGGTTTGTTTGGGTTATAAAGTTGTAAGTAATTTTGGCAGGAATTCGTCAGAAATAATTCCGAAAAAAACTCTGCTAACAGTTAATATTGCTCCGTAGCGGCAATCGAAAATAATAATCCCTAGCAATCGATAATAATCGATAAGCAATAGTTGATACTAATTGTACAGCCCTGATGCAGATATATTTTTGGAAAAGTCATTTTCGTACAGTCGTGATGTATATTGGAATCGGAAAAATTAGAAGAAGGCTGGTTTTTTGACAGGTGATTTTGTAGGCGCCGCGGGCGCTAAATCCAAGTTTGCCTAAAAATCGGGGTGTAGGATTTTTTAGGGGATGAAAGGGGATGGAGGTGGATTAATGCCAAACTACAACCCCCACGAGGTCGGCGCCGGGAGACCAAAAGTTCCGAAAAATCCGGGCTTTATTTTCGTCCAGAGCACCGAAGTCGTGGAAGTTCATTTTGGGGGTGAAAAAGTGGGGTCAAAGTTTGCAAAATCAGTTTTAATTCGCTATTATCTTTTTAGGAAAAATTCATGCCTTTTTTGTTCAAATGGGAACGTTGTACTCCTTGAAAAGACGCGTCGATCGAGTATTTGATCATCCCTCATCTATAATATCTTAACCCCCAAAAAAGTTATTGACGTATCAAAAAAAAAAATTGTTTATTGAATAACTCAAAAACAATCGATTTTTCGGGGATGGTTTAAATGTACGAAATGTAGAGAACACTTTTCTGTATATTTTCTTTTTTATGGACCACGTTGAATTTTGCTTTTTTCAACCCCTCTCGGCGGTTGAAAATTCAAAATGACATTCTGGGAAAACTATTGACCGAAAATAAAGAGATACGCGTTTGGCGCTCTGGACACAAATGTAGCTGAGGGTTCAAGCTACAAATTGTTCCACGGCGGCGAATTCGTGCGGTCAATCGTTTTCCCAGAATTTCATTTTGAATTTTCAATCCCCGAGAGGGGTTGGGAAATCAAAATTCAAGGGTGGTCCAGAGAAACGAAAATACAGAGAAAATTATTCTCTACATTTTGTACATTTAATCCATACCCGAAAAATCGATTGTTTTTGAGTTATTCAATAAACAATTTTTTGTTGGTATTTCAACAATTGTTTTGGGGGTGAAGATATTATCAGAGAACGACAATCAAATACTCGATCGATGCATCTTTTCAAGGGCTACAACGTTCCCATTTGAACAAAAAGTGTACGAATTTTGCCTAAAGAGTTATTGAATTAAAACTGATTTTTCAAAGTTTCACCCCACATTTTCATCCCCAAAATGAACTCCTGACTTCGGCGCTGTGCGCAAAACCAAAGACCGGATTTTTCTGAACATTTTGTTTTTCGACGCCGACCTCGTAGGGGTTGTAGTTTGGCATCAATACACCCCCACCCCTTCATCCCCTAAAAAAACCCTGCACCCCGATTTTTAGGCAAACTTGGATTTAGCACCCGCAACACCTACAGAATTACCCGCCAAAAAATTGGCATTCTTCTATCTTATTCCGATTACGGGGTTCTTTAACAACAGCACCACTGTACTATTACCATTTTTCTATTATAATAATCGTCAAAAGCAACCAGCAGTACCGGACCCTGTTGAAATTTGCATCGTTGGAATGCAAAGAAAAATATGATTTTTATTCGCCCGAATTTATTTAGGCAGATATTAGCTACGAAAATCTTTCCAATTTTTTTTATTAGTTTAGCTTGACATCTATAATGTGAATTTGCAAAGAAATAGTTTTTGAAATAATGATAAGCAGGAAGTAGAAATATAAAAAATAATTTTCGTGTTATTCCAACGATGCTAACTGCAAGAGCGTTATTAGCGGTCATAAACTGAATAACATTTATCGATTATAATCGTAATGACCTTTTTTTCTTCATTTTTCAATGGTAATGGCCTTTTATTATTGTACAATGGTAAGGGCCCCTTTTATTTTGTAATGGCAATGGCCTTTCGTTATTTTAAAATGGTTATGGCCTTTTATTATTGCTTATGGCTATGACCTTTTTTAAATTTTAAAATGGTATTGGAATTTTTTATTTTTAAATGGTAATGCCCTTTTCAATTTTCGATCAAAGGGAATTGATACATTACGAAAAGAAATTTCGGCCCGCGGACCTCCCGTCCCAAAAAATGGTACCGGACACGGAGGATCATCCGTCATCCGCAGCTCGAGCACAAGAAGAATCGTCTGGAGGAACGACTCCTTCGCGCCTCGACGAGTTTGCGAGACGTTAGAAAATCGCCCTTATCGACGGGGTGGAAATTTCAGTCTTCATATGAGACACTAGTTGGAAAGTAATATTAAAAAAATATTTGTCAAGTGTATTTTGAATTTTCCAAACGGCGTATTGTCTAACAATGTTGATGTATTTTCAATAGTAAGTAAAAAAATATGCTACTAAAAAGTGACAAAAAATGTAAGTAAATTACAGTAAGACGAGCATTTTAAAATAAAAAAATTAAAGCCTCGATGGTGTTGTTTTTTAATCTCATACTGGAGGGATAACACCGCCCTAGCGGTAGAAAATAAGGGCCTAAGTTTGACCATTTATTTCGGGAGTATGAAAAAAGGAATAGGACTTCTTTTGAGAGGGTTTATTTAACACATATTAAAGTATTAAAAAAACACTATTTTAATTATAATTTATAATTAAATTTATAAATATATATACCCCTTATATATATATATATAAATTTATAAATATATAAATAAACCCCCGCTCACGGGAGAGCCGTTTTCTCGTAAAGTATAAAACCTGGAACAAAAATAAAAAATTATAATCTATATATTATTATCTATGGGACTGCGTAGGGATCTTTTTTTAAATCAAATTTTGAAAAATGGCCTATTTTGAAAGAAATAAATCGATTTTTTTACCAAAAAATACGCAGTGAATTTTTTATAAAACAAGTTTACATTTCATAAAAAAACGCTACGTATTCCCATAGAGAATGTAATTGTGAAGCTACTATCAAAATTTCAAATCGATCCATGCAAAAACGTTCGAGTAATCCGTCCTCCCAATTTGAAAAAGGTGGTTTCGAAAAAAACGCGTTTAAAGTTGTACGAGGCGCCTGAAGAAGTCCGAGGCGCTGCAGCAAAATCGAGAATTGAGACTTAAAAAAAAATTCGCTACAGGACCAATTGCATGTTGTTTTCATAACCCCAAAGTATTTTTGAAGCAAAAAAAAAACGATTTTTGCAAAATTCTAGAGTGCTGTTATCCCTTAATATCATCATACAAATCCAAAGAAACAAAAAATATAAAATTTTGGACGGATTTTTGAAAAATTTAATACAAATATACCCTCTATAATAATTTATTCCTGTATAAAAATTATCCCGAGAAAAAAAAAACTTTTTTTTAAATCTTGCATTCTACTTCATGAGGAAATGTATATTTTTTAAAATTCCTTTCGCAAAAGCGTGTGCCATATTGCGCACGCGGAAAATCACGAATAATCGACTAAACTCTCGTATCCATTGGCAACATCCCGATGCTGAGGAATGTGAAGCTTCGCGTTACGAGCACGGGACAGGCACTGCATTCGGTCTCGCACTCGAATGTGATTTTCGGTTGTGCCGTAATTCGGGTAAATCGTAATTATCGGGACTACCAAATTCTCGACTTGTAATTATGCGCGCATGGCAGTGTGGTGGCTCGTATTTTGGGGTTGAGATTCTTATTTGTAACACGAGAATATGCGTGCGGTGGTTCATCATAGCCGACAATAAACGGTCAGTCCTCTTGAAGTAGGCAGCTTTTTTTCCATACAAAAAAATCGGTTCGCGCGTCTATGGTCGCGTATACACAAATTTTGCATTTGAAAATTTTCTTAATAGCTTCAAGGTAAAATTCCGTCAACATCAATTATACTGAAGACTTCGCTATACTAAGAAAATGCAATTATTGTGAGTTTGCAGTAAATACATTTTCGGAATTTTTTATTCGAAACTTGAACATTTTTTCTAATTTGTTTTAAACTTCACTGTTCAAAATCTAGTAACGTCGATTTGACTAGACTTTCTTTTTTAATTTCCACGTAAGATATCGAGAACGTAATTGTAATCGTAATTATTCGCTATCAGGATTTAATATTAGCTTGCGAAAAGCTTTTCTTTTCTCATTAGAACACTTAAAAAAACAGGCTTTCCAATTCGTTTTTCACTTAGGGAAGCAAAAAACTGTCATGCTTATTTATTTTTCGCTTAACAGTGCACTCCATAACGATAGCACAATTAAAAAAAATTGCAGCCGCAAAATATACTAATTTTGAAATTGAGAATTTCCCCTATAGCTTCAAGGTCGGTGAAATTGAATATATCGAAGACCACTATACTTTCAAACAAATGAAAATATCATCGCCTTGCGGTAAATACATTTTTGGATTTTTTAATTCGAAAATTAAACATTTTTTTCCAATTATTTCAAAGTTGGCACGATTACGATATCTTTGGCGCCCTTATTTGACCCTGGTTTATTGATATTTGGCCCAAAATAAGACTTTTTTCAAGAGTGACAAAAATTGAAATTCGGCGTTTAAGGGGGTGAAACAGGGGGTTGAAAGTCGAAGCATTATTATGTTTGTGGTTCCTAATTTTGACCATGCAGCGTCCATATTCGATAGAAAATGCGACTTTTGTGTGTGTGGAATCGTTGGGTGGGTCTGGAGCACCTTCGATGTGTGTGTGGAATCGTTGGGTGGGTCTGGAGCACCTTCGATGTGTGTGTGGAATCGTTGGGTGGGTCTGGAGCACTTTCGATATGTGTACGATACCGTTCAACGTTGATTAGTCTTAGGTGCTCTGAATTACATTTTTCCGGCATATGCTTGGGCACGATTACGATATGTCTGGCGCCTTAATTTGATCGTGGATTATTCATATTTGGCGCAAAAGAAACACTTTTTTGAGAATAAAAAAATCGCGATTTTGGCTTCCTTTAGAAGATACAGGACATTTTACGAATTATTCGTTATTAAGCGATTTAGCTGGTTTACGTTAATGTAGCTTTCTTCGGAATGCGCTATGTCAAGGAAATAAACAAGAACAAACCCAAACAAAGTACGACGTAACAATGTAAAACACGTGGAAAATTCGATTTACATAGAAAATCGGAAAAATACACTTTTTCTCTTCGAAGCGCTGTAAATCCAAAACTAAGGCTCAAAACGAAAAAAGTTATTCTTGTTTTTCGTATTTTTTTCGGCTATATTTCATAATCCAATGGTCAAATTTAGGCGCCAAAGATATCGTAATCTCCCCTCAAAGTTGACTGGTCAAAGTTTAGTAACTTCGGTTTACCCCGACTAAAAAAAATGCCATGAAAAGATTTGCAGAACGTAATTAACAATCGTGATTATCCGGTACCAGGATTAAATATCAGCCTGCGAAAAGTTTTTCTTTTTTATCACCATTATCAGCAGAAAAAGATTGTCCTAAATGTGACATATTCCGTCTTTTAGGTTTGTTCCGACCGTATCATGTTGATTGAACAAAGATCGCGTTTTCTATACACGGCTTTTCATAGAATTATTATTTCATAGAATTCTTTTTATAGATTTATTATTCTATAGAATTCTTTTAATAGATTTTTTATTTTATAGAATTCTTTTCAAAAAATTATTCTTTTATACAATTGTTATTATGCCTAAATAAAATTCCCAAACAATTTGTATATCCCTTATGTAGAATTTATAATTTTTATTCAACGAAGAAATGCTCGATTGCAGCAACGAACATTCGAAAAATAAAAATTCCTTCTCCGATCTACCATCCGCAAAGGATTTGTTCAAATGGGCATAGTTGTGTATCTTACCTGGCACAATTAGTATCCGGGATTCTCGGGAACCGAGTCTATTCCTTTGAGAATACGAGAACGCCAGCCAAGCTTCGCCGTTGGTCGTCCTCGCGTTACGGTTAAAACTTAAATAATTAACGTGGACCAAGAATTGTGGTTTAAAGTTCTTCCTCCGCGTGTCGTATCCTCGCCAAAGCTGCGACGAAATTATTCCTGTAAATATAGCACCGTCATTATGAGGGTGGAAACAAAAGTAACGCCAGTCCCGGACGTCGTTCCGTATAAAATTGCGATTCTTGTGTACTCTTTACAAATAGTTTCGTCATTCGCCACAGTCGCAAATATTCTTGGCCCACTTTATATTTGGCCTTAATTTTCGAGTAAACGATTTTGTCAATATTGCAACCTTGAAATTCCGATATCAAAGAATTAATCAGATTATATATCGAATTTGACGAAAGGAGGATTGAAATATACAGAAACGTTTTTTTTTTTTCAATTTTTTATTAAGGACTTCTATGGATATCGATGTCGAACAATTTTTATTTCTTCATTACTGCTGAAAGCCAAGTGGCAATTTGCTTCTTTTTTTTATGGTGCCGCGTGAGGTTTAATGTCTCGGGTAATATTGTGCTCGTAAATGTCAAGGAGATTCTCCGCTGCGGGTATATGGGTACAAAGGAAATTGGAGACGTGTGTGAAACACGATAAATAATTCCTACTGCATGATTGTAGCGATATTCAAGATAAGAATGATCGATTCTCATTTCCGGACACGATAGAATTCACTTTGATAATCAAGAACCACAACGTTGCCCTTTAAATAGTTCAAACTAAGGTTCGAAATTGAAATTAAAGGCTTCCATGTTATTATGGAAAAGAGACCAATTTACCTAACAATAATTGCGCTATTAATCAAGGGTAATTAGATAATTAATGAAATTCGTGTAATCGAGCCGATTCATTCGTCCTTCTAATGGAAGCATCGTTCTTAGAGACCACGTTTACTGGATTCGTGCCTGGCCTCGTTTCACCCTCATTTCCCAGTGGTTAGGGTCAATTGTGGTCAGCCACACCGCACGTCCCGATAATCTTATCGACTCGTACTACTTGCTAAATAAATCACGCATATTTACCCCTGGAACTCAACCTCTGGCCTCGCTTATTCAAAATTAACTTGAAATTACGTTGTTAATGGTTATTACCATTACCAACAAGCTAATGTTAAAAATAATGATTTTTCACTGCTTCACTGCACACGTGATCGCGCAACAATTTTGTTTTTATTCTTAGCGAATGAAAAAAATGTATCATTAAGGCGGGATATACATTTAAACAGGGAAAGATAAGCAAAATTGAGGAATTTTTTTAAACTAAGAAATAATTATTCTACAATTATTAAACTTTAGGTATACTTTAATAGTATATTTAAGTATACAATACAATTCTTTAAAATAAATTCATCCTTAAAATGGCGGAGCTGTGGTAGAGTGTTACAGCAAGGTCGCCACGGGAGTTGCATTTATAACAACATTTATAACAACATTTTACATTAAAGCACGTGGAAGATTTTGAATATGTCAAAAATTGTTGCCGAAAAAAAATTTTGGTGATTTTTTTTACCGAAAACAATTTTTTTTAAACATGCACCATTTTATTTAAAATCGATATGTTTCGTTTTCCCTACGTACTTCAAAGGCAAATCTTATGTAGAACTCGAATTATTTTTAATTTTCATTGTAGGTAAAAAATTGGAAGAGAACTCTTGCCGCCAGCAGGACACTATCAAACAAAGCTGATTCGATTTATCCACCTTCAGTGCCGCTATTTTGTTACAGAATCAGGTCAGAAAATTTGTAAAGATGCTCGAAGTTAAGAACAAGAAAGGCCACTAAACGGAATTTTCATTCTCTTATCTAGGTATTCGTATAAAATTGTCAAAATTCACCTTTTTTAAACCGGTAGTCTTCATTAAGGAGGGGAAATACCTTTAGGCGAGGAAAAATAGCTGTTTTTCATTATTTTATTATTCAAAGGAAAGATTTTTTCGCTATTTTTGAGACTCAGCGTATGTTTTATTACGATTTTTGGCTGTTGCATGGATTTTTTAAATTAAGGGCTTACATCACTGTAAACGTCTAAAATTAAGTGATTTTTTGCGATTTTTTTTGCGTCGAAGGACAAGTAAGAGGATAATATTATTCAAGGATATTATTAGTCATATCTTCAAGTGAACAAAAACATTGATATTAAAAAAATATACACAATGGTGACGCCGCAGTCATTCTCGCGAGGCATATTAAATTTGAGACGCTCTGCGGCACGCGGTATAACTGACGCAAATTTGAATTTGGAAGAAATAAAAGATATTCTATTAATTTACATGAGTATAGCTAGAGAAACACGTAGGGGATTGTGAAAATACGAAATTTTGTGTAATTGGCAAGCATTTAAAGTAAAAACTCAATTTTTGACAGGATAAAGGACGATCATTCGTTAATAACTAATGTAAAAATTAACTCATAGAAAATCCCGTATGTATTTCTCTTCGGAATGTTATTCAAAAGATGTGCTCAAAATTTGGAGTGAAAAGAATGAAAATTGTTGAAGTTATGCTGGGTGCCGTTTTCAAAAATTGTGTTCCGAGAAAAACGACCGACGTCTTGCACACGGGCCAGCCACCGCCACTGCAGGCTCACACGGGCCTGCGGACCTTTGTTTTAGAGGTCCCAAACTTTTTTCTCCTTATTCTAGATAGTTAAAAGCATCTCTTAAGTCAATTAAAAAAAATCAATTTTTTGAAAATTCTACAGTGGTGTAACCCCTTAATTTTCAAAAATGGCGGAGGTATGGCACGGTTTTCTAACGGCGAGACACGTCGGCGAAATTGATCTGAAAAAAAACCACAAAGATTTTCCTTTCATTAACACTCATACGCAGAGTATGGACCAAAAAAGTGAGAAACGTTGAAAATCAATGAAATGGTACGCTTTGAAACAAAGAGATTGAATTTTTAGAAAAAATGGCTTCATATTGCAATAAAAAATTCGTTTTTGTTTTTCGTAAATATTATTTGTTAATTTGTTTTGTTAAGTATTTTGTTTTTCCAAAATATTTCGTATAATGTTTTAGACAATAAGGTTAGAAAGGTTCATACGAAATTTCAACAGAATCGGTCGATTAGTTCTTTAGCTATACGTCACGCCAGTTTTGAAAATGCAGTTTAGAAGACCGCGCCATACCTACACCGTTTTTTAAGATTAAGGGGTCTTCTCATTTTAGACGCTAAAAAGGCTACTTTCATGAATTTTTTTGATAGATTTATAGTATAGATATCGATATAAAAGTTATCACACTGAATAAATACACTTTCAAAATACATTTATAAAAATGTTTTGATTTACTTAAGGTATTCCTTTCACGAACTCAAATTTTTAACAATTAGCTGATTCTCGTCTATAATGAAGTAAAAAATACATCCTCGTATACTGGTAAAATTTCAAGCTAAGTTACCAAACTTTTAACAAAAAATTATGACTCTAAAAATCGTGGCATTTATACGGCGGTGTATGGAGATTACACGCTGGCCACATTTTTATCTAATAATTTATACACTACATAACTGTAGACGCCTGATATAAACTGCTCACGCGTGTAAAAAAAACTAAAGATTCCGTAGCGACAATAAAAAAAAGGGGTCACCGAATGTTTAACGAAAATATGAATGATAAAACTTAGAAAAATGTGATTAGCAGAAGAATTTTCGTAGTGGCGACTTTTCAGAGAAAATGTGAAAATGTTTAAATCTATTGAATTTGCGCGAAATTTTTTATTCTAGTTTATCGTTGGGTATGATGATTGATAGCGACTTATTTTTATTAAGCGCCACTTAATTTAACCAAAGATTCCGAAGGGCCCTCCCACTTTTATGTCCCCACAAAATACGGCCCTCCACGAAAGGAGGGGACTTAATACCTTAAGGCAGAACACCACTGTGACCCCCTGTTTTTTTGCCATTTTTCAAGAATTTTTTTTGTGGGGAAAAAAAAGAGATATTCAAAAAATATTTTTTTGTTTTGTTCGTTGTTTATTGAAGATACATGAAAAAAAAAATTTCAAATTTTTCACGCCCCATGGTGACACTGGGGAAGCTCCCGCGTTAGGTTCTGTTGCCTCTGCAGTGGTTCGCGGCACGCACCAGAAATCTCTTCAAAGTCGATCTGAAAAAAAATACCGAGTGTTTTCGTTAATAATATGATATTTTGAAGAGAAGTACATAGGGATTTGAAAAAATATTGGTTTTTAAAAAATAGGCACGCTTTTTAAATTAAAGGACGATTTTCGAGCAAAATTTCTCGTCAAAAATAGGCTATAACTTTTTTTATTATTGAGATATCGAAAAAATCCTATGTACTTCTTTAGACAATCTAGTTTTATTGATGCAGTCCAAATTTGAAGTCGATCGGATAAAAATTGCTCGAGTTCTGCTGCGTGCCGCACTCAAAAAAGTGGTTTTGAGAAAAACGCATTCAAAGTTTTAAGTTTGTTAATTTATGCGATAAATTGGAAAAAAATGTTTTTACCTTTAATCAGCGATGCCGGCACCATATAGCTGGCCTTCAAGAAACAAATCATTGTCCCTCGTATCTTTTCTCGAACTTGTAAAGGCTCTTCTCGCCTCTTTTGCAGTGTCTGTGAGCGAGCGCTCCGCCAGCTCGATCCGCGCTGCGTCGGTCACGGTCAACGCAAAAATTGAAACGATTTGGGCCGATAGTTATCCCCAACGTCTCCAAAACTTTCATGAGGCTTCTCAGGCCATCATTGAATAATAATACCGCGATATCAGCTGCAATATCGACGATTTTTTCTGCCGGACTGATACTTGGGAGCTATTGCTCAAACTGATTTGTTGTAGCTTTCGTTGTTGTTTTGCGTGAAGCCGCCCAAACAACGCTGCAGCAAATCATCTCTGCTCAAATTTTCGAAAACTCCGGGCCGAAGACGGGACCCCGAGCGTCACGGAGCGCTGCACCGCTCCACAAAATATTCAATATCTCCGAAAATAATTATTTTTTCGACCTGGGTCCAACGGCATCTTAATCTTCAATGTATTTTAGATTTTTCTAGATGGTTTTCAAAAAATCGATTTTTTGAAGCCGTCACAGTGGTGTTGTCCCTTAAGTCACTATTTATAGACGAAAATGGTAGTTCAAAAAATGTCCTAAAAGATTGTAGGTCTGCACTGTTGATGAAATCTGGGAGATGGATCATCCGAAACAAAAAATCAAACGGTTTTAGATTCAGTATGTTAATGGCTGTAGCACATATCATACGATTTTTGATATATGCAAAAATAACAAAATGGCGGACATTTTTCGAAAACAAAAAAAAACTTGTTTTTTTCACCACTATTCCCCAAAAAATTAGTAGATATCAAAATTTTTTAAATCCTCGATATGCGATATGAATATAGTTATAAAGAATATGTGATTACAATTTCATAAGGATCGGTTCAGTAGTTTCGATGATTTGATCAACAAGCCGTCGAAAAACATTGTGTCGAGAAAAGCGTGTTTAAAGTTTGTTTGGGTTACATAAATACATACATTTATTTCAAGTGCATTTCGAAAGTGTATTTATTAATTGTAACAAATTTTATATCAACATCTATAGTATAAACCTATCAAAAAATCATGAAAATACCCTTTTTAGCGTCTAAAGTGAGAAGACTAAGACTAAAAAATGATGAAGAAATTGTTCTTTTTGAAAAAAAAATCATGAAAATGAACATAAAACGTTCTCGCCTAAGGCTATCTCCCCCCTTAAAATTCACGAAGACGAGGTCACCCTCAAAACTCGGCTAAAAAAAACACACATTAGCGACCTCAAAGCAACATCGAGGATGTCCACCAGCCCGACCAGCGGAAGCTCCAACCCCGAATAACCGTGCGCGCCCTTCGGCCCGACGGAGCGGCTCGTTTGATCGGTCCGGGGGTGAGATTTAAAGGATGGTTATCGTGGTCGAGATAGAGGACCGGTGCTTCGCGAAGCCTTTCCTCGGTGGATGGAGAAACGTCGTAACGGGGACGGAATATCACGACGCCCGCACGCAAACGTGCCCCGGGGATACCGTCGTTTATCCGAGGGGTGGAAAGAAGCGCGGGGATGACGATTCGCCGGCTGGTTCTTGCTACACCCGGGGCTCGAACGTGATCGCCGGGACTCGCGATCGTTGTGTTGGTACCGATACGTCCGTGTTGATGACGCTTTTGGCCTCGTACCGTTGCAAGTACACGAGTGTCGCCTGCGAACGGCCAACCCAGACGTCTCGTTTGCCAGATCTTCGAGATAAATTGGTAACGCCGTACGCGATACAGCCAAGAGCCACTCCGTCGACCAACAATCGCTACAACCTCCCACGCTTCATCGACACGTCGAAAATCGACGAATGCTCCCGGACACGGATTAACCTGAGCTGCCCTATTCGTTTGTCCAGGTACACGTCATCCCTCGGGTAATTTTAAGGAATTAGAATCCAATTACAATTAAAATTTGAGGAATGTTGACAGTGCAATAGGTCGAAAAAATAGCTGATTTTCGCGATTTTTTTTTCGATAGTTGAAATACGCTAATCAGTCTGATTTTTTTATGTCAAATCAAAGCACTCATGAAGAACAGAAAATACATTTTTAAACGCTTATTTTTATTTTTTTACATGATTTCTAACGGTTGAAAATGTCTTCGAAAAAAAGGAGCGTTTACAGTTTTGAGTACGGAATTTTCATATAAATTGTTTACTTACGATCAATCGGCAATGCCAGGTCCATGTTTATAACCGTCTATACTAGCGGATAAAGAAAAAGAAGACGATTTTTGGAAAATTTTACGGTGATGTTTCCTTAAGTAATTAGAATCCTGTTAGAGTTAGAAATTAAGGGATAAGAATCCTGTTAGAATTAGAAACTTAAGGAATTGGAATCCTGTTAGGATTGGAATTTAAGGGATTAAAATCTTGCGAGAAACAGAACTTGTTGGATTAGAATCCTGTTAGAATTAGGACTTAGGAGATTGGAATGCTGTTATGATTAGAACTTGAGGGATTAAAATTCGGTTCGAATTAATATTCAAGGAATTATAATCCTGTTAGAATTAGAACGTAAGGGATTAGAATTTTGTTATGATTAGAACTTGAAATATTAAAATTCTGTTCTAATTAACGGAGTCGTCTAGTGTGAAGGCCGTTTTTTAATGCTTTTTTGGGGAATTTTTTTCTTTTACAAACCATTAAAATGAAATAATTTATAAATTGTATATCATTTTGATTAACATTCAAACAAACTTTCTGAATTTTTGAAGTCATTATATAGAATATAGTCGGAGATACACCGCCCAACAGGATCACATATATAAAAGGAGGTGCTCCACTGCTGCCATGATTTCGGTCGTTCTGCTTATCTGAAATAAAAGAACAAAACGCAATTTTAATCGTGAGACTTGAGGCTCTACATGGACCTAAAATAAAGTTAGAATTCAAAAAAAAAATATTTTGTTTTACGCCTTAGAAAAAAATGTCAATTTTTCGTTTTTTTTGGGGCCTATATAGCTGGTAAAAAGAAAACTAACGGAGCAATCTTAATTATTTTAGTTCAACTTGTATTAGATGTATATATGTACTAAAGATGCTGTATAAGTTTGAGCAGAATCAATCAAATAGTTTTTGAAATATCATAGCAGCAGTTTTCAAAAATCGTGTTTTGAGAAAAACGTGTATGAAAGTTGTATATAATTCATAAAAAAAATGGTCTCTCCATCAATCTGCTATGCCTGGACCATAGAGTACACCTTCCTCTTCTTCAAAGAAGTCATGCAAGGCCGTTTTCTTTTGATCTGACACACTAGACGACCCCCTTAATATTTAAGAAATTATAATACTGTTAGGATTAGTAATTAAGGGATTAGAATCGTGTTGAAATTAGAATTTAAGGGATTATAATCCTGTCAGGATTAGAAGTTAAGGGATTATAATCTTGTGGCAATTAGAACTGAAGGGATTGGAACCCTGTTAGGATTACAACTTAAGGGGTGAGATGCGGTCAGAGGCGTTAAAAAACGAGCATTTACAATATTTTTTTAATAGAAATAAAGTTTGTTTTATAAAAGTGGTTACGCAGACTTTTTATGTTATATTTCAACTTGACTTGTACAAATATTCAAAGAAAAATATTGATTATTTATAAAAATGTCGCTATCTTTGTGGGACCCTCTTCGGCATGTAGTGCTTTGCGGTAACCATCATACGATTTTACCGAATCATCTAAAATAAAAAAAAACAAAAACAAATCATTAGTTTAATAATAAATCTAGTCCTTAATCGAAACTTTTTTTTTAAATTAACAAAACGGCGGCTTCTGACAGAAAACTTTAGATTTTCAACCAAAAAATAGCTCGTTTATTGTTTAAGAAAATAGACATTTTCAACAAAAATGAAAATCCTTCGATCAAGGACTAGTTTTTAATGCTATCAATAAGCACACCAAATTTCATCAAAATCCATCGAGTGGTTTTTTTAAATAGTGGTCACCGACTTGAAAAACATAGTTTCGAGAAAAATGCGTTTAAAGTTTTTCGATGTGGATACGGTATTATATGTTCGTAAAATTTTAAGCTCGATGGATGAAGATAAACTTTTTTTTTATGTATTTTGATCCGCTGAATCCGAATATCATAATTTTTGCCAAAAAGTCGAGCATTAAATTGTTTATAGCCAATTGTTAGAACAATTTCTCAAAAAATTATAGTTTTTCGGCATGATTTATTTTAAAAAAAACATTTTGGGCAATTTTAAAACGAAAGTATTCTTTATAAAATTTTGCTCAAGTTCTGGTTTTTCAGTAATACATTTTCAAAAATTTCTGAAAGTTTTCCAATTTTACACTTGATTTATGTATAGAAATACCAATTAAAAAACTACTTACATCGAATCATCAAATCCTGGCCCATACGATAGGGCTTCTGCCGATGTGGAAGCTTCTAAAATATCAATTTGTTGTTGTCTTCGAAGCATTCTGCCTTCCTGGGTATTATCGTTTGCGCATTTGTCAGCCTCTACCTGCCATGGGGACCCGGCGCCCCTTCACTAATTGTGGGATATCCCGGAAACTATTCATCGGATTGACTTGAAATTTTCAGGGAATATTTTCGAAACATCATACTTCAAGAAAATGTAAAAAAAAATCGATTTTTTTAAAATTCTGATTGCTTCTCACCCCTTAAGGGAAGATTCTGCCTTGTTGGGCCAAAAAATTTTCTATTTTTCACTGATTTTTTATACGAAAAGTATTAAATACATAATGTTGATATTTGGTATGTTGACCAAGCGGTCTTTATGGAACATCAAAATATTTTTTAAAGTTTGACAAAACATGGTGGTGGAAGTGGAAGGAACCACGTATGTCGGTATGCGGGCGATGACATTCTTCGCTTGCGGAAGTCCTAAGTCCTGGGCAGGTGATCTGAAGCAGAAAAATCGAACATATTTTTACTTTGTACAATATTGTGTATATGTTGACCTAGAATCAAGAAGAAAAATTGAAAAATAAAAACTAGTGAGCGATCGGAAGGAAGTTTGTTTTTTTTTCCCAAAAAATTTCGCAGTTTTTTGCTCACTATTTTTTTATTCTTCAATTTTTCTTCTTGATCCTGGGTCAACTTATACACAATATTGTACAAAGTAAAAAATATGTTTGATTTTTTTTTCTTCAGATCACCTGTCCGGGACATAGGACTTCCGCAAGCGAAGAATGTCATCGCCCGCGCATCGACATACGTGACTCCTCCCACTCCCACCACCATGTTTTGTTAAACTTTAAAAAATATTTTGATGTTCGATAAAGACTGCTTAGTCAACGTACCAAATATCAACAATCTATATTTAATACTTTTCGCATAAAAAATTGGTGAAAAATCGAACATTCTTTGGCCCAACAAGGCAGAATCTTCTCTTAAGGGAATAGATTCCTGTTAGAATCAGAACACAAGTAATTAGAATCCTGTGAGAATTAGAACTTAAGTGAGTGAAATCCGGCTACAACTAGAATTGAGAGAATTGGAATCCGGCTGGAATTAGGATTGAAAGGATCAGAATCCTGTTGGAATTAAAACGTAAGGGATTAGACTCCTGATAGAATTATAACTCAAGTGATTAAAATCCTGCTAACAATTCTTATGCTAAAAATAGAACTTAAGTGATTAGAATCCTGTTAGAATTAGAATTTAATGGATTCGAATCCTGTTAGAATCAGAATTTAAGGGATCAGAGTCCTGTTGGAGTTAGCATTCAAGAGATGCAAATCCTGATAACACAAAGACCCAAAAACGGATCTGCTTATCAAATAAGACACGCACAAAAAACCCAAACAAATAGTCAAGAATTAAACGAAAAAAGTTCGGGAAGCTATCGTGTACGCGATAGTTGATAGTCGAGACAAAATTCGCGTGGCACTCACTTTTCGGATGAAACATTATATAAAAAATGCTCGACACGTTTCACTTAGTCCAGCGCTGCAACGTTATTTTTTCACATAAAATTGAGCTCTCCGGGTCTAGTTCTTTCTATTGTCGCTAACAAATTAACGAGTACAGTGTTACCGATAAATATATTGCGTCTAGCAAAATATTGTACCGTGTTAAAAATTCAAATTACGTTATCTCCTTCCGAGCGGCAAATGTGCACTTCACTCTGAAATTCGTAAATTCGTTAAAAACGGCCAGACCGTGCGTCGTTCCTCGAAATACATTTCAATTCGTCCGTACTTTGCTTATTTCCGAGGATATTAAATTTTGTCCATTCAATCTCGTACGTGCGAACTCGTGCATTTGCGTGACTCATCCAGAAGTAATACGAGGACGGCGGCTATTCAATTGAATTTGAATTTGCAGCCTCGAGGAGGAGTCCGCGATGAAGATCCAAAAGTGCTACAGGTGAGCCTCGATATATAGGGGAGACCCGGGCATAGCGCATAGCCCAGGCAAAGCGAATACCCTCACTCGCAGCGTTCGCGCGTGGGGGCATTCGCGCAGTGTTTGCGCATGGGGGTATTTGGGCAGCGTTTGCGCGTGAGGGTAGCCGCGCCGTGTTTGCGCGTGGGGGTATTCGGGCAGCGTTTGCGCGTGGGGGCATTCAGGCAGCGTTTGCGCGTGGGGGTATTCGGGCAGCGTTTGCGGGTGGGGGCATTCAGGCAGCGTTTGCGCGTGAGGGTATTCGGGCAGCGTTTGCACGTGAGGGCATTCAGGCAGCGTTTGCGCGTGGGGGTATTCGGGCAGCGTTTGCGCGTGGGGGTATTCGCGAAGCGTTTGCGCCGGGGGTATCCGCACAGTGTTCGCGCGTGGGGGTATTCGGGCAGCGTTCGCGCGTGGGGGTATTCGGGCAGCGTTTGCGCGTGGAGTTATTCGCGCAGCGTTTGCGAGTGGAGGTATTCGCGCAGCGTTTGCGCGTGGGGGTATTCGCGCAGCGTTTGCGGGTGGGGGTATTCGCGCAGTGTTTGTGCGTGAGGGTATTCGCGCAGTGTTTGCGCGTGGGGGTATTCGCATAGTGTTTGTGCGTGAGGGTATTCGCGCAGCGTTTGCGAGTGGAGGTATTCGCGCAGCGTTTGCGCGTGGGGGTATTCGCGCAGTGTTTGCGCGTGAGGGTATTCGGGCAGCGTTTGCGCATGGGGGTATTCGCGCAGTGTTTACGCGTGGGGGTATTCGGGCAGCGTTTGCGCGTGGCGGTATTCCGACAGCGTTTTGCACGTGGGGGTATTCGGGCAGCGTTTGCGCGT
>OZ023315.1:38514974-38522474 GCA_964007375.1 Ophion obscuratus | reverse complement strand
TACTATACGTGACCGAGGGCATCAATCTTCCAAGGGCTGAAAACTTTATTCCTCGGGATTTGTATACTTATTTGTATACTAGTCCTTATTTTCTATATCGAGCCTACTCAATCTAAATATGGAAATTCAATTTTTGTCTCAAACGGGGCTGGGTTGAAATTCCGAACTTTGAATGTTCCGATGGTTTAAAATTCCGAATTAAAATTCCGATGGTTTAAAATTCCGAAATTCAAGATGGGGCCGGGTTGAAATTTCGAACTTTGAATGATCAGAACGCTCAAAACTCCGAAAGAATGCTACCCCGAAAGGTCAAAACTCCGAAAGAATTTTACACGAAAGACCAAAACTCCGAAAATCTGAACACCGTCAAAATAATTTGACTATGCAAGTTTTAAAAGTTTCGAAATTTTCAATAAATCAACGAATTATTTCGGGAATTTTTTTTTTATTAAGAACTGATTTTACGTCAATTGTGAAATTTGTCTAGACAATGTTATACGTTCTACATAATTTACAGTCAACTGTGTAGACTTTCGCTGGCATGATCTTGACATGGAGGCAGGGTTGAAATTCCGAACGTTGAATGCTCCGACGGATTAAAATTCCTAATTTTAATGTTCCGAAATTACAAGGTTGGTCAAGATCATGCCAGCGAAAGTCTACATAGATGACTGTAAATTATGTAGAACGTATAACATTGTCTAGACAAATTTCAGAATTAACGTAAAATCACTTCTTGGTAAAAAAAAAAAAATTCTCGAAAAAATTAGTTGATTTGTTGAGAAATTTTTAACTTTATAACTTCCATAGTCGAATTATTTTGACGGTGTTCAGATTTTCAGAGTTTTGGTCTTTCGTGGAAAATTCTTTCGGAGTTTTGATCTTTCGGATCAGTATTATTTCGGAGTTTTAAACGTTCTCATCATTCAAAGTTCGAAATTTCAACCCGGCCCCTCTCAAACGCATTTCTTTTCGCAATTGCAATGGCGAATTTCGTGCTCACGAAATGTTCGCAAATCTCGTTGGAAATATTAAATTATTTGAAAAATAAACACGAAATTAATGAATTACAAAAAAAATTGAAATTTCGTAATGCGAGTGGAAAATTATTTTTTTGGAAGATCGTTTTTCCGACAAGAGCGAGTTGTCGAGAAGTTTGGAGAATATTTGTCGTTGGAATAAGATTGTCGGAGAGCAATTGCGAGTAGCGATTTGCGATATATTTTTTTCCTTTCGGTATGGTCGATTACCTTTTTTTGGGCAAACACGGGCCCTTGTCCCATTGGAACACCTGTGAGCATTAGCAATGGCAAATGGTAAAGGAGCACGTAAGGTCTCGTGGTGAGAGGCAATACACGGAGTCATTATTGTTCGATGCGCGGATATCGTGAGTATTTTTTTTTATCTCGATCGCACCGCGGAAATCCTCAGAAAATCATAAGCACAATGATAACACCCGAAATGGAGAAAATAAATGACAATAGTGAAAATAAATTGCGATCGGTACAGGTGGAATCATTGTCCGCAAGGTACGATTTATTGGATATCGCGATATAGTTAAATTTAGAGCACTGAAGTGGTTCATTTTGGTTCAATCTTGTTTTCGTGCAAACTTTTTCATGGAAATAATTATCAGAATTTAACGAGGCTCGTTGTTTACAGATATGTAGTGGTTTGTATTTTATTTTAATTTGAGGAAAATATATCTTTGGGACTGCGTCAGAGGACATTTACCAATAATAATGGCAACATTTAATTTGATAATATTCTTATTATCCCCTTTAATATCCCCCCCTCTCCGATCGAGCTAAAATTTTGCACAAACCTTTCTTTCAATATTTTAAAATATCTAAATCTGCTATGTCTCCGTTTATGCCTATATATGTTATCGCGCTCTCCGTTTTGTCCAAACATAAATACCCAAACACACACGAATAAACACACACAAATCCAAACAAACCCAAACCTACAAACTATTGGCCGCCGCCAAAAATCCCTTTAGGGTCCGTCTTAAAATATTAAAAGGGAGGCTTGTGCAACATTCCAGCTCGATCGGAGATTGGGAGTTTTTGGAACCTTATCCAAATAATGGAACAAGTGCGACATGAAGGCATATTTGCCAAACAAAAACAATCACCAAAAATAGAAAAGCGGTCGAAATTGTGACTCGTACAAAAAGAAAAAAAATGAAAAAAAAAATGAGATTGTAGAGATTATGAACAGCGAAAATTTTATTAATTCACTATTTTCAATTTTAAATATATAATAGTAATATGAAAATCTGCCGCATCTCTAGGTACATTTTTTAAGCCTGAACGTGCCGACGCTTGCTCCGTTGTCTGATCGCCGGCTCTAGCTGCGCCAATTTCTTCGTGGCTATAGCGTCGGTAGACATTGCACAATTTAAATCGCTATATCTCTGAAACTAGACGGTCAAAATTCTTGACTTTTTTTACCAACTCCGTCATATGTGCTTCTGTAATTGAGAATTAACCCTACGTTGACACACTGGGTCACTTTGACCCGGGCGAATTTGCAATAAAATGCTCATTTGCCCAAAATTGAAAGTTTCCAATAATTTTCGACAACACAATTTTTCTAGTTTCCGAACTTCAATTATGCAGACATATTAACAAATGTTTAAAGTGCATCCCTTATTTTGTTCAACGAAAACCGATTGAGCGTTTGTTAATAGCAGGTGGATAAAGGATTATCCGGGTCAAATTGACCGAGTGTGTCAAAATCGTGGCCAAATACAAATATGTCAACGGTGGGTTAAAAAAAATTTGTAGAAAATTTTAGCAGTTCTTGCGTGAAATGTGATTTTTTTCCATTGCTCCCCATAAGAACACGTGGAAAACTGTGCAATCTTTGATTACGAATATCTCGAATACGAAACGGTGAAGCCTTTTGAAATTTTTCATGTAAGCACTTAATAGGGACGTTGCCTATTATACGGAAAGTGTTTATAATTGTTCACATATACATAATATATCTCTAAATGTTTATTTCATCGATTTACACGCAGCGAATTCTTCAAAAATCACGTTAAAATCTTCAAATTCATCAATCTTCAAATTCACCCGTTAAAAAATACGCGCCAATACGTCCACACCTGTCATTTGACGGCGCGTGACGTCATACTTGGCAAAATACGGGTCTCTAAACAAACACGATAACAAATATTTCAGAATTGATAATTCCAAGGATGAATTCTAAATTCTATTCATCACCGTATGACTGTCATGAAGACCTGCAATTAAATAAAACAAAGCAAGTTGTGAAACGATACCTAACCTCAAAAATTAGTTAAAATTATCACAGAGTTTGTCATATTATTGCTATATAAATTATTTGTTGCACAAATAACAATTCTTTAGGGTATACTTACATGGAAGGCTTCACGTTTTTGAATTCTGCAGAGCGGAAGCCGCTATTTCTCGTAAAAGAATGGGCCACCACTATGCGGTCAATCCTAGGCAAGTTCGAACTTTTTGCCTTCACTAATCCAGTCTCCATTATTACAGCTCGAGTAAAATTCGAAATCAATCGAAATATCTCACAAATTGTATTTTAGGACAAAGTAAACAGTAACGGCCTGGTATAAGCTGTATGCTTAGAGCGTCGACTCGTTCGTGTATTGCAAAGTGTGACGTCATGCGCTCTGATTGGTGTTCTTTGTCATGTGATTTATATATATTTTTTTACATTTTATTTATCCAAATTTATCGACAATTTTCACCAAAATAAAATAAAATTGGCACTTTCGAGCATTACTTTAATTATAAGCTATCACCTCATAACAATACTTTTTTATTATTGGTTACTGGAAACATCCTGAACGCTTGGCGCGATTACTACCTTAAATGCATACTTAAAATCAATTTTAATAGCTTTAGTATCAAAACTTTTTAATATGAATGCCAATGCGGTCTATTCCCGTCAACGTGCCAAGTAATCGAGTGAAAAATCCACGAATGCCTGAGGCTATTTCACTCCGCGTTTCGAAATGACCTAAAAAGTTGGCAGCAAAATAGTGGCTCAGTTTTTTTCCCTCCTTTGCCTTTTTTTTCGCCAGACTGAAATTAAGCTGTGGGTTGAGGTAGCTGCAAACTTTAGAATATAATTTTTTAAATAATGTTTTGCCATTATTATTATGACTACGTAAATCGATGGGGATGGAAATACGATCGGTCTTTTTTGCGACGACATTGATGGAAATACACGACAAAGGGAAGTATAACGTTGAATGTATAAAATATAAAGAGATAGAGCGGGAGAGAGAGAGAGAGAGAGAGAGAGAGAGAGAGAGAGAGAGAGAGAGAGAGAGAGAGAGAGAGAGAGAGAGAGAGAGAGAGAGAGAGAAAGAAAGAGAGAGAGATGGGGTGCTAGTCCCGAAAGAACGGTCCATCTTGCCACGTTTTAAATGCAAATGGGCTTGGCCGAATGCCCCATTTATTCGTGACAAAGAATTCGAAAGAAATTGCATTATATTCATCTTTTCGTTGTTGAAATTTTGCCAGTAAAGCCTCAGTAATTCTCGTCGAAGACCGAGCTAAATTATCGTTCCTCATTATTTAATTTCTTTTAAACCGAACCCAACAAACGAGAATAGTCCCATGAAAGCTTATATGAATACTCGAAGGTGCGTTACGATTTGCATCTTCCGATACAATCAATAAACGCTCAAATTTTCCGAACATTATTTACCCGTGATTTTTATTCACTTTCCCATGAAGTTTTTTCGTACACGGAAATTAACTCACGTAAATTCACCATGATTTCGTGAGCTCTTACGAAAGTTGTCCGCGAGTAAGATTGATCTATATTGAATGCGGAATACGTGTATTTGGAGGGAATTACCTGTTCGTGCATTTTGTAAAATGGACGTTCTCGCTTCGGTCTTTTTATGCGATTTTACGCTCGAAAATTTTATTAAATATGGTACGCATTATCGGTTCTGCCTGTCGCTCTGTCACGGGATAAAATCCGTCCACGAGTATATACCGTACGTAAAAGAATTAGAGGAAAAAGGTACAACGAAAGTTTTTAGTGCTTACAATTTTATTTACAATTCTCGTGAATTGATTGTGAGTCCTCTTTAGGGTGGAAAGCATTGATTTTTGCAAATATTTAATACGTTTTTACTGCCCAAAATACGAAATTTATAATAATAATAATTATTATTGTTATTATTATTGTTAGTCCTATAAATTGGTATCGACAAGAGAAGATTCACTTACTACTATTATATATATATATATATATATATATATATATATATATATATATATATATATATATATATATATATATATATTTATGTGTGTGTATATATGTATTGCGTATATAAATGGAAGGCATAAATTGCTCCAGCTGACACTTCGGTGTAATTAGGGTTTGTCGGGATATCGTTCCGTTGGTAATTATGTTCAACTCTCACTCTCGTTGTGGTCCCATACCTCACCGACAGCCGGCAAAATTGATTCGAATTTGATTCTAATCGGCAAGCTGCTACGACACCCGCACGCACACGTCATTTTGGGTGAGTCCGATGTGATCGTGAACGTCAACGGGGCACGCATGTTTGAGGCGAAGCATTCAATGAATGAATTGAAAGGCGCAAAAAAGAAATACTCACCTTGAGATAGACGTTTGAAAAAAAAATTAAACAAAATGCAATGTCTTGAACTTCAGAAGGGAAATCGTCACGATCGATAATCATTGTATTTATTGTTGATACAGATCGTTTAATGTACAACTATCATAATTACTATAGAAATGTAGTGCTGTAATAGGGTTTGAAAAAAATATGAAGGCAAACGGAGTGCTTTGAACTTTGCGTACGAAAGTCTTCGCGGTCGATTATCAACGTATTTTTGTTGATAGAAATGTGTAAATTTATTACCATAATAATTACTGTAGAAATTCACTACCGTAATAACGTAAAAAAATATTAAGGCAAATGGATTGTCTCGGACTTTCAGACGGAAATCGATCCGATTATGTCACAATCGATTGTCGTTGTATTTTTAACGCTAACATTTTTTTAAATTACTACTATGATAATGACTATGGAAATTTACTATTCTCATAACATGTGAAAAAATATGAAGGCAAATGGAGTGCCTCGAACTTTGCGTACAAAAATCGTCGCGGTCGACTATCATCGTATTTTGTTAATAGAAATATTTTAATTTATTACCGTAATGATTAAATACTATATAAATTTACTACTGTAATAACATTTAAAAAAATAAGAGAGCAAGCGGAGTGTCTCGAACTTTGCGTGTGTCGCGGTCTGTTATCATTGTACTTTTGTTGATGGAAGTGTTTTAATTTATTACCATAATGATTATTACAGAAATTTACTCCTGTTATAACATGTAAAAAAATATATATAAAGGCGAATTAAATATCTCCAACATTGCGTATGAAAATCATCGTGATCGATTATCATTGCATTTTTCGCCGACAAAAAGTTTTCATTTACTACTACAATAATCCTTTAAAAAATAATATGATAGGGTATTTATGACGAAGCTCCTCAATGGCTACTCAATGTAAACCCGTATAGTTACCTATAATCATTATCTGAATAAATTTTGTTAAACCTTTTTTTTCTGGTAACGTTGTTATAAGTTCGTAAAAAACTATACAAAAATCGATTTTCTTCACTACTGAAATACCGTATTTTTTTCTCTATAAAACAAAGGATAAATGCTTTGCATAATAAGCTCGGAGACATGTGAATCCACGGCCAATCCTCAGTTCGTTAAATTCCTCAAAAAAAATCATCATTCGATCTCTTCACTCTACAAAAATGCCCCACAATTTTTTTTCCACCCCGAAATCTTTATCCTGAATTACAAACGTGTTTTCATCAGTTTTTATTACATATTCAAGTCAGTATTACTCAATCGATGAATAATTGTCAATTGTTTTGTTTATTGGGTGATTAATGACGGGCGGAAGTCTCGATAGTTCCAAAAGTAATTTATATCGAATGGAAAAGGAAAAAAATGGCTGTTTCGCCGCATAAAGAGGTAAAAAGGAGGAATACAAATGCGTTATTGATGACATCGAAGAGGTCGGAGCAGCTTATCCTCGAAGCCCCACCGATTGTCGGGTATGCGGTCGGCTCATAACGTTTTCCTGGCGATGGACGAGGTCGCCAGGACTTATCGAATTTGCGACAATGCTCTGGCTCTCAGCCTTCGGCTGGTGCGCGCGTACACACACCCACACCACACACACACACACACACACAAACACACCCACACACACACACACACACACACACACACACACACACACACACACACACACACACACACACACACACACACACACACACACACACACACACACACACACGCGCACGCACGCACGCACATGCACACACGCACACACCCACACGCGCGCACACACACACACACACACACACACACACACTTGCACACGCAGGCGCGCACACACACGCACGCCCACGTACGTACG
>OZ023315.1:38385913-38514774 GCA_964007375.1 Ophion obscuratus | reverse complement strand
AAGTTCAGGTGGAGCATGAACCAAAAATAACGGACCATGGATGGATAAAAGTCACATTAGGTAACAGGACGAAAAAGAATGAGTGCAGAGAATATAAAGCAAGAAACTATAGTAAAATCGATGCGAAGGAATTTTCAAGGATGTTGAGCACCACCACAAGACAAATGGAAGTGGTAGATGCAAGCCAACGAGCAAAAATGCTTGTTGATAACATAGTGGATGCACTCGATACGTTTGCACCGAAAAGAACAGTCAAGATTCCAAGGGTTTGGGACGGGAAAAAATGGTATTCGGAAGATATCACAGTAGCAGCGAGAAGAAGAGATGAGGCATACAAAGTAGCAGTTTTCACTGGCTTGGAGGAGAAGTGGCAGAAATTTAAAATAGCAAGAAATACGGTGGTTAAATTAATAAGAGAAAAGAAAAAGGAATATTATGAAAAGATGATAGACGACAATAAGAAGGACCCGACAAAAATGTGGAAAACATTAAAAGAATTAATTAAAGGAGGACCAATGGGTACACGGGAAGTAGAAAATATAGACTTTGAGATATTGGATGACACGATGGGAGGTAATATAGCTGATAAATTTAATGTGTTTTATGTACAAAGTATAAACAATATAGTTAATTCAATACAGCGAGATACGTCTGGGAGCCCAAACAGAAGAAGGATTCTAACGGGCGTTGGGATGGATGAGGAAAGAATAATGGGAAAATTTGATGTTGTTGAAATAAAGGACCTAGAGAAGATTGTGATGGAACTCCCAAAAAAGAAGGGAACAGAAGAAGGAATATCAAGTGATGTATTAAAAATGGCGTTTAGTGCAATAAAAGAGGAATATGTAGAAATAATAAACGGGTCGCTAAGGGAGGGACGTTGCCCGGACAGCTGGAAAACTTCCACGATTATACCGATTTCAAAGATGAACAAGGCCGAGAAAGCCAGTCAGTACAGGCCCATTAATATGTTGCCACTGTACGAAAAAGTGCTCGAATTAGTAGTGAAAAATCAAATTGAAAAACATTTAGAAGCCAATGACATTATAACGGAGCATCAGTCGGGATTTAGAAAGCAATATTCGTGTGAAACGGCGATTCAAACTATTGTGGATAATGGAAAATGGAAATTAGTGAAGGAAAATTGGTAGGAGTAATCTTCATGGATTTAAGACGAGCTTTTGAGACCATAGACAGGGAAATATTATTAGACAAGTTATACCAATATGGGATTAGAGAAAAGGTATTAGATTGGTTCCGAACATATTTAAGAAATAGAACACAACAAGTTCGATTTAATAATGAATGGTCTGAAATTATTTCCAATGAACATGGGGTACCGCAGGGGTCAGTACTAGGGCCGTTGCTATTTATTATATATATAAATGATATAGTTAATTTGTGTACAGAGGAATGTGCAATAAAAATGTTTGCTGACGATACAGTCATATACGTAACTGGCAAAAGCAGCGCGGAAGTGGAGAGAAAGATGAATATGTTATTAAATATAGTGGAAAAGTGGATGGATAGAAATAAATTAAAAATGAATGTAGAGAAAACAAAATATATGGTTGTCAGCAGTATAAGAAAAAGTGCGAGTGAGAATATTGTACTCAAGTGTTTGGATGGAACGGAACTCGAGAGAGTGGGAGACGATAAAATATTTGGGTATAATTATTGATGACAAGCTACGATTTAAAGAACACTGTGAGTATATGTTAAAGAAAATTGGTAAAAAAACGAGTTTCCTAAATAGAGTAGGGCATTACGTATCTGCGTATACGAGATGTGTCATATATAAATCAATTATCGCCCCTCACTTTGAATATTGCGCAACCATGTTAGTGGGTATGGGAGAAACAGAGTTGAATAAACTGCAGATCGCGCAAAACAGAGCGATGAGAGTCATATTGCAATGCAACCGATACACGAAAGTCGAAGATATGCTGAATGCGGTGCAATTTATGTCTGTAAGGCAAAGATTGTACTACAATGTATGTATATTTATATTTAAAGCAGTGAAAAATCTACTGCCCAAAGAACTGAAAAGTCGGTTACAAATAGTGAGAACGAGGACTGGTAGGGAGACACGACAAGCGGAAAATATAGTAATACAATTTCGGAGAACGCGAAGCGCACAAAAGAGTATGTACTATGACGGAGTGAAAATGTATAATGCTTTGCCAGCTGATCTAAAAGGCTGTGAAAAAGTCGAGCAGTTTAAACGAATGTTAAAAGAATATGTTGTGTCAACAGTAAAATGAGATGTACTTAGATTTTAAGGAAATATGTAACAATATGTACAACAAATAGCTGAGAAAGCTAATAAACATCAATCAATCAAATCAATCAATCGGCGTCCCTGTATCTGATACTTTTGAATAGGGGAGAAGCACCATATATGGGATAGTGGACTATCTCGAGTTTTCCTATAGGTACATTTGTTTTTGATTTTATACACTAATAACTAATCGTAAGATATCGCTACTGCAAAACTTTTGGTTGCCTGGCCCAGCAGTCTGATGTTACTTTTCACCGGCGTGAAAAAATATTTGTTGTGTTAAAAAGCGTTGTTTTCATTCAGTTAAGTTCAAATGAATTATGTTTTTGTTATTTTTTATCAACTGTAGCATTGATTTTACTGAATAAGTGTATAATGTTCGCGAAAATAGCAATGTGTACGAAAATATTATTGTTCATATTCGGCCATGTCAAATCTCAATATCGGATACTTAATCGAGCCAAATATTGGATTCACGTTTGTGCCAAAATGGTCCTACTTCATTAAAGATCGACTCATAACGACTGATTGTTTGATGATAATTACGAAGCTAAAACAATAAACGTATTGTTTTATTTTATATAAAAATAGTTCCCTAATATCCGACACAAGAAAAATGGAGTTCGGGCCGTCATATTGGATATCCGATCATAGACAACTTTTTTAAAAACCATAATTTCTGTCATTTTTTGCGAGACATAATATATCTCAAAATATTCAAATGTAATGTGTAAAATAATTATTAGCATCTTGTTGTATATGACATGTATATAATAAAATCGTAAAATGTGGTGGTTTTAGCAATTATTATTTTTTTTTTCAATTTCAAACAATATTATCCGATATACAGTGGGTATAAAAAGTATTTGCACATCTGACACGAAACTGTTGTTAATTTGGCTTAATTTTTTTGTTGGTGTTTTCCCAAGATTTTTGTAAATAGGCACCATGTATATTTAGGATAAGCTATCGAACACAGAAATTTAATAAAGCATGTAATTTTTTTCGAAGGACAATTTGCAAAAGACGACGTGCACAAATACTTTTTTTTATCCACTGTACGGTGCCTCTCCCCTATAGCATCATTAATAAGCGAATCTTGCGAAGCGAAGAAACGACTATTGCACAAAAAAAAGTAACCTGAGTATCCCTAGACTAGATACTCGTCTAGACAATATGATAGACTAGAAAAATGTTATTTGGCGTCGTGATACATTTTTTTCACGCTCAAATAGTTTATACTTAACATTTTTTTAAAATCAATATCGTAGAATTATAGTGCCCGTGCACCCGTTTTTCTTCAGTGGGAAATTAACCTGGTAGGGTTAGAGTGCGATGGTGAGGTGGCATTGATCATTTTCGGAAATGCGATTTTCCTTCTACAAGGTCAGTGGCGTGCGTAGGACTTCAGCATTCATGAGGGAGCTCGTCAGTGAATACTTAGTTGAAAGTTTCATTACCTTTAATCACTGACTCGGTTTTTAATTCTTTCTTGCTAGTGATTTTCAACTTACTTTCAGGATATGAAGCTATGTAGGATTTTTTTTACCTTTATAAATGTGCAACGGATATATGAAAGTATCGAAAACCTTGTACATATTAATAAAAAATATATGCGTAGTCATTACTATAAATATTAAACGATAATATAAAATATATAAATAATATAAATATTGCTAAACCATAAATATTGTTAAAAATATATAAACAATATAAATACCGATAAAAACATGAAAATAATAACCTCGGTATATTCATTTGATAAGATACGACCTTAAAATTCCCTGCCGGAAAACATACGAACCAAATTCCCGACACACACAAGCCACAGACGAAATCACTTTATAATTAATACTCAAACACGATTTACATAAATCTACCAAATCAAACACCCAGTGCTTTTTGGCCAGGTTTATTTCCGTTCATCGAGCAGCGTGATTTAAATCTGCCCGGTGATTTGACTCATTTCCGTTGGTGGAATCCGATTCGATTCGTCAAAGTACTATTTCCCTCCATCTTTTAATTGAAATTTCATCAAATACATTACGCCGGAGAAAGCATCGCGTTACGGAGGATAAGTTTGATTAAGGTATAAATATATGGCGAGCAGGGAAATTAAATTGGGTTTTACCGAGCGACTGGACGGCGCAATGCAAAGGATTAATAATGTTGGATGTTGGTGGCTCAAGCATGCTAAAAAGTAGGACGGTACATAATGAAAATAGATGCACGTACACTCTAAGAATTTTTCATATAACAGGTATATCTTTATATACCTACTATAATTTGACGATATAGAAATATCTCGACGGCGATACTTTTTCTCAATTTCTCGTAATTCTTGGAGCCATTCGATTTTTTTTCTTGCTTCTTTTGCACTAGAACGTGTTCAAGATATTTTCTTTTGGTATTCACTCGGGTGGCACATATTTGGGCTCTATATTTTACCTTTTTCTAACCATCATAACTTCGTTAGAGAAAAAAAATTGTCACGTAAGCTGCGAGCGGTCAACAAATATTTGAAGGTTGTAAAAGCCTCCCAAAAATGGAAATTTTCATTAAAAAAATAGATTTTTTCTTCCATTTTTCACCCATGAATTTCTCGCTTGATAATTTGAAAATTAACCTCGCGAAAGCTCCATCTGGCCAATGAATATTTAGTGATCGTTCTAGAGCTTCGAAATTTCCAGTTTTCGCTAATTGTTTTTTACTCTTCTCACGCATAAATTTGACGCTTTGTAAAATTTTCAAATAAATTAATCCTTTTTTCTTCACAAATAGATTTTTCAAATTTACCTCACACTTCTAACCAAAGAATTATAATCTCTGTTCTCATAAATAATTCTTTAAAGCTTTTGTCCGTAAACAAATCTATAGATCGCTTTGTTCGTAAAATTTAAACGGCAGCTGTTTTCCGCACATCATAATGCGTCCCACAGTGGGTCTCGTTAGTCAAATTACGGACCAATCGTAGCTGTACTCTGTGACGAGCGATGCCATAATACAATAATATATAATAATGCATAATGTATTTTGTAATTGATATTTTATTATAAATAATATAATTTATATTTAATTTTGTTTTTATGCGACGAGGAATTATAGTGCATGCAAGATTTATTGTTTGGCGGAAATTGTAAATTTCGAAAACCTTGCGCGACCTCTAAATATTTTTTGACCGCGCGCAGCTTCGGCGACAATTCTTTTTTTCTTTAAAGAAGATAATTGCATAGTGAGAAAATGGAAAAAAATGAAGCCTAAATTTGTGCCACCCTAGTATTCACGTCTCATAAAAAATTGAAAAATGAAAAAACGAGGGAAGTACCGATAGCTATTAAGCTTATCGAGTTTGTTTATATTTATTTACATGTATTTATTGGTAAGTCCCCGTGAAATGAAGTCTCTCATGATTTAAAAGGACCCAGGACGATCAGGACTTTATTTCATTCACCAAGACCAAGAATATTTATGTTTGCTCATGAATTACAAACAAATTGTACATTTCCTTTGGGTAATAAGTCTCAATCCGTTGCAACTTATTAGACTTATTAAAAAGTGCACAATTAATATTTCAAACAATAATTCTACCCTGAGGAGTTCTCTAATGGTTGAATTTTTTTCCTTCCTCAATCCGAACAGATTTTAAAAGCGTAACTATAATAACAATGAGTGAGGAGCTGCAATGGTGGAAACGACGAGTGCTCATGAATATTTTACACAGCGGTGGCACTTCCATCGGCTCGCCTCTATACGCTGGAATCCATAAAGCAGAGACGGATTTAAAATAGTTGGAAATAATATCTTGCTAATATTATAATATTGTAGGATCTGTCTGTACATTTTCCAGGGTGAAACTAAGCTGACAAGACTGGAATGAGACGTTACCTACAATTTGTGAAAATTTCCCCTGTCTGTTGGAGATAGTGGGAAAACTAGTATTTTATAACATTTTATAACTTTCATTGGGAAATTTTATTGGGAAAACTATTTTATTGGGAAATTTTTTTGGGAAAACAATTTTATTGGGAAATTTTATTGGGAAAAATTTATTTTTTGGGAAAAAAATTAATGGGATTTATTTTTTGGGAAAAAAAACTATTTTATTGGGAAAGTTTTTTTGGGAAAACTATTTTACTGGGAAATTTTATTGGGAAAACAATTCTATTGGGAAAACTAGTATTTTATAACATTTTATAACTTTCTACAAGAAAGAAGGAAGGAGAAGAGAATGTGAGGGGGGCCATGTGTAAACACCCTTAAAGGATATAGCTCGGAAATGAAGACTACTACATGAAAAAATGATTGCCAATCAACGTCATTAATTAATCAAAATTAATCCATGGTGTCATCATTTTTATTATGGCTTCGAACAGAATTCAAATTAAGACATCACACCACGGAAAAGACAAAGCGTAATGACACGGCACGGCGCACAGGTATAACGATAAGACACGGTATGGATAAAGACATACGATGCTAAGAGGCAAATAAAAAATTTAGTTTGCATGTTGAATTATCCTCCAGCAAAACTTTGAAAGCGTTTTTCTCGAAACTACGTTTTTCAATCTGGTTGACAACATATCAAAAAAACTGTTCAACCGATTTGCACGCGCCAAGTCTTAAACTGTTCGAAAATCCAGTCTCTATGGCACCACGTAGGGATTTTTGAAAATAAAGAGTCCCCCTTCCATTTTTTTTACTTTATGAACGATGAAAATTTTTCATAAAAATCGGAAATAAAATTTGCTGCTCCGCATTTTTTTTCCGCATCGAAATTCCCTTACGTGATGCTGTAAACCTATGTGTCTAGTTTTTAAATATATTTTCTTTTTTCAGATCAACCGTATGGCTTAATCGTATGGCTTAATCGTAAACTATACTTTATATTCGAGTACAAACATTTGTATACAGTCTTCTATATGTATATATTGACTATAAGTAATAATAAAGAAAAATCCATTCATCGTTTGCTTGAAAATAATACACCCTCGTACCGCGTACGAAACGTGGTGTGGGGCCTTAATTGCAATGACATTGAACGTACAAGACGAAATGCTCGGAAAAATTCGCATTTTTCGTTCACGTGTATTCATTATTACAGATTGAATTGTATTTGTTAATACAATTTCAATAATCGTTGATCATTTTGGCAATTTTACCGTGAGTGCAACGTTTCGTCTTCTCGAATTACACGATCACCCGTGCGGAGCCCTTATGCAAATGCCCTCGTAGCCATGAGAAATCGCATGGAGCGAGAATCTTAGCAGTCAAGAGTCTCGTTTGTGGAATAATAAGATCATCGGGTGAGCAAAAGCCTCCGTAGTACGGCAGAACCGTGAATATTTTATGGTATTACCGATTTGGGGCGCGGAAAGCCCGATGTATTATCGTCGCATAAATCTTTCGTGTTTTCATCCCCTTTCCTAGTTACCAAAATCCTCTGTTGATAAGCCAAGGTTTCTTCGTTTATTCATTACCTCCATCATTTTTCGGAAATTACACTTTTGCAATTCTTTTTCTATGAGAAAACAAAGTTCAGGGGCGAAATAGTCTCTAAAGCGTTGAAAAATGGTAGGTTTTTTAAAGTTAATTTTAAGACAATGATAGCAATTCTTTGTAATGAAATTGTATGGACTATTGTATTGTCCTGAAATCGCAGAGTGATTGGTAAGTGACTTAAATCATTGAATTCTCATTATCAAAACTTTAACCGCAGTTTTTTCAAATCTGTATTTTCGAAATTGGCGTGAGCAATGACTCAGAAAAAATACATTGACCCCCTTAAAATTTGACATGCATCTTAATAATCACATTTGAAAAAAAAATCATTTCATATTGATAGATAAAACAATAATTTTAACAAAGTATTTGTTTTGCCGAGTAACTAAACATTTTTCCATAATATTCAAACTGCTTTTCAAAAACGTGGAATTTAAAAAAATGTTTTTTCTTCGCCTTTTTCGGTTCACGCAGACACAAATGTTAATAAAAATAATACATTTCGCCGTGTTTTGCTTCAGATCAATGCAACAAAGCTCTGCCTAACAAGAAAAAAAAATTTCACCGAGTTTTGCTTTAGATCAATACAATAAATTTGGGCTTAAGCCTTTCTGCAACTCACTGCGCAGCCTTCCCGGAAGATAGTGCCATAAAGCCGCCATTTTAAATTATTTCGTACAATAATACGTTGTAATAAATAACACCCTAAATTTTAATATTGTAAAACAAGTCGTTTAAAAAAGAATCACAAAAAATTAACTTATATTCAGATGCCTGAAGTTCGACCATTTTTATTCTTGCCGCATAGTGTACACTATGTAACAACTTTTCTCACGAAAAAGATCGATACGGAAAATTGGGAAATATGGCTGTTCGCCGAGCGCAATTTTATTTTCAAACGAAATTTATTCGTTTTCTCTCGTCTATTTCGCGAGTTTCATGTATTTCAGGTGCATTTCAAAAACTGACGTATTCTGAAGTTTTTAAAAATAAACTGCAAAAAATGTTTTTTTTTCCAGAGACGTGCTGCCGGTATATCTCGATTATCCAGTGTGCTATCCATTATTCTTAATTAACGAGCTCTCCAACGTAATTGGTGATCAATTGGTATTATAAATGTGTCAAAAAAATAACTTTTTGCACACGATTTGTAAGATGGTTCAGAAGGAGAATCATAAATTTCAAATGAAGGTTATGAACAACAACAATTGGTCAATTACCGATGAAAATAATAATTGGGTCTTCCTACAATCTGCTTATTTTTTATATCGTGGTTTTTTAGCATTGCGTAGCAACGAACAGAATAGAGATTCTTAAATTCTTTATGTCATTGTAATTCCCTAATTTCCTTACGTGCTTATAATACCCTAAATTTCTTATAGCTCACTAAATTCTTCACAATTCTCTAAATTTGTACTCCAATAATGAATTGCCCCATAATTCTCGATCATACTCAAATTTGAAAGGAAGGCTTATCAATAAGCACATTAACAATAATTAAAACAATTGTTTTAAGGTTTTTTCCTAATGTCGGGAATGACGGTGAAAAAAAAATAAGAAAATGGTCTATGAATCTCAACGAGCATTCATAATTCTACTCGACGCTATTTGAAAACAAAATTAAACTGCCACAGTAATTTGATTACGTGCTACGAGTCCTCGAAGTCAGTAACCGCCCTCCCCCTGCTCCTCTAGTCTTGTAACCATTTGATTGGAAAATCTGAATTATTCTTAAAAATAGCACTTAGCGAGTACGTTCAAGTAAAACTATTTCGATTGCTGTAACATAATTAGTTACGGAATGAATAGGCAAAAAGGGTTTTCCATTTGGGAAGATTTTATGTGTCATATTTGTGACGGTTTTCGAAAAATTGGACACGTCAAAGAAGTAATTGAGTTCGAGTTAAGGGGGGAAATCACAGTAGCACACAAAAAAATAGGCATATTTTCGGGAATTAATTTTGGCTGAATAAAAGTATCAATCGAAAATCTGTAAAGTAGGTGTTATAGCAATACGAAAAAAGTACAAAATGTAATTTTTTCAATAAAAAAAATATTTAAAAATGGCGGCTGCGCAGCATATGCTCCAAGGCGCCTTTTTTTGAGCTCGCCGATGACATAACTCGAGCAAATTTTTACCGATCGACTTGAAATTTTGACAGTAGCTTCGAAACATCTTTCTCCACGGAGCTACGTAGGATTTTTTATTTTATATGGCTTACTTTTTTTATCGACGATTTTATGGCGTTTTTTTTTGTTAAAAATTTAACTTTATTTTCAAACATGCACCATTTTGCGAAAAATCAATATATCGAAAAAATCCTACGTAGCTCCGCGGAGAAAGATGTTTCGAAGCTACTGTCAAAATTTCAAGTCGATCGGTAAAAATTTGCTCGAATTATGTCTTCGGCGAGCTCCAAAAAAGGCGCCTTGGGGCATATGCTGCGCAGCCGCCATTTTTAAATATTTTTTATTGAAAAAATTACATTTTGTACTTTTTTAGTATTGCTATAAAACCTACTTTACAGATTTTCGATTGATACTTTTATTCAGCCAAAATTAATTCCCGAAAATATGCCTATTTTTTTGTGTGCTACTGTGATTTCCCCCCTTAAGGCAGTAGTCTGGTCTAGAGCGAGATTTTTGACGTCATTTTTGGGTTGGAATAACTTTTAAACCGTTGAAGTTGCCTTGATGAAATTTTACATATGTATTTATTGTTTCTAGTGAGAATATATCTACATTTAAAAAAAAATTATTTTAAATATTTTCATGTATTTTTTTACAACATGGTCCGCCGAAAACCGCCTCAATCGGCGCCCGCTCTGGGTGGTGTTGTAGACATATGAAAAAAAATATATATATATATACATTCTCAATCTGTATGAGTATTTTGAGCACTGGTAGCACAATTAGTACTTTAAAAAAATTTGTTACAAAATGGCGGCCTGTTAAACTTTGATTTACGATATTTCATACATTTTCGGGTATTCGACGAGTTATAAAAGTGGGCAAAATTATTGTTCGACTCAATTCTGCTACCAGTCCTTAGAAAGAGGCTACCGAAGGTATGTGCAAAATGTGAGCTCGATCGGTCAATTAGTTATGGAGATATCGTCGGCGCCGATTTGAAAAACATAGTTCTGAGATAAACGCGTTCAAAGTTTTGATACCGTTAGATGAGGTTTGCGCGCGGCTTGCTTGCAATTTCTATTACTCTGCTCATTTTTGAAATACGAATAAACGGTTTTCACGAGCGTATTAAGAAAGGTCTAAGGAATAATAAAATGAAAAAAAGAAATCGCTTTTTTCAAATTTCTAGACCAGACTACTGCCTTAAACATCAACATTTTCTAACACAATTTATAAGAATATGATTCAGTGAGTACTTTCGAGTAAAATTATTTCGGTTACTATAAAATGATTAGTTTCGAAAAAAGATAATGAAAAACGGTCTTTAATTGGAAAAGCTTCTACCTGCCGTATATTCGATAATATTCGAGAAATGTAACGCGCCAAAAAAGTTATCGAGTTTCACTTGTCCATTGCAATGGGTATGCCTACCCACCTGAGAAACCCTATTTCGACGAGGGTGCTCCGACACGCACTTGATCGCTTTTCGTTTGCCTCATTCTCCTAATTTTGGTCGGCCGAACGAGGCGCTTTGACGCGTAAGAGTCAATAAAATGGTCGAGAGGGTTGATTCAGGTGACTAGGCAAGATCGAAGTACTTCGAGGTCGATGACCCTCGACGTCTCCCCAAGGGGTTTCATTGTTTATTTCGCCTTCTAATTGCGAATAAAAAAACGCAAAAAGAGCTGCCTCGAAAGCCCATCGAAAGAGAGTAAATTAAATGTATTATTGATTGGTTCTTTTTTCGTCGTAAAATTACAGTTACGAGATTTTTTCGCAAATTGTTTGTACTCGAAGTTGGAGTTTGTCGGAAGTGAGAAAACGATAAAAAATCGGAAACATGGCAAGAAAGGTGTCGGTAGTTTTTTTTACGGGAAGTGAGAAAATGCGAAGGAAGGAAAAAGAAAAGAAATGGCAGGAGCGAGAGAGTCGCGTGAGATGATGGAATCGTCGTAGATTGGAGGGTAAAAAAGAAACGAGGGAGTTCTCCGAGTAATTATAATAGCCCCCGGCCATCGTCTGATTGTCTTGCCAGAGAGCCCGGGCGTTCGTACCCCCGCCATGTCATTCGCCATTTTTTCTTCCTTCGATGACTCGCGTCTTGTTTTTCAACCCTTCTGCCTGTTTCTCTTTCAATCTGTTTCACAAATAATCGCACCGTAACAAATTGCACGAGCTCGAGGCTTGACGTCTTCGTCATACTTTCGCCAAAATATTCGATACGCGCATGTTCCTGGTTCTCTGTCCTTTCCATCGAGGTACAACATCCTGACTCGGTAAAGGGCACGGAATGTACTAACAAGGAACATCCCTCAGGTGACACCCTTCGATTTTGTTGAAATTTGGATACGTTATAAAGCACCGAAAAGTAAGCGATACGTATTTTTTTATCGGCGGAAAAACGGTTTTAAGTGGTGAAACCACCCCTCGAAAAAGGCATCTCTAGGGGTAATATAGCAGTTTTACACACAAGGAGTCCACCGATTTTAATTAAACAAAAACGAAAATTCTTCTAATCCGAAGCAATGAAAAATCCACTATAGTGACATTGGAAAAAAAATTAAGTGGTGTACCACCCCTATATAAAAGGGTGGTTTCGCCCCTTAAAACCGTTTTTCCGCCGATAAAAAAATACGTTTCGCTTACTTTTCGGTGCTTCATGAGATATCCAAATTTCAACAAAATCGAAGGGTGTCACCTGAGGGATGTTCCTTGTAAGTACTTTAAATGGCGAATTCGCACGAGGAAACGCCAAAATTCCTATTGAGTATTCGAAAGAAAAAAAAATAAATCATTTCGAGTAGAATTAATTTATTTCGGAATTTTCAATTTTCCATCGTTTGCCCTTGCAGGCTTTTACGATCCTTTGCACTTTTTATATTCTACCTAATTCCAGACTGCTTTTGGACAAGGGCACCGGGAAACTGTGAAAAATAGTGACGATGTATTTTACTGAATTTCACTCGTATTATCGTGAGACTGAGTACTACCCCGAAAGATCAAAACTCTGAAAGAATTTTACCCGGAAGACCAAAACTCCGAAAATTTTAACACCGTCAAAATAATTCGGCTATAGAGGTTTTTAAAGTTTAAAAATTTTCAATAAATCGAGGAATTATTTCAAGACTTAATAAAATCATTTATTAAGAAATGATTTTACGTCAATTTTGAAATTTGTCTAGATAATGTTATACGTTCTGCATCATTTACAGTCAATTGTGTAGACTCTCGCTGGCATGATCTTGACGAACCTTGTAATTTCGGAACATTAAAATTAGGAATTTTAAACCGTCGGCGCATTCAAAGTTCGGAATTTCAACCCGGCCCCCATGTCAAGATCATGCCAGCGAAAGTCTACACAGTTGACCGTAAATGAAGTAGAACGTATAACATTGTCTGGGCAAATTTAGAAATTGACGTAAAATCACTTCTTAAAAAAAATGTTTGATGAAAAATTCTTAAAAAAAAAATGCTTCGTCGGATTATTGAAAGTTTTGAACTTCCATAACCGAATTATTGTGATGGTGTTCAGATTTTCGGAGTTTTGGTCTTTCCTGTAAAATTCTATCGGAGTTTTTGGGGGTATTATTCTTTCGGAGTTTTGAGCGTTCTGATCATTAAAAGTTCGGAATTTCAACCCGGTCCCATCTTGAATTTCGGAACATTGAAATTCGGAATTTTAAACCGTTGGAGCATTCAATGCTCGGAGTTTCAATCCGGTCCCACTCGAGGTTATTATGTGCACAATTTATTTTTAATTCAACATTTTTTTATTTCAAAAATGTAAGCGCAAATGTAATTCCAAAAGCATAAGGCAAAGAGTAAATTAAAAAATATAAGTCCAATAATAATTAAAAAATGTAAGTCCAAGAATATTTCAAAAAATATAAACTGAAGAATAATTCCAAGGCGCTGCTGAAACAAATAAAAGTGGACATCTTCATTTCGGCAGCTCTCGTTCGATTTCCGTGGCTGGAATTCGAACAAAAGTTCAACGCACTTGTGCAGGATAGTTAGCAAAAACATTCCATGTGTACGCGCGGAACACAGAAACCAAAAGGAAAAAAAAAACACAACGGTGCGGGCGGTGCTCGTTGCTCGTATTCGAAAATGAAATCCCTGCGGAAACAAAAGTCATGCATATCGTGTATCTGTACTTGCCGAGGGATTTAAAAGCGCGTACATTTGCGAGCTCCTGTTTTTTTCTCTCTCTCTCTCTCCCTCTTGCCCTTTCTCTCTTTTCCCACTGCAACGAGCTGTACATGCGCGAAGGTTTCTACGAACCTCCGCCGTATAAAGTTATTAATGTAGCCGATTACTCACAGAGCCATTACTCTCGAGACAAATGAAATATACCATGTGACCTCCGGTTTTCGCGGCAGCTCGTTCTCGTACAATGCTAACAATAATTACACGCAAATCTCGATATACCAACGAACGCCCGGAAATGCCCTGGTTATGCAAAAGAAAAAAAAATATTCGTTACATCAAAGGCCATTGAATATTTTTCCATCACTCGGGCAAAAGTGTACTAATATTTCGAAAAATCGCCCTCCGTGCAAACTTTGAAAAGAAAATAACGGCAAACTAGAACACGAATGCATCCTGAGCTTTATGAGCGAAAAACCTTTTCACCCGATAACCGCGGAGAATGTAGGCATCGCAAAAAAAGTTCATGCGCTCGAATGAGCCATCGGATCGGTGGGATGGCGGTCCAATTGAAAACGATTTTTTTCATCCCGAGCGGAAGCGAAATAATGGAATTGTTCGGTATTACAATAAACTGGCTTGGTAAATGTTTCGGAGATGTGTAATTAGAAAAAGTTAGTGTAAAAGGTCCAAACCATGAACCAAAATTTGAATTCCTCTAACCCCACGTTGACACACTGGATCATTTTGACTCGGATGATTATTTAGTAAAATGTTCCCTTTTTGAAAAGTCAAAATCTTCAATAAATGTTTTAAACGATTTTATGTTATATTTTCCGAATTTTAATTATGCAGACATATTATGAAATGTTTAAAGTGTATCCCTAATTTTTTTCAATAACAACCGACCGCATGTTCGTTAACGGCAGGTGAATGTAGTACTATTCGGGCCAAATTGACCCAGCGTGTCATAATCGTGGCCAAATAGAAGTGTGTCAACGGAGGGTTAAAATCGGAAGAAAAATGCATTCAGCAAAAATGAGTCTTATCAAAATCATTTAGTAAAAATGAGTTTTATTAAATTTATTTCATAAAAATGAGTTTTATTAAATTTATTTTGTAAAAATGAGTGTTATTAAATTTATTTCGTAAAAATGAGATTTATTAAATTTATTTCGTAAAAATGAGTGTTATTAAATTTATTTCGTAAAAATGAGTTTTATTAAATTTATTTCGTAAAAAATGAGTGTTATTAAATTTATTTAGTAAAAATGAATTCGTCTGCAACATTTTTATCAGGTATTCAAAAAACCCATATAATCCCCGAAATTCGATATGTCCTAATAATTCCTTGAATTGTGTATAATTTCCGAAGTTCCCCAAATTTCTCAAAATTTTATAAATTCCTCATAATTCCCTTAATTTCTTCCCTTCCTTTATTGCTTCAACATTTTTTCCTTTGTAATAGAAATGTCGAGGAAAGAAAAAAATTGGCTCATCGTAAACGAGAATTCATAATGTACCCAGCAGCTTTAAAAACAAAATTTAACTACCCCAGTGATTTGATTATGTACTGCGAGTCCTCGAAGTCAATGGCAAAAATTTAAATCCCTCCAAAAGCGAAGAAAAATTCATTTAGTAAAAATAGGTTTCATTCAATTCAGTTAGTAAAAATAAATTGGGTAATCATGCAGTTTGCGGACTTTTCCGAAAAACAACGGAAAAAAAATAATCTTTGCCGTGAACTGCTTTAATTGGTCAGGACTAATGATATTTCATCGGGGGAGGTTGACATTTCCCATTAATTCCATAATATGGGGTTTTGAAGTTTGCGGAAACGAGGGACAAAATAGTGCAATCATGGACATTTCAACGCTTGTATTGAGAGTGGGGAGGGGGGGGGGGAGATTTGTGAAAAAAGCGTTCCTGAATACAATGCCGAAGAGCTATCGGAGTGGCCACTTTCCCCGTTGAAAGTTTGTCAAAATACACGATTTCAAAGACGAGACTGAAAATCGGTGAAAATTGTGTGTGTGTGTGTGTGTGTGTGTGTGTGTGTGTGTGTGTGTGTGTGTGTGTGTGTGTGTGTGTGTGTGTGTGTGTGTGTGTGTGTGTGTGTGTGTGTGTGTGTGTGTGTGTGTGTGTGTGTGTGTGTGTGTGTGTGTGTGTGTGTGTGTGTGTGTGTGTGTGTGTGTGTGTGTGTGTGTGTGTGTGTGTGTGTGTGTGTGTGTGTGTGTGTGTGTGTGTGTGTGTGTGTGTGTGTGTGTGTGTGTGTGTGTGTGTGTGTGTGTGTGTGTGTGTGTGTGTGTGTGTGTGTGTGTGTGTGTGTGTGTGTGTGTGTGTGTGTGTGTGTGTGTGTGTGTGTGTGTGTGTGTGTGTGTGTGTGTGTGTGTGTGTGTGTGTGTGTGTGTGTGTGTGTGTGTGTGTGTGTGTGTGTGTGTGTGTGTGTGTGTGTGTGTGTGTGTGTGTGTGTGTGTGTGTGTGTGTGTGTGTGTGTGTGTGTGTGTGTGTGTGTGTGTGTGTGTGTGTGTGTGTGTGTGTGTGTGTGTGTGTGTGTGTGTGTGTGTGTGTGTGTGTGTGTGTGTGTGTGTGTGTGTGTGTGTGTGTGTGTGTGTGTGTGTGTGTGTGTGTGTGTGTGTGTGTGTGTGTGTGTGTGTGTGTGTGTGTGTGTGTGTGTGTGTGTGTGTGTGTGTGTGTGTGTGTGTGTGTGTGTGTGTGTGTGTGTGTGTGTGTGTGTGTGTGTGTGTGTGTGTGTGTGTGTGTGTGTGTGTGTGTGTGTGTGTGTGTGTGTGTGTGTGTGTGTGTGTGTGTGTGTGTGTGTGTGTGTGTGTGTGTGTGTGTGTGTGTGTGTGTGTGTGTGTGTGTGTGTGTGTGTGTGTGTGTGTGTGTGTGTGTGTGTGTGTGTGTGTGTGTGTGTGTGTGTGTGTGTGTGTGTGTGTGTGTGTGTGTGTGTGTGTGTGTGTGTGTGTGTGTGTGTGTGTGTGTGTGTGTGTGTGTGTGTGTGTGTGTGTGTGTGTGTGTGTGTGTGTGTGTGTGTGTGTGTGTGTGTGTGTGTGTGTGTGTGTGTGTGTGTGTGTGTGTGTGTGTGTGTGTGTGTGTGTGTGTGTGTGTGTGTGTGTGTGTGTGTGTGTGTGTGTGTGTGTGTGTGTGTGTGTGTGTGTGTGTGTGTGTGTGTGTGTGTGTGTGTGTGTGTGTGTGTGTGTGTGTGTGTGTGTGTGTGTGTGTGTGTGTGTGTGTGTGTGTGTGTGTGTGTGTGTGTGTGTGTGTGTGTGTGTGTGTGTGTGTGTGTGTGTGTGTGTGTGTGTGTGTGTGTGTGTGTTGATCACTATCGAGACACAAAAACTCAAACACACATACGCACACAAACAAACAACAAACCCAAACACACACACAACCCCAAACAAATCTACACCCCCCCCCACACACACCATTTTCACCGATTTTCGGTCTCGTCTTTGAAACTGTGTATTTTGACAAACTTTCAAAGGGGGCAGGGGGAGGGTGAAGTGACCGCTCCGATAGCTCGTCGGCATTGTATTCAGGAAGGTTATGTTTACACATCCCACCACTCCCTACTCCTAATTTAGGCGTTGAAATGTCCGTAATTGTGCCATTACGTCCCTTGTTTCCGCAGACTTTAAAACCCCTTAACATATAGAATGAATGGAAAATTTCAGCCGCCCCCGACGGAATATCACTTATTATAATGGAATAAACAACATTATGGCGAAAAAAAGATGTCCCGTCCTTTTTCGGAAAAGTCCTCAAGCTGCGTAATTACCATAAATTCCCCTGCAAAAATTTAATCGAACATCCCAAAAACGATTAATTTTTGTGTACACACAAAAAACCATTCATATGTACCGACGTTTTTTGAATGTTTTTTTCCGACGTTTCGGAACTTTTTGAACCCACAGTTAAAAAAACACTTTCGTCATTATTGATAAAAAGATCCCAACAAATCATGGTTCCCGAGATCAGCATGCTTTTCATGAATATATTTTTTTAAAGAGTTATGAATCGAAAAATATAAAGGTGTTTGCGTCCGCTGATTAATTTTATTCAGTATAGAAATACACTTATTTGCTTTCCATAGGCAGTGGTGCATACAGAAAAAAGTCAAGAGGGGCGCTGATAGGCCTCTTGAGTTATGGACGTGTAAATAAAATACCAGCAATATTATTTGCTTTTTATTAAAAATGCTATAAGGAAACTTTCATATTACTCATGGATAAGACTGATCTCTATACTATAAATTCCATTTGCCTATTCTTTTTAGCAAAGTGGTCAATCACTTCGTTAATATCAGCATTGATATCGAGGTGAGTGTTCATAAGAGCTAGGCCGTTAAGGCGATTCTCATTCATGGTCGACCTTAACCATGTTTTTGTACGCCGCAACGGTGGGAAACTTTTCTGTACTCTGGCAATAGACATGAGCAGGCATGCAAATACTTTAAACAGTGTGTGTAAAGTAGGGTAGTCTCTTCTGGGACAAACAGCCAGTACTTAGAGGGCGGAATTACAATCATCAATGGCGTTTATGGTCGTCTGCTTATATTGCAGAATCTCTTTCATTAACCTCTTTTTGATTACGAAGGGCGATTCTTCAAATTATAGGATATTATTTGCACACTGATCCAATTTACGTGCCAATTCATTACCATCGTGTTTAAGTAATTGAGAGAGCAAAAGTATGTTAAATTTAGAATGTAAAATACTTTTATCAGCAAAACGTTCTCTCATGTCGGCAGTTACGTGGCCCAGTATTGGAATGAAAACAGTGCTTTTCCAATACGTGATGGCGTCGTCAGATTGACCACAGTTATCCCTGTAGCTTTGTCTCCCTGTAAGGCGAGGAATACTCATATCCACGTCCAATTCCTCCATAACGACATTTGCTTCTTCCACAATATGAGCAAAGTGGCTATCGGAATTATATCTCATTTCATCGTATACCTTGAGGGTCGATTCTATTTTAACCTTTGCCATCGCGACATTCAAGCTAGGGTCTTGTAGGTTATTTTGCTGATTGGATATTTTACACTCATAACCTCACTTACAAGAAACATCCCTCAGGTGACACCCTTCGATTTTGTTGAAATTTGGATATGTAAAAAGGTTTTAAGGGGTGAAACGAACCCCCGAAAATAGGGGTGTTTATCGTTTTTCGTCGACAACGTTATCGTTCTCATCTCCAATGTATAGTGCACAAAAAAATAAACATTGTTGCAATTTAAAATTCTATCTCGTACCGTTAAAACGTTATCGACGAAAAACGAAAAACATCCCTATTTTTTAGGGTGCGTTTTAGCCCTTAAAACCGTTTTTCCGCCGATAAAAAAAATACGTATCACTTACTTTTCGGTGCTTTATATTATGTCCAAATTTCAGCAAAATCGAAGGTTGTCACCTGAGGGATGTTTCTTGATAGTGAAAATAGCGTGTTAATAAACTCATAATTTGAGAGAGCTCGAAGAAGAATATTCGCTTTGGCGGCCGTTTTTCTTTTCCTCCAGGGATGTATTTCTTTAAGGGGAGGTACCTGAGCAAACGTCGGGAAAAACAGATAAACTTCGGGACTTTTTATTTCAAGAACTAATGGTTCGATTGGATCCGGGTTTTTGAAATTGGAAAATATGTACATTGAGGTATATTTAGGAATTTTTTAAAATAAATTCGCTGACTGGAAGCGATTCAAACGCGATTACTTTGAAACATAGTTTTCAAAGTCGGTGCCAGATGTATCTCGAAAATGGCTTGTCCGATTTTGTCCAAATTTGGATACAATATTCTTCGATAGTTTTTCTCGTAGGCCACGTAGGATTTTTCTGAAATTTTCATTTTTGACGGAATTGCGATCGTTTTAATTTAACATTCGTTTTTCGTTCGCAATTTCCGACAATTTTGGATTGCATACGCATTGCATAAAAAAGCTATGGTGCAATTAAATGAAAAACCCCTATGTGGTGAACGAGAAAAACTATCGAAAAATATTGGATGCAAATTTGGACAAAATCGGACAAGCCGTTTTCGAGATACATCTGGCACCGATTCGAAAACTACCCGAATTCAATCGAACCATTAGTTTCTGAGATAAAAATTTCCGAAGTTTACCTGTTTTTCTCGCCGTTTACTCAGGTATCTCCCCATAAGGACTTTACAAACTGCTCCCAGATCAACTGCGAATTGAATAACTGCATTGTGCCGCTCAACCCATCTTGTCTGGGGATGGGTCTGTTATTAAATTGGGATCTTGTCTGGGGAATGGGATCTTGTCTGGGGAATGGGATTGAAGTGAGTGTTTTAGGTGGCTCTTCAATGTTAAAAAGCGCTCGCTAGTCGCAGCCCAGGTGAAATTTTTTTATGAAGTTTTTATAAAAATTGTATAGAAATGAATCTATAAAGATGTTATACGGAAATGGACATATAAAATCTTCATACATTTTATATAATCCTTGAGAACCTTATGTGACTGCGTACAGGAACCGACAAATTATGTAAAGTAACATTCTATGTTTTCATGTTCATATACAACATCTTTATAGATTCATTTCTATACAATTTTTATAAAAACTTCATTAAAAAATTCATCTGGGTACATAAATAATCTGTAAAGATCTTATACGGAAATGGCCATATAAAATCTTCATAGATTTTTATCCTTGAAAATGATATATCCTTATATAATTTTATTATTATCCTTGAAAATTTCATGCGTATGCGTATTAAAACGAATAAATTATGTAAAAATACCCTACGTGAAATTGATATAAAGAATTGTATATATTCATAAACAGAAAAAATATATGTTTGTCATTTTTTTTCTATTCATAAATATTGTAAAAAACGCTACTACTTGCTCGATAGTACCAAGACCGTTTCTGAGGCTTGTAAACTCTGCAACGACGAGAGACAGCGAGGTTAGGGGCTAACACACTTCTGGATAGGTAAAAAAGACCGATTTTTCAAAAAGGTGCTCATTCGAAAGTACTATCCTTTGAGTGTCTACCCTGAAAATTTCATAAGAAAATTCGCAGTAATGACGAAGTTATAACGTTTTGTAACTGACCAGGTAAGCAACGACTATAACGGTTGGGGCGCAGGTAGACGCGGCCTTTGTCACCGGTTTGACTATGAGCCGGGTGTTCTCGCTCCTCTTGAATTCCGGGTATTTGTGACCTTTTGTATAGCAAGGTCTTATTTCGAAAAGAGAGTGGGGTTCTGATGCCTAGGAATCGACGATTTCATGTAAGTTAAAAATAAACCAGTTATTTTAGTGTAATGTGTACTCAAAAATTTGAACGCGTTTTACCCAAAATAGTGTTTTCAAAATCGATACCAGAAATATCTCCGCAACTACTGGACCGCTGGGGATCAAGTTTTGCATAGTTATACTTCACACGATAATCTAGTACTTATCGAGCCGTTTTTTCGATACCTGGAATAGTTTTTTTTCATCATAAGTACGGAACAATTTTGAGGCGAAAAATCGCCTGTTTCATTCCAGTGACTGCCATGAATCGAAAAAATTAAATTTCCAAATTCGGGCTCGAAAAGGACTAGTTTTATCTAACTACTTTAAGAATGAAATATTTTTTTTAGATAAAAAACGGCAGAGGCTCAACAAACCACGTCCCAGCAAAAAGACAGTAACTTTTTTACCGTTTAAAATTGTTTAACCATATTTTCACACCATGTACATAAAATGTCATACTTTAAAATGTATATCATGGTTGTTCAATAAAATTCAGTTTCATACGGAAAAAAATCTTGAACGTAACCTTACTTTTACCCGTCTCAGGTGTATGTATGGTATGTATTAAGCTGGTGACTACGGCATGGTGCCACTTGCGCGTTCGCAGCTCTCTTTTTTATTGTACACTGGAAAAAAATCGTTCATCCATCCAAAATTCAGTTGGTTTAACAAAATGTATCTTTAAATACGTTTAACTTGATTTTTGCTTGGCATAACAAAACGGTATAGTTGGTGGTAAAATAGTATAGTGGTGTGATTTTAGCTTATTTAGCATGTCTCAGCAACTGTTAAAACAACAAAATTTCGAGACAACAAAATGCATTTCGAACATTCAACGATTCTGTTTTCTCAGTGTGGTTACAGCTCCTTTTAGTTCGGACATATTAACTGAGTACCCTCACTGAGGCAAAAAAATCATTGATCCAATATCATTCCCGAGCAGAAATTTGTTCAGGGTGAAATCCGGACCGGATCAGGCTGCCACAATAGCAAATCCGGACCGTGTCAGGTAAATTTAGTCCGGCCCTGATCAGGGATGTAACGCTTTTGCAAACTCAGGTCCGGATCAGGCACCTTATCAGGCTCTGATCAGGCGCTTTATCAGGCCCGTATCAAGCAACCTATCTGGCCCGGATCAGGCATCTTATCAGGCCGGGATCACGCACCGTATCTGGCTCGGATCAGGCATCTTATCAGGCCCGGGTCAGGCTCCGTATCCCGCTCGGATCAGGCACTTTATCTGGCAGAGATCAAGCAACTTATCTGGCCCGGATCAGGCACCTTACCAGGCTCGGATTAGGCACTATATCTAGCTCGGATCAAGCAACTTATTTGGCCCGGATCAGGTGCCTCATCCAGCCTGAGACATGCGTGTCATCTGGCTTAATCATTTGATTAATTTTTTGTTTAAAAGTAGATCAACATTTATTAAATTATTATCGCAGTTACACGTTATCGAATTTACTAACCTCATTAAAAATATGAAACATATGAAAACATTTTTTTAAAGTTTAAGTTTTTATTCTACTTGACTTGATCGATTAGTTTTTGTTCCGGTTTTAGCGATGACCGTCCCAATCTTCCGCACTGTTTATGACCGCCGCTAGCCCATCCGAAATTTGTTTCTCTTTAATAAAACCTGCGTGGGTAGTACCATCATACTCTGTCAAGATTGCATCTGAAATATTTTGAATACATAGAAAAATCACATCTTTACATTAAGAGCACATATCAGTCGGATCTAGGGAGCGCCACCGCTCCCCCGTCGAGTATATTTATATTTATCATAAGTATAGATATATGCGACCAGGGAAAAGTGAGCGATATAGGCTCCGACTGATATATCCTCTTAAGATAATTAAATAATTTAATAATCATTTTAAAATGGTGTACCTCGTAGTGGCGTAGTTCAATCTCTTTTTGTCGTTCTCGCATCATTTGTGTATATATATATATATAGTGTTGTATATAATATTATTGAGAAAAAAAATGTTCGACGGTACACAATGCAATTTGCGAAATTATTTCTCGTCATCTGGTCCCATGCAAACGTATGTATGAGTACATTTATGTACATATACGTATGTTTGTACCGTTGAACATTTTTTCTTGATACGAAATATGATACGAAATATGGTAAATATATACAAAGTGAGGTAAAGCTACACCGCATTGTCTTCGCCCATCAACTCGTATTTCATATATTATCACTGTTCATGTGTAGATAATCCACAGTATAATCGCAAATATATTTTACCTGAGATTTTGTATACACTGCACTTTATTGAAGGGCTTGCCTTTCTTCGGGAAAAATTGATGAAATGAACGAGATATGTCCCCAGATAGACGGATGTACCTCATATTGGCATCATATTTACATCATCACTGCGGCATAGAAAGTCTCACAGCTGTGTATCCCTTATGAGTGCTCCCGTTGAAGTCATATTTGTATCACATGATGATTCACAATAATACATCCAAATGAAGCAAAGTTGTTCTCACGCGAATATGCATGCAGTGAATTCATCAGACTAGCAAATTTGGCTCACGAATATCTAGCAATAAGTGAGTGCATATGGGGCTCATATGGGTGTCACGGCGTGAAGACACTGTAGTGCTCATACGGAGCTCATATTAGCGGCATGGCGTGACGGAACTATGCTGTGGTCATACGGAGCTCATATTAGAGGCATGGCGTGACGTAAATATGTTGTACTCATGCGGAGCTCATATTAGCGGCACGGCGTGACGTAAATATGCTGTACTCATACGGAGCTCATATTAGCGGCATGGCGTGACGTAATTATGCTGTGCTCATATGGGGCTCATATGAGTGTCATAGCGTGAAAAATTTAAAAAATCCAAAAATATTGATGAAAAAAATTTGGTAGGATTTTTATTATCCCCATACGCTTTATTGATGTTCCTGCCTATATGATAAATGCATTAAAAACGTATTCTGCCTAGTTAAATTTTGTACCTACCTATTAGAAGACGTGGTTTGAACCACGTCTTCTAATTCGAGAGCCGAGCGCGCTACCTACCTAACCATTCTAACACTTGCGTAAATTTTCTTTGTGTCTGCTTATTTGTATCATTCTGGTTTTGGATGCATATCGCCGTTGTATTGCGCTTATGGGATGTATCACTGACAAATATACATATCGCCGTCATATTGCGCTCATCGAATGTATCACTTACAAGGAAAAGGCAGAGCCTGGATGTCGCGAATCGGGTTCTCCTTTCGCGTGGTGAAAGTTAAAGACCTCCGAATTAATGTCTTTTTTGATTTTTGTTCCAATAGACCTTAGTTGCTGAGATATCGCGATTTGCAAATTTGGGAGTTTCGGCTCGCGCGTAGAGTACGTTGAGCGTTGATACTTGAGACAAAGAGTGGCCGTAGCTAATACGGTAAGACGACGGACTGGCACACGAAAGTTCATGGTTCGCGGCCCGTGCTTTTTTTTTATTTAATTTTTATTTTTATTTTATAATCTTTCATAAGACTTTGCATGTATAGGTAAAGAAGTCAATTCGAAAATATGTATTACTAGTTTAATTCATCTATTATATTAAAATAATTAATCCAATAATGAAGTCACAATTACATAGCAAAATAATATTGTATAACAAATAATTAATCTATTAATCACGTCACAATGAGAAAGCAAAATAATATGGTATAAAAAATAAGTAATTAATCTAATTCACAGTTGCAAATTTCGCGGCAGATAATTATTCTGATTCTTCTTCTATCAGATCAGTATGTTGACAAATTGGAGGGTGGAAACTATCGTAAAAGCAAGGGAAGCACAACGGCTTACGACACCACGAACATAAAATGAACGTAATACCACCGCAACCATATTTAACCTCATAAATTCTATCAGGAAAGCATATTTGAAGATATATATCTTCAAATATGCTTTCCTGTGAATTAGATTAATTATTTATTTTTTATACGATATTATTTTGCTTTCTTATTGTGACGTGATTAATAGATTAATTATTTGTTATTCAATATTATTTTGCTTTGTAATTGTGACTTCATTATTGGATTAATTATTTTAATATAATAGATAAATAAAACTAGTAATACATATTTTCGAATTTTCTTATTTACCTGCATATGTAAAGTCTTATGAGAGATTATCAAATTAAAAAAAAAAATTGAATTAAAAACAGCATAGGGACGCGAACCGTGAACTTTCAGAGTGCCGGTCTGTCGTCTTACCGTACTAGCTACGGCCGCTCTTGTTTCAAGTGTCAACGCTCAACGTACTGTACGCACGAGACGAAACTCCCAAATTTTCAAATCGCGATATCTCAGCAACTAAGGCTTATTGGAACAAAAATCAAAAGCGACGTTAATTCGGAGGTCTTCAACTGTCACCACTCAAAAGGAGAACCCGATTTGCGACATCCAGGCTCTGCCTTCCCCTTGTTAGAAATATGCATATCGACATCATAGGATGTATCAGAGAAACACGCATATCGCCGTCATATTGCGCTCATGGGATGTATCACTGAGAAATAGGCATATTGCCGTCATATTGCACTCACCGAATGTATCACTGAAAACATGCATATTGCCGTCATGGAATGTATTACTGAGAAGCATGCATATCGCCATCATATTGTGCTCCTGGGATGTATCACTGATAAAATATACATATCGCCGTCATATTGCGCTCAACGAATGTATCACTTAGAAACATGCATATCGCCGTTATAGGATGTATCACTGAGAAACACGCCTATCGCCGTCATGTTGCGCCCATCGAATGTATCACTGACAAACATGCATATCGCCGTCATATTGCTTGCATGGCATGTCTACTACCAGTGCTAACCCAGTGAATTCATCAACACAGTCATTGGATGACTTCCATATGACGTAAAATTTGCAGATATTAATTGTGGACACTTGAGCACAGCGATATGAGTTCAACGTGCTTCAAACGTACGATGTATGTGTAAACGACATATTGAGATCAAAATGCTTTGTACATTCACTATACTAAATGAGTTCACGGCTTTGCATCATGACATGTAGTCAATATGCTGTGAAATTTGCTTCATCAATTGCATGCACGGCGTGATGATCACGACTGTCTATCTGGGTACGGCGTGGCTGTTGCGTATTATATATCTTCTAGATATATAATACGGGACTGGTTGCCGGCAGAGATTAGTAGGGAGATGTACAACGCGGCCCTTTTCGGCGTGCCTCGTAAATGGCGCTAAATCGCGGCGGCGAGTTCGGGAGTATAATTTCGTGATCATCGCCTCTGTCGAGGTTGCAGATTCCCTTGTAGCCGCGCGAGTCCGTGATCACCGTTCAAGTCGGTATCGCAGTCAGCGTGAACACGAATGGGTAGCTCGGAGGGGGAAAAGTCTCTGCCCCTCGCAAATCGCGCTCGCTCGACGGGCGAACGGAGCGAGGTTTTCCGTCTGATCGAGCTCGACATATATGTGTGGCCGTACTGCGGATTGGAATATGCATTAAATGAATTTCAATGTGAAAAACATGTATCGAGGTCATTGTTTTCTCTCGGTTGCCCGTTTATGCCGAAAATGCGGGTTAAAAAATTAACGACGAACCGCATTAAAAAATAAAACGCCGAAGTGACCGTGGAAGGTTCAAAAATAAATCTTGAGCCTTTGCCGCGATTGTTTCAGCATTTTTTTCAACAGTAAACATTATGGATAAGGGTATATCATAAATGTGTCTTTATCTGCAATGAGCGTTGTGGCTGAATTGGCAGCGTGGCGGATTAACGATGCTTACGGTCCGAGTTCAATTCCCGGTGAATCAACTTTTTTTTCATTTTATATTCAGAAAATTTCGAACTTACTCTCACTTTAGCTATTCTCGCCTGTTCAGGCATTATTTAAGATATTTAATTCGCATATGCTTAATAAAAGAAAAAACGAGACATTGCTACCGCGGATCGAACCCGCGTCCAGTGCAGCCGGATCGCACGTAAAAGTTACCCCCTCTTTAGTCTCTTACGCGCCCATCACCCAATCATGGTAGCGCGTGTCCGTGAGCGAGCGACGCTCGGATATCTTCGGAAAGAGCCGAGCACGGTTTAAGTTTCCCGACCGCGCCTTCGGCAGCTACACCAACCATGGACGCTGAGCACGTTCATGTGCGGCCAATATCGCGCGGCTACAAGGGAATCTGCAACCTCGACAGAGGCGATGATCACGAAATCATACTCCCGAAATCGCCGCCGCGATTTAGCGCCATTTACGAGGCACGCCGAAAAGGGCCGCGTTGTACATCTCCCTACTAATCTCTGGTTGCCGGTATCAATGTGTTGGCCGATCACATAGGACTCGCACCAAACTGAAAAAGTGTAGTCGTGTACATGCATACTAGTAGCGACATCTATAGGCCAGGACGCGTATTTTTCGGGCGTAGGGGAAAAGGGGGAGCCCTGTCCAATGGGTAGTCGCGGCCGTTGCTTGCTCAGCAAGCATACTCAAAACTAAATGTACATATTAACACATGACGAGTGGATACCTCTCAGACTCGCCGTTAACACGTTTTCTCGAAGCTATGCGATACAAATATAACGTGAAAAAAGTTTTGATTTCATCTAACAATAATACAAAAACATTAATATAAATATTTAATTATGATAAAAAAGATTTTTGACGACACGCACTTTCGGTTGATAACCATTGTTTCCATATATTTCGCGTGTCTGCATGTGCAGCTGTCAAAATATTTCGTGAGGCTTCGCCGACAGAGGCGCTGTCTAGTCCTAGAGAGGAGAGGATACGGAGTGACGAGCTTCATGCGAGATAAGGCTTCTATCCGGCGCAAATCAGGCGTGCCTGACTAGGGTGCCTTATCGATGCCTGATAAGGCTCCTATCCGGCGCAAATCAGGCGTGCCTGATCAGGGCGCTTTATTGATACCTGCTCAGGCCCGTGTCTGGCGCCTGATCAGGCGTGCCTGATCAGGGCGCCTTATTGATCCCTGCTCAGGCCCTTGTCTGGCTCAAATCAGGCGTGCCTGATCCAGGGCGCCTTATTGATCCCTGATCCGGCCCTGATGGATCCTGAGGCAGCCTGATTAGATTTCTGCTCGGGTTGGTGTTATTGAATAAAATTTCATTGATTCAATTGTAAAATTGATGGTGTAAATAATAGGATTTATTAGTCCAAACAAAACGCTATTGACTTTAATAACATAATAAAATTAAAAGTTTTTTTTTCAGTCAAAGATATACTGTTAGCCGAGAAGAATATATTATTGAAACTATCTAAACAATTATCGCGAATAAATTATATAGTTTTGAATGCATTTTCTGGAACGAACAAAAAAAGCGTTTCAATTCACAACATGAATATTGTTGATTCGAGTACATAAGAAAAATTGAATTTCGCTCGTTTGATACAGATTAAACTTCTTTTGAGTAAATATGTTATTTTTTTCACCATATCCGATATTGATTTTCACGTACATTATTCGTTAAAATATTGATATTTTATTTGATTGGTTGTCTTAATTGGTTACAAAATTATGCAAACGCACAGTTTTTTTCTTGCGCATTTGATTGCACAAATTCAACCAAATCATGGCCGAGCGCCATCGAAATTATATGTATAAGGAAACCGGTCCCAGATAGACAGTTGTGATCATCACGCCATGCATACAATTGATGAAGCAAATTTTACAGCATATTGACTACATGTCATGATGCAAAGCCGTGAACTCATTTAGTATAGTGAATGTACAAAGCATTTTGATCTCAATATGTCGTTTACAAATGCATCGTACGTTTGGAGCACGTTGAACCCATATCGCTGTGCTAAAGTGTCCGCAATTAATATCTGCAAATTTTACGTCATATGGAAGTCATCCAATGACTTGTGTTGATGAATTCACTGGGTTAGCACTGGTAGTAGACATGCCATGCAAGCAACATGACGGCAATATGCATGCTTGTCAGCGATACATTCGATGGGCGCAACGTGACGGCGATATGCGTGTTTCTCAGTGATACATCCTATGACGGCGATATGCATGTTTCTAAGTGATACATTCGTTGAGCACAATATGACGGCGATATGTATATTTTGTCAGTGATACATCCCACGAGCACAATATGATGGCGATATGCATGTTTCTCAGTAATACATTCCATGACGGCAATATGCATGTTTTCAGTGATATATTCGATGAGCGAAATATAACGGTGATATTCTCAGTGATACATCCCATGAGCGCAATATGACGGCGATATGCGTGTTTCTCAGTGATATATCCTATGCCGGCGATATGCATATTTCTAAGTGATACATTCGATGAGCGCAATATGACGGCGATATGTATATTTGTCAGTGATACATCCCATGAGCGCAATATGACGCCGATATGCATACAAATCCAGAATGATACAAATAGGCAGACACAAAGAAAGTTTGCACAAGGCTAGGTAGGTAGCGCGCTCAGCTCTCGAATTAGAAGACGTAGGTTCAAACCGTAGGTAGGTACAAAATGTTACTAGGCAGGATACGTTTTAATCCATTTGTCGTATAGGCAGGAACATAAACAAAGCATATGGATATAAAAATCCCACCAGATTTTTTTAATCAACATTTTTGGATTTTTTTTATTTTTCACGCTATGACCCTCATATGAGCTCCATATGAGTACAGCATAGTTACCTCACGCCATGCCGCTAATATGAGCTCCGTATGAGCACAGCATAGTTACCCGAGCAGAAATCTAATCAGGCTGCCTGAGGATCCATCAGGGCCGGATCCGGGATCAATAAGGCGCCCTGATCAGACACGCCTGATTTGCGCCAGACAGGGGCCTGAGCAGGCATTAATAAGGCGCCCTGATCAGGCACGCCTGATTTGCGCCGGATGGGAGCCTTATCAGGCATCAATAAGGCGCCTTGATCAGGCACACATAATTTGCATCGGATAGGAGCCTTATCAGGCATCGATAAGGCATCTTAGTCAGGCACGCCTGATTTGCGCCGGATAGAAGCCTTATCTCGCATGAAGCTCGTTACGCCGTATCCTCTCCTCTCTAGGACTAGACAGCGCCTCTCGACGCACACAGGATGTTCGGAACGCGGGTGGCAGGAACACTCGACTAGCAGGGTTTCTTGACCACCACGTGTGACGTGTCAATATTGCAGCTTAGGCGAGAATGTAGGAAGGAAACGACTCAAGCGATCTCAAGCGTCTTATACGTTGCTATGTTTCCCAGAATGCTCTGTAGACCAGGGGGGGAAGAAAAACGGTGGAATACCAAACTATTTGCCGTTATGAATAATTTTATTAATTACCAAAATTCTTCTGTCAAAATCAATGTATGATACAAGGGGTTATTTTTTGCAATATTTACATTAAGTCTTATACTAAAAGTTTACATGGGTATAAAAATACGCAAAGGTAACGACTTGTAGGAAAAAAGTCGGGGTACGCGAGGTGTTGGGAATGACGCGGTTCGAAGCGGGGGGAGGGGGATTTTATTTCTCTTTCCTTGCGGTATTTTACGTTCGATGGCCACGCCCCTTAACTCCAATGTCGAGGGGGGGAGGCTTATTCAGTGACAGTGGGGGGTAGGCTTATTCAGGATAGGCGCCACTTTTTCAGTGGTCAGGAGTCGGGGAATCACTTATTCAGTGATAGGAGCCACTAATTCAGTGGACAGGAGTCGAGGAATCACTTATTCAGTGATAGGAGCCACTTATTCAGTGGACGGGAGTCGGGGAATCACTTATTCAGTGATAGCGGGGGAGAAAGGTTTATTTGGGGTAAGCGGAGGGAGGAAGGTTTAGTCAGGATAGGCGCCACTTCTTCAGTGGTCAGGAGTCGGGGAATCACTTATTCAGTGATAGGAGCCACTTATTCAGTGGACAGGAGTCGGGGAATCACTTATTCAGTGATAGGAGCCACTTATTCAGTGGACGGAAGTCGGGGAATCACTTATTCAGTGATAGCGGGAGGCGGGGGGGGGGGGGGGGGAGGTTTAGTCAGGATAGGCGCCACTTCTTCAGTGGTCAGGAGTTGGAGAATCACTTATTCAGTGATAGGAGCCACTTATTCAGTGGACGGGAAGCTGCTCGGAAAGAACTGCTGGCGAGGCGGTCCGCGCTCCCAGTCTTATAGGCCAGCGCGTACCATGAGGAGATTTGGGCGCCTCGAGCGCGGCGGCGAGAGCCCGAAGCTTCAAAAAGCCGAAGCGGAACTCTAGGTATACTGTGGTGCGCGGGTTTCCCGCCGCGGCGCTGGAGTCACCCGTCCCTCTGGACAAACTCACAACTCGCGGCGCGCCCGTCGCGGCGCTGTAGTCGCATGAATTTCGGGTTACATGATAACACGAGGTTTCGATTCGTATATCGCGTGTATACATTGTCGCGTTTGACAGCTAGTGCCCCTAGCTCAATAAAAAAAAGTGGCATTTTAAACTAGAGGCTCTGCCAATGTAAACAATTTAAAAAAGCTAACGGATACGTGTATGCATTATAAAGTTATAAGCACTCAAACATGGCAACCTACAAGCCGAATTCTCAGCAATTGCGGGAGGTTATGATTTACTTCTTCAACATCTAGAAATCTGCGGCTGAGGCCCACCGTTTGCTCGTAGATGCTTACGGGGAGGATTCTATTAGTGAGAAAACGTGTCGGCGGTGGTTCATCGACGCCCAAACCGAATATTCACGGATCCAAAGTGATGCTATGTATCTGGTGGGACCAGCTGGGCGTTGTGAACTATGAGCTGCTCAAACCATCCGAAACCATCACAGGGGAACTCTACCGACGTCAGTTGATGCGCTTGAGTAAGGCACTCAAAGAGTCACAGCCACAATTCAACGAAAGACATGACAAGGTGATACTGCAGCATGACAATGCCCGACCCCATGTTGCAAATGTCGTGAAAAAGTACTTGGAAACGCTGAAATGGGAGGTTTTATCCCACCCGCCGTACTCTCCAGACATTGCCCCTTCCGACTATCACTTGTTCCGGTCAATGGCACACGATTTGGCTGACCAGCACTTCGGTACTTACGAAGAAGTCAAAAATTGGGTCGATTCCTGGATTGCCTCCAAGGACCAAGACTTTTATCGACGCGGGATTCGAATGCTACCTGAAAGATGGGCCGAGGTCCCGACGGGCTCGGCCCATCTTTCGCGACGGGCTCGCGACGGGCAGTACTTTGATTAAAAAATATGTAGCCACTTTTTTATAATAAAGCCTTAAACTTTTGAAAAAAAACGGTCACTGCAAAGTTGTACTCCTAATATTTATTAATGCGAAGGTTTAGTGTTTATATTTCAGGTTCAAAGAAGACGCAGGAGCGAAGACGGCAGCATAAAGTTTAGTGTACGCCAGGATGGCGTACAACACTCTGTCGGCGAAGCCTCACGAAATATTTTCACAGCTGCACATGCAGACACGCGAAATATATGAAAACAATGGTTATCAACCGAATGTGCGTGTCGTCAAAAATCTTTTTTATCATAAATAAATATTTATGTTAATGTTTTTGCATTATTGTTATATGGAATCAAAACTTTTTTCAGGTTATATTTATATCGCATAGCTTCGAGAAAACGTGAAACGTGTTAACGGCGGGTCTGAGAGGTATCAACTCCTCATGTGTTAATATGTGTATTTAGTTTTGCGTATGCTTGCTAAGCGAGCAACGGCTGCAACTACCCATTGGACAGGGCTGCCCCTTTTCCCCTACACCCGAAAAATACGCGTTCTGGCCTTTAGATGTCGCTACTAGTATGCATGTACACCACTAAACTTTTTCACTTCGGTGCGAGTCCTACCCGAGCAGAAATCTAATCAGGCTGCCTGAGGATCCATCAGGGCCGGATCAGGGATCAATAAGGCGCCCTGATCAGGCACGCCTGATTTGAGCCAGACAGGGGCCTGAGCAGGGATCAATAAGGTGCCCTGATCAGGCATGCCTGATTTGCGCCGGATAGGAGCTTTATCGGGCCTTAATAAGGCGCCCGGATCAGCCACGCCTGATTTGCGCCAGATAGGAGCCTTATCAGGCATCGATAAGGCACCCTAGTCAGCCACGCCTGATTTGCGCCGGACAGAAGCCTTATCTCACATGAAGCTTGTCACTCCGTATCCTCTCCTCTCTAGGACTAGAAATATTTTGACAGCTGCATACGCAGACACGCGAAATATATGAAAACAATGGTTATCAACCGAAAGTACGTGTCGTCAAAATTTGTTTCAAAATCTTTATCATAAATAAATATTCATGTTAATTTTTTTGTATTATTTCAGGTTATATTTATATTGCATAGCTTCGAGAAAACGTGTTAACGGCGAGTTTGAGACGTATCCACTCCTCGTGTGTTAATATGTGTATTTAGTTTTGAGTATGCTTGCTAAGCAAGCAACGGCTGCGACTACCCATTGGATAGGGCTCCCCCTTTTCCCCTACACCCGAAAAATACGCGTTCTGGCCTTTAGATGTCACTACTACTATGCATGTACCCGACTACACTTTTTCACTTTGGTGCGAGTCCTATGTCCAATACATTGATACCGGCAGCCAGTCCCGTATTATATACTTACCTAGAAGAAAGCGCAACAACCACGCCGTAGTTACATCGACACATCTCGTTCGTTTCTTCAATTTCTCCCGAAGAAAGGCCAGCCCTTCAATAAAGTGCACTGTATAAAATATCTCAGGTAAAGTATATCTACGATTATACTGTGGATTATCTGCACATGAACAGTGATAATATATCAAATACAACTTGATGGGCGAAGATAATGCTTGCACCATTTGTATATATAGTGTAATATATTTCGTATCAAGAAAAAATGTTCAACAGTACAAACATGCGTATATGTACATAAATGTACTCATTTGCGTACGTTGCGTATGTACGTTTGCATGGGACCAGATGACGATAAATAATTGCGCAAATTGTATTTTGTACCGTCGAAGATTTTTTTCTCAATAATATATATACAACACTATATATATATACAAATGATGCGAGAACGACAAAAAGGCATTGAGCTACGCCACTACGAGGTACACCATTTTAAAATAATTATTTAATTATTGAATTATCTTAAGAGGATATATCAGTCAGAGTCTATATCGATCACTTTTCCCTGGTCGAATATATCTATAATTATGATAAATATAGATATACTCGACGGGGGAGCGGTGGCGCTCAGTAGATCCGACTGATATGTGCTCTTAATGTAAAGATGTGATTTTTCTATGTATTCAAAATATTTCAGATTCAATCCTGACAGAGTATGATGCTACTCAACACGCAGGTTCTATCAAAGAGAAACAAATTTCGGATGTACTAGCGGCGGTCATAAACAGTGTGGAAGATTGGGACGGTCATCGCTAAAACCGGAACACAAACGAAACGATCAAGTCAAGGAAAATAAAAACTTAAACTTTAAAAAAATGTTTTCCTATGTTTCATATTTTTAATAACGTTAGTAAACTTGATAACGTTTAACTGCGATAATAATTTTGTAAATGTTGATCTAATTTTAAACAAAAAATTAATCACATGATTGAGCCAGATGACATGCATGTCTCAGGCTGGATGACGTACCTGATCCGAGCCAGATAAGTTGCTTGATGCAAGCCAGATATAGTGCCTAATCCGAGCCTGGTAAGATGCCTGGTCCGGGCCAGATGAGTTGCTTGATCCGGGCCTGATAAAGCGCCTGATCAGAGCCTGATACGGTGCCTGATCTGGACCTGAGTTTGCAAAAGCCTTATATCCCTGATCAGGGCCGGACTTAATTTGCCTGAGCCGGCCCGGATTTGCTATTGTGGCAGCCTGATCCGGTCCGGATTTCACCCTGAACAAATTTCTGCTCCGGTACGTCACGCCATGCTGCTAATATGAGCTGCGTATGAGCATATCATAGTTACGTCACGTCATGCCGCTAATATGAGCTCCGTATGAGCACTACAATTTCTTCACGCCGTGACACTCATATGAGCCCCATATGCACTCACTTATTGTTCGATATTCGTGAGTCGAATTTGCTAGTATGATGAATGCACTGCATGCATATTCGCGTGAGAGCAACTTTGCTTCATTTGGATGTATTATTGTGAATCATCATGTGATGCAAATATGACTTCAACGGGAGCACTCATAAGGGATACACAGCTGTGAGACTTTCTATGCTGCAGTGATGATGTACATATGATGCCAATATGAGGTACATCCGTCTATCTGGTATGTATATCGCCATCATATTGTGCTCGTGGGATGTACCACTGACAAATATACACATCGCCCTCATATTGCGCTCATCGAATGTATCACTTAAAAATATGCATATCGCCGTCATAGGATGTATCACTGAGGAACACGCATATCGCCGTCATATTGCGCTTATGGGTTGTATCACTGAAAAATATGCTTATCGCCGTCATATTGCGCTCATCATATGTATCACTGAAAACATGCATATCGCCGTCATGGAATGTATTACTGAGAAACATGCATTTCGCCGTCATATTGTGCTCGTGGGATGCATCACCGAAAAAATATACATATCGCCGTTATATTGCGCTCAACGAATGTATCACTGAGAAGCACGCATATCGCTGTAATGTTACGCCCATCGAATGTTTCACTGACAAAAATGCATATCGCCGTCATATTGCTTACATGGCATCTTTGCTACCAGTTTTAAGCCAGTGAATTCATCAACACAAGTCATTGGATGACTTCCATATGACGTCAAATTTGCAGATATTAATTGTGGACACTTGAGTACAGCGATATGAGTTCAACGTGTTCCAAACGTACGATGCATTCGTAAACGACATATTGAGATCAAAATGCTTTGTACGTTCACGATACCAAATGAGTTCATGGCTTTGCGTCATGTGGTCAATATGCTGTAAAATTTGCTTCGTCAATTGTATGCACGGCGTGATGATCATGACTGTCTATTTGGGTACTCTGACGGCGAGATGCATGTCTCTAAGTGACACATTTGATGAGCCCAATATGACGGCAGTATGTATATATTTGTCAGTGATACATTCCACGAGTGCAATATGACAGCGATATGTGTTTTTCAGTGATGCATCCTATAACGGCGATATGCATGTTTCTCAGTGATACGTTCGATGAGCGCAATATGACGACGATATGCATATTCATAAAAATCAAAATTGATAAAAATAGGCAAAGTGTCAAAGAAAGTTTACACTACTGTTAGAATGACTAAGTAGGTAGCGCATTCAACTCTAGAATTGGAAGACGTATGCTCAAATCCCGAGCGTAGGTAAAAACTTTAACGAGGCACGATACGTTTTAATCTAATTACCATATAGGCAGGAATATAAATAAAGCGTTTGGAAACAATAAATATAACCACATTTTTTATTCCAAATTTTTGGATTTAAACAAATTTTCACTCCGCGACACCCATATGAGCTCCATATGAGCACCACATAGTTGCGTCACGCCATGCCGTCAATAAGAGCTCCATAGGAGCACTACAATTTCTTCACGCCGTGACACCCATATGAGCCCCATATGCACGCACTTATCGTTGGATATTCGTGAGCCGATTTTGCTAGCGCTCATGACCTCACTGCATGCATACTCGCGTGTGAACAATTTTGCTTCATTCGGGTTCGTTATTGTGAATGATCATGTGATGTAAATATGACTTGAAGGAGAGCACTCATAAGGGACACATAACTGTGTCATCACAGATTTCGTTCGGAAGCATGCGGAAATGAAAACTTGGCCTCCCATGGACGATAGGACTGTAAAGGTCAGTCTGCGAGGAAAGCTAACCGAGATCCAGAAACAACACATTTTCAACGAAAGAAAGGAGAAAACAATTGGAATTTGTGAAAAATAAGCCTGTTTCAGTGACGACAAGAAAATTTAATCATAAAGTGCAAATAATTTTTATGTTAACTCATTAACTGTCTTTCTTGCATTTGCGTTTCGGTATTGTTGCTTTATTTGCGTTTTGTTTATGAATTGCGATTTGTATTGATGTTAACTTTCTTTCATGTATTTGGGTTATTATTTACGAGTTATGGATTGATACTGTTAACCAACCTGTTACTGTTCATTTATATTGTGCTCAAAGTAAAATGAATAAAAAACGATAATGATAATAATTGATGATCCCTCGCACGTGGTTCGCTTCCTTCGCACATAGAGTGAATTGTAATGGCGGTTTTCTGCCATTGTTATATTTGTATTATATAAATATACTATGAATAAATATAAATAATATATATTACTTACATATAATTATATTATATAAGTATATTTATATGTAATTATACCAATGGCAAAAAACCTGTGAACTCTCTGTGAAATTTATATAAAAAATTGTATATATTTACGAATAGAAAAAAATGACAAATATATCATTTTTTCTGTTTATGAATATATACAATTCTTTATATGAATTTCACATAGCGTATTTTTATATAATTTGTTTGTTCTTATATTCATACGCATGAAATTTTCAAGGATAATATAGAGTCTATAAAGATTTTATATGGCCATTTCAGTATAACAACTTTACAGGTTTATCAATATATTAACATGAAAACACACAATTTTGTTTTATATAATTTGTCAGTTCCTATACGCAGTCACATAAGGTTCTCAAGGATTATATAAAATGTATAAAGATTTTATATGTCCATTTCCGTATCACATTTTCATAGATTCATTTCTATGAAATTTTTATAGAAACTTTATAAATGGAATTTCGTAGACCTGTGAGAAGGTTCTACATTATGTCATCACTAAGTGTTCCTGACGATGATCTATCAATATAATTTCCGATGTCCGTGGGATCGAGGGAATGAGAGATGATTATTGAATTATGTTAAAGAGCATTCGATTAAGAACTGAATTCTGCTAGTACATTAGGCGGCGTTTTTTCCGCTAACACGGGACATGGATCTTCGGAGCTTTCGATTTTTCTTTTCCTCATAACAAAACGGTCCATCCTGAATTCTGCCAAAAACTTTTATATAAATTGCACAAACACTTGTTTTATGTTAATTGGATTTTAATTAAACAAAGACAAATCTAGTTAAACTTGCGATACAGAGAGGAAAGGACGCGGATGCAAATACGCTACGCAACGTACGTCAAGCACGACAACGTATGAGCGGTCGAATACTCGTCGACCATAGCGAAGTAAATTGGTGGTGGCACGGGAACGTCGCCAGGGGCGGGGGGAGGGGTATACCTATCGACGTATATAGGTATAAGCGCCTCGTTCTTTCGGTAAAAGTCGACTGTTTTTGGCCGATAATGAAACTTAAATGAAACTGGTGTTTGGTCCGAAAATAGCCATAACCTGCAGCAAACCGAAATTCGATCGGACTCCAGTGAGAACTGAATGGCGGTCTCACAGATGTTCCTCGCGTTATTCTTATATGGTATACCCGACGAACAATCAACATTGGAAAAAAAAATTGAAAAAATGTACTCGTGTGGACGAGGAGAAGTTCCCACGGTGAATTATTTACGCTACTCAATTCCCGTACGCATGGAAAGTCGCGACGGCGATAACGGGCTTTTTCTAGAATATTCATATACGGTTGTACGAAAATGGAAATAAAACTACCGAAGTAGCGTTCAGCATTAATTAAAATTAAATAGAAAATCGGTTATTCTCAAAACACCCTGTATAGATAATAAATAAATAAATAGATAATAAATACGAGTAATAAATACGACTGCGAAATTAAACTTATTACATTTTTAAGTACTTTCAATATTTTATTAAATATAGCATATTCAATATTCAACGTTAAATTTAATTATTTAATTAATTAAATAATAACAATTGAATGATTTTTGACAGTCGTTTGAAACAACCACTTTTAAAGGCAATTTTATACAAAGAAATATTAATAAAGATTTAAATATAATCTCAATTCTTTATCAAATTACATTAACTAAAACACTAGTATTTTTTTGAACGCTTCTGTTTTCGTCGCGAAAAAAATTACCTGTACTTTAAGAATAAACTTATTCACTTTTAAAGTACATTCAATATTTTACACGGTATAGAATATTCAATATTTGAAGTTCAATTTAATCAATGAATTAATTGAATAATAAAAATTCAATTGTTTAATTAATCAAGTAGTAATAATTTGATCATTTAATCAGTTAAATTATAAAAATTTAACGACTTCAACCTGTTACGGCTATTCCATACATTGCCTTCGATTTAATTCTGAGTGACATCTCATCCGGAAGAAAAAAAAAAGATATAAACGTACGATAAAAAGTTGCATTTTCTACAAATACCCTATACATTCCTTCAACATTATCAAACTTTTGACAGCGTATTTTCACCACAGGAAAATAACTTGACAATCGGGTATTTATCAACGTGAATTGATAGAGGGATTATTTTGAATGATCTCGACATCTCGTAAAATAACTGTGGCCAAAATGACTACTATTCCCCTCTTTCTGCTAAAAATATTGAGAGCTATTATTTTTATGTCATATTCATTTTGTGTTGAGGTAAATTCGCTTCACTCGTTCCGCGAACAGTGAAAATAACCGGCAGCGTATACTCCATCATTTGCAACAATCGCGTTTTGTAAATTAAGTTCTGTCGGAAATTTAATGGAAAGTCGATGACCGTTCAACTGGACGAACGATCAGGGGTTACACGGAAAAAAAACGCGTGCACGTGGGGGATAATTTGTTCGATATTCGAAGTTCGATGAGTGGTGGAACGAACGATTGTGCCCTATTTGGCTTTGAATGCGGCAGTTTATCTTTTTTTGTGCCGTTTTTCAATCGTACTTCATTATATTCGCGATATGGGAGTATAAGGGCGTTTATTATCGAAATAATTCACGGAACGCATCGTTCGCTTGTCATAAAAATGATACATTGTCCAAATATTATAAAAAATCAACGCCGTATCAACTTATTTGACGGAGAACTAAACAACTAGATGCAGTGATTCAAATCTTTGAGATTGAGAAAACATTTTTAATGAAAAAAGACAACACTGGACTTAAGCAAATCTTTTTGAACAATTGCGAAAAAGGTATGGTTTTTTCCATTTTCCATAATGGTTTGTCAACACGTGATGTTTTAATATCAATTAATTCGATGGTACGATTATGCTCAGAATGGTTATGTTTCCACGGAAACCAAACGTTTGATAATGTTGTTTTTTTTCCTCATCTGGATGAAAAATAGGTACAAAGTTCCTAACTTCGATATAAAATATCTTTTAAGTTAGAAAAAGTAAAATTCCTTGACATTTTACAACCAGTTCGACATTACAATTCGTTCCACCGACTATAAATATTGACAAATTTACCTCAAGGTGACTACTCTTTATTTTACTTCCTGCGTTTCAACGTACTCTATTGAACCCTCTAATGTCTTTCCCTAGTCGCCCTTCGCTAATCTAACCTAACTTCCGTTGCGTCCACAGCCGTTTTCCGCTACACTACAGCGCATTTAGCGTGGGCACGGGAAAATTGTGGAAAACCCGTATCTTACGTCCCATATATTACGTCATCGATTTTTTCCGATTTTTTACCCCTCCCTCCACCCTGAAATCATCCTATCTGCCAATCGTCATAATCCAATTATCATTACCGTCGTCCAACGATCAGACTCACCGGTCTATTTTAAAATGAAGTAATTTATGGACGGCCCCTTAAGGCCATGTATCACAGTACAGCAGCGACTCTAGCGGCCACTACTATATTTTAAAATGTCTAAAAAATGTATCCTACTGCCTTACATATATGTAAGACCGTGTTGGAAAGGCAGACGGTGTCATCTAACCCGAAAGAGTAGAGTACACGATAACAAATCTAAATGTTTTGTAGTATTACCACTAGGGCAAGGAAAATATTGCAAAGTTTATTCGCCGGTGGATGATCTGTTTTTTTCCCAATAATCAGAGTTAGTGCTGCATATACTTCCTCGAATATGGATATTTCCAGTAACCAAGAATAAAAAAGTATTGTTATGGGGTGACAGCTTATAATTAAAGTAATGCTCGAAAGTGCCTATTTTGTTTTATTTTCGTGAAAATTGTAGATCAATTTGGATAAATAAAATGTAAAAAAATACATATAAGTCACGTGTCAAAGAACACCAATCAGGGCGCATGACGTCACACTTTGCCATACACGAACGAGTAGACGCTCTAAACATACTGCTTATACTAGACCGTTACTGTTTACTTTGTCTTAAAATACAATTTGTGAGATTTTTCGATTGATTTTGAATTTTACTCGCGCTGTAATAATGGTGACTGGGTTAATGATGGCAAAAACCCGAGTAGAAATCTTGCTCCAGCTACAATAAACACCTGATCAGGCATCCTGATTTCTTTTTCCAGCCTTGGTCAGAATTTTTTATCAAGCCCTGATCATTTTTGAAACAAAATCCCTGACTTTCGTCTGATCAGGGTAAAAAATCAAGGCCTGATCAGGGTAAACTATCAAGGCCTGATCAGGGTAAAAAATCAAGGCCTGATCAGTGTAAAAGATCAAGGACTGATCAGCGTAAAAAAATAAGGCCTGATAAGAGCTTAATTTTTCACGGCTTGATCAAAGTAAAAAATCATACGATTTTTGACGGCTCAGGATGACCGATTTATTCCTGAAATCAAAAAAATATACCGCATACACAAAACAGAAAAAGGCACGACTTCATAAATAACGCTGATCGTTTATTTTTTAATCTTAATATAAAATCTATCACATATATTTTTCACATATATCTATGTGGAAAACAAACATCATTTTTCTTGTATTTGTAATAGAATAAAAACTCGATATAAACTAAGATTTATCACTGTATTATATTCCACTTATCATCCCGAAATAAACTAATATATTTTTTAAACAAAAACTTAAGAAACTTCGTGAATAAAGTAAACAGAGCTCAACGTTTTTATGACCAGACGTTTCTAGGAAACGTTACATTGGGCGTTCTGTTCGTTTTTTTTCCGCGACGCTCGAAACATGTCCCAGTCTTTTGCTGAATTAATCAGGTCTTGATACCGCTCCAACGGCTTGTCCAATTTGCTTCGAAAGAACTTTTATTCCGTGTTCCCTATATTTCGAAATCACAACCACTGAAAAATACGAAAATGTGTATCCCACTTAGAATTCAATGTTTACATATAAGGTATGCACATTATTTTATTAGGGTGGCACAAAGTTGAGCTCTATTTTTTTTTTCTTTTTTCGCACCATCCAATTATCTACTTTAAAGAAGAAAAAAAATTGTTGCAAAAGCTGCGAGTGGTCATTTTTTAATGAAAATTAGAATCGAAGCAGGAGAGCCTGTACAGTAAAGACCAACCAAATAATGGTAAGTTGACAGCGTAGTGCAGTTCAGTGCTTCAGTTCGAATGTAATGTCCATCCGAAGGGCATTTCTTATGGGCTAACTTGCACCGATGGAATTACTTTCACTTAACTGAACTACGCAGTTAACTTATCATTATTCGGTTAGCCTATGCTGTCCGGGCCTGTACAGCGAAGGCTAACCAAATAATGGTAAGTTGACAGCGTAGTGCAGCTCAGTGAATGTAATGTCCATCCGAAGTGCATTTCTTATGGGCTAACTTGCACCGATGGACTTACTTTCAGTTAACTGAACTACGCAGTCAACTTATCATTATTCGGTTAGCCTACGCTGTCCGGGCCCGTACAGCGAAGGCCAACCAAACAATGGTAAGTTGACAGCGTAGTCAGTTCAGTGAATGTAATGTCCATCCGAAATGCATTTCTTATGGGTTAACTTGCACCGATGGAATTACTTTCACTTAACTGAACTACGCAGTTATCTTATCATTATTCGGTTAGCTTACGCTGTCTGGGCTAATCAGCACCGATAGCAAAACATTTACGAGATTGAACTACGCTGTCAGCTTACCATTATTTGGTTGGCCTACGTTGTCTCTTTTTCTCCTCTGACAAAGGAGACTGACCAAGTAAAGGAAAATAAAAGCGACACACAAAAGAAATATAAATCTACTTACATAGTGGTAGCGCCAACACATGCCAATCCTCAGGAATTTCGATTTGCTCCTCGCTGAGACGATCTGTTCCGGATCTGTCAAATGTATCATAATAAATATTTCAACCAATGCATATATAATTTGGCGTATGGTTAATTTATAGTCCGATTTAATCAAATTTATACTTATAGTTTTGAGAATTGTAAGTCTTTGAAAAAAATTAATTGTTATACTAACCTGCTGCCGTATTATTTCTTCGTTTTTTCCCTTATTTAGAGCGCGCTATTCACGCAGACGCAGTCGTTGCGCGATTTTTTTCCGTTTGTGTTTGTCCATCTTATTCACAACGTACACGTTATATATAAAAATGTATAAAGTGATGCTCGTGCTTCTCTCGTGTCTGTGTATCATTTGACAAGATGAGGTTAGGCACGTTTTTAGCGCCAAACTGTAGAAGTCCAGTTACATGATGATTGTTTGAAGTTAGCTGGATCAGGCGAATTGAAGTAAGCCGTAAGTCCAGTTGCTTGACATCGTCTGAAGCTAGCCGGGTCAGGCGAATTGAAGTAAGCCGTAAGTCCGGTTGCTCGACCACCGCCTGACCCCAGCTTGATCAGGCAAATTAAGGCAAACTTAAGTAAGGCCTTCGTACTACAAGGTGATCAGGCGCAGATCAAATATCAGGCCAGCCTGACAATATTTTTACTCGGGAAGTTCGAACTTGCCTAGGATTGACTGCATAATGGTGGCCAATTTTTTTACGACAAATAGCGACTTTTGCTCTGCAGAATTCAGAAACGTGAAGACATCCATATAAGTATACCCTAAAGAATTGTTATTTGTGCAACAAATAATGTATATAATATTAATAATATTACAAGCTCTGTAATAATTTGGACGAATTTTGGAGGTTATGTATTGTTTGACAACTTGTTTTGTTTTATTTAATTGCAGGTCTTCACGACAGTCAGACAGTGATGAATAGAATTTAGAATTCGTCCTTGAACTTTTTAATCCTGAAATATTTGTCATCGTGTTTGTTTAGAGACCTGCATTTAGCAGAGTATGCCATCACGCTCCATCAAATGACAGGTCTGGGCGTCTTGGCGCGTATTTTTAAACGAATGAATTAAAACGCGATTTTTGAGGAATTTTCTCCAATGTACATTAAATATACATTTAGTGTGGCTACGTCACATCTGACCCGATGACAAAATATCCGCGACAAAATATCCGAGGACAAAATATCCGAAAGATAAAAAATCCGAAAGGGGCCGTCCATATATTACGTCATCGATTTTTGCTGATTTTCGACCCCCCCCCCCCCTACAATCATCCTATCGTCATTTCTTAATGACCCCCCCCCTCTCGCAAGACTGACGTCATTACCAGTTTGGCAAAATTAAAACATTTGCGGATTTGAGAAAAATTGGGTAACATTAAAACATTTTGTTATAGAATCATCTTTTATTATTTTGTACTTTGGCAATGTTTATTAATATAATAATATTATTCTTCCCTATTCTTTAGTTTTCTTTGGATAGCTCCCACATTGTGTTATAGAATCATCTTTTATTATTTTGTACTTTGGCAATTTTCATTAATATAATAATATTATTCTTCCCTATTCTTTAGTTTTCTTTGGATAGCTCCCACGGAGTTTTCACCCATTCTTGCAAATCCTGGATCACGGGTAATATCTCCGTATCCTCCCCATATTCATTTTGGCTTGATCGAACTATTTTCATAGGTACGCTGTTATTTGAAGTTCTCGAATATAATATAGACAAACCTTATGTAATAAATAAATAAATAATGAGTTCAATAGTTAATACCATTAGGTACTTGCTAAATATTTTTCATCACTCATGCGGGGAAACCACTCTAGTTGTACAATATACTATTGTACATTTTGAATTAACTGGTATCACAAGAATGACGTCAATTTCGAAACGCCCCCCCCCCCCCATCCATCATTTACCGTCATCCGCAGACGGACCTCCCCCCCCAAATTTAGAATGACGTAATATATGGACGGCCCCAAAGACAAAATATTCTCATGACAAAACATCCGCGAGACAAAATCCTAAATCTCGTCCACCACATCAACGGGGTCGCGCGCAAAACACCTTTGTGGGGTGTGTGAGATAGTGGGGTGGGGGCATAATACGAGCTTCTTCATTGCACTTATTTCTTTATTGTAAAGTTTTTGTACACTTTAAACTGTAGCACTACTGACACTACAAACTGGCTGAATAAATTTCAACGGCATGACTGTACACTTTAAACTGTACAGTGTTACAGTGTGGGGTGTGTGAGATAGTTTGTACTGTGTAATTTGTTGTACAGTAATGTAATGTCTGTACAGTTTACACTGTAATGTCTGTACAGTTTAAAGTGTACACCTTTGTGGGGTGTGTGAGATAGTGGGGTGGGGGCATAATACGAGCTTCTTCATTGCACTTATTTCTTTATTGTAAAGTTTTTGTACACTTTAAACTGTAGCACTACTGACACTACAAACTGACAGCACTACTGGCACTACAAACTGACAGAATAAATTTCAACGGCATGACTGTACACTTTAAACTGTAGCACTACATACACAGCAGAGAGAAAAACATTGACTGTCTCATGAAGCCAGTTGTCCTAGTTTAAGAGCAATAACGTTAATCGTAGATTTAATTACCGACAGCGGATATAATATCGGCAGATATTTTGTCTTGCGGATATTTTGTCATGAGGATATTTTATCCTGCGGATATTGTGTCGTCGGATATTTTGTCGCGGATATTTTGTCGCGGATATTTTGTCGAGGATATTTTGTCGTCGGGTCAAAACGCGTGTTACCATTTAGTGTATGTATTACATATTATGTGTATGTGAACAATTCTAAACACTTCCCTAAAAATAGGCAACATCCCTATTCTTCCAGCGACAAGAAATATTTGCACTCTCGCTGTGTTAAACATTTCAAAAACCCATTCGCAGGTTATTGGCTTGATTACGTCAGCGATGAAAGTCAACGCTGAATTTAATTCCCTGAATTCCTTTTCCGACACATTCACAACGCTACTGTGTTGAAGAATGTTGTACAGGAAATACTCATTCGCGACACTATGCATGAAATCTTGGCACAAAAATAGTAGAGCACTAGATCACGAATCTAAATTTCTTGTATTATTGCTACTTCAATTTCCGATCAAAGCCGATTTCGAATCTGATTAGCCTTCGATAGAATGCGCGAAAAAATGGAAAAAAGCCGTTCATAGAAGACAATATAGGATTCCCAGAATAATCCTATGTTGGTCTATGAACAGATTTTTGTTTTTTAACAATGTAACACTATATTTTAATGTTTAATAAAATTGTTTTCGTTTATTAAACAATGAATTATTATTGGGTTGAATCACTGACCTACCGCTCTCCGCATCCATGAAAGTGGGGCATACGCTTACCAAAGAAGAGGAAGACGCTCCGAAATGATCCGCCAGGCGACCCCGAAAAACGCTTATGAAGCGCACGCCAACGCGGACCTCCGAGAGTCTCGCCTCGCCAAAGCGACCTCTTCACCAAAAACTCTACTTCCGGGAGTGGCAAAAAATCCGGTGGCGTCCAACACACCACTCACAACGACTTCGAACCGTCCATCACCCGAATTGGCGGAACGGATCAAATCGAGTGGAACACCTCTCACCACCGATTCAACTCAACCGGCAGGATCTCCCAGCCTGCTGGCTCCATCAGCGCCACATTCGGACGCGGATCAGCGTTCAGCAACGGGGCCTCGTTGCTACGCCTCCTACAGGGGGCATCGCTACAAGTACCGGTGCCTACCTACGAAGGTAGCGATTACGAAGACCCGAAACTGTTCCTGTGTCGCTGCGAGGAATATTTCCTAGCGACCTGCACACCCGTTTCCGGTCAAACACCTACCACGGCTGGAGGGCTCCAGGGCGACGGAGAACGTTGATGGTCAATCTACTGACCTTTGGATTTCGACCGATCGAAATTCCTAGCGTTGTTCCTCAGCAAATGTGACAGTCCGGTCTAAATCTCGAGGCTCAACGGGCAATTATTCTTCCGCAAGCAGGGCGACCGAGAAGGAGCCTGAATCTTGTTCCAACAAAAATACCAGTTGTAGCAACGGATACGCATCGACGAACCAGAGGCGATGAGGGTTGTTACCCTACTGAAGCTCCTCAAACTACACCTTCGCATGGCGATAGGACGTTCCAACACGAAAACGCTCGCTGCCTTAATGTCGGAGGCAATGGAAGCCGAATACGATTTGACTGAACCGCTCCCTCCACCTCGATCTAGGAGGGAAGGGGAAATCAAGATCGACAAACCAGCGAAAACCAGCACAGAGAGCGCGTTCCCGCCACAGTGTTGGTACTGCCTGGAGAAACACTTGTATCGGGATTGCCCCGTCCTCGCTCAGAGAAAGACTGCAAGACAGGACCAGGGAAACTCAAACCGGATGAAGGATACACCCCGCCCCGCCGTCCACAACCCGCAGTAGGGTTAACGGACGCCGCAACGACAGGCAACGATCTACCTCACGTCTGGTGTCCTCCCTCTACGGCGAGGAGATGTGCGCCGCCATTGGCTGTTTCGCTAGCCACTGCTTCGTCCAACCCAGTCACCTGCCTCCCGGTCATCTGATTACTCCAGGTTCTTCAACCGCTAATCTGGCCTGGCGGAACAACCAGATGACGCTCACGGGGCTCACCAATTTTACCATCACGATCCAGGGCCATTCATTCCACGTCGAGGCTTGGGTAGCACCGGAAGCCAGACAGCCATTCATTCTGGGCTTTCCCTGGCTGAAAAAAACAGGGAACCATCTCCGACCTAAGCAATAGCATTCTGTACTTAAGCGACCACGACCGCTTCTCTATGAGGCTCATCAACGCCCCAGTACCACGGGAAAACACCACAGAGATCGGCCTGTCAACGGTCCAACACGCTTTCCCACTTGAGTACCAGGGAAAATTCGAGGTCCTACTCCGAGCATATCTCCGACTCTTTGACTCTTTGGGTGGTTTGTGACAAACGTCGAGTACGAAGCACCACATCAAGCTTACATCCAAACAGACCTTCCGCCTCGCGCCGTACGGTTATTCCGTCGTCAAACGGAAGATCACACAGGAGCAGGTGACGTCCATGCTCGAGGAAGGAATCATGGTACCGTGTATCTCCCCCTATAACTCTCCCGTAGTTATAGTTACCAAGAAGGACAGTCAGCCCCGGTTCTGCGTGGACTACAGAAGGTTGAATTCCATCACCGAAGATGTCCTGCAACCGATCCCGAAAATTCACAACGCTCTGAAGTTACTAGGGACGACCAATGTCTTCTCTACGATCGACTTATGGAGCGGGTACTGGCAAATACCGATGGCTCCGGGAGCCAAGAGGTTGACCACTTTCACCACACCATACGGCGCCACTTACCAATTCCGGGTAATGCCGTTCGGCCTCAAAAACGCACCGAACACCTTCCACGGCCTGATGAGCCAAGAAGTCCTTGTAGGGTACGTCGACCTCTTCTGCGTAATATACCTGAACGACATCATCATCTCCGATGTCTGGGAGAATCACCTACGCCACTTGACCCTCGTTTTCGAATGCCTGGCCTCACGTGTTCGATGGGTAAATGCCACTTCGGGAAGACGGAATTGGCGTACCTCGGACACACCGTCTCCGCCGACGGTAACCAAGCGCAAAGCGAGTACATCATACCCTACTTGAATTCGCCGTTCCAAAAACCAAGCACGACGTGCAGAAATTCCTAGGGACGTGCAACTGGCTAGGCGAATACATACCCAATTTCGACACCCTTGCATCGCCAATCACAGACCTTCTTGCGGGCACGAAAAAAATCCTCTGGACCTCGGACGCTCAGAGCGCCCTGGAGGCCATGAAGAGAGAGATTAAAAAACCCCTCGCCCTCAGCCGGCCTGACCCCGAGTTCACGTTCAAGCTACAAATGAACACGAGCAAAATCGGGATGGGCGCCGTACTATTCCAGGACCGACGGGTGAGAAGCTTGTCATAGGCTACGCTAGGGCTAAATTCGACTCCACACAAACCCGATATCACCCTCATGAGCAAGCCTGCCTTGCCATGGTCTGGGCCATAAACAGTTACCGTGGCTATCTCGAGGATCGCCTGTTCATCCTACGAGCCGACAACCGATCACTGTCCTGACTCCGTCGAATTAAAGACGAAAAATCTAAACTTAGTCGCTAGCTAATTCTGCTAGAGGAACTGAGGTTCACCGTGGAGCACTTGCCGGGGCAAGCCAATTACTTGCCGGGTCGCCTCTCCCAAAACCTCGAAGCATCGGTCCTGCAAAGCCATTGGGAAGCGGATCACGTGCTACCTCCGGAGAACGTTTGCGAGCCGCCGCAAGCGCAAACCCCGGACATCTTTTGAATCTCCATAGACAGGATAGTGGACACTACCATACAGGATCAGCAAACCGACCCTGTCATCTGCCGAATCGTCACCACCTTGGGCAATCAAGATTTCAACCACGATTACCCGATAATAGATGGTGGTCTACGTAAACGAATCCACGATAACTAGTGACTCCTCGTGCCGGCAGCTACCAAGTCAATAATCCTGCACGACTACCACGACGCTCCGTTTAACGGCCATCCGGGCGCGGATGAAACCTTGCGCGCCTTACAGGAGCACATCACCTGGATCAACTTGCGCCGGGACGTGCTTTATTACGTCCGTGAGTGTCATTTCTGCCAACTTAGGCCACATCAACCGCTAAAGCCCTGGTCGACGCTCGCCGTCGATCTCATGGGTCCATACCCCCGATCCGGGAGAGGGAAACACTTCCTCTTCGTCGTTATGGATTTATTAACCAGGTGGGTCGAGGCCATCGCCTTGGGGTTCTTGGAAACTCCCCACCTCATCAAAATGGTGGAGAATGAAGTCTTCACTCACTGGGGTTACCCGACGTCCATCTTGAGCGACAATGGACCCTAGTTCACCAGCCGACAATGGAGTACCGCGTGCAAACGGTGGCAGACTCAACAATGGACGACAGCAGTATACCATTCCCGTGCAAATCCAACAGAACGACGTAACCAAAAGTTAAAAAAGGGGTTGCGTCTCCACCTACAGAACCAGCAAGTGGTAGTTGCAGAACCGAAGGCCGAAAAGAATCTTCGAAGGTGAAGGTCCCAATCTCGATACCTTCACCTCCCGAAGATTCTTTTCGGTCTTTGGACGTGGAAGAACGCCGCTACCGGACTCACTCCCAGCGAAGCCCTCCTGGGAAAAAAACCTGCAACGTCCGGGCGAATGGCGTTTCCCCGATCGTCTCACCGACATCAACGCGGATCGAGAACTGAGGATTCAGATCATCCGAACCCGGCAGCGAAAGTATCAACAACGGTACGCTGCCGAAACAACCAAACCGAGCAAATACAAGCCAGCGGACTTATTCTATACCAAACAGCACTTTCTATCCAAAGCGTCCGAGGGATTCCACGCGAGTTCCGCCCCGGTATGGAATGGTCCATACCAAATCCACTCGGTGCTTGGAGCGGAGATTTAGACCCTCGGTCCAGCCAACGACGTTCGCAAGGTGTTCCACCCTGAAACCGACACGAACAGACACTAGAATCCTTAGTGTCCCCGCCGTCAGATGACTCCACACCTCACCACACCTCTGATATCTACGAGAACACGCCGAAGCTCGGACGGGAGCCAGGGCTGGCTCTCCACCTCACGAACCTTCAGCGAACTACACCGCACCCTAAGGCCGAGTTCCTGGAGAGCCAATACGAACCGGTTGAAGACCTCCACCCACTCGATCCCGATGACCACGCCTCGAACCTTAAGATGACAACCTCGGAGCTCGAACGTGAGCTGATGGTGGCTTACTCCACACGTGCCTTTCAGCGGATGACACCGAACCCTCAGGTCGACTCCCTGGAGTGCACAGGCGAGCCGATAGTGGTTCATCACTAAATCGTTCTTCCGGACCGAATGCCGTACCCTAAGGCACACCACGAAGAGCGCGTACGAACTTGCTCCCGAAGTGCCTGGACGCATCCACAGATCGACACCTCAACGAGAGGTATCACCTACGTCCATGATAATCGAGGATACAATTTATAACCGAGCATCGCCCAGGAAATTAGAGGGGGGGGGGGGCACTTGTTATCCGCGCCTTTTGACACGGTCCATTTTTTCCCCTAATTTTTCTCGGTTTCGCTCCTTCACCTGAAAATATAATAAAAAGGATCATTACGGTGGCATTTATGATTCCGCTGGAAAAAATAACTGCTCACCGCCACCTGCATCGAGTGACATCGGGGTACCGCTCCGTCACGATACCTCCGTCGGAGTTACCCCAGGGCACCTTACCATCGACGACTCTCACCGACAGCCCACCAGGGCATTCCTTCACCGAAGGGACTCGTCGATGGCCCACCAGGATATTCCTTCACCGCGGGGACTGGCCGATGTTCCACCAGGCCTTTTTCCCCTCGTCGATGCCACACCGAGGCCCTCCTTCGTTGAGGCCACACCGAGGGTCTCAGCCAGCCGTGCACCGGGGTCCCTCGCCGTCGCAGCCTCCTCGTCGCTGGTCCTCCAGTGCATCCTTGCACCGTTAAGTCTCCGGTGAATCCCTCCGTATCTGCAAGGGTCCAGGGGGAAATTATCACCCGGATAGGTTAGCGCACAAATGGGTCCGGAGAGGACGACACCAACAATGGCACGGATCCAAACCGATCCCATCTCTCCGATCACCCAGCCCCTTCCTCCCCGTACTCTCAGGACTAGGCCTTTTTTTATAAATAGTGTCTTCAAACGTGTAATTATATTTTTTATTGGCCGTATCGTAATTTTTAAATTATATTAGTAATAAGTCCATACTCATCTGAGTTCCCGTGACCCCCGCATCCGCCACGTAAATTAAGCTTACTCGGTCCGCTGTTATATATCACACACCTGTAAAAACACTCGACACATACCGCACACTCGCGAAACACTTTTTATAAATATTTAAGCGTCAGATCAAATTGTGCGGCTCACGCTATGACACTTCGGGGTAACACCGAATTATCATCGCCGCGCCAAATAATATCCACGGCGCGCCGTGGGACTACACCATGGGAATACATCCTCGGAGAATACCTCCCGTCCTTACCGACCTGGCCCGAGCCTGCCTTGCACTAGTTCGTGCGTGGGCCGATGGTGGACATCGGGCAAAATCCTTTCCCGTAAACGTTCGCGACTGAGACAGGCATAAAACTCCGGCCTCGAGTCACAAACAGAGCATTCGATATTACTGCTTTACAGCCAGTGAGCAGTCGACCACGTAGCAAGTTCACAGCCCGTGCCTCCTACACATCATCTTACCAAACACGCCGTACGGTGCTGTCCCAAAAGCAAAAAGACAATTTTTACAGCCAGTCAAAATTTCGCTTCCTTTTTTTCCCTATCCTTGAAACTCCTCCATTTTTTTATCAATACTTATTTCTCTTTTTATATTCATTTTTATATCTTAATTTTTTGTAGTTATTTTTTTGGCTTTTTCACATCCATATTAAAACAATTACTTTTTATTCCACATCGTTTTCCTCATTTACCCCTGCATGCCATGTAACGCCAAAAAACCTTCATACACCGCCAAATCCACGTACACCGGCCGAAATCGTCTTGTTAACTGGTACCTCGCTCAGTTTTTTCCCTCGGACGTAGGGGGGAGTGAATCGGTTAACAATTAGCATTGGTAATCGTATTCGTATGGGCATGGGTATGGGTATCTGTATCGGGCATTGGTATTTTATTGTATTGTATTGTATCATACCATATCATATCATATCATATTATATGATATGATATTATATTATATTATAATACATCACATCCATTCTTTTTTATTATAATCCTGAAACAATAAAAGTATTTTATTGTTATGCTCCGGAGCTAAACCGCGACCGCCGATGCACCAGTATCACTTCCTTAAGGTTGTTCCTAAATCATTTTTGAACGGTGGGGGGAGAAATGAACTTCCTACGCTAATACATTGTGTGGTGTCGCCAATGCCAACTTATTGTAGCAAAATATTAATTACGTGTACAAATATTGCGAAAATGTTCAAGTATACGGTATGTAATCGTAATTGTTGTTTACACATATGTTCATTTGAAGGAGTTAGGATTATCAGAAGGTTAATTTTTTATGTTTAAAAATCCTATTGAAATAGACAGGAGATTTGGCGACGTCGCACGGTTCTCTTGTAATTCGAGGCTGTTGGGTTGACTGCAATGCACTGGTCACAGCTGAGCAGCGCGCTTTTTGTGCCGATTGGCGTTTTCAGAGGTTATGTCTGAGCAAAAGGAGGCAACAAATGATTCAGAAAAAAAGATTAGTGCGCTGCAAAGTTTCCGATGGAAAAGATAATTTGTCAGTGCTCGTGCCCACAAGCATCGCGCTATGCTCATCGAAGCTAGAAAAAAAGGAATACATCATAATAAGTAAATGAATAAGTTTCCCTTACACGTATTTGACTTCAACGCATTTGAAATTGGCGCGCTAGGTTTTCGATTGGTTCTGCTATTCCCATAGTTCCGACGTTGCCACATTTCAATACATACGTTTCAACAACCCTCACTTTTTCGAAAATTGGTCGCCTATTTTTCATACATTCTCTTTAATTAGGTCGCAAATCTGTCTTTTTTTCGGCAATATTGTTCTGTACACTATCATGCACACAATAGTCGTTTTTTGGGTTGCTGTCTTCACAGATGAGGAAGCTATACGCGAGAAACTAAAATGGTTACGACGTTGCCCCACTCAGCCAATGCCATCAAGCGGAGATTGTCGTAAACTTAAAAATTGAATATTTAACGAACGAGTGCGAAAAGCTCCGTTCTCCTTTTGCCAGTATATTAAAAAAATATACCATAGCGACTAGTCAAATTTTCATTAACATCTATCCGCCCCAATATTTTTAAGCAACAACCATAAGAAATCTATTAAGTTTTTTACGACCTTTCTTCCACCTGCGCCAAAAAAAGAAGTACTTATGATTGACGAATCAAAATTCAATTGTTCCTCGCTCCATACGATTTAATTTTCCTCCCAATCAAGACCCATGCGAGTTTTTCTCGCGTTTTCTCAGTCAGGGAATTCGTAATCTCCGAAATGTTACCCATTTGACGTTTGCTCCGACACGAGATATCTCGGACACAAGTATGCGAATAAAATGTTAGTGCAAGTATATATCTATACGCGTAGAAAAATGCCGCTATGTAGGGTGTTCTTGACAGAAGGTATACATCTAGATATAGGATTCGTTGTACGGCAGCTGGTGTCGGGTCTGGTGCAAGGCTATGCACTTTATTAAATATTTACACGGAGACCGCGGCGTAAAAGCAACGATACAATTTTTCTCCCTCAACTCTATGCATATTACCGTGCACGCTGTACTATATTTTTCTCTATTTTATTTTTCTTTCTCCGCCCTTCTCTTCTTTTATTTTTTTACGATCACAACTTTTTTCCCGCTCGAATGATTGGTAGTTTTCTCGGCGCTGCGTGGGTGGGCACGTCGCAACGATCGTGCATGCGGACACTTTACGACCAGCCAATATTCACACGGTGTATCGAGAATTGACCGGGTGTGAAAATCCGTACGTATTCTCGTCTCCAAGTCGATCGTCAGAGTTGCAGGATTGCACGCGAATCGAATTCCTTTTTCGCAATTAAGGGGTTATATACAGTCAGGAGGCCCAAAAAGATCGATTTTCAAGAATTTTTCTTCAGAAGACCTTAAAATCCATTGACGTTAAAATTTGTACACATATTATGGTAACTTTTAACTGTATTTTAACATTATTTATTTGTAAAAATAATCATTTTGAAAGCTGCCATAGCTGATCTACGGGAGCACCTCTAAAAAGGCGTCTTGCGGTGAGCACGATATCTCTGGACTGGATCATCTAAAATGAAAAAAAACCAAAAATATTTCGGTAATATAATGCATTACCTTGTAATTGATCGAAGGAAAAAGCAGAATAATAATTTTTACAAAATGACGGCGTCTAAAAAAAATCCATTTTTGACAAAAATGTAGGCCTTAAATGTTTATAAAATGGAAAATATTTATCGTTGAAAAAACCTTCGAATAATTACTAAAAAATCTACTTGAAAAGATTGTGTTAAAATTTGAGACTGATCGGTTCAGCCGTTTCCGAGAAATCTTGTTCACCGACTTTAAAAACACGGTTTTGAAAAGAAAAACGCGTTTAAAGTTTCAAAAGCACTTTCGAACGCTCTGACACGTCATCACATATGTGCGTGTAAGTTCGAGAATATTCGCCGGATTGACAAGAAATTTTGTGTGTACTTCAATATATGTACATTACGAAAAAAAATCAATTTTTCGAAAATTTTAACTGTAAATCACCCCTTAAAAGAACGTGAAAAATTCGTGATACGTTTTTTTCACTCATCATCTCTCCGTTAGGAAATAAAAATTACACTCTACCGTCGTGTTCGCGGGTTCATGACAAATGGATAATATCGCTAAAGTCGGCAAAAAAAAGTTGAGATGCGGTACGAAACGAAGATGGGTATCGACGACCTCGAGAAGACGTTTCCACTGGTCTTCACTTTTCGAAGTTTTGCGCACAAGTTTGCGCGATTATTGCGAAAGTTCGTGCCTCGTCGGCTATCGGTATCTCGTCGAGCCGCACAGATCTTGGATCGAGAGGTGAGAATACATTGACGTAAAAAAGTATAAGGCTTGGGATTTTTCAATCAGAGTTAATGGAGAAGAGAATTTTCGAAATAACGATCGTTCGATGTGGCTCGAGCGAAAGCTGTATACTATGATATACTTAGAATAATACTTAGAATGATTCTCAGAATATTACTTAACATAGTAATCAAAATAATACTTAGAGTAATAATTAGAATAATACTTAGAATACGACTTAGACCAATACTTAGCATACTACTTAGAATAATACTTACGACAATACTCAGAATAATACTTTAAATACCTAGAATAATGCTTGCGATGATACTCAGAACAAATACTAATGACAGTACTCAGAATAATACTTAGAATAGTACTTGGAATAATAGAATATTACTTTCAATAATACTGAGAACAAATACTTATAACAGTACTCAGAATAATACTTAAAACAGTACATAGAACAATACTTAAATGAATACTTAGAACACTACAGAATATTACAAGTGTTTATTCTTCGTTTAAAATGAATAAGTTATGTTTTTTTTACACATTCAACATTGTTTGAAGCAATAATTATTGGCTCAGGGCAATGTGGATCGTCGTTCACACGACAACGCTTTGCACGTTGGGAATAATAGTAAATAGCGCTTACAGGGAGTACTTAGATGTGCCAGTCGTTACAGTCGTTGACTCGGATAATTATCCCTCGAACAATCTGGAATTTCCGGGTAAAGCTCGTTCCAATTTTACCAGTGTATGAAAATGAAATTACTATTTAAAAATAATTTTCGACGTATCGCTAATTGCCAGTTGTACTTTAACAATTCCAGGGATTGTTATATGCAACATAAATAGGATAAGTCGAAAAGCTGCAATCGAATTAGCCAACGAAATGTAATTATTTTTGACATCTCATTTTCGAAAATATAATTCTCTTGCTATTTTCCCGTTGCCAGTGATTCTTTGTTGAACAAAATTTATTAATACTTGCTGCTGTTTTTTAGAGTCAGCTCGAACGTTACGAGTATGCAATTTCCGGACGTTTTGCATCTGGTGCGACAATTTGGCTCGCTCTATGATTCCGAAATGGATTCGGATCCCGCGTTGGAGAAAACTCTGGATAAACTTCTCCTTGAATACTATAAGGGTCATTACGACGTGACGAGCATAATGAGAAAAGTAACGATCGCAGGCCAACAGCAAATGCACTTTTGATAATTAGTGATATACGGAGGATAATCAATAATTGCTTAATTGATAATTATCAGTTGACTCCAACCTGCACCGATGGACTGTTGTCGTGCTTTTTTCAAGGGACACGGAAAAATTGTTCGGATATATTTGTGTTTCGCAAGACTCAGGATGGCTTTTGTTGCACTTTTAATTATGTCAGAGAGTCCGACGATGTGGCGACGTGAGTAGAAAAAAAGACACACTTTTTTACACATAATTATCATATGACATGATTTTTAATGTTTTCTTTTTATCACCATACGTTTGGCTTTAAAATGCCAGAGTTATTTTTGCCAACGAACCCAAGAACATTTATTTTAAGTCGTTATTGTTCATGGCACGAACAAATATTCGTGTTTTTTTTAGCATGCTTATATTCAGCGCCCTCCAACCCAAGGAGGTTGGAATGGTCCAGTTGACGCAAATGACGGTTTATGCAATTTTTTTTCATTAAACCTCAAAAAAAATGCATACAAGGTATATATTTATGCTGTAGATGCTATAGTGGGTATATATTTCATAAAATATATACCCAAAGATCAAAATTATGCGTTTGTATATTTTTTTACCTGAAAAAAAAACTTTTGCGTTACTACCAACTTGAAAAAGTATGACAATATCGATGATTACTATGAAAAAGCTGAGTCAGTGAATGTTTTATACCACTCAGAATGAAAATTTAAATAATTTATAATTATGCCCATTCATATTTATTTCACGATATTATTTATTATTACCATTAATTAATATTGCCTACGTAGGCAATATTGCGTATGTAGGCGTCTTGCCTACATACGCAACGTCGCGGCATTGAAGTTGGCAGCAATGCTCTTCATTGGCCAGCTAAGATTCTTAATCTTTTATCAAACGTATATATTTTAATCAATTATCCGTTGTTATAAATGGTTTATCTTGGTGCTAAATAGCCAAAAACTTACATACAGTAAACTAGTAGTAGTATCGAGTTTTATTTGCACAACTTTTTTGCAAAGTTTTTTACAAAATATGACAGTTTTACAAACGAATTTTTCACTTATTATCTACTCCCTACATTCCTACATTCCGCATTATTTTTACATTCTCCCTTTCTTCATTTATTCGTCCCCGTTGTCGATCTCTCCTCCTCCATGTTCCTTACTCATCTTTCTACATAATTCCTCTATTTCCCTAAAATACTCGCATATCCCTGTTTGAATTTTTCCTCCCAGCATATTTATGATTTCCCCCTTTACTGCCAAATCATCCATTCCTTCCATCCACTCCTCTGCTTTCTTCCTTGCTTTCTCTGATACTAACTCCCTACCTTTTTTACATATCATTAGGTGTTCCAATGTCTCATTTTTTTCTTTACATATCCTGCACCTCCAATCCTTTTCCCCTTTCTTTCCAGCCCTTCCTATGTTGCCACATCTTAACCTCGCCCATATTTCCTTGTCCCTACCCTTTACTCCCTCATCTGACCAATATTTCCATGGCATCTCGTCCTTTTCTATAATATATTTATACTTATCGTTATACGTCGATTTTATAATTTTTTCTTCTTCCCTCCTTAAGATTCTGTTTTTTAAGTTTTCCAGTCCCTCTTCTATCCTTTCGTCTATTTTTTTTACTTCTTTTCGCTCCCTTATCATTGTTATTATATCTTCGATTTCCATATCTCTTAATACCTTTACCAGGTTTTTCCCCCATTTTGACGGGTCACCGTTTGTTATCGCTCTAATTTCGTCTAGTAAACAAATTTTTGGCCATCTTGTCTCATCCATTCTCATCACTTCTCTAATATATCTCGTCGCTCTTTCCCTTATCACATATTCCATAGTAAACACACCTAGCTCTCTCCTCCACATATAATTTGGTGTCGTTCTGTCCACCCCTAACGCCATCTTACAATACCTGCTCTGTATTTTTTCAAATACGCTTATTTCTCCCATTCCCCATATCTCCACTCCATACATTGCTCCTGCTTTTACGATTGAATCTAATAAATAGAGTCTCTCCTCCATCATATCTCTCCCCGCCCTCTTCCAAATTCCCCACACCATATTCGTTGCCTTTTGCGTTTTCCCTGTTACCTTTTTTCCATGTGCCCAAATTGAGTTTTTACACGTGAACCAATATCCGAGATATTTAAATTCTTTTACTATTTGTACTTCTTCACTCTTAATTTCCCATTTTTCCTCCTTCTTAACTTTTCCTCCGTTACTGAAAATCATGATTTTTGTTTTCTTTGCATTTATTTCCATCTTATTTTCCTGCGCCCATCCCTCTAGATCCTTTATTATACTTTTTAACCCTTCCGCCGTCTCTGCAATCGCCGCTACATCGTCTGCATATTTTATTGCGAAAATCTTTTCCTTTCCTATCACAACTCCGCCCTCATTTTTCCTTTCCCACTTTTCCTCCAAATCATCTATGTATAAATCGAATAATACCGCACTAAGCGCGCATCCTTGTCTTACCCCTTGTCTTGTTCTAAAACTCTCTGTGATTTTCCCTTGTGCTTGCACCTCTGCTCTTGTTTCCTTGTATATTTTCTTTATTGTATCCAACATTCTTCCTTCTATTCCCTTCTCTTTTAATTTTATAATCATTCTTTCCCTCCATACTCTATCAAATGCGGCTTTAAAGTCGACAAACGATACATACAACTTCCCTCCTTTTTTCTTTAGTTTCTTATTAATAACTGCATTCAACGTAAATATCTGGTCTCTCGTTCCTCTTCCTTTTCTGAAACCTGCCTGACTTTCCCTTAATTTTTTGTTCTTCTCTATCCACTTGCCTAACCTCTCTGTCATCATTTTCGTTAACAATTTATAACCCACATCCAATAATGATACCCCCCTATAATTTTCTGCTTTGTCCTTTTCCCCTTCCTTGTATATTGGCACGATTCTTGCCGTTTCCCACCCTTTCGCAATTTCTCCTCCCAGCCATATTTTATTTAAAGCCTTTCTCAATTCTTCCCTTTGCGTCTTTGGCAGCGCCTTAAAAAATTCCGCCCTAATTCCATCTTCCCCCGCTGCTTTTCTATTTCCCAATTTTTTTAACGCCCCTTCCATTTCTTTTTTATTGAATTCCTCATAGAATTCCCGTTTTTCTTCTCTTTCTTCTACACCTATTTCTCTTTCTTCTCTATCCCAAACCCTTTTTTCTTCCGCTCCTACTTCCTCTTCTTCTTCCTGTTTCTCCTCTCCATTCAATAATTTTTCGAAATGTTTTTTCCATTGTTTCTTCGTTATTTTTCTACCTACTGTTCCCCTTCCCCTATTCCTATATGTATTAATTGCCTTCCACCAATCTGGCATATTTTTCGCTTTTCCTACCTCTTCCCAAATTTTGTACCGCCATTTTTCTTTTGCCTCCTTATATGTCTCTTTCAATTTCTTTCTTTCCTCTGCCAATTGTCGTTTTTTCTCCAGGCTTCTTTGTTTCGTAAATGCTTTTAATTTTTCCCATACTACCCCTCGCTGCTCCTTGCACTCTTCATTAAACCATCTTGGCAGCTTTCTTGCTCGTTTTGTTTTTTTCCATTTTTTTCTTAACCCGGCTTTTTCCGCTGCCCTTAGTATTTTTTCTTTTACACCCTCCCATTCTTCTTCTCCTTTTTCGATTTCTTTTTCTTTTTCAATTTCCTCTATGAATCTTTTAGCCTTATCTTCTTTCCAGATCAAACTCATTTTTTCTTGATCGTCTTCTTCTTCTTCTTCTTCTTCCTCTCTTGCCATTTCACTTCCCCCAATCGCAAACATAATTGGCAGGTGATCGGATTCTATTCTGTCTACCACCTCCATCCATTTAATTTCTTTTGTTCCCCCCCTGTCCAATGCTATAACATAATCTATTACCGATCCACAGCATTCCTCTCCCCCCCCTACAAAAGTCATTTTGCCCTCCTTGTCCCCTTTCATTCTTCCATTCATCACTTTCAATCCCAATTCCTCGCACAGCTCTAACAATCTTCTACCTTCCGCGTTTATTATTTTGTCTTGTGACTTTCTTATTTCCTCGTCTTTTTCATCCATCCCCTCCTCATTCATTGCTTGCTCCTCTCCTATTCTTGCATTCATATCCCCAACAATTAAAACTCTCTCTTTTTTTCGGGCTTCATCCATTATTATTTCTCTGAGCTCTTTTTCGATTTTTCTTATCTTGACATTGTTATATATCGTAATTATTGCCGTTTTTGTTTCTATTCTATTATTGCTCAGTATCAGCCCGCATTTCCATTCATTTATCACCCAGCTTTCTTCAAATTTCTTTTTTATCCCGATTGCTTGTCCACCTTTCGCCCTTCCCTTCTTAACCCCTCTTTCCTTATACGCAGCTTTAAAATTCCAGCTAAAATTAGCGCTCATGTATGAGCTTGCCTTTAACTCATCTTTTCTTTCCACCCACGTTTCCTGTAAGATCACCATATCCGCCTCATCCAAAAATTCCCACGCTTCGCCAATTTTAAATATCCCTGCAACATTCCATACGACTATCTTAAATTCCTTATTTTCAGTCTCTTGTTCTTTCTTATTCCGCCTTCCTTCGCACGTCTCCGCCGAATCTTCTCTCTTCTCTCTTCTTTCTTCTTTCTCCCCGACGTCCTTATCGCTGTCCTCCCTGCTCGTTCCGAAAGGGCTGCCTCGATTCCTCCGCGTATCTCCAAATTTCGATGTCACCTTTCCTCTCGTTCCATCTCCACCACATATCTTCCATCCAGATTTTCATATATTTTACTTCCGCTTGTCTGCCCCTTCTCCTTTCGTTTTTCGCTACATCTCGGAGCCAATTTTGGATCTCTTTTTCCCTTCTTGATAGGTCATCTTTTATCCAAATGCCCGTACCTTTCAGCTCCTTTCTTTTCCTCATGATCTCCAATTTCTCTGTCCAGTTTTTAAATTTTAAGACCATCTCGCCCCTGCTCACATGTTTTGTAATTGTTTGTCTTCTTATCTCTTGTCTGCACCTTTCTTCTATCTTCTTCAGCACCGATTCTTTTTTATTCTCTTCACTCTCCCGGAATGAGACATTTATATTGTTTCTTCTGGTTTCTCTTCTATTTCTTTCTTCTTTCCACTCTCGTTCACCTATCGGCACCGGCTTCCTCCTCCCTATTTCCCTCTTTCTCTCGTTTTCAATAACACTCATGTGATTATTGTTCCCGTCTGTCTTCCCCGTTCTTCTCTCTCTTCTCACTTCTTGCCAACCTCCTCTCGCTTCTCCCATTCCACGTCCCGTTTCCTTGGCATTCCTCCCCACCTCCTCTTGACCGCTGGCTCCATCTATCCCATCCCCTCTTCGATCTGTTTCTGCTATCTTGCCCGATGCCCTCCTGACTACCTTCAGCCTGCCGTTCCGATCCTCTCGATCCTTTCCGTTCGTTTCATCCTTTTCGTGTCCTTCCTTCCTACTTTCAAGCCTGCTGATGATCTTGAGCAACAGGCTTCGCTCCTCCCCCCACTTCGTTTTGTCTCGTTCCGCCTCCTTCTTCATTTCCCTTATGGCGTTTTCGTATTCTTCTATTTTTCGTCGGCTTTCCTCGCACCCCTCGCACTCAACTTCACCATCCCTCTCATATTCTTCTTGAATTTGCTTTAATTCTTCCCTCCACCACTGTTTCATTTTTATTTCCAGTTCTGTCAAACTATTCCTTGACGTCCCTCTCATTCTTATTTCCGCTTCCTGAATTCCGCTCATCCAGTCGTACACGCCCCCGTTGTTTCCCCCTTTTTCTTGCCTCCCTTCCCCTTGCTCTTCTTCCTCTTCTCCGGAGTTATTATTATCGGTGCATTTACCTTTCTTCATCGGCGGCGACTGTACCTCACTTGCTCCCTCTAGATTTCCAAGCGATCCGAAGAACTCCCTCACGTCTCTGTTCGTCTCTTTCTTCTTTGGGCGCCCTCTCTTCCTTTTTTCCGTCTCTCTAACTCCGCGCTCTACCTTATCGGTCGCTTCTGCCTGGAAGTACTCGCCTGCACCACTGCGCTGCTGCTGCTCATTCTCTCCTGCCCAGCTTCCGCTCTCATCCGCCCCCCTCTCTCCTCTAACTGCTTCGTTCCTAACCTCTTCCTTTCTTGGCTCATTTTTGTTTCCACATATCTCACCGCCCTCACTGATTCTCACCTCCTCCATTATCACTTTTTGTTCCTTTTCACCTGACCTTTCTTTATCACCTTTTACTATCTCGTTTTCTCACTTTTCACCTCTCGGGTTCTTTCGATTCCACTCCCGGTCGTTACAGCGCGTGCACACTCAACACGATCCCAACCGGAAGTCACATACAGTAAACTATTTTTTATCTTCAATGTTTTATGGTGAGAACATTTCAAAAAAGGTGTATAGTATATATTATTTATAATAAAAAAGCTATATATATATATATGTATATGTATATATATATATATATATATATATATACTTTACATCTTTGATTGTGGGTAAAGCTCCACCACCGTACATCTTTGATTGTGGGTAATCCCACCACCGTAATGCTGTAAAATCGAAAAAAAAAAAAAAAAATTTACGGCACTTTATTCAAAACTTATTTTATCTTTTCTCAGCAGCAACGATATGATAAAAATGGAAACGCCGAGTGAGATACAATATATACACAGCCTCGGTATAACCAACGGACTATCGGTGGTAATGGAGCCATTCGCGGAGGATTACTTTTATCCGGTGTTGCCTATAATGGGATGGAAAGTGAGAATACGAGCCCACTCGGGTATAAACCACGTAAAGGGAAAAAATAAACTCTTCCATTAAAAATCTACCGTAACAAAATTCTTATCACAAGGAATGAATGACTACGACGAATGTGCGATGTACATTGACAAAAAGAACACTTAGAGCACGAAGGTTGGTCATGGGAATTTCAGTACTTGAGGGAAACTATCAGTTTAGAGCCCGGAAAAAAGGCGAACTCCGCCAATTTTGTATGGATACCCAGTTGATAGAATGAAAATTCCTTTCACTGGAATTTATTCTGCATTACGTGAAGATTCTTTGAAATTTTTTTCACAAAATTTCGTCACAATATGGCGGCGCTAAAGCTGGATTAAGCGAGTCATTTTTGTCTGATAGTGTCCTGCGGCCGGTGAGAGTTCTGCTCCAGTTTGTTACCTGCAACGAAAAATCAAAATGGGTTCTTGATAAGATTCGCCTTCGAAATACTTTGGCAAATTGGAAAATATCGATTTTTAGCCAAATGGTGCATGGTTGTACAAAAATGGCATTTCTGCATACGTGGGGCATCACCCCAATTTCGATGAGAACATTTTCTTTTTACCATGTCGTTGTTGATTCCATTATAGTAAGTGATATTACTTTGGGGAAGGCTGATATGTTCTATTAAGGGGTCTTCTCACTTCAAACGCTAAAAAGTCTATTTTTTAAATTAATATGTCTATATTATAGATATTGATATAAAAGTTGTTACACCTAATAAATATACTTTCGGATTACATGCAAATGTTTTTTTAAAAAGTATTTATGTAACCCAAACAAACTTTAAACGCGCTTCTCTCGAAACAACGTTTTTCAACGGCTTGTTGATAAAATCTTCGAAACTCCTGAACCGATCTGTATTAAATTTTAAACACACTGAGAAAAAAAGAATCGTTGAATGTGTAAAATGCATTTTGTTGTCTCGTAATTTTGTTGTTTTAACAGTTGCTCAGACATGCTAAATAAGATACAGTTCACACTACTATACTGTTTTGCCACCAACTATACTGTTTTGTTATGCCAATCAAAAATCGAGTTGAACGTATTTGAACATACATTTTGTTAAACCAACTGAATTTTGGATGGATGAACGAATTTTTTTTTTCCAGTGCACATATTCTTTACAACTACAGCTATAGCGCAGATAAAGCATTTTTTTAAATTTTAATATTTAGTATTTTTTGCCAAAAACTTTTTGCCAAGCATTTTTTGCGTATATCAAGCATCGCATTATGTGCGCTATAGCCATTAACACACTGAATCTAAAACAGTTTGATTTTTTGTTTCGGCTGATCCATCTCCGAGATTTCATCAACAACGCAGACCTACAATTTTTTAGAACATTTTACCAGTAACTACCATTTGCGTCTATAAATAGTGACTCACATAAATATATATTTAAAAAAATGCATTTCGAAAGTGTATTTATTAAGTGTTACAACTTTTATATCAATATCTATAATATAAACTTATCAAAAACAAATTCATGAAAACAGCCTTTTTCAGCGTTTAAAAGTGAGAGGAGCCCTTAATTCCATAAGTTATGGGATTTTTAAGTTCCCGGAAACACTCGATAAGATAGGACATTTATCAACATTGCAACGCCTATATAGGGGTGGGAGGTGGGGGGTGCATAGAAAAAGCCTCCACGATTACAATGCCAAAGAGAAATCGCGGCGGTCATCCCCTCATAAAAGTTATGGGCTTTTGAATTTCTCATAAATACGGAATAAAATAGGGCACTTCAATAGAAACAAATTGTGTTACCATATGAAATGAAAATGAAAATTTATGGTGTGGAAAATCACTTTATTTATACAAAAAATTCATTTAATAAAAAGCCACATTTATCAAAACAAAGAAAGGGCCGAAAGTTCTGCGATAAAGAAAATAAAATGAGAACGCAAATCATAGTTTAAAGGTGTTACAAAATCACGGCGTCATTTGCAGAGAAGTGAAGTGTCCCAAGTGTGGCGGATTGGCGACGATAAGCGCAAATAATTTAACGTGGCGTTGGAGTAGAAGATAGACAATAAAAACGGAAAAGAAAATATTCAAAAAGGTGCAATTTCAAACGATCTTGAAGAACTAATACTTGGTTTAGAAATGCACATTGGGCTCCAAAAAAATATGTTTGGGTTTGGGTATTAATCTTTGAGAAATAATACTTGGTTTAGGAATGCACAATTGGCTCCGAAAAAATGTTTGTAGCAATGTATTTGCTAATAGATCCAAAAAGCATAATTACTAGAAGAATTGTTTTTGGTGGAAACAAATCGCCGAAAATATTTTATTTTTTTCGGAAAAAATGTTGAGTACATCAAAAATTCCCTTTGTACTTCGACGTAAAGTGTTGTGCAAAAAAAATGTTAAGCTAATCCTATCGCCAGGCTTCAATCCATAGGATTTTCATATGTTTGTTGAGTTTCACTAAATATATTAATAATCGTCTTTGTAAAATTTCAGGGTCGGTTATCGACGTAATTACAGAGAAAAAATGATAAAATCGCGTATTTTTGTTGAGGAATTCCGAGACGATATACAAAAACCCAATTTTCGGTCGCTACAAAAGTTTATACAATAGTGGGAATCCGTCAGATTCTTAAAAATAATCAGATTTACATACTTAACACTTGGAGTAATCCAATGCTCTCCGAAAAATTACGCTTATTGACCTAATTTTTATTCAATATCAAGTTTAATTTGAACTTCCGGTATTGGATTTATTACCACTTTCCACGATAAAGAGATGTGACAGTAAGGCAACAGCTGACTGTAGTCCTAACCTCATCTCACTCATTCGAATTTCCACACATATTTAATTTTTAACTGACATTATTTTGACACATCGACGTTGAAAAGCATGGAGGTTAAACTCGCCTGGCTGAGTCAAAAAGAGACGGAAATATCAAACCTAGAAATACTGCGTGAATCGTTGGAATAACAATTTTTCATTTTTATAATTAAATGTGAACATTCATTCAACAGTTTACACATGGAAAATTTTAGTTATTACAAATTTCTTTTTTTTTGCATTTGTTAAAAATATAAATTGTACAAGTCTCAATTATGATCAGTGGTATGACTAGTGTGAAGCGGTAGGATTACATCAAGTCCACCGGTGACGAATTGGCGATGTAATGTGGGAAGTCACCTTCAGATGACTCGCTTAATCCAGCTCCAGCGACGCCATTTAATTACAAAATATTATAAAAAAATTCGCCAAGATACTCAAAGATATGTAGAAAAAATAGCAGTAAAGGGAATTTTCATTTTATCAACTGGGTATCCATTAAAAATGATCGAAATTCACCTCTTTGTCGGGCTCTAGACTGGTGGCCTCCCTTAAGGTAGTACAGGCGCACTATGGAATTAGCCAAAATAAATAAAGGTGAACGAAACAGCGGTTATGTAGCGTATAAAAAAATGCGGGTCAAGGCCGAAAAATTCTTAAGGGAGACTTTGTCCTTGGAGTGCCATATTTCAGGTGTTTACATTTTATTTTTCTTAAAGGAAACGAGTAAAGCTTTTTGAGTGCGGTTTTTTTCTTGCTTTTATTCATGACACAGAACGTTAAAAATTTTTTTTTTTTTTGAAAAAAAAAAAAAAACCAAAATGGCGGCTGTTGCAGCTCCGCAGAAAACAGGTCCTCGAATCGCGCCCCCTCTTTGTTGATCGGAAAAACAAATTCAAAGCATATTATCAGTCTGTGACCCTTTGGTCATGGAATGATGGATGGGTTTTTTGTTTAGTACAAATTTCGGAAAATGGCGGCAATTAAAAAAACATCGAATTTTGGCGTTTTTTTCGCATAAAAAGATCAATAATAAATGCAAAAAAGTATCTATCAAAAAAACGATCCGTCATTCCGTGAAGACGTATTTCTTGAGTATGCTCTCCAAATTTCAGGTCGATATGTTAATTACAGCGGTCAGGAGAATGTGAGCGATTTTTAAAAACGTGTTTTCGAGAAAAACGCGTTTAAAGTTTTATAATGTGTTTACACAAATGTGTTTATAATTACCGCTAATCGGCAATGCCTCGTCCATAGAGGCATCCCTCCTCTTCTTCTAGCTGCTCATGTTGAGCTGTTAACATCTCCCACTGAGCACAAAGGACAAAGTCTCCCTTAACTTTCGAGCCATCAAGAATTCGATGAATATACAGGGTGCGCCAGAGAAACTTACTTATTTGAAAAAATTCCCGCGCGGTGAGTTGGGCGGGTAGAGGGGCGAGAGGGGGCGCATCTGGAGGGGGAAGTTCCCAAGTTTGTTTCTCCCTCCAGTCAGTTGCCATCATGCTCTGGTCTAGAGAGCAGCGGGCCTTCGCAGTCGAGAGCTTCTTTTCTAACGGTCGCTCACTTGTTGCTACGCAACGTGCCTTCCGCGCTCGCTTTGAAATTCCTCCTCACAGACTCGTTCCTGGCCGTAATTCGATTCTGTCGTGGGTTAACTCATTTCGGGAGTGTGGAAGTGTCGCTAAACCCAGAAATGGACTTCAACGGACCATCAGAACTCCGGAAAATGTCGAAAGAGTGAGGCAGTCAGTTGTGCGTTCTCCCCGGCGTTCGGCTCGCAAACACGCAGCTGCTATGGGAATTTTTGACACCATTGTTCGACGAATTCTCCATGAAGACCTTCAATTTCATCCCTATAAATTGGCTGTTGTGCAAGAATTAACTGAACGCGATTTTGTTGCCCGTCAAAATGCATGTGAAATGCTGGTTGACAACCTGCCTGAAGACGCGGTCGTTTTTTTCAGTGACGAGGCTCACTTCCACATTTCCGGCTGCGTCAACAAGCAAAACATGCGTTATTGGTGTGGTGTAAATCCACGTGAGCTTCACCAGAAGCCACTTAATTGTGAGCGAGTTACTGTCTGGTGTGCGATGTCGGTAATGGGAATAATTGGTCCTTATTTTTTTGAAGAAAACGAACGCGCAGTTACCGTGAATGGAGCTCGTTACAGGAACATGATCGAGGAATTTTTTCTTCCAAGACTCGAAGAAATGAACGTTAGGAACGTGTGGTTTCAGCAAGATGGAGCCACAGCACACACAGCACGAGACTCAATGAATTTGTTGCGACAACATTTCCCCGACCGCCTCATCTCTCTCAGAGGCGATCTCCAATGGCCGGCACGCTCTCCAGATTTGACTCCATGCGATTTCTTTTTATGGGGTTATTTGAAATCTCTGGTTTATGTCGATCGACCACGGACCATAGCACACCTCAAGAACAACATTCGCGACGCCATTGCCAACATACCGATTGATATGCTGCAAAGAGTGGATACGAATTTCAAAAATCGACTTCATCAGTGTATACGCAATGGGGGTCGCCATTTATCCGATGTCATTTTCAAGACTGCATGAAAAAAAAATTAGGATATTGTATTCTCAAATAAAAAAAAATTTTAAACAATAATTGAAGTACTTTTGTTTTTATTGACCTTTCAAATAAGTAAGTTTCTCTGGCGCACCCTGTAAAAGCAGCTGGAAATAATTGTATACTAAAAAGGTCTATCGTAAAATGTGAAAGCACGCCCAAGTCATGATAAACGAGGAAAATAATGGAAAAGCTCTTTAGCGAGATCATGGAAACGAACCATTTAATTTATAGTCTACCAATGATCGCTATCAAAGTAGAAAATAGAATCTTCGTTTCTCAGGTGACGATATTCAACGGTCGCGATTATCCGGACACCCAAAGTGGCTCCGTTGGCGAAGCACTGCTGTCACCTGCCACCGAGACATTTGTCCAGCTAGACGTGACGTCATTTTACAGCACTAATGACATTCGCAGTGTGTCCGTGGAGAAACGGAAGTGCATTTTTCAAGACGAACTTCCGGTCTTGTACGCCGGCTACACGTACAGCGACTGTCTCGTTGATTGTCGCGCTGCCGTTATATGGGATACTTGTAACTGCAGGCCCTTTTACTTACCAAGACGTGGCGATGATCAATGTGAGTTCAGAAATGTACCTTTCTCTTCTTTCAGCTCTTATATGTACAATTTAATTCTTTTAAGGGGTCTGCTCACTTTAGACGCTAAAAAGGCTATTTTCGTGAATTTTTTTGATAGGTTTATATTATAGATATTGATATAAAAGTTGTTACACTCTATAAATACACTTTCGAAATGCATTCAAATTTTTATTTATTCATTTAAGTTACTATTTGCAGAAGAAAATGGTAGTTAAAAAAATATCCTAAAAAAATTGTAGGTCGGCGCTGTTAATGAAATATCGGAGATGGATCATCCGGAACAAAAATACCAAATGGTTTTAGATTCAGTATGTTAATAGCTATAGCGCATATCATACGATTTTTGATTTATGCAAAAATAACAAAATGGCGGACATTTTTCGAAAAAAAAAAAAAAAAAAAAACGTGTTTTTTTCACCGTTTTGGGCAGAAAAAATAGTAAATATCAAAATTTAAAAAAATCCTTGATATGCGCTATAGCTGTAGTTCTAATGAATATGTGGTTAAAATTTTATAATGATCCGTTCAGTAGTTTCGAAGATTTTATCAACGAGGCGTCGAGAAACGTTCCCGTGCAGAAATTTTGACCGGGATACCCTATGTCCGATCAAATCCCGATCAGGATTTGTCATGGATTCCCCAAAACCGGTATCCCGGTTATAATCCAACTTGCATCAGTATCGGCATATGTACGACGACGATGGCATTATTTTCAAAATTTTGGCGTCACGTGTATTTTCTGTATTACTATGGAATGCCTATCTATAGATAGGAATTTCTGTCTATAGATTCCTATCTATAAGATTCCTATCTATAGATAGGAATTACATAGTAATACCGAAAATACACGTGATGCCAAAATTTTCAAAATTATGTCATCGTCGTCGTACATATTCCGATATTGATGCAAGTTGGATTCTAACCGGGATACCGGTTTTGGGGAATAAGTCTCTGTTTATACCCACCGACATGTCGATGGGTATAAACATGTATTTAAGACAAATTAAAATCAGATTCACAATGATTAGATTAAAATTTACACCAACCGTGAGTTCTTACGTATTTCGAGAGAAAACATTTCGTCGAGGCGAAGAAATTTTTGCAAAAAAAGTTGTGAGTTTCAAATATTACATTATAAATATGAAAAAAATCACAAAATGAGTTGTGAATTTCCTCAAGTTGAAGAAAATAAAAATCGAATTCACGACAGTCATATTAAAATGTACACCACAAGTGTAAACGTATTTTGAGAGAAAACATTGTGTTGAGGCAAAGAAATGTTCGCACAAAAAGTTATGTGCAAAAATTTTTTTGCCTCGAGGCAATGTTTTCTCTCAAAATACGTACGAACTCACTTTTGGCGCAAATTTTAATCTAATCATTTTGAATTTGATTTTAATTTGTTTTAAATACGAAAAAATTCACAATTAATTTTGTGAATTTTTTTGTATTTATAATTTCTTGTCAATACATTTACATTCACAGATTTTGATGTGAATTTTTTTTAATTCACATCAAAATCTCGCGATGAGCGCGATCTGCCATTTGAATCTTTGGACAAATTTTTTTTTATTGATAGTTTAATGCACCAAAACTTTATAAATGTTATTTATTTTTATAATGAATTTAACATGTCATAATTCCATTTTTGACATTTTATTTCAGCCTGTATTCACCCGTGATCCTGCCCAGATTCCTCAATGATTCCATGGCAAATCTATTTAGAGTCATTAAAGGATCCGGTTCTGGATCCCTAATGGAATCCAGTTTACGGATCTTACATTTAGTCTTCGAATCTGATCCGATATCGGACTAGATCCCAACTGGAAGCCCGGGATACAGGTCAGAATCCAGCTGTATCCCTGCCAAAATTTCTGTACGGGTTGTTTGGAGAAAATTGGGTTTAAGGGACTATACCAGTATGAACGCTGAAAATTTGGGTGATTTTCGGGAATTTTTTTGGAAAAAAATACTCAATTAAATGTTTCGGAAAATTAAGAATATATTTGGCTATATTTGACCTATATTACATAATATTTTCATAGAAAAATATTGAGATTCAAGCGACTTATGCGCTGTCTTCGGAGGTGCCAAAAACAAGTTCCTCCACTGCTGACATGATTCCGGCCGATTGACTAGCTGAAACCGAAAAAGGAAAAATGTCTTCCAAGTGGAAGGTATTTCCTGTACAATGACGTAGGATTTTCGAAAAATATCAAAATCTAAGAAAATGGCGTAGTTATGACAGAAAAGTATGTTTTCTTGCCTATAAAATGGTCGTTTTCTTCAATGCCAAATCGTCTATTTTTATCCAATCAAAAATATCCTACGTTATTGTAGAGAAAATATATTCAAAAATACTCAGTTCAAATTTCAAGTGAATCTGATAATTGCTCTTTGAGTTACAATGTCAGCAAATTTGAAAAATCCCATTTCGAGAAAAACGCCTTTAAAGATTTAACTATCGATTTTTTCAAGATAAAAAAGTTTATTCTTAAAAGTATAAACTGTCGAAAAAGGCAGGAAATCGATTTTTTGAAAGTGTCACACTGGTATAGCTCCCTAAAGTTTGTTTGGGTTACATAAATACATAACAAAAAATTTTGTATGTGTTTCGAAAGTGTACTTATTAGGTCTAATAACTTTTATATCAATGTCTATAATATGAACCTATCAAAAAATGCATGAACATAGCCTTTTTTAGCGTCTAAAGTGAGAAAGACCGCTTAAGGGGGCTAGGCAGCCAAAGGGATAAACAATGTACTGTTTTTTTACTCGGTTCGAAGCTTGATTTTCGAACAAGCGTTTCGAACAAGCAACATGTTCACGAGTAGAAAAATATGAAAGACGGAAACTTTTGGAATACAGAAAAAAATCGAGTGTACGCAGAGACTTTTCGACTGCCGAGGCCGTAACTTTTGGAATTTTTCAACGAAGGCAGTGTTTTACTCAGAGACGATGCAACTTTCCAACAAATCTTTATTTTTCCATTTTTTGCGTCCTAGCCCCCTCGGTCAATTATTCATTTGAATGAATTGCACAACGCTTTCTGTCTCATATGCTTGTCAGTCTCCAAAATTCGCCATCTCCAATTTCGTTTTCATCGCTTATGATATTAATGTCATTTTTTTACGCCCTGAGTTTTTCTGCGGTAATTTTGTTTTTGACTTATGATATTCGATGTAAATATTATTTCGCAGTCGTTATCCATCAATGATTTAATTCACGGTTGACTTTTAATATTTAATTTGAACTTGATTTTGCATTCGATACTGATCAATTATTCAATTCACGTTTAATTGTCGATTTTATATGAAACTTGGGTCTTTAAAATTTTTTAAATAAGGACATTCTTTTTTCGTAATCAGACAATCGAAAAGTTTGCGACGTGAGAGACGCGATCTGTCTACGTGCATACGAAGGTAACGCGATTTTCGCTAATTTTTATTCGGACGAGCCGAAATTGTGTGCCTTTAAGGGATATGCATAACCTTGAAGTTAAAAAAACAGATCGATTTTCAAAATTTTTATTCGCCTTAGGTATTGGGAAGATGAGGTCGATCTTTCGATCACAGATAGTGCATAGTTTTAACATGTCATCGTTTTTTTTAAATTGCAAAATATTTATGAATAACGTAATCATTGTCATTTAATCTCAGGACTGTAGCCTCCGCATGGCTCGGTCGCGGACATGATTCCGGTAACTAGATTCATCTGAAGTAAAAAATGGAAAAATATAGTTTTAATACACTGGTGAAGCTACAAATCCATCGAATACTTTTTCGAAATTTTAAAATTTGCATAAATTGCACTGTTTATAAAAAATGTCTTTTTTCGACCAAAAATAACGACTTTAAACGTTTGTTACTAATAAACGGAGGAACATATGAAAAAGTCATTCGGTCTGTCGATTGAATATGTTATAAAATATGTTGTCTAAATTTAAAGTAAATCGGACGATTAGATTTTGAGATATGACATACGCCAAATTGCAAAGTATACTTTCGAGATAAATGCGAGAGAAGAAAACGTACTAAATTCACTTCTTCCGTATGCAATTTTCGTATAAATGTTTGGGTCTTCTCATTATCTTCGGTGGGTCGTTATGGTTTCGGGTACGGGCAATGCGAATAGCACATTTATTTTATTCTAGAATCGTTTATTTTTCGTTATAAACATTTTAATGGATATAGTGACGATTGTGACGAAAAAGTTGGGCCGGGTTGAAATTCCGAACTTTGAATGCTTCGACGGTTGAAAATTCCGGATTTTAATGTTCCGAAATTCAAGATGGGGCTGGGTCGAAATTCCGAACTTTGAATAAATAGTACCCCAAAAGATCAAAACTCCAAAAGAATTTTACACGAAAGACCAAAACTCCGAAAATCTTAACACCGTCAAAATAATTCGCCTAGGGAAGTTGTAAAGGTTTTAAAATTTTCAATAAATCGACGAATTATTTCAAGATTTTTTTGTTTGTTAAGAAGTGATTTTGCGTCAATTTTGAAATTTGTCTAGACAATGTTATACTTTCTTTATCATTTACAGTCGACTATGTAGACTTTCGCTGGCATGATCTTGACATGCGGGCCGGGTTGAAATTCCGAACTTCGAATGCGCCGACGGTATAAAATTCCTAATTTTAATGTTCCGAAATTACAAGGTTCGTCAACATTGACGTAAAATCACTGAAAATAAAACAAAAATTCTTGAAATAATTAGTCAATTTATTGAAAATTTCGAAACTTTTAAAACTTCCATAGCCGAATTATTTTGACGGTGTTCAGATTTTCGGAGTTTTGGTCTTTCGTGTAAAATTCTTCCGGGGTCGTATACTTTCGGAGTTTGGAGCGTTTTGATCATTCAAAGTTTGGAATTTCAACCCGGGCCCGAAAAAGTGCATTTTGTAGAAAAAAAGTTTGAAGCAAAAGATGTTTCTTTTTAAATTGACATTAAAAAATGTCTCTTTCATTTTTTTTTGTTAGCTCCATTAGTAATGGAGATATGAACAAGGAACATTTTTATGAAAGAGACGAAAGGATAAGTAATAAGAGGTGATGCGATTAATTTACGTCGCTTATATCTCCATTACTAATGGAGCTAGTAAAAAAAATTAAACATCTTTTACTTAAAATTTATATCTATGAAATGCACTCTTTCGAACGAACTGTTATTTAAAAAATGTAATTGTAAGAAAGTGCCTTGGTGTATGGACTACTTTCTTGAGATAAAATCACAATTATTTTTCGTATCTTCAATCGACGATTCCTGCACCGTATAAAAATCAAACAGTCTGGTTGGAAAAAGTCATATCAATGCTCTCAGAAACGATACATAATGCACCGCGCAACGCTAGAGCCGTAACGCAACGGGACGTTCTGACCTGCTTCACTAAAATCGTCATAACTCGGTCAATTTTTGGAATTTTTACAAAATCTTTGAACCAAATCAAAGTTAAGACTCTAAGCAGTAAGAAAATACAATGAACCAAAGATCGATTTTATTAAATTCCATGGTTATGCATGCCCCTTAAAGATTGAGCGCTTGGAATTTACGATCGTCATTAATGTTGTTCCTTTCGTCCAAAGAAATATATTTGACGGTGTTGTCGGCGAAAGTTAAGGGTCTTGGGATAAATGCCACCGAATACGTGATGAATCCAGAAACTGAGAAGCTCTGCAAGGGATGCTGGCCAGCTTGCAATGACGTTAAATATTATCTCCGCAGTACTAAGACCTATCTTGACAGGGGACTCTATCGCACGGAATTATTGTAATTTTCGCATAGAAAAATCGTCACCTTTCGAATGAAAGAAGCATTGAAAAAGTATCGATTGACAGAGGGTCCTGAAAACAATAATCCAACAGAATGTGGCCGGTTTGAAATTCCGCACTTTGAATGATCGGAACGTTCTCAAAACTCCGAAAGAATACTACCCCGAAAGATAAAAAAGTTCGAAAGAATTTTACACGAACGACCAAAACTCTGAATATCTAAACACCGTCAAAATAATTCGGCTATAACAGTTTTAAAAGTTTCGAAGTTTTCAATAAACCGACGAATTATTTCACGAATTTTTTATTTATTAAGAAGTGGTTTTACGTCAATTTTAACATTTGTCTAGACAATGTTATACGTTCTACATTATTTACAGTCAACTGTGTAGACTTTGGCTGGCATGATCTTGACGAACCTTGTAGTTTCGGAACATTAAAATTAGGAAACCGTCGGCGCATTCAAAGTTCGGAATTTCAACCCCGCCCTCATGTCAAGATCATACCAGCGACAGTCTACACAGTTGACTGTAAATGATGTAGAACGTATAACATTGTTTAGACAAATTTAAAAATTGACGCAAAATCACTTCTTAATAAATTTAAATTCTTGAAATAATTCGTCAATTTATTGAAAATTTTGAATCTTTTAAAACTTCCATAGAAGAATTATTTTGACGGTGTGATTATTTTCGGAGTTTTGATCTTTCGTGTAAAATTCTTTCGGAGATTTGAGCGTTCTGATCATTGAAAGTTCAGAATTTTAACCCGGCCCCATCTTGAAATTCGAAATTTTAAATCGTCGGAGCATTCAAAGTTCAGTATTTCAACCCGGCCCCAAAGCAATGAATTTCCGACTATTGTAGCGCGAGCACTACGCTGAAAAAAAACATGGTCCGACTAAATCCATCATTGAGAGATCAAGGAAAAAGTTGAAAAAAATGAAATATTCTGTTATTTCCAGAATTATTTATTTCATCGAACTCAACGAATACTCGTAAGAATCATATATTTTCATATAGAGAATCACATAGACTGAATAATCCGTTTCGCATTCCGACAATTTTTTTATGGATACCTCGTTGATAGAATGAAAATTCCTTTTCAAGGGACTTTATTCTACATATATTGTTTTTACAAGATCCAAAAAAATGTTAAGGGGGGAGGTAGGTATCTCCCCCTTAACGTTTTTTTGGATCTGGGGGTGAGGGAAGCAGCTGATTTTCATGTTTTTTTAAAGAAAAGCTTTTTACACCATTTTTGAGATTTAGGGTACCTTTTATTACTATTTTTGGCTATTACAAGGTATTCTTTTATTTATATTTAAAAATGGCAAGAGAGTTGCACGGCCATCTAAAAGGGTTGCGGCGGATGTTGTCAGACGTCGTGACACGTAGCGGCGGCGAGATTAATCTGAAAAAAAAAACCAACGAAGATTTTTCATTCATTAACACTTATACGCAAAATATGGACCAAGAAAAAGTGAGAAATTTCGAAAAACGATGAAATCTGACGCTTTGAAACAAAAAGATTGAATTTTTTGAAAAACAGTTGCCACACATTGCAATAAAAAATACGTGCTTTTTCTAATTGAAAAAAAATTCAGGTTCATGTTTCAGACGATAAGGCGAGAAAAATTTAAACGGAATTTCATCAGAATTGGTCGATTAGTTTTTTAGCTATACGTCACGCTAGTTTTGAAAGTGCATTTTAGAAGACCGTACCCTAACTCCGCCATTTTTGAAGATCAATAGAAACAAAAAATACCACGTAACAGCCAAAAGTAGTAATAAAGCATACCCTGAGTCTAAAAAATTGTGAAGAAATTTTTCGTTTAAAAAAAATTCGTCAAAATCGGCAATTTTTTTCCTCGCCTAAAGGTATCTCCCCTCCTATAAGTGATTAGGAGACAAATTGGCAATGTACTATTGTTTCCGACCGCAGGACATGACGAGACCAAAGTGACTCTCGTTTCCTCAAGCTCCAGGGCCGCAGTTAAATTACAAAATATTGTGAAAAAAATCGTAAAGCTACCCGAAGATATGTAAAACAAACGGCACGAAACGAAATATTCATTTTATCAACTGGGTGTCCATCAAAAATAGCCGAGTTTCACCTTTTTCCTGGGCCTCAGATTAGTAGCCTCCCTCAATCGAATGGCGATATTTCTACAATTTGTTCACGCACATCCGCTTCTTTCACGCCAACGGGGTGACGTGTTTTCCGAATGTGGAAGAAAAACCCAATAAGGGGGTACACAAATTACGTCACGCAAAATTCCCCAATTTTCTACCCCCCCCCCCCCTCCCCCCATGTTTCCATATTCACCGCGAGAACCAGCATGTTTGATTTTCACTGTAAAACTACTGTAAAAGGAGTAAGTTTGAAGCCTTAAGGATCTCATCACTCGTACAATCTAACCAAAAAGAGTTTTGGTGAGAATTTAAAGTCCTTCGTTTTCAGGTAAAAACCTGGAAAAATAAACCATTAATATTTTTTTTTAAATATGACAATTTTTTGCGTGATGACATTTTTATTTTATACTCGTTGCTTTTATTAACATTTTGGTAATGATTATCAATTAAAATATATAGTAGTAATTTTTATTAAAAAAATAATATCAAAATTATAAATATAATGAACACTTATTGTGATTTTCTATTAAACAAAACGTTATTGAAAATATCATTCAACAAATTTACTGTAATCTTACAGATGATTATCGTCGAATATGTTTTAAAAATCTTGCTGATGTTCGATTGGAATTAAACCGCTGTCAAGCATGGCCTGTAAATCTTTGTTTTTCTTGGTGCAAACGGCAATTTCTTATCTGATGTCTGTTTTAATTGGAACATTCGAACATCATCGATGTTTTTGTTTTTTAAAAGATTTTCATCTCTCGTCCTTCTTGGTCAAAATCATATTTAACGTGGATTGTATCGACGTAAGGTTGAACGGATATTTCCCGAATACTTGCAATTTTAATTGAAGTCCAATTGAAATTTGTTGAGAGTTCTAAAAATCGTAAATTTCCGATTGCGGTCAAAGGAATTGGAGTAAAAAAATAGAGGCAAGGCGTAAAAAAGCATGGAACAAAAGTCGGAAACAATTCCAGTGTTACTGAAACATGTTAATTTTCGCGGTGAATATTGAAATCTGCTTCTTTTCGTGATGAAAGCCGTAACGTGCTAGTTTTCGCGTTAAATATCGAAAGGTGCCAGTTTTCGTGGAGAAAATAGAAACTTGCTAGTTCTCGTGTCGGAAGCCGAAACATGCTAGTTTTCGCGATGATATCAAACGTGCTTGTTTTCGTAACAATTCTGGAACATGCTACTTTTCGTAAGCAGCGACGATATGTAATTTCAAGAATTAAAAAAAAAAAAAAAAAAAATTTGTTTCAAATTTTGCTCGGGATAAGTGGGAAAGCGGGAAAGCTACTTTGCAAATTTTTGCACAATAGTTTTCTCCCTTAAATTACATTTCGTATGCAAAGCTGTCAACTTTCCGCGGTAAAATTGCGCGTGAGTTTTAAATTCAAAACTTGAATATGCAGAAATTTTGCTATTTTTGGCAGTTCTAAAATCGTGACATAACGCCCTCCGTCCCCCCAAATTGCGTTACGTAATTCGCGTCGCCCCCTGACAAGGAACATCACTTTAGTGTCCTCCTCCGATTTTGTTGAAACTGTTTTGTGTGGACGAGTATCGAAAACTAAGAGACACGTATTTTTTTTTATCGGCGGAAAAACGGTTTTAAGTGGTGAAAGGCACCCTCAAAAATGGGGATGTTTTTCGTTTTTCGTCGATAACGTTTTAAGGATACGAGATATAAAAAGATTTAAAATTGCAACAATGTTCATTTTTTTGTGTACTATACATTGGAGATGAGAACGATAACGTTATCGACGAAAAACGAAAACCACCCCTATTTTCAAGGGTGCGTTTCACCCCTTAAAACCATTTTTCCGCCGATGAAAAAAAATACGTGTCTCTTAGTTTTTCATACTCTTTCGCACAGAAAAGTTTCAACAAAATCGGAGAAGGACACCAACGTGTTGTTCCTTGTGAGTAAGGACTGACGACGATGATGCTTGAAGGAACAACGTTTGGCTGGAGAACCAGAGCATCGTTCACATTTTTTTCACGAAACACGGGAGCGTGAGGTTGCGACAAGAGTCCTCATACTATTGGTACGAGCTTCTCAGTAAGTACGAGACGACTCTTTTATTCCACGCTGCTTTTTTTTTTCTTTTTTTTTGTTGCGTATCTTGTTGCTCCCCGCGCGAAACAATTTTCCGATAAAATTCTCACCGGATGTTTCGCATTACCCCCGTTTTGTTTTCCCGCCTTCAGGCAATATCGGGGGAATCTGCGGGGTCTTTATCGGATTCAGTCTGATAAGCGTCGTGGAATTCTTGTACTTTGCGCTCCGTATGATACGCGAATTCTGTCGGGGCAAGACGGAAACTATCAGGATGGAAAGTAAAAGCGACACGGCGACGAGGAGAACTCGAACTGGCACAAAGTGGAGAACGAGAGGAGACGCGAAACGTTTCGCCGGAACTCTTTATTGGAATGAATTCTTGCCGCACAGAACTGCAACGCTCTACGATGCAAAGATCCAACGCTTTCGAGTACAAAAATACTGACTTTCGAGGATTCCCGGCATTCCGTCCAACGCACGGGAGAAAAGCTCTCGAAATTATCGTCGAATTGGAAACAAAAATCTGCTGGATAATAGTTGAATTAAGAAATATTATTTTATGATTAATTACAATTTTTAGTATTATTGTGGAATATTTTTATTTATATGTGAATGTTGAAGATGTGCTGTTTGATAATCCAGATTATTTTATAATCAAGGATTATTTGTTACTATCGTTATTGAACATTTTTATTTATCTGTCAATGTCTATGATGTGTCGGGTGCGTATTTTTATTCAACATCCAAATGAAGTACAAATACAAGATGAAACCCCTGGTTGCCCTCTGCTGCTGATGAATATATAGACAGGGTGATTCACACCTATCAGGGTTCTCTTTGTGAGCACATAGGGTGTGTTATTTCAAGCAAAATGCTTTTTTTTTCGTGTGACAAAAATTTACCCAGATATTCGCGTTGAGTACGTTGAACGCGAATATCTCGGCCAGTTGTTGTCACGCGACATTAAAAAACAGGTTTTGCTCGTAATTACATACCCTACATGCTCATCAAGGGAACTCTAATTGTTTATATATATATATACGGACTGACCCATTTTAAGCTCACACCTGATCTATTTTGAAAAATACTGCTCCGATCAAATATTGAGTATAATAAAGTTATTGGTGTTTGAAGCGGGACGTTAAAAAAAATCTTTTACGGTCCAAAATTCGAAAGGGCAACGGTAAGATGGATGACATGGTTTAAAAAAATGGAAATATGACTGTTCTTTCACCAAAAAAATGGTCAGGCTAAAACTAATAACTTTTGCAGGAAATGCTTTTTTGGCAACGTTCATAATTTTTAGGTTAGAACCCCATTTTTTATTATTTTGGCGCTATCAAGAATGTCCCACAAAGTCTTCAACATCCCTAGTGTAAGTGTGCGTGTGTGCGTGGGTCTGAGTTTATTTGGGTTTGTTCGATAACTGAAGCAAACCCAAACAAGCATTAGGTCTCTGCGCCACGTCGCTTCTGTTAGCAAACAAACCCAAACAAACTCAAATACCCACTTATATTTGGGTTTGTTTGATAACGGAAGTGACGAGCCGCAGAGACCTAATCCTTGTTTAGGTTATCGAACAAGTCCAAACAAACGCAAACAAATTCACACCCACTCACACATGCACATTTACACTAGGGATGTTTAAAGACTTTACCTCTTCATCGTACTGGATAGCACTACAATAGAAGTAAACGGTGTTCTAACCTGAAAATTATGAACGTTATAACAAAAATGTCCTACAAAAGTTGTTAGTTTTGGCCTGAAAAAATTTTTCAGTGAAAAAGTGATGTTCGAGTTTTAAAAAAACATGTCGGCCTTCTTAACGTCGCCATTTTAAGTTTTGGACGAAAAATTTGTTTTTTTTTCAACGTCCCAAAAATTTCCAAATATTATTCAACGTCCTCGTGTTAAGTGTAATCAAACTTTTGCGCCCCAAAAGTTTGATTACACTCAATACTTGATCGGTGCTGTATTTTTTTAGATAAATCAGGTGTAAGATTAAAATGAGACACCCGGTATACAGGATGTCTTGTTGTAAATGGATAATCATACAACTGTCGATAGGTCAGATCATGTCCTACTATACCTATGCAGAAATTTTGATCGGCATACCCTATGTCCGATCAAATCCCGATCAGGATTTGTCATGGATTCCCCAAAACCGGTATCCTGGTTAGAATCCAACTTGCATCAGTATCGGCATATGTACGACGACGATGGCATCATTTTGAAAATTTTGGCGTCACGTGTATTTTCTGTATTACTATGGAATTCCTATCTATAGATAGGAATTTCTGTCTATAGATTCCTATCTATAAAATTCCTATCTATACATAGGAATTACATAGTAATACCGAAAATACACGTGATGCCAAAATTTTCAAAATTATGCCATCGTCGTCGTACATATTCCGATACTGATGCAAGTTGGATTCTAACCGGGATACCGGTTTTGGGGAATAAGTCCCTGTTAATACCCACCGACATGTCGGTGGGTATAAACATGTATTTAAGACAAATTAAAATCAAATTCACAATGATTAGATTAAAATTTACACCAACCGTGAGTTCTTACGTATTTCGAGAGAAAACATTTCGTCGAGGCGAAGAAATTTTTGCAAAAAAAGTTGCGAGTTTCAAATATTACATTATAAATATGAAAAAAAATCACAAAATGAGTTGTGAATTTCCTCAAGTTGAAGAAAATAAAAATCGAATTCACGACAGTTATATTAAAATTTACACCACAAGTGTAAACGTATTTTGAGAGAAAACATTGTGTTGAGGCAAAGAAATGTTCGCACAAAAAGTTATGTGCAAAAATTTCTTTGCCTCGAGGCAATGTTTTCTCTAAATAGGTACGAACTCACTTTTGGCGCAAATTTCAATCTAATCATTTTGAATTTTATTTTAATTTGTCTTAAATACGAAAAAATTCACAACTAATTTTGTGAATTCTTTTGTATTTATAATTTCTTGTCAATACATTTGCATTCACAGATTTTGATGTGAATTTTTTTTAATTCAAATCAAAATCTCGCGATGAGCGCGATCTGCGATTTGAATCTTTGGACAAATTTTTTTTTACTGATAGTTTAATGCACCAAAACTTTATATTTTTTTTTTTTTTTTTATTGGGTTTGTTCCAGTCGTACAGGGTCCTTCCCTTTTAACGAGCCCCCAATCCGCCTCTACCGCCAATTCCACACCCCCCCCCCCCCCCACCTGCGGCCGCAGCCGACTTCCCCCTCTGTATCGTATTCACCATGACATATCTGTCATGGGTATAGGGAAACTGCGGAAAACCTATACCGATACAGCCGGTCATCAAGTTCGCTCCCCAGTCGTGGAACTAGTCTTATTTCGCCGTGAAATGCCGAAGAAAAACATTTCACGACGAAATGTACGCGGCTGGGTTTCGAACTCGGGACCTCCCGGTCCGCAGGTTTAGTGGCGAGCACGCTAACCACTAGACCATCGCACCGGTTTCCAAAACTTTATAAATGGTATTTATTTTTATAATAAATTTAACATGTCATAATTCCATTTTTGACATTTTGTGATCCTTCTCAGATTCCTCAATGATTCCATGGGGAATCTATTTAGAGTCATTAAAGGATCCGGTTCTGGATCCCTAATGGAATCCAGTTTACGGATCTTACATTTAGTCTTCGAATCTGATCCGATATCGGACTAGATCCCGACTGGGAGCCCGGGATACAAGTCAGAATCCAGCTGTATCCCTGCCAAAATTTCTGCACGGGTATGCTGGAGTTTCAGTTTCGTAAAAGTCTCACGGTTCCCGAGATTAAAATCGTCTGCTTTTGGTTCTTCATATGCCATTTCTACAAATTATACATTTTTTGACCCGGTTTTTTAAAAATACTCTTGGTTATTCGTTTTATCTAGAAAAGTCTTCTTTTTAGCCTTCAATGTTAAGGAAACTTTATGAAAAAGAATCTTATGCAGAATTTTCATACAAACCAATTCGAACATCTGAATGTTATAGCCTGCGGTGTAAAAAAAATGTACTACGCATATTAGTCATAGTAGAGTCGTGCTGTCGTTGAAAAAACCCGTAATCGGACAAAATTAGCAGAAGGCCAGTTTTTTGACAGGTAATTCTGTAGGTACCGCAGGTGCTAAATCCAAGTTTGCCTAAAAATCGGGATGCAGGGTTTTTATTTAGGGGTTAAAGAGGGATGGGAGTGGATTGATGCCAAACTACAACCCCTACGAGGTCGGCGCCGTCAGACAAAATTTTCAGAAAAATCCGGGCTTTGGTTTTGTTCACAGCGCCATGGTCGTGGAAGTTCATTTTGGCGGAGAAAAAATGGGGTGACATTTTGAAAAATCAGTTTTAATTCAATAACTCTTTAGGAAAAATTCGTACACTTTTTGTTCAAACGGGAACGTTGTAGCCCTCGAAAAGACGCGCCAATGGAGTATTTGATCTTCACTCCCCAATAATATCTTCACCCCAAAAAAATGGTTGAAATACGAACGAAAATTGTTTATTGAATAACTCAAAAACAATCGATTTTTCGGGCATGGTTTAAATTTACGAAATGTAGAGAATAATTTTCTCGATGTTTTCGTTTCTATGGACCACCTTTGAATTTTGCTTTTTCCAACCATTCTCAGGGGTTGAAATCTAAATATGAAATGCTGGGAAAACTATTGCCCGCACGAATTCGCCGCTGTGGAACAATTTGTAGCTCGAAACCTTAGTTATATTTTTGTGCCCAGTGCCAAACTCGTATCTCTTTAATTTCGGTCAATAGTTTTCCCAGAATTTCATTTTGAATTTTCAACCCCCGAGAGGGGTTGGAAAAAGCAAAATTCAAGGGTGGTCCAAAGAAACGGAAAAAATCAAGAAAATGTTTCTATACATTTCGTGTATTTAAACCATCCCCGAAAAATCGATTGTTTTTTAGTTATTCAATAAACAATTTTTTGTTGATATTTCAACAATTTTTTTGGGGGTGAAGATATTACCGAAGATGGATGATAAAATACTCAATCGATCCGTCTTTTAAAGGGCTACAACGTTCTCATTTCAACAAACATTGTATGCATTCTTCCTAAAGAGTTATCGAATTAAAACTGAATTTTCAAAATTTCACCCCACTTTTTCACCCCTGAAATGAACTTCCACGACTTTGGCGCTGTGGACAAAAATAAAGCCCGGATTTTTTGGCATCAATCCGTCCCCACCCTCCTTCATCCCCTAAAAAAAACCTACACCCAAATTTTTAGGCAAACTTGGATTTAACACTCGTGGCACCTACAGAATCATTTGTCAAAAAACTACCCTTCTTCTATTTTGTTTCGAAGCCAATGTATAGGACGACTGTACTATATCGTGCCAATTACTTAAAAAAGTCGCTTACTTATTGTCGATTCCTATCATTTGTAGAAATGCCATACGAAAAACCAAAAGCAGATGATTTTTTTGAAAAATAATATAAGCCCATAATCTCGAAAACCGTGGGAATTTTAACCTTTCGAGTGCATACCTCCGCCGCCAACCATAAGAGCATATTCGGCCAATCTGACCCAAGGCGTTTTTCAAATCGTTGTATTCCGGCAAATATGCATTTTTTGTTTTTTTTTTGTAGTAAATTATCCGTATTTTATAGCCCTATATTAATGTTTTGACGAAAACGAAAATTAAAAGCCAAAACATTCGTTCAAAGTGGGGCATACATTGAAAAATACGTACTTACACGAAAAAAAATCACTGGGTCAAAACGACCCAGAGTGCACTCGAAGGGTTAATAAACTGAAATTCCAGCATACAGTAGGAAATGATCTGACCTATCGACAGCTGCAAGATTATCCATCCATAACATAATATACCATAATAACATTAATATAAATTAAAAAATCATGTAAAGTGGTTTTTGCTTACCCGAATTTCATGTAAAGTGGTATTTACCTGATGGAATGTATAACAAGCATTAATTTCACGTCGATCATGTTGTCTCAAACCGCGCTATTTTTCGAGCCTATTTCTCCATATAAATAAACAACACGTGTACGTAGGTAAACCCCAGGGTGTACGAGTCCTTCGATTGCAGCCCAGCCGATACATGCGTCCAAAGTTGTTCCAGACGCGGTGCATCAAACTTCCGACTAAAATGAAAGTGGGTATATAAAGTGATGAGCCTATTACTCCCCAGAGAGAAACATGCTCGTACAATAATCTCGCAGAAGACGAATTTTGAAAGTTCGTTGCTTGCGTAGGCTCCCCTTTGATGAATGTATATATCCGCTTCTATAATCAAAGCCTTCAAGACGAGCTGGAAACTTGGCAGACTCACTCTCGAAACTTCCACTGCCCAATCCACCCCCACAGCAATAATTGCTAATAAAACCTTGATTGCTGTTCTCCCACCATAATTTCCTTTTTCCCATGCGTCATTCCGCTGGCTCACGATCCCGGACGATTCTCAAAATTGAGTCAAAAAATTATTACCCCCGGAGTTATGAATTCTGTTTCGGTTTCATTCCAGCCAGCGAGATTACTCGCTAATGTACTTGGGTTAAGTGCTGGAATATGTATCTCGAATCCGGTTTTTTTTCTCGTGAAAACTCTCTCTCTCTCTCTCTCTCTCTCTCTCTCTCTCTCTCTCTCTCTCTCTCTCTCTCTCTCTCTCCCTTGAGCAGAGACCCGGGACTTTGCAGCACCCGGTCGAGTGTGCATTCGCGATACTGGCGTAGCATTATATGAACTCGCACGTCGGCACTTTGCCGAAGCTGAAGAGAACCGAGATGAGGACGGCCCCGGACTCCATACTCGCGCTCGCCATCGTCGAGATACGGAATTTCAAGTGACACCGGATGCAGATACCCGTATATATAGTAGTACACGTACGAAAGGATATCAGAATACTATATATGTACATTGAACGAAGTAAATCTACTTCGCGCTCCATTTATGTGTGTGTGTGTGTGTGTGTGTGTGTGTGTGTGTGTGTGTGTGTGTGTGTGTGTGTGTGTATGTGTATATATATATATATATATCTAAGTCGTCCGGAAGCTTCGTCGTCGACGTCATAAGCCTGAAAGTTAAACGACGAATCATACAAAGTTTTAGGTAGTAAAGTCTCTCGAAACTCGACGAATACCGATACGATATGCACTACCAATATACATACCTCCTATCGCCAAAACTCATTTCCCTCGGTCGAGCATAAAAAACAATGGCAAATTTTGAAGAAGATGAAAATCTCTTAGTTGTTGAATTTCTTTTGATTAATGCTTTTTCATTTCATTTGATTATTATTCTTTATCATTCTAAATATATTGACCGAAATTAATTAGCGTATATGCTTCTCGGTTTTTTTTCAAATATTCAATATACAGTGTGCAAAAAAGCCTTTGGAATAGAATAAAAAGCTTGCTTTCGGGCAAATTATGCAAGTGAGGCACTGTTGAAATTTGCTCTTTATCCTCGGCATAAGAAGAATGGATAAATTTGACGAAGATGCAAATTTTTTTTTTTGTTGATTTTTTTGGTTATTATTTTTAATGGATTGAGCTTGAATTAGAAGGTCCGAAAAATGGTTTTTTTATTGTTTAAATAGATAGATAAACTATCCAGGAATATATTTACAAAGTTACAGAGGCCAATTTTAAATATTTCCGGAGATACAATGCCAAAAGCAGAGGAGCGATTGATATTTCGTCCTTTTGAAAACTTTGAAGCGCGTTTTCTCTAGTTTTCGTTTTCACGATTTCTTCAAATTGGCGAGCGTGATAGCAAAAAAACTGAATGACTTATTGAATCAAACCAATGTTTATTTTCTTCAGTATAAAAATCTCTTCTAAGTGAACTAAAAAGTCGTTAAAAAGTCTTTTTAAATAATTTTCATAGCACGTTAAAGTGTTTTTTTAACACATTTTTTTCAAACCTGAGAAAAGTCATAACTTCACGATTTTTTCACCTTTTGCTCAATTTACCCAGAAGAAAAATATATGACGATTGCAAATTTTATTGGATTTTTGTTTCCGTCAAGAATTGCGAGCTGCATCTTTCCCGCCGATTTGGGAATGCAGTGGCAAGACGCCCATGAAATAGACTGATAAATCTGCAGTAATTTATTGTTTCGGGTTAAATGTTTTTTTAAATACATTTCAAATGTACCCCAATGTTTACTGGGCTCACTTGTTTTTTTCCCTTCTAAAAAAATTCCCGAAACAAAAACGCTTTTTGGACCTTCTAATTCGGGCTCCCGCCTTAAAGAGCATCGATTAGCCTATATTTTTCTTGTCATTCTGGGGGGTGGAATAATCGTCAAACCTTAAAAAAAAAATCCAGATACAGTGTGCGAAAGAGCGTTTGGAATGAAAAAAGCTTGTTTTTTCGGCAAATTGTCGAACCGAGAATGGTGCGTTGCAGTTTGCTTTTCATCCAGCTGACTCGCCATCAATTCTCAATGGGTTCGAAAGCAGTACGAAAACTTTTGTGAAAGAATGAAAAATTTATGAGACGAAGAATAACACGAGTGTGTTTGCGATGAATACGGTCGAGTACTCAATCGCTCGTCGATATGCTCGCGCGTACATCAATCGCGAAGGGCCAAAAGGGTTTCCGGGTCTCCGGAAATACTCAATTCCGTGCGCGATCGCCGAGAAAACGAGGATTCTCTCGAAGATGCCTCCCCGAACGACGATATCGGCCACAACGCGCGACAGTGTGCAAAGACCTTTCTACACTTGCACTTATGGATGAAGAAGTCTAGATAGCCGAGATAGATAAAGAATTCTATGTATGGTGACATCAGGGAACCGAGGAGGCGGATCTTGAGAGGTAGTCAGCATCAACGTCGCGGGACTTGCGCCTTTTTGGTTTTGGGGAAATTCATGTATAGAAAATGGATCTGTATGTTGAGGATGGGAACGTCTCTGTTTCCGATCTCTTTCGTTTTATTTTATTTTATACATACATATGTGTATATATATATATATATATATATATATATATATATATATATATATATATATATATATATATCTAGATGGTGAGATCAGATGTATGTGATCGGAATGCTGCAGCATTCCTGAACCAGGCCACGTTTATTTTTTCCCATTTTTTCCTCTCGACCGTCTCACCTCGGTCCCTCGCCAAACATATATACGTGGTTTGTAGTTCCTCGATCTATGAGGCATGTTCGGTGTCAGCGCGAGGCGTCAAAAATATACTTTCCACAACTCGCGGGATGTAATGGTGCCAAACGAGTTTGCTGAAATTCGGAACTACGACATCCATTCATTTTTTTTGTCTCTTTTTATCTTGAGTGCGTCTTCCTTCGGGGTGTATTTGGGCGCCAGGGGGGCTGAGGTCGTAACGACAAAACAGAACTTTGTCAAACGTCGAAGGAATAAAGAGCAGGAAGACTAGGAAGAGGTAAAAGTAGGTATCAGTATCTTACCGATGTTATACAATTGTGATGGGTGGACTTCCGTTTTTTGGGCTGAATTTTAGCTGATATGGTTAGAAGACGATGTTGGGACGACACTGTTGTTTTTTGCTTTACTTTGTCCGTCTGTTTGAGGGAAGTTGTTGTGAAAGCAGCTGAATCTTTATTACTGAACTTTTGATCCTCGAAAGTTCAGGAAACATGCAAATTTCCTTCTAAGGGATCTGCATGAGCTTGAAGTTTCAAGAACGACTTATTTCGTTGCATACGATCCTAGGGTCCTGACTTTAATTTGCAACAAAGGTTTTATAGAAATGTCGATGCATGAGATGCAATTGACAAATCTGACAATGCTTAAGATGTAATTGGCAGAATTGACAACGCATAAGAGGCGATTGACAGAATTGGCAACGCATAAGCGGCAGATGACAGAATCGACAACCTAAAAGAGGCAACTGACCGAATTGACGACGCATAAGACGCAATTGACAGAATTGCCAACGCATGAAAGACAATTGACAGAATTAGCAACGTATAAAAGGTCATTGATAGAATTGACAGAATTAACAACGCATAAAAGCCAATTGATAGAATTGCCAACGCATGAGAGGTAATTGATAGAATTAATAACGTATAAAAGGTCATTGATAGAATTGACAGTATTAACAACGCATACAAGGGAATTGACAGAATTAACAACGCATAAAAGGCAATTGACGGAATTGACGACGCATGAGAGGCAATTGACAAAATGAACAACGTATAAAAGGTAATTGACGGAATTGACAGAATTAACAACGCATAAAAAGCAATTGACAGAATTAACAACGCATCAACGGCAATTGGTCGAATTAACAACGCATAGAAGGCAATTGACAAGATTACATACGCATGAGAGGCAATTGACAGAATTGACAACGTATAAAAGGTCATTGACAGAATTGACAGAATTAACAACGCTTAAAAGGCAACTGACAGAATTAACAACGCATCAACGGCAATTGGTAGAATTAACAACGCATATAAGGCAATTGACAGAATTAACGACGCATGAGCGACGATCGGCAGAGATGAAAACGCATAACAGCCAACTGGCAGAAATAACAACGCATAGGAGACAATTGACAATTGCCGGAATCGATAACCTATAAGAGGCAATTGACAGAATTGCCAACGCATGAGAGGCAATTGACAGAATTGAAAACGTATAAAAGGTCACTGACAGAATTCACAGAATTAACAACGCATAAAAGGAAATTTACAAAATTGACGACGCATGCGAGGTGATTGGCAGAGTTGAAAATGCAGAACAGCCAACTGGCAGAATTAACAACGCATAGGAGACAATTGACATCATTGACAACGCATGAGAGGCAATTGACAACATTGAATAAATAAGAGACAATTGACCGTATTGACCACGCATAAACGGCAACTGACAGAATTGACAGCGCATGACAAAATGTAATTGACAGACGAGAATTGACAGAAAATTCAGAGTTTGAAGTCAATCCGTACGCATATAATATTAATTACGTGTTTGACAAAAAACATGTATATATTCTACTTAGGGGTTTTTAACCTCAATATTTCTCGATAAATTGTGACGATCGATTCGAAAAAAAAAACTGAACAAAATGATATACACATTCATATGTTTTTCTTAAATATATATTTATCAATTATCATTTACAATAATCGTGGTATGATTTCACATTATAAACAATCATACGATTAATACGCTTTTCGATACGCTCGTTCGTATTGCTTATATAATATTATGTGTATGTATCGATTTATTTATATATATATATATATATGTATATATATATGTATACATATGCATATGTGGCGGCGAGCTTTCGTCGTTCGTCAGAGACACGGGATTCTGTTTCACAAGCAAAAAAATCTAGAAACACAGACTCACTTAATTTTCAAGCGCCACCACTGTCTCAGTGCAAACAAATCGAACGTCGTTGCGCCGGAATTGGGTGAGTGCGCGCGTGCGTGTACGCGTGTGCTTTTCTTCCCATTCAAACGCGGGAGTGAACCGTGAAAAAGTGGATAATTCAAAAAAACACGCAATCGTTGACTGTGAAAACTGAAAAATAACGCGACGGGAAAATCTCTCGGTGGAACGATGGGAATGCGTCCTATTTTTTTGTCTCTTTTTATCGGCTCGCTGTTTCCGTCGGTATACAAAAAAGGCAGAGCTTTCGCGCACACTCTCCATCTTTATTCATTTTGCCCTTCCTCTCTCGTCCTCTCTCTCTCTCTCTCTCTCTCTCTCTCTCTCTCTCTCTCTCTCTCTCTCTCTCTCTCTCTCTCTCTCTCTCTCTCTCTCTCTCTCTCTCTCTCTCTCTCCTCAGTCGCAATCCCTCTTCACGAACAGGTTACATTGTTCGCATTTTATTTTGTCTAGGATTACTTTTTTCGAGTGCAAATCTGATAGAGTCATTCTCTTCATTCGTTGCATGTGACGCTCGGATACGCACGGGCAAGATATATAAAGTGTCGAATCGTCGTTTCGTTGATGAAAAAAATCGCGAGACCCGCGAATACGAAACGTCATTGGAAAACTCGTTCGTTACGTCGAATTGAACTCGATCGTTCGCGAGTAAATTTGATATTCGACAAAATGACTTTATCGAGAAAAATCGTTCTCGTTAATCGGCTTGTGTGCATCGTGGCGAGTGATTTTCGCTGAAGCATTCTTTCGTCGGGATGTAAAGGGTGATTAAAGTCGCAAAAGTCGACGTAATGTTTCGAAATTGGATCGTGAAAAAGTTAAATTTTCGACTGACATGTTTGGAAAAAAATTGTTGAAAAAATCACATGTTTATTTTTATTTCGCGAAGTTTTTCGTGTGGGAGAGAGAGAGAGAGAGAGAGAGAGAGAGAGAGAGAGAGAGAGAGAGAGAGAGAGAGAGAGAGAGAGAGAGAGAGAGAGAGAGAGAATTTCGATGATTTTTCTGTCGAATAAAATGATAAATTTTCTATAAAAATTCTCACGTGAACTTCGATCCGATCAACACGGTATATTAATTACGATTTAATCGTTATTCGGACTATGCGAGTATTTAGCTGAGCTTACAATATCGTACATTACGTATTATCGAGATAACAAGAAGGAACGTCATCATATTTACATATAAAAATATATCATATCACGAACGATCGTTGCTTAAATTATGTTTATTTATTTTGATGGATAAAACATTTTTTTCTCGTGTATTTGTATATGTATATTGATTTACCTACTATATATACATTATCGTAGATTCCTCTTCCCGTATGATACGTTTTTTTTCCACCGTCAAGCTTGATCACATTTTTTTCCCATTCATTCGCTTCTCCTTTTTATTTGCTTTATCTTACATATTCTCGCTCTTACATCAGTTCGATAGACAAAAGACGAGGAGAGAAAAAAAACACAGAGATAAAATTTTCAGTGATTTGTTGAAACGAATTTACAATTGGAAACATTACGTTGCATCGAAAAACTCTTGTTTTTATTATTGATTTTGCGAATCCTTGTTTTTTCGATATACGTCAAATTCGTTGAGAACGACGAGAGTAATTTTCATTTTCGTTTAAGTTATAAATACTTAGTATGGGTAAATTCCGAAGAATTTGTTTTTTTTTCTCTCCACCAGGCAATCCTTTTGGTCGCACTGATGTGTGTATGCATGTGTGTATGTGTACGTGTCCGTGGATTATTATTATTATATGTGTAATAAGGTACTAAATTTCCGTACGATTTTCGTCAAAGAAATTTCTTCATTTTCCTTCAACGACGAGATATAAATAATTAATTTCCGTAAGACTTTTTTTTAATCGTGTCTTCTTTTGGTTCTGCTTTTTCGCAAATGTTATTCATAGCACCTCTGGGTGTTGAGTTTTATTTTTGTTTCCCTTTGGTTCGTCGATGATGATGATGATGATGATGATGATGAAGGTTTGATTGTATTAGGGAATATCGATCAACCTCTACAGATATGAGTGAATGTTCAAGACCGTAGATTAAAAAAAAAATGCACACACGATTGAAATGAAAATTCGTCGATGGTGTCGATGCCCAATCGTGAGTTTTTCGTTAATGGGGATTTCGAGGCGATTTTTTGCTACGTTTCTTTTTTTTTTCATAAGTATTTCGACAAAAAGTCTTGTTTTATTTCGTATGGGTTTTATTTACCTCGATAAAAAGAGCGAATTTTTTTTATGCGTTTAAGATCGTATACTCGAGGCATATGGATCTTTCACAGATGCACTTTTCATGCCCATTCATTCGTTTAAAATCATTTGTTAAATTATTTAACTTCGAGCTTTGCTTTTCGATTTTATTTTCCTTAAATATCAAACTCCTGTGATGCCTTGATGGAATTTTAATTGTATGGTTTCGGTTGAGGGTTGCACATTTTCCAATATGCAATAGGCTCGCACACACACATATACGCATTTATTATTGCATATATTAGAATGGCCCAAATTAGAGCTTTATTTTTTTTCCTTTTTCCTACCATCCAGATATCTTATTTAAAGAGAAAAAAAATATCACGAAATCTGCGAGTGGTCAAACAATTTTTAGAGGTCGCTCAAGCCTCCGAAAAAATCAAATTTTCATTAAAAAATCGATTTTTTTTCTTTTACTTCTCACCCTGAATTTCACGATTTATAATTTTTAAATTAACCTCGCGAAAGGTCCCGCCAGTTAATGAATATTTAGTGGTGCCTCGAGAGCTTAGAAATGTTCAATTCTCGCCATTTTTTTAAAACTCATGTCACGCACAAACTTGACGCTTTGTAAAGTTATCAAATAATTAATCGTTTTTCTTTAGTAACAGATTTTTCAAAGTAACCTCACACTACTAACTCAATAATTATAATCTTTGTTCTCATAAAATAATTCTTTGAAGCTCTTGTTCGTGAACAAAATTGTTAGGTCCGTCATTTTATCGAGTTAAAAGTGTGAGGTAAATTTAGAAAATTTGTTTCTTGAGAAAAAGAACTATAAATTGTTTTGAAAATTTTACAAAGTGTTGATTTTATGAGTGAGAAGGGAAAAAAATCGCGACAATTCGAAATTTCGAAGCTCTTGAGCGACCACTAAATATTCATTGGCCGGCTAGAGCTTTTGCGAGCTTAATTTAAAAATTATAAAGCGTAAAATTCGTAGGTGAGAAGTGAACGAAAAAAAATCGTTTTTTTTTTTAAGAAAACTTGCTTTTTTGGGAGGCCCGACCTCTAAATATTTTTCGACCGCTTGCAGATTTCGCGATAATTTTTTTTTCTTCAAAGAAGATAATTGGATGGTGAGAAAAAGGGAAAAAAATAAAGCTCAAATTTGGGCCCTCCCAATATATATGTAGGGTGACTCTATTAGGGTTCCCTTGATGAGTATGTAGGGTGTGTCGTTGCGAGCAAAATCCCTTTTTTTAATGTCGCGCGACAAAAATTCGACGAGATATAACACTGTAGTTGCTCACGCAAGTTTTTTTGTTGTTCAATTATTAAAGTCGTACCCTAGTGTGAACGCCCATTTTCAAGGTAATTTTTGTCGGAATTTAATTTAGAGAAACGATTAAATCTGCAGTGTTAGTATTTTACAGTTATATTTATGCATAAATGAAGTAACAGCCCATTTTTTGAAAAGCATTTTATTCGTAATTATACATGACATTTGATGTTGCAGAGATTTGTCGCAAGACTTTTTCATCGTCGCGCGTTGTGATCGCGGCCATCCTTGTCATCTGAAACAAACGATTTTTCAAAATTCTACCCCTTTACGAATGTGTTTTTCGTTCGGCCTTCCATCGTTTTTTATTGCTTACTAATTACTATTTTCCTGGACCGCGAGGAGTGAAAATTTTATTGAAAAAAATCAAAGTACTCACTCTTTAAACGCCATTATTTCGTAAATTTATCCAAAAATTTTTTATTAGAGGGCCGAACGATAACTACATTCGTAAAGAGAATAAAAAAAATCGTTTGTTTCACATGACAAGGACGGCCGCAATCACAACGACCGACGATATAAAAATGGTCGCGACTTGATCTGCGCATCTGAACATCAAGTATCATGTACAATTTCGAATAAAGTGTTTTGAAAAAAATTAAGATGTTACTTCAAAACGTATAAATTTCACAGTTATATGTATAAATATCACTGTTAAGTAGTAACACTGTAGATTAGACCGTTTCTCTAAATTCAATTCGCGAAAAATCACCTTGAAAATGGGTGTTCGCACTAAAATACAGCCTTAAGGGGATACATCTACCTAGAGGCCGGAAAAATGGCTGAATTCCGATTTTTTTTCTGGGAAACAGTTGGTGAAGGAAAAACGCATTTTTTTAAAACATAAAGGTACATATATGGAGAGCCTTTAAAAAAACATACAGAAAAACAACAAAAACATGGCCGCCGGCAGATGATACTTTTTTTCGCGACGTTTAGCGGTGGACACTCTCCAGCTTAAACGGTCCATCCGAAATCTAGAAACCAAACGGGTTATTCAAGCTGAGAATAAAAACGAGTTGTTAACGATCGTCGATTTTTTGAATAATTTTTTTTAACAACGTGGCGACGAATTGAAACTCAAGGATACGAAATCCATGAAAAAAGTCATCATTATTACCTAACTATTAAAAAATAACGATCGATTTTACAAAAGTGAGATCGTCAACGACCTTCAAATGTTTGTCATCGTATCTCCTGTAAATATGAAAACAATCGATCATGTCGTTTTCGAAATATCATGTCCACCGAGTAGCTCATTGAATTTTAGGAATATTTCAATGAAATTTTTAGGGAATATAGCTAAAAGGTGATACTATCGAATCAAAATATTTTCGGAAAATGCAATATTTTGATTCACCTAGGTAGATGTAGCCCGTTAAATAATAGACGAAAATTTTCAAACGGAATCTTCGCGTTCATTATTTTTTACCGGAAGAAAAAATGCAACGAAAAAATTAACTTGTTTAAAGGTGGATTCGAAGCCGCGCTCGATCCGGCTCCCACGTACCGCGCGTCAGCAACTACTGTGCCATTGCTGAGTACTTGGACTTTGAACGCGAATATCGCGGCCAATTTTTGTCGCACGACATTTCAAAAAAGCGTTCGTTTCATGCGCCAAATACCCTGTACATATACAGGGTATTCGACGCATGGACCGACACTATTTTTTGTGGGATTGGGGGGAGGTCATTTGTTATTTTTTGCACCCTCAGACCTTATGTCCTAAGTGTCACGATAATTAAGATATGATGTATTTTCGTTTTTTCAAATACCCAAAATTTCGCCTTTAAATCGCCGTAACTTTTTTATTTGTGGTTGTAATAGCACGAAATAACTTTTGTTATATTCTGCAATGTATGCTTATTATAAATAAAACATTATTTGATACAATCGATTTCAAGGGAGTGATTCTTGAGTTTCCAGTCTTAAAAATGTGTAAATGTATGCAAAATTTCAACTTCTAAATTCATTATAAAAAAAACTTTTTCTCTTTGTTTTGACCACATAATGAATGATTTCTATGACATGTAGCATACCGTTGGAAATGGTATAAACTAGAGAACTTTTAAAAACAAAGCTCAGTTCAAAATAGCTTTGTGTATTTTTTTAATGAATTGAGAAGTTGACATTTTTTATACATTTACGCATTTTCTAGACTTTGGAAGATCATGAGTCATTTTCTTGAAATCAATTCTATGAAATAATGATTTATTTATAATATTTTATTTTCAAACATGTTTCAAGTATACTGCAATATATTTCAAACATTTATTGCAGGATACTAGGGATGTAACGATACTTGTTTTAGCCGATACGATACCGAGACAATTTACGAGAAAACTTGACAATACAAATTGTTCTTTTTGTACACTAACCAATTACCTAAACATAAAAAAAGTTACTTAAGGCCTTAGGCCATAGTAACGGGTATAGAATCATGTGCGAATTTAACAATTGTTTTCGTATGAAAAAGTGATTCACTCATAACATTAATTACAGATCTAATTAGTACGAATATCAAGCTGTTAGAAAATATATCTTGTTTTTTTCGATGTACAAAATGGCCGACTACTCGAAACTTCTCGAAACAGCCATTTTCCAATTAGCGTGACAAATAGCTTCAACAATATTCACTCGATTTACTTCAAATTTAAAAGTTATGTTCCTAATTGCATTTCGCAGAGAGTAAAGAAAACAATTTTTTTTAAATTCCGTACGTACTTCTCTAGGTATTCTAATGTAGATTAACGACAATTTATGTTTTTTGTTCTAGGTAAAAAATTGTGCATGCTAAATGTAACGCCGCGGAGTGCCTAAAAAAAAAGAAAATATTAGTAGTCGCCCATGTTGTACATCGAAAAACAATTCTAACAGCTTGATATTCATATTAAATAAATGTGCAATTAATTTTATGAGTGAATCGCTTTTTCATACGAAGAAAAATTGTAAAATTCGCATAAAATTCGCACACTTGTTACCGTGGCCTGAGGCCTTAAGTAAGAAGATGAAAAGTGAAAAAAATATTTACATACCTTCCAGAAGCGAAAGGAGTGTCAAAATCGAACAGAAATGTAATTATACTCTTCTATTTATTATTAATTCAAAGTTTAGTGCTTGAAGTAATCTAAACTTGAAATTGTACTAATTAAGCTTGAAGTTGAACTGAACTCTAAAAAGACAGGGTTTTAACGCAAGTATCTTTTAGCTGTGACATAGATAGTCAATAATTAAAATTGACCTTATGGAGGTTTTTGTTAAGAAAGCAGAGGTCATTAAGGTTATTTGTTGACAATCGGTTGCGCAAATCATCCTGCCGATCTATCGGTGTCGTATCGGTATCGTTACATCCCTACAGGATACAACAAAAGTTATTCCGTGCTATTACAACCACAAGCAAAAAAGTTATGACGATTTACAGGCGAAATTTCGGGCAATGAAAAAAAAAACGAAAAAAATCATATCTTGATTACCGTGACCCTTAGGACATATGGTCTAAGGGTGAAAAAAATTAGCAAATGACCCTCCCAATCCGCCAAAAAAATTGTATCGGTCCATGTGCCAAACACCCTGTATAAGCTTGTGGTTAGAAGTCCGATCGTGCGGTATCCAAAATGGCCCCCTTATCCAATGCACCCCTTTCGCACACGCAATGTCCATATCGCGCTAACTAAACTGGCGGGGGTACATTTGACCACATCGATATCCAATTATCAACCCATCGTCGCATTCCAACGCCGCCTTACAATCAACTGGACCCACCGACGTTTCGGTCGTCAATAGAGCACTCGTTTCACAACGAACATCCCTCAGGTGACACCCTTCAATTTTTTTTAAATTTGGATGTCTTATAAAGCATCGAAAAGTAAGCGATACGTTTTTTTTTATCAGCGGAAAAACGGTTTTAAGGGGTGAACCCACCCCTCGAAACAAGGCATCTCTAGGGGTAATATAGTAGTTTCACACACAAGGAGTCCCCCGTTTTTAATGAAACAAAAACGAAAATTCTTCTAATCCGAAGCAACAAAAAATCCACAATTGTAACATTGCAAAAAAAAATTAAGGGGTGAACCACCCCTATATTAAGGGGTGGTTTCATCCCTCAAAACAGTTTTTCTACCGATAAAAAAAATTCGTATCGCTTACTTTTCGGTGCTTTATAACATATCCAAATTTCAACACAATCGAAGGGTGTCACCTGAGGGATGTTCCTTGTCAGCCACAGTCGCGTCTTCTTCTCCGCCTTCAGCAACTGCTCGCCAAGTGTATCCCATTTGTCGAGAATATCGCACTCACGCTTTGGCAAATTTCTTTCCGAACGTCCGTTTGGTACGTTCGAGTAAAAAAAAAGCATCGAAACGATTTTTTTTCCATCTCATTTTTCTTGAATCCGAAGCTTTTTCCCCATAGCTTTTGTTCTTTTTCCCTCAAGTACAACTTCATTTTCATCGTCTTTTCACGATTTCGAAAACACTGTCTTCAATACGTGACGATTTTTTTACACCCTCTGACCGAGATGCAAAATCGCTCGAGCTGTGAGTGCAGATCGATCTTGGAATGCGAATAAAGAAATGCAGGGATGGAAAAAAGCACTCTGCTCTCCGAGTTCGTGTTCTTTAGGTATACAGCATACGATGGCGTACCTATTGTTTCGATCGCCACTCTATATATATATATACATATATATATGCATATACATGTTCTCGTAAAGTCGCAAACCCTTCTCACGTCGAGGAAAAGGAAAAACGTTTCACTCCTGTAAATTATTCTCAGCAGTTCTGTATATATATATATATATATATATATATATATATATATATATATATATATATATATATATATATATATATATGTATGTATGTATGTATGTATGTATGTATGTATATATGTATATATATTACGGAACAATAAATTCGTCGTGCTCGGAGATCCAACTCTACGTACTTCGATACGTATATCTGTTGCCCATTCGCAAAAACAAATGACAAACGTGTGACAATTTCTACCCCGACACGGCTGCACAATTTTTTGTTGCTGATTTTTTGTTTGTTTCTTTGACTAATGTTTCGTCTCTTTCGTTGTGTTGTATGCCCACGCTAAACTTCCTCCGGTCTCTCGCATCGGTCTCGTGAAGACGATCACGGATGACACTTTTTTCTCGATATTTCTTTCCCCGGCTATTCCGAGCCCTTCGATAAACGGCGCTGCGGAGGGCCCGGGCGAAATTCAGTTTGAGATTCACGCGTAGGACGTTATCTGCAACATAAATGGGCAATTTGTGAGTGGAGTTAGACAAAATGACGAGGTGTAAAAACGATTGTTTGCCAGTGAAAAAAATTGTTATTGATTTGTGGTAGGCAATGTTTGGGTTTGTTTGGGTTTAGGGTGCGGCGCCGAGTTTTTTTGGGATGTTCAAAGTGGAAGAGGAATGTACAAGTTTTTTGAGCGTGTTGTAGATGAGGCGGATTAGAAGGAGGTTTGGGGAAAAGAGAATTGTGGAGGGGGGGGGGGCAGAAAAATAATATAGTCATCGGTGTAACAAATATATATTATTATTGTTTATTTTCATAGTTCCGACGATCAACAAGACGTACAAGCGTCTTAAGGGGGGAGACACCTTTAGGAGAGGAAAAAAATGGCTTTTTTTTAAATGGAAGATTTCTACTGTCACGTCGGGAGGCACATTGAACTCCGAGGTGACCAAGGTCTCCCACGGTTCCCTTCGAACTCACGTGCACCAAAATAAGCACGATAAGAATATTCTCATTCCTCGACATATTTCCAAAGGCACTCTATAGTTAAGATACCGCTCATTAATAGAACCTGAGCGTCGCGCACTCTCTCCATGCGGCCTCCCCTTTTCTGTCTATTCGACGGCCGTGTCGGACACTGGGCGCGACTTCTCAGAAAAGCCATAAAACAAAAACACGTAACGCGCCTTTAGGGCAACGTCAGTCAGGCCCGGGAAGATTTCCATCAATCCGGTCGTAAAATTAAGAAGTACCAAAAAGGGATATGCATATGGAAGGATCACGTAGCGCCTAACCGCTACGCTTTCCCCGATAGAAATCCGGTCACAAAAATGGACTCGTATGACCTCTGCATAAGAACCCATGAATGCGTCCCCACGTTCTCTCTAATTGTATACAACCAACATACAAATGAATCTCAGTAAGGCCCCGGAAAACTCCCAGCGGCCCAATCGTAAAATTAAGCAGCACAGGAAAAGAATTCGTATGCGGAGAATGCAGATGCGCCCTCCTCCACAAAAACCTTCCACCACATACAGGTTCATGCGTTCTTTACGTATGATACTTCTATTTCCAAATTAAAAGAGGTCAATGCTCTATCTCTCCCACTCTATGAATTCGGGAGACCAAGAAATCACATATAAAGGGAGCAACCCAGCAGTTTTTAGTTAGAGAGTGGTAGTCGCGACAGTAGTCGGTAGTAATCTTCAGTCTGCAGTAGTCTTAAGTCTATCAGTCCACGACGGTCTCCTTGTTTTCTATCTACGTTCAAAGTCCTTAATCGAATTAGTCGCGTTCATACCGTCGAACCTAGAAAAGAATCAGTATACCCGAAAATTGTACGCGTGCCACCGATACCATCTGTAACCGCATCTGGCCCATTAGCGAAGGCCCTACATTTTACGACCGACACCCGCTACCTGAACGACAGGGTCGACACCGAACGAAATCATCAATGTAAGCGAATCACATTTTTACACTCTTTGTACTCGAGCGTTAATAGAATTAGCCAAACTGGCCGATTTCAATAAATCAACTGTTAATTAGAAACGAGTCATTTCCAAACAATCGGATTATTTCCATAAATTCCTTAAAAATCCTTCCTTCCTCCAGCACATCCTCTTTTTACCCTCATCCCGTGCTATTGCGCTAGGCGTAGGCAAGAAAGAGGGAACCACACTTTATATGCCGACGTCCCCTCCGGACGTGACATATTAATTTTTGGGGGCTCGTCCGGGATATTAAAAAGGGAATGTGCCTTTTCGATTTTACTCAATGGACAAAGAATCTACCTGCGAGTCATTAAATTTGAATATCAGTGAAGATCTATCAGATTCCGAATCTGCTCAAACCACAAATACAGGCTACGCCTTGAGAGGATCGAATGCTAACTTATTTCCTGGTCTTGAACCTCCTAAAAGATCCGTCAAATCATTAGCATTACCCCCTAAAAAGAATCCAGACAACTCAGGAAACATGGCTCTAGCAACGAACCAATCTATTTCCCTTCAAACAGCTGTAGACTGTATCCCCGAATTCGATGGAAAGGATACCTCTTTGGCGGACTTCATCCGCGGGTGTGAAGATGCAAAAGACATGCTTCCACCTCAAGCCGAAAAACATTTAGTCAAATTAGCTAGAAACAAATTAAAAGACCCCGCAAGAGAAACAATATATGGGGCAACATTCGAAACGATAAACGAACTCACAAACTTCCTAAAAAAAATATATACACCAAATAAATCAGAAATGCAATTATTAGGAGAACTCGGTACATTTTTACAGGCAAGCAACGAAAGTGTCGTAAATTTCACTTCCAGAATTAGAAAAAAGGGCAGAGAGATAGTTGAGGCACGAAAATTAGCTAACAATGGCACAGAAGACCCCGTTTTTAGAGTCACAGTTGGCGATTACTGCCTAACGTGTTTTAAGCGAGGGTTAAAGGTAGAAATCGAACAACGCCTTCCCCCGTGTAACACCATCGAAGACGCCATTGAACACGCGATAAGAATTGAACGCGAGGTTAATGCACGGGAAGAATTACTAGCCTCTGCTAAAAAGGAAGAAACAGTTCCATCACAAACAGCTAAGTCATGCAATATTTGTAGAAAGAACAATCATTCAACTGAAGCTTGTCGATTCAAATCTCTTACATGTCAGATTTGTCAAAATCAAGGCCATAGCGCCAACGAATGCCGAAGATTGCCAAACGAGCAAAGCTCTGTCTCATGTCAAATCTGTAAAAAACCTGGTCACACTGCAGATAGATGCTATAATAATCAAAATTCCCGTTTCATAAATTGTCAATTGTGCCAAAAACCAGGGCACACTGCTGAAAAATGCAATTTCCAAAATAAATTCACAACTTTCGCAGCCAATTGGCAACGCCAGTCGGACAGTCTTCAGTGTCAAATTTGCAAAAAAATTGGACATACTGCCAATAAGTGCTTCCAGCTAAAAACCGAAGCGTCTAACTCCAACCCAAACGTCTGCCGGTATTGTAAAAGGGTAGGACATGTAATTGAAAATTGTCGTACTCGCGAATATTATAATTCACGAAATCAGCCGGGAAACGGCCCAAATCCCCCTCGGACGGACGCGCCGAGAGGGTCCGGGCTTCCAACGCGTCCGGTGACAACAGTCACGATGACTGCGCCGAACGAAGATATCCAACCTACACAATAAATTCAGAAAGATTTGATAAACTACCCTCGGTGTGTATCGGAGCACTACCGGAAGTGGGTAAAATATCGGTACTATTAGACAGTGGCGCTATCCCAAATTTAATTAAAAAAAAATATGTAAAAAATTTGCCTGGTATCGACGAACAAGATATCATTAGATTAAAGGGAATATCCGAGCCTCCGGTCTTTGGATTAGGAAGCGTAATGTTGCGAGTATTCGGATTCGAAGCCTTATTCCATATTATACCTGACGAGGTAGGAATCCCTCACCCCGGTTTATTAGGGACCCGTTACTTTTATCAAACAAAATCCAAAATAAATTTCGAGACAGAGTGTTTCGAATGTGGAAATAAGGAAGTGCCTTTCGAAAAAACGAACGAACCCGACGAGGTAATTGAAATCCCCGCGCGTTCGGAGGCAGCCTTCCATGTGAAAATCGAAAACCGCACGTTAAAGGAAGGTTATATCCCACCTTTAACCATCCATAAAGGTGTTTATGCTGGCGATTGCCTGGTAACGAATACTAACGGCAAGGCCCATTTAAAAATTCATAACACCACTAATGAGATCATAAGACTGGTCGTACCAGTCATAAAATTACAAGAATTCACCACTGTCGAAGATTCGATTGAAAACGCGGATTGCATGACGATCTCTAGTCCTCGTCCGATCCCTCGTGATCCTCCTATTCCAAACGCCGATTGCAAGACAATCGCGCAAATCCAGAGCCCAAAAGAGGCCAATTTGAAATTAAATAAAAATTCTCGTAGCGAGGAAAGGGCAAGAACTAGAATCAATGAAGTGTTGAAAATAAATCAATCAGAGACAAGTCCAAATTCTACTATCAATTCCAATTCGAGTCCTCGTGATCCTTCTACTTCAGTCGTAGATTGCAAGACAACTACGCTATTCCAGGGCCCAAAAGTGGCCAATCTAAAAAATTCGACGGTAAAAGTCGATTCAAAACCCTGGCACAGCTCCGATGAGGGCAATGATCAGGGGAAAATAAATAAAAATTCCAGTAGCGAGGAAACATCAAGAATAAAAAGGAAAATGAAAACAATCAAAAATCAAGGAAATTTTCAAAATCAAAATCAAAAACAAAAACAAAATCAAAAACAAAAACAAAATCAAAAACAAAAACAAAATCAAAAACAAAATCAAAAACAATGTCCAAATCAAAATCAAAATCAAAATTTGAATGTAAAAACAATTTTTGAAAAAAGCCTAAACTCCACTTCTATCCCCGAATCAACATCACACATAATTGAAGAAAATTCGCAACGTCCAGAAATCATTAAAAATCTCTTGCGTCTAGACCACTTGGGAGACGAAGAATTAAAGCATGTGGAAGATATTATCGAAACTTATGCTGACCGGTTCCACATAAAAGACGAACCTCTGGGAGCTACCCAAATACTGAAACACAAGATTCCGACAGTCGATGACCTTCCGATCAACACCAAGCAATATAGGTTTCCACAAGCCCTTAAAGGCGAAGTCCAGAATCAGGTAGACGAGCTGTTAAAATCCAACATCATAAATCACTCGGAATCCCCAAATAACAGTCCTGTTTGGATTGTACCAAAAAAACCGGACTCCAATGGCAACAAGCGTTGGAGGATGGTTATAGATTTTCGAGCCCTTAACGAAAAAACAATCGGCGATTCCTATCCACTACCAAATATTACTGACATCTTGGATCAATTGGGAAATGCAGCTTATTTTTCCATATTCGACTTAGCATCTGGCTTCCACCAGATAGAAATGAACCCTGCAGATAAACCAAAGACAGCCTTCTCCACGCCATACGGGCATTATGAGTTCGCTCGAATGCCTTTTGGGCTTAAAAACGCTCCGGCAACCTTCCAGCGCTTAATGGACGTTGTTCTTAGCGGACTCCAAGGAGTATCCCTATTTGTCTATCTTGATGACATCGTTGTTTACGCAAAAGATTTAAAGGAACACGGTGACAAAATTCACAAATTAATGGAACGATTGCGTAAGGCTAACCTCAAACTACAACCGGATAAATGCGAATTTCTCAGGCCAGAAGTAAATTACCTCGGTCACATAATTGGAAAAGATGGATTAAAGCCGGATCCTAACAAATTAGCAGCAGTAAAAGAATTCCCCCTTCCAAAGAACGTTAAAAATATTCGCCAATTCTTAGGTTTGACTGGATATTACCGCAGATTCATTAAAGACTTCTCAAAAATCGCGAAGCCCTTAACTCATCTCTTAGAAGATAAAACTGACTTTGTATGGACAAACGAAACGCAAACAGCCTTCGAAATTCTTAAAAATAAATTATGCGAAGCTCCTATCCTCCAGTACCCTGATTTCGACAAACCATTTATCATCACTACTGATGCTTCCGGATACGCTTTAGGCGGAGTCCTATCACAAGGCGAAATCGGAAAAGATAAACCTATAGCATACACATCGCGAGTGTTACGCGGTGCAGCCCTTCGGTATGACACATACGAGAAAGAAGCTATGGCAATCGTTCACAGCGTAAAAGCCTTCCGACCTTATATTTATGGCAGAAGGTTCACTCTCGTTACAGATCACAAGCCCTTAGTTTGGTTTAGGACCGCTAAAGACGCTAACGCACGTGTGCTGAAATGGCGACTCAAACTTTCCGAGTACGATTATGAAGTCGTCTATAAACCCGGTACACTTAATTCGAATGCCGATGCACTATCGCGAAACCCGATAGAAAAATTAGAAGATGTCAAAACTATACCCAATTGTCAACAGGAACAAATCGAAAATTCAAAAATCACGTTACAAGATTTGGGACGCCAATTAGAAGAGACTAGTGATAGCGACGAGGAAAACGAAAATCCCACAACTTTCACAACTCAAGCTGAAGTCCATCCAATTCCCTGTGAAGAAAATATAAACGTTGTTACTCGCTCGCAAGCAAAAAACGATATACCTCCGGAATTAGGGAAATCAACGCAACAGGAAAATGAAACATCAAGCGAAGAGACCATGACCAGGGTCAATGCACCTAACCCTAAACAGTCAGACTTGCGTCCCATACCTCGACGCCAGCCCCGCCGCGCACGTAAACGCATAAATTACGAGGAGAGTAGTGACGAGGAAACAGAAGCCGAGGTGCTTAAGCCGGCACGCGCCAGAAGGCCCGTGAAGGCCATTGATCCGAAAACAGCCGAGGGCCCTAGCCAGCGCAAGGCACAGCCTTTTCCCTTTTCCCGAAAACACACTGACCCAAATTCTGATACCTCCACAGAGTCAGATGCCAGTTCCAATAATCCATTGACCTCCGAAGACGAGGATCATCCTGCAAAGGACGCGACGACGTCCCAATTTAAAATCGCTAATTGTATTGAGACAAAAGAATTATTTCATTTCCGTAACGACAATCTCGTTTATTTTATCGATTCTCAAGGAAATCCTTGTGATCCTGGATCACAAAAATTGCAAGAATTAAATAAGCTACCTTCTTGGAAAAATCTGACAGAAGGTCAAGCCTACAGTATCAAAGTTGGGAAAAAATATCACTTTGCTCTAGTTATTAAAGGCGAGTATTCCGGATCATTATCTTTCATATCGGAAAACATTAAAGAAAGCGTAAAGGACTTAAAGAATCTTTGCGTAAACCTCAAAATTCAATCGCTAAGTATTTGCCACAGTAATCACATCGAGCACATGATATGGGCCGACGTCTTGAACGTCATAAAAGAATCATTCAAAGCCAGTGAAACAAAAATAATAATCTGCTTAGGAACACTCCACTTTGTGCCACTTGAAAAACGAGACTCTATTTTTTATGAAATGCACAAATCTCCAATTGGAGGTCACAAAGGGGTTTCAAAAACATATAATAGAATTAAACGAGAATATTATTGGGAAGATCTAAAGTCCGATATCCAAAGAAGAGTTCAACAATGTCTCGAATGTCAACTAAAAAAATTAGTCCGGGTAAAAACGAAACAACCAATGATAATTACTGATACTCCAGGTACAGTCTTCGAAAAAATTTCAATGGATATAGTGGGCCCAATGCAACGGACCTCCTGTCAGAATGAATATATTCTCACAATTCAAGATCACTTATCAAAATACTGTGTCGCAATTCCGTTACCAAACGCTCTGGCGACCACCGTCGCTGACGCGTTCATAAAACGTTTCATATGTATTTTTGGTGCACCCAAGGCATTATTGACGGACCAGGGAAGTAACTTCCTTAGCGGTCTAATGAAAAGAATCGCCAAACGCTTTCGCATAAAGCGATACCGAACCACGGCATTTCATCCTCAATCCAATGGAACCCTTGAACGGTCTCATCACGTACTCGCTGAATTTTTGAAACAATATACTGATAAAGATAATGAATGGGACCAATGGTTAGAGTTAGCCATGCTTTCGTATAACACCAGTGTTCATGAAAGCACGAAGCATACACCTTACGAAGTTGTCTTTGGAAAATTGGCAAGAGTCCCATCAAGTGAACCTCTTCGAGAGTCAGATCAATTACCCACCTACCGCGGGTATCTAATCGAATTGATTACAAGAATAAACGGAATCAGAAACCTTGCTTACGAAAATTTAATCTCATCCAAACATCGTTCAAAAAAATATTATGATAAAAATGCCAATCCTAAAAATTTTAAAGTAGGAGACTATGTCTACCTCCAAAAAGGACCGAAACCAGGTAAACTCGGAGACCATTATACCGGACCACATAAGGTTCTAGAAAAACTGGACAAGGGTAACGTAAAAATCCAATATAATAACAAAACACGAATAGTGCATGAAAACAGGTTGCGATACTCACACATTAACACTGAAATCAAAAACAAAAAGAGGAACAAACCACCAAGAGTCGACGAATCCGATTTTAATCCTAATTAAATAAATAACCACAACAATTACACTTTTTTCAGATGGCTGTTATCCAACTATTCAGAAACATCAAGGGGTGTAACTTTTATGAAATCCCAAAAACAACTTCGAAATTCCAAAAACAAATTCAAATTTCCAAAGACAACAACACTGTCTATTAAGAATTATCTAACACCAATTTAAAGGATATCCGCCCAATGTTAACACTACATTTATATTCGATGAGCGACACATCCAGAAACAAATTTAAACGCTATACTACGATATAGTTATTCAATAATGTAACCGAGAATGTTAAATGTTTCAAAATAGTTTACCTCCTGCGATACAACCACTAGACGAATTTACATATACTTTGATGAAAGCTCCACGCCATATGGCGGTACTAGTTAGCAAAGTATTACACGTTATCAAATGTATACCAATAGAAGTAAACCTGATCAGGTTAAAAGAATGTTAAAAGAAGGTTATAATAATGCTAAAAGAAGGTTAAAAGAATGTTAAAAGAAGGTTATAATAATGCGAAAAGAATGTTAAAAGAATGTTGAAAGAAGGTTAAAATAATGCTAAAAGAATGTTAAAAGTATGTTAAAAGAAGGCTAAAAGAGTACTAAAAGAATGTTATTATGATCAACCTGTCACTCGTGGGAACGAAAAGTATCTCCTTACTCCTCGAACTCATATATTACCAAAACAAGAACTCAACAACCTGTAATTTCTTCCCCCATATTACCTTTACGGAGACATCGGATACAAATTCATACCTGCTCCTGTCAAAGCCATACTACCTACAAGCATGAAGCCGACGACGAAGTCTAGTTGGCGATACACCAACCCAGAACTACCATGTGGAATCTATTCTGCAGAAGACATCGACAACGTACGAAAACACATCATGTTTCCTGTAGAGCAGCCCACTGCCACAAACAATATGGCACGGGGCATCAGTGGTCAAAACACTGTCAACCAAGCGGACTTCATCTGGAATCGCAACTGGGAAAAATTCTTTGAATTCGGTACAGCAACGCTGGTGTCACCCGAATGTTACCCATCGTTCGATCGAGTACACTTCTCACGGTGATCCATACGTACAGCCTATACACTGTCTACGGCTGTTCGGTCTACCTCATCGGTGCGGTACGAGACTCGGTTACGCACTTCCTGAAGCACCTGACTAAACGACCTAAGAGGAAAACGTCAACGGTGGAACTGGTCAAGAACTTCATAAGCTCGTGACAGCTCCTTCAGTCGAACCAAAGGATCTAGTCGAGGCCAACGCTGCACCACATGTACTCTACATTAACATCTCCGATCGTTCAAGGTACAATCAACCTCCTAAAACACGTTCCTTCCCTTTGAGTTCGCACGAGAAGACATTCGAGTATCAAAACGACCACTCTGATCATGCTAAATAACCTTTTTCTCGATCCTCATTATTATTTTCTTTTAACTTTGTCAAGTAAGATAACTTGAAATGAGTAAATAAGTATCTATTCGTAAAGAAAAAGAAAGAAGGAAACGCGTAAATATACATCTTACAGTGAAGAAAAAAACATATATACATCATTTAATAAGGAGCAACAAAAAAAATCTCGTAGGATAATATTTTTAAAAGGAATACACACGCTTTCTTATAAGGTGATAATGAAATTCATGCATACCTCATAAGCGCAAGATAACTATAAGTCACACCGTCATAATAGATACCAATCCTCGAATATATTTAAGTCAAATTGTAAGTCGACGAATGACAATATCGGTCCGCTCAAGCATGCTCCTGCAATTTCGATCACCACCCTCGATTACGGATCAAGCGAGACGCTCGATCTTAAAGGGGGGAGGTGTCACGTCGGGAGGCACATTGAACTCCGAGGTGACCAAGGTCTCCCACGGTTCCCTTCGAACTCACGTGCACCAAAATAAGCACGATAAGAATATTCTCATTCCTCGACATATTTCCAAAGGCACTCTATAGTTAAGATACCGCTCATTAAGGTAGTACTAGCGGATTGACTAGTCGACAGAAAATCTATAAATTATTGAATCTGAAAAAAGCAAAATATAATGTATTTGGGTATAAACATAAACATGATACAGAAAATAATTATTTGAGAAGTGCATGTAATAACTGTATGTATTATAGTTTGGTAAGTGAAGTAAAATCGCAATCAGATTTGACTTGAGTTGTCACAGGCCGCCATTTCATAATTCTGGCAATATCCGTGGCAGCGCTGTATTCAGGTGCTTTCGATACATGTCAAGCATGTGTTTGTTTACCGTATGTGTAATCGTGTGTTGTAGTGTATGTGTAATGTGCATATTGTAGCAAGAGAGATGGCAGACGCGGTAAGCGAACGCAAAAATGAGTCGATTGAATCGATGATATCTGCTCGAAATGTCCCGTAACCTATATTTATTATGGAGCATACGTGACCGCGACAATTTTCGTGTTATTCGTTGCTTTTCGCATAGCTCTGATCTGACCGGCAAATATTATTATTTCCGTTCCAAAGTTCGATCCGCACGGATTCCCTATATGGTGCGGGTTAAATGCGTTGATTTCGTGAATTAATTTCTATTGTATTTAGCCGGTAAGGCCTGCAGAGTTTTCGCGGATGTCATTTTTTATGTTCCTACTACAGCATAAAAAAAAATCAACTTTTTTTCTAATAAGGAGGTTCGCGCACGTACTACCTTAATAGAACCTGAGCGTCGCGCACTCTCTCCATGCGGCCTCCCCTTTTCTGTCTATTCGACGGCCGTGTCGGACACTGGGCGCGACTTCTCAGAAAAGCCATAAAACAAAAACACGTAACGCGCCTTTAGGGCAACGTCAGTCAGGCCCGGGAAGATTTCCATCAATCCGGTCGTAAAATTAAGAAGTACCAAAAAGGGATATGCATATGGAAGGATCACGTAGCGCCTAACCGCTACGCTTTCCCCGATAGAAATCCGGTCACAAAAATGGACTCGTATGACCTCTGCATAAGAACCCATGAATGCGTCCCCACGTTCTCTCTAATTGTATACAACCAACATACAAATGAATCTCAGTAAGGCCCCGGAAAACTCCCAGCGGCCCAATCGTAAAATTAAGCAGCACAGGAAAAGAATTCGTATGCGGAGAATGCAGATGCGCCCTCCTCCACAAAAACCTTCCACCACATACAGGTTCATGCGTTCTTTACGTATGATACTTCTATTTCCAAATTAAAAGAGGTCAATGCTCTATCTCTCCCACTCTATGAATTCGGGAGACTAAGAAATCACATATAAAGGGAGCAACCCAGCAGTTTTTAGTTAGAGAGTGGTAGTCGCGACAGTAGTCGGTAGTAATCTTCAGTCTGCAGTAGTCTTAAGTCTATCAGTCCACGACGGTCTCCTTGTTTTCTATCTACGTTCAAAGTCCTTAATCGAATTAGTCGCATTCATACCGTCGAACCTAGAAAAGAATCAGTATACCCGAAAATTGTACGCGTGCCACCGATACCATCTGTAACCGCATCTGGCCCATTAGCGAAGGCCCTACATTTTACGACCGACACCCGCTACCTGAACGACAGGGTCGACACCGAACGAAATCATCAATGTAAGCGAATCACATTTTTACACTCTTTGTACTCGAGCGTTAATAGAATTAGCCAAACTGGCCGATTTCAATAAATCAACTGTTAATTAGAAACGAGTCATTTCCAAACAATCGGATTATTTCCATAAATTCCTTAAAAATCCTTCCTTCCTCCAGCACATCCTCTTTTTACCCTCATCCCGTGCTATTGCGCTAGGCGTAGGCAAGAAAGAGGGAACCACACTTTATATGCCGACGTCCCCTCCGGACGTGACACTACACCATTTTTTCGACTTTTATGGCTACTTTTGTTTGTTACGTGGTATTTTATTTATTTATTGTTAATCTTTAAACATGGAGGAGGTGTGGAACGGTCTTCTAAACTGTATTTTCAAAACTGGCGTGACGTATAGCTAAAAAACTAATTCACCAATTTTTATGAAATTTGACATTTTTTATGAAATCTTTCTAACCTTATTGTCTAAAACATGGCCTTAATTTTTTTTTACATAAAAAAAGTATTGTTCATTTCAAAATGTAGCCACTTTTTTTTGGAAAATTCGATGTTTTCGTTACAAAGCATACAATTTTATCGATTTTCAATATTTCTCGGTTCATATTCTGCGTGTGAGTGTCAACGTAAGAAACATTTTTGTTGGTATTTTTTTTTTCAGATCAATTTCGCCGCCGTTATCTGTCACGCCGTCTGACAACATCCGTCGCAACCCCTTTAGACGACCGTGCCATGAATCCGCCATTTTTGAAGATTAATTTAAAAAAATACCATGAAATAGCGAAAAGTAGTAATAAAACATACCGTAACATACTTCGAACAGGTTTGGAAGTTTTTTGTAGGTAACATTTTTTTAATATCCTGAATTCCAAATTTTTTTCTCCAATATAACAAAGTGTTCTTTGGCTATAAAATGTATAAGAAAGTGAAGCCCCACCACCACCGCATAATTTCATATATTTTCTTTTCCAAAAGTGTTAAAGTAACCTCGAGTGTGGGGTTTCTTCGACAAGGCATTGAAATGCAACTTATGTCAAAGATTGAGGGTTACTTTGACATCATTTTGATTAAAAAAATTAATATTTCATGCATTATTCATGAAAATGAATAAAAAACAACGATTTTTTACAATCAAATTGTCATCTTTATTAAGGGAGGACACCACTGTGGCAGGCCGAAAAAGGTTGTTTCTGCCGATTTTTTTTTGTCTACCGGATTATTTATTTGGGATTTGGAAAAAGGTATTTTATTAAGCATACATTGAACTTATTTCGTGTAAATTTCTATTTAAAAAAATTTACATGAAAAAAAAATTGTTATCAAATTGCAGTTATCATGTTTTTTTTTTAAATCGGCACGCAGCAGAACTCGAACAATTTTCTTTCAATCGGTTCGAAATTGTAACTATAGCTTGTTAGATTGCTTTAACAGTCAAGTAAGCGCTTTTTTTTCGATTAACTGAAAATTGTGAAAAATATATCACTTTTTAAATGAAAATTATGGTCGAAAAAATGAACTTTTTTCCAAACTCGTCTCTATTTTTTAAAATTATTTTTTAAATTTCCCCCCTGTATATGACTGCTGAAACTAATATAATTAACGAGAATATTTCACATTTAGTTCCGGGACTAAATTTACAACAGTTCTACTGCGTGCCGCAGAGAGGGTTGGCTTAAAACCAGTAGTGCTATAGCGACGCGTACGCCGCCATTTTGCATTCTTTTGATAAATAGTCTTTTTTACATACTTCAATATATACCTTATAAAACCTAAAAGTTCTTTTGACCATTTATTTTACTCCTTCCGTTAAAAAAATCCAAAGAAAATGGTCCAAAATGGGCAGTTACAGTGGTGTCCTCCCTTAAAGCCTTAGGCCACTCTTGAAGCCAAAAAGGGCATATTTTGTGATTTATTTTTCAGCGAAACCATAAAATATATCGAAATTAAAAAATGTGAGTTTCATTATACATGACTATACAAAATTATTTTTTTACAGCGATACATGTCAAAAGGGCGACTGTGCAGCATTTTTCCGATGACGCCTTTATTTCTGGAAGGTCAACGGCCGGACCAACAGCTCCTATAATTTTTGAGTTATGATGAGACACTAAAGTTTTTTCGATCATGTATAAAAATAGCTAGAGAAGTACGTAGGATTTTATTGATATATTGTTTTTTGTCAAAATGGCGCATTTCTAAGACAAAAAGTAGAAAATGCTATTGGAAAATCGACAGAAAAATGTTTATAAAAAAAGGAACTATGCACTATAATAAAATAATCTTACGTAGTGCCTTAGAAAACGTAATTCTCAAAATACAGGTAAAATTTCAAGTGAATCGGTTGAAATTTGTTTGACTTATGAGTCCGGACGACTTGAAAAATGTAGTCTTGAGATAAATACGATTGAAGTTGGTAGAAAGTTACGATATGAATAATGTATCAATACCTTTAATGTGCGACGCCTGTAGATGAATTCGAATATCGAGTCTTTAGAGATTTTTCACACCCATAATCATTTGGAATATAATTTTATGGTACTAAGGTACCTTTGTAACAAAAAAAAATCGATTTTTAGGAAATACTAGTGTGGCCAAGGCCTTAAAAAATCATTTTACATGAAAATATCAAGTACCTAGGGTACTATTATAGGCACTTAATCAGTCTTATTATTGTCATTGAGATCAAAATCAACTTGAGCAACATTACAATCAACTTTAGCAACATTATAATTAACTTGAGAAACAAATTGTTGTTCAAGTTTATTCCCCGCACCCGCCATAAAAGGTCACGTGGGCTCGCGGCGCACACATTTAAACCGTATTTTAACGCTCTGTTAAAGTAGCCCCAAAAACTGTCAAAGTTACCCTTCACGTCAAAGTACCCTCTTTCACAGTGCCCTAAGTCTCAAAAATGGTGTAGAAATCATTCCTTTAAAAAAAATCATGAAAATCAGCCCTTTTTCCTCGCCTAAAGGTATCTTCCCCCCTTAATCTACACTGTAACGAATTTTCCAGGGGCACGGAGAAACTGTAGAATACCCGCACCGGTATAGACGGCCCTATATTCTTCTAACCCTCTGGTGCACATACGTTTAAGGGGTCTTCTCACTTTAGTCGCTAAAAAAGGCTATTATCATGAATTTTTTCGATAGGTTTATATTATAGATAGTGATATAAAAGTTGTTACACTTAATAAATACGCTTTCGAAATACATTTTGAAAAATTCTTATTTATTTAAGTCACTATTTATACACGAAAATGGTAGTTAAAAAAATGTCCTAAAAAAATTGTAGGTCTGCGTTGTTGATGAAATCTCGGATATGGATCATACGAAACAAAAAAATCGAACGGTTTTAGATTCAGTATGTTAATGGCTATAGCGCGTATCATACGATTTTTGATATGTGCAAATATATCAACATGGCGGACATTTTTCAAAATAAAAAAAAATAAAAATAGACGTTTTTTCCCCGTTTTTGGCAAAAACAATAGTAAATTTTAAAATTAAAAAAAACCCTTGATATGCGCTATAGCTATAGTTGTAAAGAATATGTGGTTAAAATTGCATAAGAATCGGTTCCGTAGTTTCGAAGATTTCATCAACAATCGTCAAAAAACGTTGTTTCGAGAAAAACGCTGTTAAAGTTTGTTTGGGTTACATAAATAAATCAAAATAAAAAAAAAATGTATTTCGAAAGTGTACCCGCGTAGAAATCCTGATAGGGCCCAAATCAGGGCCCGATCAGGTTGCCTGACTGCCCTGGTAGGGCACTAATAAGGCAGCCTGAAAGGGCCCTACTAGGAAATGTAACGTTGTGTCACATATGGGCCTGACCTGGTTGCCTGATCAGGCCCCTATCAGGTTGCCTGATCAGAAAGAAATGCATAAAATATTTCAAAAATCCAAAATTGAATGAACCACTTAATTTAGAGTTCCACTACAATGAAATTTGTATCATAATTCGTCATTCCCTGGCCTGCTGAAATGTTTTTGTTCGAAGAAAATATTTCGCCTTCTTATATGAGAATCGAACCTCGTACCTACCTACACAAAGCTAGGCACGCTGCCCCTATGCTACCGAATGCTTGTAACATCTTGGTCCCAGATATGGCATAAGAGACCAAATGAATTCCTATAATTATTTGTTGTATCACATAAAGTATATCAATTAGTTAATATCATTATGACAATTAAAGAGGTTTATCGAATAACATGCTATAGATTTTTGAAACTTAACCTTGTATATATATATATATATATATCATTCCTCTCTCTCTCTCTCTCTCTCTCTCTCTCTCTCTCTGTCTCTCTCTCTTCGCCTTACAAAGCTGCCGAAATCTTCTACACGTATCCGAGTTGCATAACGTTTTTTGTCGTGACAGTCCATAGCACCTTTTTTTAAATAGAATTCAGGAATGTATCGAAACTCCGAAGCTACGATGCTGTAAAATCGAATTTTCCGTGTGGAAAATAAGAGGTTATGTGCATCTATCGACTGCTGAGGCAGTTATAGGGCAAGCCCATTTATGGGCTCATCAGGAAAGCCATAGTAGGGCCTATCAGGGCAAGCCTTGGTAGGGCCCTATCGGGGAAAGCCTTAGTAGGGCCACATTAGGGACAGCCTTAGTAAGGCCCTATCATGGAAAGCCTCAGTAGGGCCTATCAGGGCAAGCCTTGGTAGGGCCCTATCGGGAAGAGCCTTAGTAGGATCTTATCAGGGACGGCCTTAGTAGGGCCATTTTAGTATAGCCTGATTTAGGGCCTAAATATTTCCGGCCCGATCGGGGCCGGATCAGGATGTCCATAATAGGTGTTACCCGTGTCACATCCCGATCGGGGCCTGATCCTGGTCAGGCTAACCCTAAGAAATTTCTATTCGGGTATTTATGAAGTGTAATAACTTTAATATCAATATCTATAATATAAACCTATCAAAAAATTCATGAAAATAGCCTTTTTTAGCGTCTAAAGTGAGACGACCACTTGAGGCAGTAAGTGTCTAGAAATTTGGCAGCATGATCTAGAAATATAACAAAATCAATTTTTTTTCGTCATTTTATTATTCCTTAGAACTTTCTTAATACGCTCGTGAAAACAGTTTATAGATATTTAAAAAATTAGCCGAGTAATAGAAATTATAAGCAAGCCGCGTGCTCAGGTAGCGAGTAACGGTATCAAAACTTTGAACGCGTTTATCTCAGAACTATGGTTTTCAAATCGAGCTCAAATTTCGCACATACCTTCGGTAGCCTTTTTCTGAGGACTGGTAGCAGAATTGAGTCGAACAATAATTTTGTCCACATTTTATAACTCGTCGAATACCCGAAAATGTATGAAATATCGTTAATCAAAGTTTAACAGGCTACCATTTTGTAACAAAATTTTTTTAAGTCCTAATTCTGCTACCAGTGCTCAGAATACTCATACACATTGAGAATATACATATTTTTTTTTCAGATGCATACAACATCACCCAGAGTGAGCGCCGATTGAGGCGGTTTTCGGCGGACCATGTTGTAAAAAAATAAAAAACTACGTGAAAATATTTAAAATAATTTTCTTTTAATGGCGATACATTCTCAAAGGAATAATAAATACATATGTAGAATTTCATCAAGACAACTTCAACGGTTTAAAAGTTATTCCAACCTAAAAATGACGTCAAAAATTTCGCTCTAGACCAGTCTACTGCCTTAACTCAATCATCTACACCAGGTCTCAGAAGTATTGGCCTTCCGCTCACTGGTCGATGCGCCAGCCGGTTGCACGGCTGAGCGGTCACCGCTCCGAGTATCGGCCATGCACAACGCCGCACATCGCCCAAATGAACGCCGGAGCCGGATCTCGACCGATTCACCAATGTCGGTTGCGCAACAAATATATTATTCTCGAATGGCAACGGAAAAAAAGGAACGCAACGGATAGCCGCACCGAAATAAATTTGATTTGCTAAGCTCGCTTTGCTATAGCGACGACACACAAATTGACTGCGCGATTGGTCCGAGAGTAAGCCGAAACAGCTGCAGCGGTAATGTTGTTTGCAGAAATGCTGTAGCGACAATTTTGGTTTCCAAATTATTCTAGCGGCGCGCTTTTGGTTTGCTGGCCATTATTCTACATCGCGCCAGTATGCTAATTGTGGTTACGCACTACCCTTCGTGCAATCCTTTCGATATGGGTGCTGGGGGGAAGGGGGGGGGGGTGGCATGGATTTTCAGCGAATACACGCCGAAGGTATATAGGAAGAGGATACAATCACATCCGAAATCCGGTCTCCATTATACTTGTCGACTATCATGGCGAGATGATTTTATCGAGAAAAAAACCAATTCAGATACATTCAACTTTAGCGACTACTCTGCTTTTGTAAGAGACAATCTGCTGCACTGACAGAAAAATTCGATTGATATTAACTAACTGCGTCTATTTGATTTTTTTAAATTTGAATTAACTATATTTTTCGTGAAATAAAATGTTTCCTATTGCATTCCATTATTGGAATTAAATATAATTATTTATTATTTTAAATATATTTATTTATTGAATTCAAAATCTATTTAATATCGTCTAATAAGTAAATATTTTATTTAATCCTAATAAAGATGTGATTCAGTTTAATCGGTTCAAAAAACAATTTAGTTGAATCCACTAAATGTATCTATTTAGTTTCTTCAATTTACATTAAATAGAATTTTCGTGGAGTTAACCAATTTTCTATTTGATTGAACTAATGGTCTGGCTTTATTGCAACACGCACATCAAAGGCGGCTGGGGGTAAAAGGGTCGCCAGAGAGGAATTATATATATATATATATATATATATATATATATATATATATATATATATATATATATATATATATATATATATATAGGGTATGTTTGAAAAATCTGTAGCATGTTATTCGACAAAACTCTTTTATTATCACAATGATATTAACTGATTGATATATTTTATGTGATACAATAAATAATTATAGGATATTCATTTGGTATGTCATGCTATATCTGCGATAAAGATGCTACAAGCATTCAGTAGGATTGGGGCAGCGTGCGTAGCTATAGGTAGGTAGGTTCTAAGTTCGATTCCATGGCGAAATATTTTCTTCGAAAAAGTGATTTCAGAAGGTCAGGAAATGACGAATTACGATAGAAAATCATTGGGGTAAAACTCTCAATGAATTGTTTCATTTCATTCGGCAGTTATGAAATATTTTATGCATTAGTACACTTGGATTTACAGTGTATATTGTAAGTAAATGAAGATTTATTTGAATCAATTCGTTGCTTATTCAATTTGAATATCTTTAATGTTTAAAAAGGATAGCTGAAACGAATTTTAAAAATTCTTTGAAACAAATAAGATCGTAGTAGGCCGTGAGACAAGAAGAAACCTATTTGATTAAAATAGATCCTATTTAAATTAAATCTTTTTTTTGGTCAGGGTAAGCACATAATTGAACCTTTGGCTTATGCCCGTGACTTCACCCGCGGTTAACTCTACGTTGATACAGGAGGACCCGGATGAATTTTTAATAAAATGCCCACTTTTGTAAAATACAACATCTTCAATATTTTTTTAAACGATTCATTTAGACATTTTTCGACTGGTTCACTTTGACCCGTATGGATTTTTAATAAAATGCCTGCTTTTCTAAAATTGAAAATGTTCGATAATTATTTTAAACGATTCAATTTGACATTTGTCAAATTTTAATTATGCAGACATTAAGCAACGTTTAAAGTGTATCCCTGATTTGTTTCAATAAAAACCGACCGAAGGATTGTTAATGGCAGCTGGATGAAGTACTATCCGGGTCATATTGACCTAGATTGTCAAAATCGTGGCCGAATATAAGTGGGTCGACGAAGCGTTAACTAAGTTTCATGAAACGGTGCAAGTCGTGTTTGAAAATGCATTCGTCTGATAAAAATTCGAACAGAGTATAGTTTGTAACATTGTCTGTCGGACGACCTCACGATTTTTTAATGTTTTACTGTTTGTTGGTAACAAGTGATTAAAATTGTTTTTTTTTTCGTTTTCGGAAGTCGATCTTTTTTTCTACGGCTTGCCATTTTAGTAATTTTTAAAAATTAAAAAAAGTATCCGGTCATACGAACGTTTTATTATTATACTAAAACTCCATTTCTTTGTTTCTCATCTCAGATGATCCTAGTTACCAGAACCAACTACACCGCTTGGCCATGGAGCAACGGCGGCACTTTCTTTAAATAATAATAACTCCCTTTTTTATCGATATTTTTCAATGACAAAAAACTCAAACTTAGCGAGACTATGTATCAATTGTGTGTAAAATCCCGACATCGTCATCCCAACACTCTGATCGAAAAAAATATTACAAATCGACCTGCTTTTTCAGCCCTAAGCAGAAATATGCTCTAGCTCTATGAGCTCAATTTTCGCCCGAAATCAACGGAATTACAGACACGAAAATTTCATTTTATCGGTAAAATTGAATTCGAAAACATTTAGGTTCGAAGCACCTGAATGTAAAAAAGCACAGAAACCACAAAATTCGGGATGTAGTAAATCCGTTTCATTTCAGTTAATTGCCATTAATTATCACAATAATTACGAGAGCAATGAAACGAACACTCAAACATCATCATTATCATATTTTCCTGAATGTTTTCGGGTAATGACGTCCAGCGTTTTAATTATCACCGAATTAACGCACGCGACCATTAAAAGTATCTCGTTCAAATGTGTACGAGCGATTGCTATGGGATTTCCTTTTTCACTCGTTAATTAGATATTTAAACACATTAATTAGCAATGAATATTTTCACAGGCTTTCCACTCTCGAATTGGCTGAATGGAACGTAAAACGCACGCGAGCGAGAGTCATTTTCGATCGTCTTTATGGTTGCAGCATAGATTGTAAAATCGTATGACGTTCATTCAATAAACTACCCCCCGCCCCCGTAATTTCTTTCCGCCGCTCTGTTCCCGGACTCTTTCCGGCGAATCTAATAATTTCGCGAAACGAGAAATAATAAAGACTATTTTCCGTTCTCGTTGCATCAGCTGTGGGAATATGGGGAAACAAAAAATTCACGAACGATATTGAAGGCAGGTTGGAAACGGGCAGAGGGAGAAAAGAGTCAATTCGTTATTCTCGACAAGCTATTCTGCGTTTCTCGCTCTCTTTTTCTCCACCCCTGCATCTCTCTGCTTGATTTGATAAATCAATAAATGCCGGAACGTTTGATTAAATTCGCCAATTTTCATTCAAGCCATACCGACGCGTGAGGCTCGTACGAATTCACGCGTTTATTCACTTAAAATAGGGGAGGGTGGAGGATTCGGTATCTGTTGAATTTTTTAAGTACTCGCGTAAAAGCGTGAACAAAAAAATAATGCTCGTACAAGAATCAATTCCACTCGAATTGTCAGATACAATATAAATGCGGCGTGTCCTCGATAAATGTGGCGAGGGGAATTTTTGTTATGGCGAGGGGAATTTTTCAGTGCCAATCCGTTCGCTCACTCTGGCACGAAGCCAGCCCCGCGAACAAATAATTTCCTTTTTTCAATGACATTATATTCTTTAATGTCCCTATAACCATCGAGCTTCGGGGATTTCGATTAAATGTATTTTTCACTGACATTGTTGCCATTATTCGACACCATTCTATTGTACTTTTTTTCCACGATTAAGTCCACGCCAGTTTTTTAGTTTCCCGGAAAAAGCGTTGAGGGCAGCGCAATACTGATGTCATTTTGATGGCGATTTTGATGTACTCTAGCTTTTGCTTTGCTAGTATCGTAAAAATGTAAATTGTAAGGTTTTTTTTCAGTATTTAGCTCAATGGTTTCCCTCAATAGTTTACGATTTTCTTTAATTTTCCAGGAAAACTGTTGAATGCAGTGCAATTTTAACGTTGTGACAGGTACTCTACCTTTTTCTTCACAACTATCGTAAAACTGTAAATTGTAAGATTCTTCTCCAGTTTTTTCCTCAATGGTTCCCTTCAATGGTTCAAGAGAACTTTTATATTTTATAGGCAAACTGTCGAAGGCAATTTTTGGAGGTACTCTACCTTCTCCTCCACAAGAATGGTAAAATTGTAAATTTTACGATTCTTTTCCAATTTTCTCCTCAATGGTTCCCTTCAACCATTTACGGCAATTTTTCAATTTTACAGGAAAAGTATTCAATGCAGGGCAATTTTGATGTCATGGTAGATCCTCCACCTTTCCCTTCGCAAGTATCGTAAGCTTGTAAATTGTAAGATTTTTTTTCCCATTATTAACCTCAATGGTTCCCCTCAATGGTTCATGACAATTTTTTAATTTTACTGGGAAACTGTTGAATGCAGCGTAATTCTAATAACACGGTGGGTCCTCTACATTTTTCTCCACAAGAATCGTAAAATTTTAAATTGTACAATTCTTTTACGGTTTTTTTCTCAATGGTTGCTTTCAAGCATTGGTAGCAATTTTTCAATTTTACAGGAAAACTGTAAAAATGTAAACTGTAAAAAAAATGCAGGGCAATTTTAATGTCATGGTAAATCCTCCACCTTTCCCTTCACAAGTATCGTGAAATTGTAAATTGTAAGATTTTTTTCCAGTATTGACCTCAATGGTTCCCCTCAATGGTTCACGACAATTTTGAAATTTTACAGGAAAACTGTTGAATGCGGCGCAATTTCAATAGGTGAATCCTCTACCTTTTTCTTCACAAGTATCGTAGGTACAATTGTAAATTGTAAGGTTCTCTTACAGTATTTTCCTCAATGGTTCCCCTCAATGGTTGACAAGAGTTTTGAAATTTTACAGGAAAACTGTTGAATGCAGCGCAATTGTAATGTCATGGTAGACACTCTACTTTTCTCTACAAAAGTATCGTAAAATTATACATTGTAAGATTCTTCTCAAATTTTTTCCTCAATGGTTCCCCTCAATGGTTCATGACCATTTTTAAATTTCACAATAAAACTGTTCAATGCAGCGTAATTTTAATGCTATGGTAGGTACTCTACATTTCTCCTTACAAGAATGGTGAAATTGTGAATTGGACGATTCCTTTTTTCCTCAATGGTTCCCTTCAATGGTAAAATACCATTTTTAAATTTTACAAGCAAACTGTAGAATGCAGCGAAATTTAAATGTCAGAGAAGGTCCTCTATCTTTTTCTTCACAAGTATCGAAGGTACAATTGTAAATTATAAGGTTCTTTTACAGTATTTTTGTCAATGCCTTCCCTCAATGGTTCACGATAGTTTTTAAATTTTACAAGAAAACTGTTGAATGCAGCTCACTTTTAATGTCATGGTAGGCACTCTACCTTTCTCTACACAAGTATCGTACAATTCTAAATTGCAAGATTTGAATACATTTTTTTCCTCAATGGTTCCCTTTAATCGTTCGCGATAATTTTTGAATTTCACAAGAAAACTGTTGAATGCAGCGCAATTTTGATGTCATGGTAGGTAATCTACCTTTTTCTTTACTAGAATTCTAAAATTGTGAATAGGACGATTATTTTTTTCCGCAATGGTTCCTTTCGATGGTAAAATACTATTTTTAAATTTTACAGGAAAACTGTCGTTTGCAAAGCAATTTTCCTGTCATCGTAGCTCCTCTACCCTTTTCTTCACAAGTATCGTAAAAGTGTAAATTGTAAGGTTCTTTTACAGTTTTTCCTCAATCGCTCCCCCCAATGGTTCACGATAGTTTTTAAAATTTATAAGAGCAAACTGTTGAATGTAGTTCACTTTTAATGTCATGGTAGGCACTCTACCTTTCTCTACACAAGTATCGTACAATTCTAAATTGTAAAATTCGTCTCAAATTTTTTCCTCAATGGTTCCCCTCAATGGTTCACGACAATTTTTGAATTTCACAAGAAAACTGTTGAATGCAGCGCAATTTTGATGTCACGGTAGGTACTCTACCGTTTTCTTTTCTAGAATTGTAAAATTGTGAATTGCACGATTCATTTTTTTTCCTCAATGGTTCCCTTCAATGGTAAAATACCGTTTTTAAATTTTTTGACACTTTTAGTGTCATGATAGGCACTTTACCTTCTCTACACAAGTAGCTTTCTCTCACAACTCTACTCACACAACTCTACCTTTTTCTTTACTAGAATTCTAAAATTGTGAATAGGACGATTCTTTTTTTCCTCAATGGTTCCTTTCGATGGTAAAATACTATTTTTAAATTTTACAGGAAAACTGTCGTTTGCAAAGCAATTTTCCTGTCATCGTAGCTCCTCTACCCTTTTCTTCACAAGTATCGTAAAAGTGTAAATTGTAAGGTTCTTTTACAGTTTTTCCTCAATCGCTCCCCCCAATGGTTCACGATAGTTTTTAAAATTTATAAGAGCAAACTGTTGAATGTAGTTCACTTTTAATGTCATGGTAGGCACTCTACCTTTCTCTACACAAGTATCGTATAATTCTAAATTGTAAAATTCGTCTCAAATTTTTTCCTCAATGGTTCCCCTTAATGGTTCACGACAATTTTTGAATTTCACAAGAAAACTGTTGAATGCAGCGCAATTTTGATGTCACGTTAGGTACTCTACCGTTTTCTTTTCTAGAATTGTAAAATTGTGAATTGCACGATTCATTTTTTTTCCTCAATGGTTCCCTTCAATGGTAAAATACCGTTTTTAAATTTTACAGGAAAACTGTCGTTTGCAACGCAATTTTCCTGTCATCGTAGGTCCTCTACCTTTTTCTTCACAAGTATCGTAAAATTGTAAATTGTAAGATTCTTTTCCAGTATTCTCCACAATGGGTATCGTTCGTGAGGGGAATAATACTGAATGACGTATTACAATACTATATTCCGTATACGATAATAAATCCGTTATGCAGTATGGGGTTATTAATGTGCGCTATGGGAAAAGAGCGCAAAGCCTAGCATTGAAAGCTCGCGCTCGCTCGTGCGAAGCTCGCACGATGTGGTCGCGATTTACCGTCGCGCGATTTCAATTACCCTTTTCGTTCGCGCGCTACCCCAGTACGGGAGAGGGTTGAGGGTTTCCGCGGCACCGACCAACCGTGAAAGTTCCATCGTTGCATCTAGCAATAGCTATTCATCCATCCCTTTCCTCTCCCCCTCTATCCCTGTCCCTATTGTCGAGTTTGGCAAGAGTTTTTATCGAGCATTTTTCTCCTCTTCGCGCATACACAATCACACACATAAAACTCTTTAGAAGATCCAGTTGCATTGATAATTTTTCCATTTTCGCCTGATCCGATTGAATCTTTTTTCCGATCGCTGCGGACGTCAGCCATTTTCGAACCCTCCGAATGGCCTGGACAACATGTAAAGAATCGATACACTATATACGTTGTATTCGATTTAATTGATGATATCAAAATCGAGTTTCTTCCTTGATTATTCGTTGATTTTGATATAAGTATCGATGTTTTTTCTTCGTATCATCAACGAATCATCGTAATCGAATTTGCAGCGAATTGTTTGTATTTTTTTGTGCTCATTGGAACCACATTACATACTTTACTGGAGTAATTGAATATTTTTTGTAACATTGAATAATCCAGGTTTATCAACGTGGCTTTAAAAATGATACATCGCTCTGTGGAAAATCGAATTTTTTTTTCAATCTGGCCAAATAGCCTGGAAAAGTTCAGAAAATCGGATAACAATGATATTCATTCTTTTTTTTATTTCAATTTACGTTGATTGAGTTTTATTGCGTCGAACGTGAAGCTTAAACTTTTGGAAATTGTCTCCAAAACTTTTTCACCCGTAATACTTCAATGTCCTTTCAGAGGGCTGGGCAAACTGGCTGATATGTACAGCGACATTGGGCTTGCTTTACTTTCTTACTCGTACGTCTTGTATCTCCTCCAGTGCTCATCGTAAATCTTTTCCAACAAGTACGCCACGGGGACAGCATGTAAGGCTTTACATCCACTCTAATATTCGTTCCCTCGGTGTCTTTTTATACATTTATGCCTGTATACGCGTGTACAGCTAGATATTTTTATAAGAGTTTACGGAGGACTTTCGCCAAGGAGTATTCCGTTTTTCCGAAGGAGCTGGACTTCTCGAGTTTGCTTTGAAACTTCACTCTTCTCGAACCTTAATTAAACAAAACTGGAGCTTCAATGAAGTGTTGACGGCACAAAGTGGCAGGAAAATTATCAATAGTTTGCTGATATAAAATTCCACTGGCTCCCTGTAACTTCGTCTTTCCAGCCTGAAATTAAGCTGGTGGGTTGGGAATACAATACTGCGATATCCATCAATTTTGGATTGTTTTCTCTAAGTAACGAAGTAGGCAGAAAAACGACTGGAGTTTTTTTCCCGAATTTTTGATATGTGAAAATGAACGTTTTCTGAATTTGTCTGGCCTTCGTTCGGTCTGGATCCTCGCCAGGTAAAGAAAATCCGATTTTCCTTCTTAAAGGACGATGACGTACCCTTTAGCATTTATAACGAAGCCCAGGAGTAAATTCTCAATGCAAAACAGTCTCATTAGCTTGAATCACCATCGGGCCTACTTTTTAATGTCCTGTTCGGTGATTTTAATATGCGAATGGGTTGAATGATACAGGAAAAAGATTTTTGTACCTAAAAAACCGTGTTTTTCAAAATCAATATATCGAAAACGCGTTCCAATATATATATATATATATATATTGTATTTTCCATAATAACCTTGTTACCCAACCCTTCATAAGATGACCCTGAAATCCATTACCGATAATTACGCACGAATTTTCCGACATTCACGCAAGCGAAGCCGGGCACTTAGAATTATTTAATTCCCGGTCATCATTACGCCAAAAAAATATTTTTGAGTAGCTTTATCGTTAAAATTCGCTTCTCTCTTCCACCGTACAGTAGTGACACAAAAGAGCACGTTTTTTTCCATCTCATTTAATACTACTGCGACACGCAAGAAATATTGGCCTCCAGAGATGTAAAAGGGCTGAGTTTTTTTGACTGGCTAAACACGAAAATTGGCGATACGTATGCGTGATAAATAAATATATACGCGTCCACGGGTGCAAGTTATGTGTACAAAGTGATGAGGGACCGGAGACCAGTTTAACGAGTCGGTCGCTGCGGCTCGCACATGTTCCCAATTGTCGACCGTCAGTAGTATACCCCAGTGCCTGACTACAGCCGGACTCGTACTACTTGCACACTCCCGTATGGGGCGTTCCGCCGAAGCCCGACCGCGATCTCGCCAATTTCGTTTGAACGTTAAACTTATTTTTTCAATTTCCATATCCCAAACGTTGATTCGTCTTGCTTGGAATAAATAAAATCATGAAAATTTTGGAAAAATATTTCGGGAGAAGACAAATAATTACTATTCTGATACGATAATAATTCTGACCAACCGTGAAAAATATGAATTCTCTGGAAAAACTACGCACTACTGTGTATTATATCTTTCAGTTGATTTTTGTCCAGACTGATCGAGTTTCGAGTAACAGAAAATAGAAAAAAATACTTATCGTCTATAATTTGTTATAAAAAAATTCAAACGGGAACGCCGTGGACCATATTTTTTTATTGAAATAAATCAAATGGTAATGACATGGGCTGTAATTTTTTGTAAAGACAAATTGAACGGGAATAACGGCTATAATTTTTATTTGAAAAATCGAAAGGGAACGCCGTGAACTATGATTTTTTTTATACAAAAAAGATCCAAAGAGAAATACCGTGGGATTCGAATGCAGTATGTCAGGCAAGTCCACTCCCGGTGGAATTGACTGTACATACTGTGGTTTACCACGTGTGTTTTGCGCGGTTAGGAAAAAGACACTAATCAGCTTGTAGATCAAAGCTAAATACGTTCGTCTGTCTCCATCACCATCATTAGCACGTTCCGATGTTTCTTTCCACGCCACGGACGCTAATTGCCTCCGTCATACGTAGTCAGCTTTACGGTGATAGCCCGCACGGAAAAAATTATACCGGAAAATTAACAAATTAATGAAGCCGCGTTCAAATATTCCTCTTCTTGAAAGAAACTCACCGGGTCGCATCCTGCTTTATGATTTTTGGATTAAAATAAAATAATGACTATTTTCCAGATTGTATCTTGAATTTTAACGATTCTCGAATAATAATATTGTGGAGCCCACTGGGCAATGGGAATCTGCTGAATATTTTGAAGAATAACAGTCCTAGGGAAAAAGGTATTTTCATTATTTCGTGATTGAATAAAAAAAAATTAACTTTTTTTTCACAGTCCGCATGATAACATCCGGAGAAATACGTGGGAGATTTATAAAATATTGTTTTTTCTACAGACGGCGAAGATTTTCAATGTAAGTTTGATTTTCAGAAGAAAAATCCCGGCAAATTCTTTGAGATGAGAAATTATCAACCAATCATGGAGTCCTTGCGCATTTGTGTCGATAATTAGATTTGAAAGACACCGAAACATTTTTCAGTAAATTGGATAGAATTCCTTCGAGGCTTGCTGCACGCCAGTTAAACAACTCTTCCCGGAAAACTGTCTGAAAATTTTAGCGTTGCATTATTTTGAGGCCGCCAGTAAAAAAATGCGTGATTCGATTATCATCATTATGGCATCAGATCAACTGCACATTTTTTTAACGTCAAAGTACGACTCAAACCCTAAGAAGAATCGTTTTTTCCATGTCCCTGTTTCAGTGTTACCTCTCAACTCATTGTACACCTCGTCCACGGTAAATTGTACACATTACCATATTTCAATCCCCCAAATGAGCAATCGATACGGTTTCGAAGCTTTCATTGGGAGAATCTAAACGGCGACATTGAGTTTCATTCGAATTTCTCTGCGTTGCCGATAGGAGGATTCGCAGCAGAGTGCGAAGACTGGAGTTTTATTGAGGCATAAACTTGTCGTCTCGACTGTGGTCCTGGCGGCGTGGAAGGTTGGGTCAAATTGGCGAATAAGTTATGCCTGAAGAGAATGAGATAACGACAGTCAGGAGGAAGGAGGGAGTGGGAGACGAAGTCGAAGAGCGCGTGGAAAAGATGGATG
>OZ023315.1:38320704-38385713 GCA_964007375.1 Ophion obscuratus | reverse complement strand
TCACATCGTGAATCATCTTGAGCCGTTCAGCAAAGCGTTCAGCGTTTTCCTTGAAAAATATAAGAATTCTATAATCTGGCCTGCAAGACGTCGAGTCTCAATCCACGCCCAAATAGCACGACAACGCTTGATTTATCGCTCATCGTATCCGCACGTTTATTATTATTCGAAGCCGCGGGTGTGGATGTCATATTTTCGTGGGATACAGCCGGATAAGTTTCTTTGCTTATGTACATGGACTGTCACTGTGATTTATCGTCGGTGTACACGAGTCTGCATCGAGCGTGCAAATAAATCGCGGGCTCGTCCAGCGTCGAGCCGAGACATCTCAATCTTATCAATCGGTACTCTTCATTTATATAAAACAAGTCGTTGAAGATAAATAAATCCCTTTGAGTATACATTATTTATCACGTGCTATATCAACGTTTAGTGGAGATGGAAGCTGTCTTTGGGTGTTTAATCAAATATTTGCAGGAGTTGTCCCTATCCGGCGTCTTTGAACTTTTCGCATGAAAAAATGATGGCATTCGGAAGGCTAGATTTCTTTGAATCGGAACCTCGTACGGTTTTTGTCCTTTTTCGCAAGATCTTTGATTGCAAAGTTAGGCTAGGGTCTTAATTTCAATTAGCGGAAATTTTGTAAGAATTCCAAAAGTTGAGGGAGTTTTAACGATTTTTGACGGAGCATAGTTTGTATCATTTTCTGTCAGATGGCCGGCTGATTTTTTGTATATGTTTATCCATTTGTTGGTACCAAAACATCAGTGTTTTTTTGGTCGAAAATCAATTTTTTTTCTGTATCATGGCCTTTTTGTAGTTTTCACAATTTCAAAAAAGTATCCGGTCATACGAAAGTTTCATGGTTATGCTAAAAGTGCATTGTTGACGATGTAGGTCAGATGGCCCTACTTTCCAGAACCATCCACACCGATTGGTCCTGCAGCCTCAACGGCACTTTGTTTAAATAACAACTCCGTTGATTATCAATATATTTAAATTAAAAAAAAATCCAACCTCGGCAAGACTATGTATGAATTATGTGTAAAATCTCGACCTCGTTATCCCAATACTCTCATCAGAAAATAATATTGTAATCTCCTATTTTTGGACCCCAGATCGTACCAGACTCATCAGAAATTCTACTTGCATCAATTGAATCACACCGAGAACAACATAGCTATACTAATTTCACCAATCCCGATATTCTCGTAAATAAAATTGAATAAAAATACCAACAAAACATTGATCGAGGTATCGACATGTTGATTTCGACAAAAAACGCAAAATTGTTATCGCATCGCCCTTCTATCAATGTTTGATCGCCGCTGGTCGAAAACTCGAAAAAGCCCTTTGTTCCCCGCGTTTCATTGACATCTCCGCTACAGACGTGGCAAGATCTACAGAGTATTACTCGTCAGTATGACCGATGCCGGATGGGCGTGGACGGTTGGGATTACGTAGCGTGTACCAGTTGTACCTCGTTGGCAATTGCTACATCGAGACATAGAACTTTGATCGTAAGAAGGGCGTATCGTAGCTGATCAAGCCCTTCAATTCAAGCCCTTTTCTCATCGGCGCGTGAATTAATGTACAAATATATCGATAGTTTGGGGTAAAAGGGCCCAGTTCGTGGGGTACGAAGTGAATCCTCGAGTGAGATAGGCCCTTTCGTTTGTTGGCATTCCATATGGAGAAGTATATTTCCAGATATGACGGAAAGCGAGAGAGAGGGAGAGATAGAGAGAGAGAGAGAGAGAGTGAGAGAGACGAAGGACGAGAAAGGGCCGGGGGAGTGAGGACCAACGCTTGTATGCGTGAGTTTCTGGCGGAGTTTCGCGTCTGCTGGGCCTCAGTGATTTGCGATGAGTCATGGGCGGATATGACGTCACTGGGCTCACGAGAGAGTGATCTATGGTGGCTGATAATGAAAGCCCGGGATCCATGCCTTCTCTGAAGTCCCTTCGCTCTCGTTCACTCCCTTCGCCCGTTTGTCTCTTCCTCTCTCCCTTCAACCCCGCCTCGCCGCTCTCCTTACCTGTCTTCTCACTTTACCTGACTATTTCTCCTCTCTCTCTCACGCTGCTTCGTGCGTGTCTCGCTGACAATCTGTCACTCGCTCTCCAGTCTCCCCCTTCCCTCTCGTATTCTCTCGCGTTCTGTACTTACTCCCCACTTGTGATTTTTGTTTCGCAGACTTGTTTGCTTCACGTTTTCATCCCCTTTTCGCTCAAACCTTTGGGCTCTTCTTTGATCCTTTGCGCTTTACCGCTTTGCTCGCTTTGTCGATTTTCCTCTTCGCTCTCTTTGCGGGCCTCTCTTTCCCTTTGGATCTTTGGAACAGTCAATTTTGCAATCTTCTTGGACAACGTTATTTCATTTTTTGTTATTTTTCGTACGCTTATATTTTTAGTTTTTATTTAATTCCTCGCATTTATTTTTAATTTGAAGTTATATTATATTCTCGTTTTTATCACTGTCTTATCTTGGTTTATTTTTGTCAATATTACATTATTCGGACTGTATTTTTAGTTTGTTTTTTCTCTTACAAGGAAAGGGCGCGAGGTCGATCTCTCCGATTTCGATGAAATTTTGCATGCTTGTAGAATAGGTAAAAATAGACGACACGTGTTGTTTTATATCTGCGGAACCGGACTTTTAAGGGGTGAAACGCATCCTCGAAAATAAGGGTGTTTTTCGTTTTCCGTCGATAACGTTATCGTTTTCATCTCCAATGTACACGAAAAAATAAACGTTGTTGCAATTTGAATATTTTTCATATCTCGTACCGTTAAAACGTTTTCAACAAAAATCGAAAAACACCCCAATTTTCGAGGGTGCGTTTCAACCCTTAAAAATCGGGTTCGGCAGATATAAAAAAATACGTGTCGCCTATTTTTGGCCATTCTACAAGCATGCCAAATTTCATCGAAATCGGAAAGATCGACCTCGGAACCTGTCCTTGTTAGTTTTTTTTATTTATTTTTTGGTTAGGGTACTTTGTGCTTTATTAACTGTCGCAAAGACAAATAAAGACTACAATTTGATTCCCAATCAATTTCTTTATTCCAAATTTTACTTTGACCCTCTCCACCCCCATCTCTTTTTGGCTCTCCTTCCCTCTATCTCTCTATTTCTCTTTCGCCTCTCGTACTTCCTGACTCTATGCACTCTCGCAAAATTATCTTCCCCGATGCATTTGCACCGCCGAGATTCGTTATCAAGCAAAACACCGATAAAGGCCAGGCCTATAGGCAGGACACATCCGCGACACCTTCCGATAACATTCGTTAGCGTTTAATAATGGGATCCAGCCTGATAAGTGAATGTCGATTCGAGACTGCCTGTATACAACACGACGATGGATCGAGCACAAAGTTTTTTTTTCTCGCAGATTACAGAATAACAGATTGGATTGTTTGCCCATCGCCAGCTTCCGGTCTTCGGTTCACGAGTATTTATCGTTCGAATTGGAAACATGGTCGGTCCGAAATATGCAGCTTTAATGAATCGCTTTTGACAATTATAAGAGCAGAATATAAAGAAAAAAAAGCGTTTCGCATTAAGGCGAGAAATCCCTTAATGTATAACTGACGCAAATTTGAGTTTGGAAAAAATATTTAAAACCTATTAATTTACATGAGTATAAATCGAGAAATACAGCGGGAATTTTAAAAATATGCATTTTTTTAGAGGGTATAAAATAGTCTGATCATTTTCAAATTTGGACATGATTTATTATAACTGTCAAGTTTAACAAAAAATTTTTTTTTGGGATGACCAACAAAATGGCGGCGCTATTAAGGGTCTTCGGACGCCTGTTTTCCGCGACATTGAAAAGTGCTGCAGTTGTCATTCTTTTTCTGTTGATCTGAAAAAGATTTAATAACCGTCATTCGTTGACTGGCATATTAAGGGGAAGGATATACCTAAACAATGATGGAAAAGTACAAAATTGAAAATTTGGGAGCCTTTTTACTCCATAGTTCGAATTTTCGACCATTTTTTCGACATATTTGACCCCAAAAAAATTATTTATTTATACGATACGTTTGAAACTTTAAGTATATCCTTCCGATAATATTACTGAGAGTAACCCGTGCAGAAATTTTGGCAGGGATACAGCTGGATTCTGACTTGTATCCCGGGCTCCCAGTCGGGATCTAGTCCGATATCGGATCAGATTCGAAGACTAAATGTAAGATCCGTAAACTGGATTCCATTAGGGATCCAGACCTGGATCCTTTAATGACTCTAAATAGATTCCCCATGGAATCATTGAGGAATCTGGGAAGGATCACGGGTGAATACAGGCTGAAATAAAATGTCAAAAATGGAATTATGACATGTTAAATTTATTATAAAAATAAATAACATTTATAAAGTTTTGGTGCATTAAACTATCAGTAAAAAAAAATTTGTCCAAAGATTCAAATGGCAGATCGCGCTCATCGCAAGATTTGGATGTGAATTAAAAAAAAATCACATCAAAATCTGTGAATGCAAATGTATTGACAAGAAATTATAAATACAAAAAAATTCACAAAATTACTTGTGAATTTTTTCGTATTTAAGACAAATTAAAATCAAATTCAAAATGATTAGATTAAAATTTGCGCCAAAAGTGAGTTCGTACGTATTTTGAGAGAAAACATTGCCTCGAGGCAAAGAAATTTTTGCACATAACTTTTTGTGCGAACATTTCTTTGCCTCAACACAATGTTTTCTCTCAAAATACGTTTACACTTGTGGTGTAAATTTTAATATAACTGTCGTGAATTCGATTCTTATTTTCTTCAACTTGAGGAAATTCACAACTCATTTCGTGATTTTTTTCATATTTATAATGTAATATTTGAAACTCACAACTTTTTTTGCAAAAATTTCTTTGCCTCGACGAAATGTTTTCTCTCGAAATACGTAAGAACTCACGGTTGGTGTAAATTTTAATCTAATCATTGTGAATTTGATTTTAATTTGTCTTAAATACATGTTTATACCCACCGACATGTCGGTGGGTATAAACAGAGACTTATTCCCCAAAATCGGTATCCCGGTTAGAATCCAACTTGCATCAGTATTGGAATATGTACGACGACGATGGCATAATTTTGAAAATTTTGGCATCACGTGTATTTTCGGTATTACTATGTAATTCCTATCTATAGATAGGGATTTTATATATAGGAATCTATAGACAGAAATTCCTATCTATAGATAGGAATTCCATAGTAATACAGAAAATACACGTGACGCCAAAATTTTCAAAATGATGCCATCGTCGTCGTACATATGCCGATACTGATGCAAGTTGGATTCTAACCGGGATACCGGTTTTGGGGAATCCATGACAAATCCTGATCGGGATTTGGTCGGACATAGGGTATCCCGGTCAAAATTTCTGCATGGGAACCTCCCAAAATTTTATCCAAATCGGTCGATAACTTTTTGAGCTACAACACGAGCAGTTTTTTGAAAAAGTAGTTTCGAGATAATCGCGTTTAAAGTTTCAACATGTGACTCGCTACCTGACCGCATGCTGTCCCCGCGCTCTAGACTATATGCGATAACTCCGCAAATATTCAATATTTCGAGTTTTCCTTTGGTCAGTATATTCTTTGATATCATACTTTCGACATATGTAAAAAAAAAATTTTTTTTTTTAAATTGTAAAGGGTGCTCTCGCCTTAATTAAAAATATACATAGTTTATGAACCTATCGTAATAATAAGAATAACGGTAGTGATGAGAGCAGAAAACTTCAATTACGCTACGAAAAATCAGAGGGGGAGGACAAAATTATCAGTCAAGAAAATATCGTATAAATTAATTAACGTACTCCTACCGAGGGGCGAAACTCTCAAAGAGATTTCCTTTGTTTTTTCGCCGCTGTGTTGCAGCCATTCTTGCATCTTCCTGCCATTAACGTTATCCCTTTGATGCGCAATAAAAACTTCGACTAAGCGTTTGATTTCGATTTTAGTGTTATAAAAAATAGTGAAAAGTACTTCGATTAGGGGTCGTTCTTCTTCCCTTTGGAGTAAATCCGTTTCGGAGACAAAAAATGACAGGAATTAAGATCACCCCCCAATATTAATATCGTAAAATTAACGTCTCTGCCTGTACATTCGTTTTTATTCGAACTTGAGTCAAGTTTTCAGGGTATTCAAGTTCAGACAGAAATAATTTTTCTAATATTTATCTATTTGTTAATAACAAGTAGGCGAATTTGTTTTATTTCGTCAAAAATTTAACTCTTTCTTCAGCTTTCCGTTTTCGTAATTTTCCCAATAGTATTCAGTCACACGAAACTTAAATTATTAGACTAAAAGTACATCATTTGTTGTTTATTTCAGATGAATCTAGTTTCCACAACGGGGGCGCTTTCTTTGAATTATAATTTCACTGTTTGTCAGTACTTATCAATAAAAAAAGTCAAACTTGTCAAAACTATGTATTGACTGTGTGTAAAATCCCGATAGCGTCATTGTAATATTCCGATCAGAAAAAATCTTGAAAATCGACCTGTCTTTTAGGCCCCAAATATATGCAGACCCGTTAAGATACCTCAAGGCAAGGAAAACATTTACTGACTTTCGTGATTTTTTTTTCTAAGGAACAATTTCTTCACCACTTTTGAGATTCAGAGTATATCTTGTTACTACTTTTGACTGTTACATGGTATTAAGAAAAAACTAATTTGAAAAAACGGCGGAGGTATGGCACGGCTTCTAAACTGCATTTTCAAAGCTGGTGTGACGGATAGCTGAAAAACTAATCAACCGATTCTGATGATATTTGGTAGGAATTCTCTGAATCTTATTGTCTAAAACATGACCTCAAATGTTTTTGAAAATAAAAATAAAGTTTTTTTCTTTGCAAAATGTTTCACAGCGTGCCAATTCAACGATTTTCAATATTTCTCACTTTTTCTTGGTTCATATTCTGCCTATGAGTGTCAATGAAAGAAAAATCCTCGTTGGTTTTTTTCGGATTAATCACGCCGACGCTACGTGTCACGCATCCTGACAACATCCGCCGCAAACCGTTTTGAAGACCGTGCAATATCTCCGCTATTTTTAAAGATGAATAAAAAAAATACCATGTGCAGCCAAAAGTGCACTGAGAAAGAAACCATTGATCCAATATCATTGGTTTTTATGAATGATATTTCGTTGACTCAATTGTAAAATTGTTGGTGTAAATTATCGGATTTATTAGTCCAAACAAAACGCTATTGACTTCAATGACATGATAAAATTGAAAGTTTTTTTTTTATTCAAAAGATATATTGTTAGCCGAGAACAATATATTATTAAAGCTATCTAAAAAATGATCGCGAACAAATTATATAGTTTTGAGTGCAATTTTTCCAACGAACGAAAAAAGCGTTTCAATTCATAACATGAATATTGTTGATTCGAGTACACAAGAAAAATTGAATTTCGCTCGTTTGATGCAAGTAAAATTTCTATTGAGTGAATATGTTATTTTATTGTTTTCACCATATCCGATATTGATTTTAAGTACATTATTCGTTAAAATATTAATAATTTATTTTGATTGAAAAATATTAAGCAAATGTCTGAATTGGTTAAAAAATTATGCGAAACTAAAATTTGTTTCTTGCACATTTGGCTGAAAAAATTCAACCAAATCATGGCCGAGCGCCACCGGAATTATAGGTGTGAGGAAACCCGTAGTTCTCGGAGTATCCGCTGGAGGCCGCACGCGCGCTCGTTTCTCGTAAGCGTAGCGCGAACCGAAAATCTACTTAAACGCTGGAGAAACTAAAGAGTATCGCTTCTTGTCCTGTGGCTAAGATCAAACTGTAGTATCTGTTCTAATCAGTTGAATATCTGATATTCTCTCCATGGATATTCCATTGGATATCTGATATTCTCTTCACTATTATCATAAATGATTATTCTAATGCTCACTTTTTATTTAAGATTTAAAACAAATTGAAAAACTTACGAAAAACTTACGTGTTTTATTACCACAGTCTGGTAATAAAACATACCCTAAGTCCCAACGACGATGAAGAAATCGTTATTAAAAAAAAAAACATCATGAAAATCAGCAATTTTTTTTTCGCCTAAAGGTCCCCCTTACAAGGAAAGGTTGCGAGTTCGATCTCTCCGATTTCAATCAAATTTGTCATGCTTGTAGAATGGGTAAAAAAGGTGATACGTATTTTTTTATATCTGCGGAACCCGACTTTTATGGGGTAAAACGCACCCTGCAAAAGTAGGGGTGTTTTTCGTTTTTCGTCGATAATGTTATCGTTCTCATCTCCAATGTACACGAATAAATAAACACTTGCAATTTGAATTTTTTTCATATCTCGTACCGTTAAAACGTTATCGACGAAAAACGAAAAACACCCCAATTTTCGAGGGTGCGTTTCAACCCTTCAAAATCGGGTTCCGCAGATATAAAAAAATACGTGTCGCCTACTTTTACCCATTCTACAAGCATGCCAATATTAATAGGAATCGGAGAGATCGACCTCGCAACCTTTCCTTGTTAGTACATTGAGAAGGTATTTTTAATAACCCTCAATACGATATAACCCAACAATCGTTTCTACCAAATTGTCCAAATTAACCAAAACCAACTACGAGTCATGATCGTTTTATTTATTTATTTGCAATTGGTTATTCTTCGCACGTTATTATTGGAGGGCAAAAGATCGAACGAAGACACGAATGGGTTGCCATGAGGGAAGTTTCATGGGCGCGAGGGGGAAAGCAGTGAGAAGGAGTACAAGAGACGTTGGAGGATTACACGGCTGGCTACGAGAGAGGCATCGAGTTTCGTTAATGGGCTCAGGGAAAATAGGTCTTGGGTTGCACCATATAAAGAGGGAAATAGGGTGAACGGGACGAGGATCCTGTATATCCGTAGGAGACTAGCGTTCCAAAGCCACCGTTTCGTTACTTCCTCCATGCTCCTTCACTTCCTACTTTTCTTTCCCTTCTTTTTTTTCGCAAAGTGCCGAAGGTTTCACGTTAACCCGAAAACTTCTCGCGGGCTTTTTATAAGTCGATGAAGAGGCCGCGGGGAGGGGGGTACTCGAATGCGGACTCTCTGCAGGTCCGGCCTCTATACGGTGGAAAACTCATCTGAAACTCGGATTAGTGAGCGTCCGCTCGTGAGCGAGCGAAAGGAGCGACGAAGGGAAGAATCGTTGCGAAAAAGAATAAAAATCACGTTTTTTTCCCCCCTAAAGGGTGAAAACGGTGAACGCTTGGGAAAATAAACCGTGCGCGACAACAAAGCCCTCCAACGAGGGCGGTTCGTCTCGGTGATTCGAAATTGGCGAATGTTACGCTTGTTTTTATGTTTTATGAAACGTGGTATCTCAAAATCTGTTCGTCCGATTTACTTCAAATTTGGACAGAGTTTGTTTGGGTTTGTTTGGGTATGTTCATTAGGGTGGGTTTAGAACATGTCCTGTCGTATGGTCGGATGATTTTTTTGAGATGTTCATGAGGGTGGCACGAATTTGAGCTCTGTTTCCCCCCCCCCCTTTTCTCACCATCCAATTATTTAGTTTCGAGGAAGAAAAGAAATAGTCGCGAAAGCTGCGAGCGACCAAAAAATATTTATAGGACGCTCAAGCCTCCCAAAGATTCATATTTTCATTAAAAAATGATTTTTATTTTTGTTCACTCCTCACCCACGAGTTTTAGGCATTATAATATTTAGTGGTCCCTCAAGAGCTTCGAAATTTCCAATTGTCTTCAATTTTTTTTTACACTTCTCACTGATAAATGTGACGCTTTGTACAATTTTCAAAACAATTAATCGTTTTTCTTTGAAAATAGATTTTACAAATTTACCTCACACTACAAACCCAAGAATTATAATCTTTGTTCTCATAAAATAATTCATTAAAGCTCTTGTCCGTAAACAAAATTATAGATTCCCCGTTTTATCGGGTTAGAAGTGTGAGGTAAATTTAAAAAATTCGTTTCTAAAGAAAAAAAGGATTGGTTGTTTTGAAAACTTTACTAAGTGTTGCATTTATGAGTGAGAAGAGCAAAAAAATCGCGACGATTGAACATTTCGAAGCTCTTGAGTGACCACTAAATATTAATTAGCTAGCTAGAGCTTTCGCGAGCTTAATTAAAAAATTATAAAGCGTAAAATTGATGGGTGAGAATAAAGAGAAAAAAATCGATTTTTTAAATGAAAACATGAATTTTTGGAAGGCTTGAGTGACCTGTAAATATTTTTGCACCGCTCGCAGCTTGCGACAATGGTTTTTTTTTCTTTAAAGTAGATAATTAGATGGTGAGAAGAAGGGAACCAATAGAGCTCAAATTGGTGCCACCCATTGTTCGTCCATTTGCTAATAACAAATGATCAAAGTTGTTTTTTTTTGTCAAAATTCGAACTTTTCTTTCTAGAGCTTGGCATTTCCGGGATTTTCAAAATTTCATAACAGTATCCGGTCATACGAAAGTTTTATTATTATACTAAAGGCACGTTTTTTTATTTTTCACTTCCGATGGCTCGAGTTGCCAGAACCACCGACACCGATTGGCCATGCAGCAACAGCGGCACTTTGTTTAAACAATAATAACTCCATTGTTTATCAATATTTTTGAATTAAAAAAAAACTCGAACTTCTCAAGACTATCTATGAATTATGTGTAAAATCCCGGCCTCCCGTCATCATCCGAATATCCCAATATTCACATAAATCTTCCCAATATTCTCTTTAGAAAAAAATTTAAATCCACCTTTTTTGGGCCCCAAGTTTCGAGCCCCTCGTTAATCGTACCCGACTTAAATCATCTTAAGTTGTACTTGCAACAATTGTGCAACACCGGCCATAACGGAGCCATAATAATCATACCAATTTCCGTAATTCTCGTGATTAAAATTCCCATAATTCTCGCGATCAAAAGTGATTAAAACAATTCTGTATGAATGATGTGTAATCCTACTACAACGATTGCAAAATGCGTGTATGAGAAGGGACATTAAACATAAATAAAAATATTACTCGGTAGATATGTTATTCAAATAAATTGATCGATGAGTATTATTTACACTAATTGACAATATGCGATAGTTGCTGTGTGCTCGAATCTCGCATAGCAGATAACGAAAATTTCTGATTCGATTGATGTTACCTTAGAAACGTCATCTGAGGAATCCGTAACTCGCAGTGAGATGAATGAGCCAAATATTGAGCACGGCGGTGGAAACACCGCTGCCATGTTGCACCGCAGCTGGCAATTCGCCTGTAACGATAAAAGTGTTCACATATCGACCATGAGAGTTTTGTCGTACCGATATTTTCAAATTTATAGCCTTCCGTGAAATAATAGCAAGTAATTTTCCACGTTTAAATTTCTTTTACAGCTCATAACCGCGCGTCAATCTTTTACTTCCAGTCAATGAGCGTGAATCGAAATTTAATCTGTCTTAATATTTTACAGATTGCGGAGCTCAGAATCAAGTAATTTCGTGTACATTTAAAATTATAAAGGAGCGGTTTACGATTGTTTTGATATTATAGTAGGAGTGAAATAATAATTATTTTATTTTATTATTATTTCGATAATATTATTATATTATAAGCTCCTGTTTTACGAGCTTATCGATATTTTAATAGGAGTGAAATAATAATACTAATGTTATTATATTATTATAAAAATTATGATGAATATTATTAATAATATTATTAATAATATGATTATATTGTTATCGTGTTAGTATTATATTATTATTTCACTCTTATTGAAATATCGAAGAATCGTAATTAGACAATTTGTAATTTTAGATACTAAATTATGATTTTATGATTTCATCGATATTTGAATAGGAGTGAAATAATAATGATAATGTTACCATATTATTATAAGTATTGTGATGAATATTATTTATAATATTATTAATAATATGAATATATTGTTATTATATTAGTATTATATCATTCTTTCACTCTTATTGAAATATCGAAAAAATCGTAATATGACAATTTATAATTTTAGATATTAAATTACCATTTTACGATTTTATCCATATTTGAATCACAAGTTAAGTAATATTATAATAATATTATAATTATAAAATGATAATATATTAACATAATTATTATTCGAATCTTATCAAAATATCGAAAGGATGGTAAAATGGTAAAAAAATATTATTGGAATAATGATAAAATAATATTATCATATTATTATTCCACTCCTATTAAAATATCGAAAATATCGTAACATGGTTATTTATAATTCTACATGTGCACAAATCAATACCAAAAGCGTAAAACGCTCCTATGACTAGCTACTGTGCGGGCATCACGTCGAAAGAGCAATATGTTTTTTATTTTTAAAAGCAAGTGTCTTCTCGCCACGAAGAATTTCCATTGGGATTGACGTGATCGTGAGCGGCCGAATTCACCCGCGAAATCGTCGCTCGGTTTCGAAAAATCTTGAACGAAAGGCAAAGAGAAAAGAAATCCTTGAAAAATCGGGCGGTCGCGACGGAATCTCCGTAGCCACTAATCCGCACATTCGTTTCACGTCTACCCATGTATACGAGCGAGGGTACTCGTGTGTGCTGACCTGCACACACGCACATGCACGTGCGAGGTCTGCGCTTATGGGCGGAAGGGGCTGACATTTTTCAATGAAATACCACCAACGCCACCACCGGAATACTACCGTGGCCACTCTCCACCCTTTACATTTTCTCCCCAATGCTCACTCACTCTTCGCCTATTCACTCGCTCCTGGTGTTTCCACCGATCGCGTGTCATTTCCCAAACAGGAAGAGCGCAAGAGCGAGGCTGAAAACCGAGTGGGAAATAGACGAAGAAAGAAAGACTGATAGGGAGAGAGAGAAAGAGAGAGAGAGAGAGAGAGAGAGGGGAACTTTTGCCAAAGAGAAATCGCACACGATCTTCGCACTTCATCGGTGTGATTTAGTACTCGTGGAAATTCGTTTCGAATCCCACCACTCTAGGATATGGTACAGCGTGTCATACCCCATATACAGCACTATTTCGAAAATGTCACGTCATCGATCTTTTAGTCTCCTCGATTCTCTCGACGGGTCTCGATCTTACTTCTCATTAAGGGGGTATCCCTCTCTGGGGTGCCGGCTTGAAATTCCGAACTTTGAATGCTCCGACGGTTTAAAATTTCGAATTTTAATATTCCGAAATTCAACATGGGGCTGGGTTGAAATTCTGAACTTTGAATGATCAGAACGTTAAAAACTCCGAAAGATCAAAACTCCGAAAATCTGAACACCGTCAACATAATTCGGCTATGGAAGTTTTAAAAGTTTCAAAATTTTCAATAAATTTAAGCGAATTATTTATAGAATTATTTTTTAAGATATTAATTTTTTAATATCGTTTAATTTTTTTATATTTTCAAAATAATTTTTATTAAGAAGTGATTTTGCGTCAATTTTGAAATTTGTCTAGATAATGTTATACGTTCTACATCATTTACAGTCAACTGTGTAGACTTTCGCTGGCATGATCCTGACAGGCCGGGATGAAATTCCGAATTTTGAATACGCCAACGGTTTAAAATTCCTAATTTTAATGTTCCGAAATTACAAGGTTCGTCAAGATCATGCCAGCAAAAGTCTACACAGTCGATTGTAAATGATGTAGAGCGTATAATATTGTCTAGAAAATTTTCAAAATTGACGCAAAATCACTTCTTAAGGGGTTAGGCCACTCTGGAGGCCGAAAAATAGGCTTTTTTAGGGATGTTTTACAGAAAAACTACAAAATAAATTGAGATCACAAAAGAGGGTGTTTATCATGTATACAGTGACTGCGTACAACAATTTTTTCGACGCGATTAATTTCAAAATGGCGGCTGTGCAGCGTTTCTCTCAAAACTGCATTTTTAAGTTGTCCGGAAACATAACTCAGACAATTTTCAACCGATTCACTTGAAATGTTGAATCTATCTTGAAAAATACATTGTCTATGGAAGTACGTAGGATTTTTTAATTGCATAGTTCATTCGTTATTAACAATTATCTGATGATTTTTTAAGCAATTTTTTCACTTTCCAAAAATTTGCCTTAAAAATCGTCAGATAGATGTTAATAATGAATGAACTATGCAAAATTAAAAAAAAATCCTACGTACTTCCATACACTATGTATTCGGTTGAAAATTGTCTGAGTTATGTTTTCGGCCAACTTAAAAAATGCAGTTATGAGATAAACGCTGCACAGTCGCCATTTTGAAATTAATCGCTTCAAAAAAATTATTGTATACAGTCACCGATATCTATGATAAACACCATTTTTTGTAATCTCGATTTATTTTGTAGTTTTTCTGAAAAAAATCCCCATAAAGCCTATTATTTCGGCCTAAGTCCTTAATAAATAAAGGCCTAAACGGCCTAAGTAGCCTAATGCCGTAATAAAAAAAATCTTGCAATAATTCGTCGATTTATTAAAAATTTTGAAACTTTTAAAACTTTCATAGCCGAATTATTTTGACGGTGTTCAGATTTTCGGAGTTTTGGTCTTTCATGTAAAATTCTTTCGGAGTTTTGATCTTTCGGGGTAGTATTATTTCGGAGTTTTGAGCATTCTGATCATTCAAAGTTCGGAATTCCAATTTGTCCCGGTTCACATTTTCGGAGTTTTGGTCTTTCGGGTAAAATTCTTTCGGAGTTTTGATCTTTCGGGGTAGTATTCTTTCAGAGTTTTGAGCGTTCTGATCATTCAAAGTTCGGAATTTTAACCCGGCCCCCTGTCTGGAAACTTAAAAAAAATCGTTTTTTTGCATATTTTTATAGTGCAAACTTTCACGAATATTTTACGACCAACCGGACCGTGAAATTCTAAAAATTGACGAAGTTACACCTATTTTAGTGGAACCTTGTGCGTCAGGTTTATCACGATCCGTCGAGTTTGAACGCGATTATCTCGAAACTATGAATCTTGACACGGCGGGATTGATATCTTGAGTAACTTTCGCACTATTGACTTGAATTTGCACAGTTAGCATTCAAACAGCAGTCATTTTTGGTTCACGGTCGCATTTTTTAATTGGATGAACCATTTGTTAATAACAATGAATTCAGCATGCTGTTTTTCAAGAGAAAAATGAGGTTTAATTTGGAGAAGCTGTTATTTTTCGTATTTGTCGAAATTTCGAAAAGTGGATCGTGAACCCATAGCCAGTTGGATATATTTGAAGAAAAAAAATGTTTGTTTTCGTTTCAGGTTAAATTTGAGCCTGGTAGAGATGCCGCCGTTTCGGGCCACGCCGCTGGAGGACTGCGACGCCAACTGCACCACCACGAACACTTTGAAAGATTTTCTTTCGAAAAAATTACATTGTAATCACAAACATGTGGACAACATACTGGGAAAAAATTAATTTATTCCAACCAATGTGTGACTGGAAAAAAAATCATCATTCCGACCCTTCGAATTGGGCTTCCAAGGAGAGATACCCCGTTAAACCCCGTTATACGCTTCTGTTCTCGATGGAATAATTGAGAAACGCTGATCTACCATTCTCCGTTACGAATTATTATTCTCGACGCGTAGTGATAGAAGTGTTGAAAAAAGTAAGAATCGTTCACTGAAGACAGAGACGCTTTCGCATAATTTTTTTGTCGCGCAGAAACTTGTCCTCGTTAGACTGACGGGGGACTGTAACAAAGAAAAACAAACAAAAAATCACGATGGGTAAAAGCGTTTTTACGAGACGAAGAATTGCAGTAACTTCGAAAAACGGTCGTGCAATTTCATAGTTAAAAAAAAATTAGTACTCTTTCTTCAGTTGTTACAGGCAAAAGGAAAATAACATGAATGCACGTTGCTCGCTCACTAATTTAATTTACTCCAAAAGCTGAATTGTACGAGAAAGCTTGTTAGAAAAAAAACGAGAGGCGAAAAACACGTAATGAGGAAAATTTTGAATTACATTTTCGCCGTTTTGGAAGGATTGTAACACATTTTCTTTAACATTTCGGAAGACAGAAATTCCACGAAAGGGCGGAACACCGCTGTGACGGATTAAAAAAATCGATTTTTTTGCATTCTCTCGGAGTATACATATTTAAGGAAATGTGAAAGAAAAATTCCAGTTAAAATATTGTAAATTGACCAAGTTTAAAACGATTTAGTGAGAGCAGGTGGAGCAACGATTTACGTATACTAAAACTTTCAATCGTGTTTTTTTCGAACAGACTTATGCTGACCGGGACGGAACTAAAACTCTAGCTATAAAAGTCCATTTTAAAATTTAAAAAACCAAATTTTCCGCAATTGTAGTAGCTATCGTTGTAGTTACTGGTTTTTTTCTAGTCAGTATTTTTTAAACCCCGAGTACACGTTAAAATTGCGCCAAAATAACACTTTTTTTTAACACCTGCCACACAACTACATTTATGTAGATTATAAAACGTTTTTATCCGACCAACCATTATCAAGTTATCGATCAGGCCGTTGGACCACATTTTTTAAACAGAGGTTCTATAACCTCAATACCGTTATTAATTTTTATTGATTTTTTTTTTCATAAAAAAATGACACGCAAAAAGTTCAATGTATGCTTAATAACATACCTTCTCTCCGAATCGCAGATAAATAATCAAGTAGACCAAAAAAATGGGAAAAACGACTTTTTTTCTTCCCGTCACAGGGTGGGGATCGGAAATTCGAACGATCAATATTTAGAAGGACCGAAATTTCGAATTTAGTCATGAAGCACGTTCCAATATAGATAGATCAATCTTATGATAGTCTGTAAAATAGTTAATCGAAATTGTGAATACAAAAATCTCGAAGTTGACTTATAGCGAAAAAAAAATATCAGATTTAACAAAATAAGCAGAGATATAATATCGATACGCCTGTATACAGGGTGTCCCAGAACTCAACGTCAAGCCGAAACGGGGTGACAGGATTGATTGTTACCAACATGAGAAAAATCAGAAAAAAATAAAGCAGGGCCTTTCAAAGTAGACAAATTTTGAAAATTTTAAATTCATAGTTTAACAAATAGTCTTAATTCTAGGAAACTTGGCTTTGTTTGGGTTTGTTCGTGTTTGTTTCACAATAACCGAAAAATGGTTACAGTTTGACCAAATTTCTAGGTTTTTCTTAAATGCCCATAATTTTCAAACTGCATGGGATAGATTTTTTTTCTGATTTTTCTCACGATGGTTACAATCAATCCTGTCACCCCGTTTCGGCTTGACGTTGAGTTCTGGGACACCCTGTATATACACCCAATAATTCGAGCCGTCAAATCGTCGAATTGTAAATATTATGACAGTTTACAATTTCGAATTCATTAAAGCGAAGGACCAAAAAGTCGATCAGTTAAAATAGCGATGGGCCAAAATGGCGAACGGTCCGGATAGCGAAAACTTGGGATCGAGCAATACTACTTGTACTTCAGAATGAAGATGGCAGATGCCGTTAGTGGTCAGTCGAGTTAGGCAGCCATGCCATGTTCGCCATTTAGGTATTCACCATTTCGCACCATCGATCATTTGCGTTTCTAAGATCTACACATTCAAAGTTTGTAGCCTCGATATATAGCTTTTTGCTATAGACGGTATTACGAATATTAGATATTCACTTTTTTCTTTTTCGGAGATATGAATGTTATAGGTTGTTCGAATCTGTCTTTGTATGACTCAAGCTGCAGACTATCTGAATATATGGTCTCGAATAAATGAGCTTTCGAATAAATAATCCTTTGGTGTAATAGTTATTCGATTTCATCATCAGTCAAAGGATAATATTCCAAATAATTGGACCTTCGTTATTTTAAGAGTTCATAATTCTGTCGTTTCGAAATCTTTGTCGTTCTATATTTGGTCATTCGACGTTTTGACCCCCACCCGAATTTCGGAAGATTAAAATTCGGAATTTTAAACCGTCGGAGCATTCAAAGTTCGGAATTTCAACCCAGCCCCCCGTCACAGTGGTGTCCTCCCTTAACCTCAACGTTAGAAATTTTACCGATTAAATTATCGTTCGACTACGATCATTTTTTAGCCTTGTCAACATTGTTCGTACGTCGAGGTTCGAATTTTGCATGGATTTTGCATTCTCTATTTCATCATGATTTGCAGGTGGTACATCCGGGGGTTTGACCATCTGCTTGACTGTATGTATAAGAGAGGGGTAGTGAAGGATCGTAAGATGAAAACCGAGAGAGAGAGGGAGAGAGAGAGAGAGAGAGAGAGAGAGAGAGAGAGAGAGAGAGAGAGATCAGCCCCAGGACATCACCCCGTTGCGACGTGATCCCGTAATTTCTCTTTCTTACTGCTGTTCTACTCTCGCGTCCCTGCTCTACCGCTCAGCGGTAAAGGTCGAGACCCCGATGGTTTCCAGCCCGTCACAAACGTAAGATCCTGAATGTTAGAAACCACGAAGAAGATGAGAAAGATACACACAGGAAGAGAGAGAGAGAGAACGGGAGAGAAACCAATTAGAATACCGTGTTACCCCTTGACTCCGGTGACTCTAATCAAGTCAGGTCACGCAATGTCTCAACCGTTAACGTAGACCTTCGTCTTTCGGAATATAAAAAGGAAATATTTTCTTTTCACCCAAATTTTGCCCTCCTCATCGTCGTTTCTCGTCATCCTCCCTTGAACGAATACCCGACAATAATAATTCCATAATTTATGGGTGTAATCAACAAACCTAAACCAGAAAGCACCAGAGCCACGTATCGAGAGCTCGCTATTTCTAACTCCACAGCCAGTTTTTTCGCGTAATTTTGAATTCTCTTTGACAAGACGAAGAAGGCGCAGCGATTTAAACGGTTGTTTGAATCTTTAGGCGATGAGTATGATATTTGATGGAAAAATCGACTAATTGATTTTTCAGATTGATATTAAAGAATTGGAAAAAATATAGTCAATGATAAGTGGATAAGTCTCATGACTTTAACTTTGATTAAAGCGAAAAATTGAAAATAAAGCAAGAAAATGTGCGATCGGAAAATAATGTTTTTGGGATTGTTCATTCTTGAATGATAGTAAATTACGATTAGAGCTAAAATTTAAAAAGAGCAACGAAAATGCATAACAAAGCAAAGAATGCAAATCGATGGAAAAATTAGTTAAACAAAAAATGTAATGTACCACGTTTTCAAAACGGACTAAAAAGTATAAAATAATTTCTCATAGCCCCATACAGATTTATAATCCCATACAGATTCCTAACTCCATGCGGATTGTCTCGAAAATTCGTGATTGTGAATTTTTAATAGCTATGAAAATACTTGTCAGATTTAAAATGAAAAACGTCGGGCGCATGCAATGGATAATTGATCCATGAATAATTCACCTAGGTCACTAACAATTTTATTCCACCGCAAATGATATGAACTGTTATGTGAGTTTTCTCAACGACAGCTACTCCCTACACTCCTTAACTATTAACTATTGCACGCACCCCACTGTTTTCGTTTCACATCTTACAGCTATTTTTGTAGCTATTAAAAATTCACGATCACAAATATTAGGGAAATCTGTATGGGGCTAGGAAAAATCACTTATACTTTTTCACTCCGTTTAAAAACCGGGTATATTATTCAAAAATCTATCAAAATAATTTTATTTTCTACTTTTTAGTCTTCTATGTGTGAAATTTTGCAATCAATTTTAAACATCTTGATGAGATTACGACAGAGACGTGGCAAATTTCAGGTTTATGAAAACCTGAAATGCGAAAACCCTAGTCACTAATGCACTATCCACTATTAATATTATTATTATTTTTTCTCTTACACTAAATTATATTTTATTTCTTTATTTATTTTTTCAATTTTTTTTGTCTTTTTCTTTCTCTTGCACACTTAATTCTTCAATCTGGAATCTGTTGCAAACTGTTAAATATTATATATATTATTTTAATTTATACAATATCTATGGCTATAAATATTACATTATTTATATTATTGTATACACTAGGCACAAAAATTAAAGGACATGAAAAAAATCCGAAAGTTTTCGCTGATTTTCAAAAGGCTGTCACGGTGTCAAAAATGGTCGTAGAGCAAAAACAAAAAAAACAAATTGAAGCTTCAAGTCTCTAGTTTTGAGATTCTGCGGCCAAATATTTTATCGTTGATCATTTTAGAGTAATCATAAAAAAACCAGCGAAAAAAATGTTTCTGAACTTTTGCTCATCTTTCGAAAGGTGCACGGGCGTCAATGAATTTTTTTTTTGTAATTTCATATAAAAAAAACTTTTTTAGCTTGATTCTTTTCCTGTGATTTGAGCGGTCGGAGCGCTCTGTGCAATGATTTTTTGCCGAGTTATCGGTGTTCAAAGCAAAAAAGACACTTTTGACTTTGAACATCAATTACTCGCGAACTAACGGTCGCACAGAAAATAAAGGGAGGGTTCTGAAAACTTCAGACTATTCTCTATAAGTTTCTTTTTTTGCCGTTTCATGAGTTTTTTTTTCGATTCCAAAAATTTACTTAAAAAAAAGGTAAAAAAATGCCTTTTAACGATTTTTCTGTTTTTAAAGTCTCTAGCTCATCCGGAAGTTAGTTTAAAATCGATTGCAAAATTTGTACCGAACAGATAAACAAACAAAGAGACAAATAAGAAAGCGAGCTAATAAAAACGCGGTAAAATGGGCAATCCCAAAAACATGTGCGGTTTGCCCATTTGGCTTTAAATTAAAAATAATTCATACGGCTTCATTTTCTATATTTTTTTTTGCATATCACACGCGAGCGTCGTGGATTGGAGCGTGAATTAATTAAATAGCCTTAAATAGCTAATGCCACCCACTTGAGTCAACATTTTGTTATATCTCAAACTAACATTTGTCTCACGGAAACGAAAAAAAAAACAATTTTTCAGCATATGCTAATATATTTAAAAAATCGATTATCTACTTCACGATCCTGTTTTTTTTCTCGGTAAAGCACTTAGAAAATTGTTAATAAAGTTTTAACGTCTCCAGTCCAAAAAGCACAGTATTTAGTTCATAATTCTCGCGAGCTTTTGTCGTAAAGCGTGTTCTAAGCCGAATTTTTACAGCAACCTCGCCATTCAACCCACGACCGCAGAAACACTTTTTCGCGGCATTAAGGTGGCGATAATGGTCTCAAGCTACGTGCACAACGATAGTTTTGCAAAAAAAAAACTTCCCGTCATTTTTCACCTCTTGAAAAATCAATCGAATTGTTTCGCTGCTACTCCTTTTTTTTATCGCCACAGATTCGAAAGAAATCCTCATATGTTTCTCGGCGTTCGATTTTATCCAGAGCTCGAGTATCCATGAATGTATATTTTCTCTCTTTCGCGAGTGTTTTGCAGCCTCCGTACACATCTATATAAAAAAAAATTGTGAGAACGGTAGATATCAACTTTGTCGCGGAAATCCGTTCGGTAAATTTTTCCACGTTTATTTTTCATCCCCTCAACGGGCGTCGCGCGTTATACGACGAATTCGAGCGAGAAAAACGAATATATACGCTGGAGCTTGGAGCTTGAGATTTTTCTAACGCCACATTTTTGCTCCCGCTTATCCTGCCCTGCAGAAGGTATAGGGGAGACGAGAGTGGCTGAGACACCGGGGCAAGGGGGATGCGAATAAAGTCGCGAAGAGCTTTTGTGACTTTGCGATAGGAAATTTAGCCGCGAAGAAAAGAATGAAAAGTACGGATAGGGGCGAAGGAAAAGAAAAATAGGAAAAGCGCGACAATATGGGGGTGGGGGGGGGGGTGGCGACGACGACAATGGTAGTTGGATCTACCGTCTGTTTTATATTATTCTTTCTATCCTGTACGTATATACGTATGTGTTTTTTGTTGATAGAGCTCCTCATTTTCCGACTCTTATCGCAGGAAGTCTTGAAACTCGAGAGTCCAGAAAATTTATATTATTTACTCCCTTCACTCTAAATTGTTTTTTGTCATTCCAAATCGCCGGGCTTCCTCACAATGCATTTTTCCTATCAACAATGTTGTAACAGTACCATAATATGAAGGAAAACGAGTTTGTATGGGTTTGTATAAATCGGATCGGTTGACAGACGTAATTGCGAAAAGAAAAATGCATTGTCACTAATATTTTCGTTCGAATTAAACGCACATTCTCCAGGCATTTTTCAGCAATTTCCAGCGTAAAACGGGGCTACTTTGACATTCAGGGTAACTTTGACACTTTTTGGGGCTACTTTGACGGAGTGCGCGCGAACTTGACCTTCTGTAGCAGGCGGCGGGTGCGGGAAATAAGCTTGAACAACAATTTGTTGTTCAAGTTCATTATAATGTTGCTAAAGTTGATTGTAATGTTGCTCAAGTTGATTTTGATCTCAATGACAATTATGAGACTCATTAAGGGGCTATACCAATGTGACACGTTCAAAAAATCGATTTTTTTGCCTTTTTCGACAGTTTATACTTTATACTTTATGGTTATACTTAGCAGTTTTTATGGTAAATATCATTTTATCTTGAAAAAACCGATAGTTAAATCTTTAAACGAGTTTTTCTCGAAATTACATTTTTTAAATTTGCTGACATTGTAACTTTGAGAGCAATTATCCGATTGACTTGAAATTTGCAGTGAGTACTCTTGAATACATTTGCTCCACAATGACGCAGGATATTTTCGATTGGATGAAAATTGACGATTTGGCATTGAAAAAAGCGACCATGTTATAGGCAAGAAAACAGACTTTTTTTCACAACTACGCCATTTTTCTTAGATTTTGATATTTTTCAAAAGTCCTGCGTCATTGTAGAGGAAATACCTTCTAGTTTAACGACATTTTTTTCCTTTTTCGGTTTTCAGCTACTCAATCGGCCGGAATCATGTCAGCAGTGGAGGAAGTTTTTATTTTTTGGCGCCTCCGAAGGCAGCGTAAAAGTCTCTTGGATCTCAATATTTTTTTATGAAAAAATTATGTAATATAGTGCAAATATAGCCAAATATATTCTTAATTCTCCGAAACACTTAACTGAGTATTTTTCTTCCAAAAAATTCCCGAAAATCATCCAAGTTTTCAGCGTTCACACTGGTATAGCCTCTTAAGTGCATATAATAGCACCCCAGATACTTGATATGTTTATGTCAAATGTTTCCTTAAGCGAGGGCACCACTGTAGCTGCCCATTTTCGACTGTTTTCATTAGATTTTTTTAATAAAATATGTGGCAAACAGAGCTTTTAGGTTTTACAAGGTTTATATTGAAGTATGTGAAAAAAAAATTATTTGTCAAAAGTATACAGAATGGCGGAACTTCGTAAATTTAGTCTCGGAACTGCGAGTGAAATATGTTCGTTAATTATCTTATTTTTAGAAGTCAAGTACGGTGGGTATTAAAAAATAATTAAAAGAAAAAAAGAGACGAGTTTGAAAAAAAGTTTGTTTTTTCGACCATAATTTTCATCTCAAAAGTGATATATATTTTACAATTTTCGATTAATCGAAAAAAAGGCTCGTACTTGACTGTTAAAGCAATCTAAGAAGCTACAGTTAAAATTTCATGTCGATTGGAAGAAAATTGTTCGAGTTCTGCTGCGTTAATGACGACGACAATTTGGTTATAAAATTCGTTGTTTTTCATTCAATTCTATGTACAATGCATAAAATATTACATTTTTTATCAAAATAATAAACACTTCAAAACACTTTAAAAATGGATATATCAAATTGTGAGGGGGTGGTGGAGCTTGACTTTCTGATACATTTGAAAGCCAAAGGACACACTGTTCTATTGAAGCAAGGTAAGTTGGTATCTAGGATGTTAAAAAAACTTCCAAAACTTGTTCAAAGTAGCCCCGTTTTACGGTAACGATCCGATTTTTATGAGAACGCTGACAGTCCATGAAGTCGAAAAAACTATCCCCAATATTACCCCAACCTACAACGGTAGGTGAATGTTTCCTAATGCGAACTGCGGAAGTGCGTTGCCCGGCGGAATAAAGTATTGTAATAATAATCATCATAAGAAAAAATATTAATAAAATTATTATTATTGTTATTATTAATAATAAGACTAAATAAATAATTAATTAACGACACGGACGATCATCGACGGACTGTTTCCAACGCACGAGACGAGAACGGAGACGGACGATGATGACGACGAACCCGGGGACATACCACTCTTTTCCGAGGAGGAGCTTGCGAGAGCGACCACCTCGATAAGGGACGGAAAGGCCCCGGGACCGGACGGTATCCCAGGGGAGATTCTGCGGCTGATGGGCAAGCTGAGGCCGCGGGTCCTCCTGGACATGTACAACACATGTTTGACGACAGGCACTTTCGGTGAGCGGTGGAAGGTGGCGAGGCTGGTGCTCATTGCCAAAGGCAAGGGGAACCCACGCTCGCCGTCGGCCTACCGCCCGCTGAGCTTACTCGACACGACAGGAAAACTGTACGAACAATTGATAAGACCCAGACTCACGGACGCAATCGCAGCCGCTGGAGGACTATCGGACAGACAATACGGCTTCAGGAAGGGACGATCGACAATTGCAGCAATCCACGATGTCGTGGCGACCTTCCAACGGACTCAACAGTACTGCCATGGGGCTCGCCCGATGGTGCTACTGGCGACACTAGACGTACAGAACGCATTCAATTCGGCAAGGTGGGTGGACATCCTAGAAGCGCTGAGAGTCGTTTTCGGGGTCCCACCGTACCTACTCCGAGTGCTGAGCGATTATTTACGGCACAGAAGTATTACATACGAAACGACGGACGGACGAGAAACCCGAGCGATCACGGCGGCGGTCGCCCAGGGATCAATTCTTGGACCGGACTTTTGGAATGGTGTGTACGACAGTTTGCTGCGGCTGGAGATGCCGCCGGAGACCTTCTTAGTTGCCTACGCCGACGACGTAGCGGCTGTGATCGTCGAACGCGACCCGTCTCTGGCCCAGCTACGACTCAACCAAGTGATGAGACGGGTGGACGGATGGATGACAGAACACGGACTCCGACTGGTCATAGCCAACACAGAACTTATGATACTGATGAGAAAGAGAATACCGACGGTAATACCAATGAACGTCGGGACAGAGACGATGGAGACCAGAAACGAAATTAAGTATCTGGGGGTCACGCTGGATACGAAGATGACTTTCTGGCCCCACATAAGACGGACAGCCAAGAAGGCGGCGGAGAGAGTAAAATCTCTCAGCCGCCTGATGGCGAATACCATAGGACCAAGACCGAGTAAACGTCGGCTACTCATGTCGACGATCCACTCGATCCTCCTATACGGCGCCGAGGTATGGGGGGATGCACTCCACGTAGCCAAATACAGACACGCAATGATGATGGTACAGAGACAAGGTGCGCTCAGGATTGCGTGCGCCTATAGGACTGTCTCGGCAGGGGCAGTTCTGGTCGTGGCGGGCGTGATCCCGGTGGATCTCCTAGCTTTTGAGCGAAGGAGAATCTACCTTCAGAGTGCACAGACGGGACGGACAGATGCGGCAAGAACGGAACGGGAGACGACGATACGACAATGGCAGACCAAATGGACAAACGAGACGACTGGGACGTGGACAAAACGACTGATACTGGAACTGAAACCGTGGATCGGAAGGGGCTGCGGGGAGATAAATTTTTATCTCACGCAGTTCCTGACGGGACACGGATACTTTAGACGTTACCTACATAACATGGGAAGGGTACGGACGGCAGACTGCAAGTACTGCGGACACAACCGAGACGACGCGGAACACACATTCTTTATATGTGACCGATGGATCGAGACGAGACGCCGACTAGAGGCGACAGTTGGAGAAATCACGCCAGACAACATTGTTGGCGTGATGACCCAGGACAGCGAACGGTGGGCCCTCGTGTCCACCTTCGTAGAGACTGTCCTTAGGAGAAAGAATGCAGATGGATGCTTGGGTGACTGAACGAATGAGAAAGGCCGGCACTCAGTAGCCAAGACCACAACGAGACGATACGATCAGACAAGAGGACATGAACAGGATGTCCGGCCGGAAGTAATGCTAACGCAGTCCACGGCCGGTCATCGGACAGAAGTGGTTTCCCCCGTCCTGACCAAGAAGTCACGATTTTTTGGCCAGGGGAGGGGGGGTTTTAGCCGGTATGCACCTCGTAAATGCGAGATGAGAGTCCGGCACACGGGTGACGACGCTGCTCCGGGTATTGGGAGGCAACTCCTAACCCCTGGCGCAGTGGAGACGCCCATGGTCTTTAAAAGATTTTTCCCCCTTTTCACCACGATAAAAATAAATAAATAAATAAATAAATAATTAATAATAAGATAATTGATGAAGATCGAGCCTCGACCACCGGGGTCGATGAATTTTTCCCAGTGCAAACTGAAGAAGTGCATTGCCCCGCGTAGAAATTTTAATAGGGTCGGATTCAGAGCGCGTTGAGTTTACCTGAGTGCCCTGGTAGGGCACTAAGAAGGGCCCGATAGCGCTCTGCTAGAAATTGTAACGTTGTGTCACATCCCGTGCAGAAATGTGACCGGGCATTCCCGACTTGGCGTCTGGTCCAGGCCTGGCTGGCCTCGTCCGATTTTCCTAACCGGGCCCTTTTGTGGAACAGACTAGGAATATGACAAAACCTTTTCCTGGGGAGAACATTGACATTTCCTGAATATTAAATCCCAACCTATTATTAAATAATACTTTTGCGTCATCAAAGATATTAATAATTGAATGTAATAATATGATTACATTTACTGTAATTGTTTACTCCGTTTTATCATCATATTATTTTCTTTAAGAACAATCGACGCCTGACAATGCTATCATAACCCGTGCAGAAATTTTGGCAGGGATACAGCTGGATTCTGACTTGTATCCCGGGCTCCCAGTCGGGATCTAGTCCGATATCGGATCAGATTCCAAGTCTAAATGTAAGATCTGTAAACTGGATTCCATTAGGGATCCAGAACCGGATCCTTTAATGACTCTAAATAGATTCCCCATGGAATCATTGAGGAATCTGGGAAGGATCACGGGTGAATACAGGCTGAAATAAAATGTCAAAAATGGAATTATGACATGTTAAATTTATTATAAAAATAAATAACATTTATAAAGTTTTGGGTCATTAAACTATCAGTAAAAAAAAAAATTGTCCAAAGATTCAAATGGCAGATCGCGCTCATCGCGAGGTTTTGATGTGAATTAAAAAAAATTCACATCAAAATCTGTGAATGCAAATGTATTGACAAGAAATTATAAATACAAAAAAATTCACAAAATTAGTTGTGAATTTTTTCGTATTCAAGACAAATTAAAATCAAATTCAAAATGATTAGATTAAAATTTTCGCCAAAAGTGAGTTCGTACGTATTTTGAGAGAAAACATTGCCTCGAGGCAAAGAAGTTTTTGCACATAACTTTTTGTGCGAACATTTCTTTGCCTCAACACAATGTTTTCTCTCAAAATACGTTTACACTTGTGGTGTAAATTTTAATATAACTGTCGTGAATTCAATTTTTATTTTCTTCAACTTGAGGAAATTCACAACTCATTTTGTGATTTTTTTCATATTTATAATGTAATATTTGAAACTCATAACCTTTTTTGCAAAAATTTCTTTGCCTCGACGAAATGTTTCGAAATGCGTAAGAACTCACGGTTGGTGTAAATTTTAATCTAATCATTCTGAATTTGATTTTAATTTGTCTTAAATACATGTTTATACCCACCGACATGTCGGTGGGTATAAACAGAGACTTATTCCCCAACACCGGTATCCTGGTTAGAATCCAACTTGCATCAGTATCGGAATATGTACGACGACGATGGCATAATTTTGAAAATTTTGGCATCACGTGTATTTTCGGTATTACTATGTAATTCCTATCTATAGATAGGAATTTTATAGATAGGAATCTATAGACAGAAATTCCTATCTATGGATAGGAATTCCATAGTAATACAGAAAATACACGTGACGCCAAAATTTTCAAAATGATGCCATCGTCGTCGTACATATGCCGATACTGATGCAAGTTGGATTCTAACCGGGATACCGGCTTTGGGGAATCCACGACAAATCCTGATCGGGATTTGATCGGACATAGGGTATCCCGGTCAAAATTTCTGCACGGGAAAGAATAAATTATGATAGTCAACGGAAATGATATGCTGATATGATGGAGGATATAATTACAATAAATGTAATCACATTATCACGGTGAATTATTAATATCTATATTACGACGCCGACGTTAATTGTTTTTCATTTTTCTTGTTCTCTATATATCAACAAAAGTAATTCTGCGGTTGGTTTTATCGGCATTTCCTGGTCATTTACTGCTTGTTCTTCGGCCCGTTCCTGATCAGTTCCCGATCTACTCCCTACTACTTTCCTGGTCATTTTCTGCTTGTTCCCCGGCCCGTTCCTGATCAGTTCCCAAGAAAGGGAACAGCCGATCGGGACCTAACCTTAGACCCGTTACATTGCGAACCTATTCCAGAGTGGAAGGCCCGACCAGAGCCTGATATTATCTCGGGAAGGCAGATCAGGGGCAGTACTTTTTCCCGACTCAAATTTCTACACGGGATATGGGCTTTATCTGGTTGCCTGAAGTGGCTCTTATCAGGTTGCCTGATCAGACCCTTATCGGGTTTTTTGGTCAGCCCGCTATCGGGTTTCCTGCACTGTCAAAAAACCAATTTAATTTAAATGGGATCTTCTGAAATCAAATAGTCTTTTTCCTTGTCACACGTCCTACTACGATCTCAATTGTTTCAGTTATCCTCTTTTAATATTATATATATTCAAATTGAATGAATAATAATTCGATTCGAATAAATCTTTATTTGTTTACAATATACACTGTAAATTCAAGTCTATTATAAGCATAAAATATATCAAAAATCCAAAATGTAGCGAAGCACTTAATTTAGAGTTTTATTTGAATATTTGTTGCAATAAATTGTCTGCACAAAAAATTCAATTTCATTATTTGGATATTTTTATTGTCAATACCATCACGATTTCCCGTTTTAACACGTGTATTTTGGTGAAAAATCATTTCAAGGTCATGATATCATAGGTTGTTGGATTCGTGTGAATATCAGCTACGACGTCTTAATAAAAAAAAACATGTTCCCATTTGAAAAACCCATTGATGACCTTGAGTACGCAAAAACTATGACCTTGACAAAAATGAATTTTTCACCTTGTATATATACAGGGTGTCCCTCTTATCTCTGCCACCCGAAATAACTCGGTAATTATCGACGTCACAAAAAAATGTTCCACACAAAAGTTGTACGGTGTGAAGGGGCCATCAAATGCGACCAACCTTTATTATTTCGGTGTAGGCGCTGACGCACAGTGAAGGTCACCTCCACTTTTTTAAATGAAATGGTACATTTTTTTCAACCAGCATGCCGCATAAAAAACCTTAAGGCGCATAAAATCATTAGAGGGTCAAAGTCGTTCAAGGTCAGTTTCAGCCTTAGTAGGGCCATAGTGGGGCTATTTTAGTATTGCCTGATTTCGGGCTTAAATACGTCCGGCCCGATCGGGGCAGAATCAGGCTGTCCGTAATAGGTGTTATCCATATCACACCCGGATCATAGCCTGAACCCGATCAGGTCAACCCTAAGAAATTTCTACACAGGATGATTGAAGCAATGAAATCCTAACCAAAAAATAATGAAGACAGGAAAATAATGATAACGAAAACAGGAAAAGAAAATTTAATCGTTGCCCCGAAACAATTTTCCGCCTCTCGAGCGAATTTTCTTTTTTTTTTTATGTTTGCTTGCTTGATTCCTTGAACCACCGCGTCACTAATTGAAACGGACTGACACTTCCGGTTGGAAATTTCCGTCGAGCTTCAATCGGCGACATCTTTATAGGAATCCACCTCCTTTATTTCCGCGGGTGCTCTCGTCGCAACGACTCCGGTTTGCCGGGAGACCAAAGGCCACGACCGTCTGATTTTTTTTTCTCGCTTATATATCCAAATTATGGTCACACGGTTTGACGTGTGTGACTTGAGTCACGTGCTCGCGTCGTGCACAATTTCTTTCAAATGAGTTCGGTAAACGGGCTGTACATGACCCGACATCTACAGGGTGTCCCTCTTATCTCTGCCACCCGAAATAACTCGGTAATTATCGACGTCGCAAAAAAAATGTTCCACACAAAAGTTGTACGGTTTGAAGGGGGCCATCAAATGCGAGCAATTTTTTTTTCATTTCGGTGGAGGCGCTGACGCACAGTGAAGGTCACCTCCACTTTTAAAAATGGAATGGCACATTTTTTTCAACCATCTTGTGGAGCACCTCAAGCCGCATAAAAAATATTAGGGGGTCAAAGTCGTTCAAGGTCATTTCGAAGACCCATTCAAATGGAATACAAATCTAAATATCTCGGATCACTACCAAATATTTGGTAGTGATCCGAGATATTTAGATTTGTATCATCGATACTGACCTTGAATGACCTTGAACGACTTTGACCCTCCAAAGTTTTTTATGCGGCTTGAGGTGCTACACAAGCTGGTTGAAAAAAGTACCATTCCATTTTAAAAAGTGGAGCTGACCTTCACTGTGCGTCAGCGCCTCCACCGAAATAAAAAATATTGGTCGCATTTGATGGCCCCCTTCACACCGTACAACTTTTGTCTGGAACATTTTTTTGTGACGTCAACAATTACCGAGTTATTTCGGGCGGCAGAGATGAGAGGGACTCCCTGTATACAGGGTGAGGCACTAACTGTTGCCACCTTGATTATCTCTCTAATTATCGACGTCACAAAAAAATGTTTGAAACAAAAGTTGTACCATATGAAAGAGGTCATCAAATGCGAATATTTTTGTTTATCTCAGTGGAGGCGCTGTCACACAGTAATGGTCACCTCAACTTCTTCAAATGGGACGGTACATTTTTTTTAACTATCTTGTAGAGCATCGAAAACTGCATAAAAAACATTTAGGGGTCAAAGTCGTTCAAGGTCATTTCTCGTCAAATTGCGAGGGAATCTGGCGTAAGCCAAAGAAGTATTCTACGTGTTCTACATCGTCATAAAGATCATCCTTACCACATCAGTCTCCACTAGGAATTAACTGGTACGGATTTCATGAATCGCACTGAATTCTGCCGATGGGCTCAACGCCAGATTCAGAGAGATGACTCATTTATCAATCGGAGTTTATTTACTGATGAGGCAACATTTACGAATCATGGAAATATTAACTTGCATAACATGCATTTATGGTCAACTGAAAATCCACATTGGCTGCGGCAATTTGCACACCAAAGACCGGGTTGGTTAATGTGTGGTGTAGGATTATTGGGGATAGAATCATAGACCCTCATTTCATCGAAGGGAATCTTAATGGTAGGAAGTACACCACATTCCTTCAAGAAACATTAGGTCCGTTATTGGAAGAAATAACTTTACAAACAAGAAACAGAATGTGGTATCGACACGATGGGTGCCCGGCACATTTTTCGCTGATAGCTAGAAATGAATTGCAAAAGAGGTTTCCAAATTGTTGGATTGGACGCGGAGAAGCTGTATCGTGGCCGACTCGCTCGCCAGACTTGACGCCTCTGGACTTTTTCTTGTGGGGATACTTGAAAGATCTCATTTATCAAGAACGTCCAACTACGCCGGATGGTATGCGTGAGAGAATTCTTCGACCCCGTGATTCGATAAGTGCCGAAGTGATAAGAAATTCTACACAATCTGTGATGAGGAGATTGCAATACTGCATTGATTCCAATGGCAATCACTTTGAACATCTACTGTAAATAATGGTAATTTCACATAAAAATAAAGTTCATGTCACTTTTTGATCTTAAATGACCTTGAACGACTTTGACCCCTAAATGTTTTTTATGCAGTTTTCAATGCTCTACAAGATAGTTGAAAAAAAAGGAACTGCCCCATTTAAAAAAATGGAGGTGACCTTTACTGTGCGACAGCGCCTCCACTGAGTTAAAAAAAATGGTCGCATTTGATGACCCCTTTCGTACGGTACAACTTTTGTTTCAAACATTTTTTTGGGACGTCGATAATTACAGAGATATTCAAGGTGGCGACAGTTAGTGCCTCACCCTGTATGTATGCACGGAATATAATTTTGAAGATATTCAACATCAATCAATCTCAGTACAGCCATGAGCTGATCGCGAATCTACGTGGACAAAACGGGCTCAAAAATACCTTTTCCTATATATGTGTGTATATATAGAGGGTGTTCTATTATGAATAGATAATCTTGCAACTGTCGATAGATCGGATCATGCCATACTATATTCTGGAATTTCAGTTTAGAAAACGTCCTACGATTTACGAGATAAAAATAATCTGCTTTTGGTTTTTCGCATACAATTTTTACAAATCATAACTTTTTTTACGCGGTTTGAAAAAAAATACTCTTGGTTATTTGTTTTAGCTAGAAAAGCCTTTATTTTAACCCTAAATGTTAAGGAAACTTTATGAAAAAAGATCTTATGCAGAATTTTCAGATCAATTCGAACGTGTGACTCCGATAGCCTGTGGTGTAAAAAAAATGTGCTACGCAAATCGTGCCAATTACTTTAAAAAGTTGCTTAGTTATTGTCGATTCATATTATTTAAAGACATTGCATGCGAAAAGCCAAAAGCAGACGATTTAAAAAAAATAACATCAATCCAAAAATCTCGAAAACCGTGGAACTTTTACTAAACTGAAATTTCAGCATACAGTAGGACATGACCTATCGACAGTGGCAGGATTATCCATACACATCAGGACAACCTGCATATACATATATACTATATAAAAAGGTAATAATTTTATATACATAATTAGTATATTTTTTGTAATACTTAATTAATTTTTATTTAATATTATTTAACGAAAGTGGCCAAAAATAGCATGTACATACCTATACATACTCGCACTTTACATTCACATATACATGTATGAAAATCTGAACCCAAAATTATATTGTAAATGGAAAAAAATGTATAACCTCACGTTTTTTTGCATTGCTGGTTAAGTTGGGCCAAAGCTCATTCCGAAATTGTATAATGTTCTACATATCGTAGCACACACTTACACAATATGTATGTATATCGTAAAGTACGAGAGAATTTCCCATCCAGGTGGTTCCTTATATCGTAGACAAACTGAGTATCGAGCTCGACCTTTATTATATGCAAAGGAAGTGCTCTGCGCTCCTTCACAGGCTAGCAGTGTTGCTGTCCGCCCGAGTGATGTGGGTGCATCAAATTTTGGCAGGAATATCGAGTTTCATGAATACGTTACATATATATATATGATATATATATGATATATATACATACATACATACATACATACATACATACATACACACAAGCATACATGTATATGTATGCTTATATTATGTATTATATGCATACCATTAAATGCCAAAATAGCGGTACCGCCATACTTGTGAGGAAAATTATGCGGAAAATTTGTCAGTTCCTATATGATCACTATATGGTACTAATTTTGTATTAAAATTCTGTGCATCGAGCGAATATCGGTGTTACCGTACTACGTGCTCACCTAAGCGGAGTTTTGTCCTTATCACCAATGTAGTATAATACTCGTAATCGATATAACAATAGAAATTCGATGGTCCTCAGACACTGGTGACGACGAAAAAAAAAAAAAAAAATGAAACATGTTCACAATTTTTAGGAAGATTCTGCATTGATGAGTCTCGATTTTGCATATACAAGGAATTTTATCGTTTTTCGGGGAATCTTTTATCGTTTTGAATTTTAGGCGATTTGAGCATATTTTTTCACATGAAAAAAAATTCATCGTTTTTTTTCGGGAATTTAGAATTTTTTGGGGTAGTTTCGAAATGGACATACCTTCGATTAATTTGGAATTTCGTGTACCCATGTATTTCGACGCACTGATGACAAATATGATAGTGAAAATACCTGCAAATTTGATTTTCGAGGTCAGAACACTCAAAAACAGATTTTAAAACGTTTTTTTACTTTATTTTAATAAATGTTGATCTTAGAGAAAAATGTTTCCCACAAAAGTTGTAGCCTATGGAAATATAGATATTTTATGTTCTATACAGTTTTTGTCCAAAACCATTATATTTCGAGAAAAACGGAATAATCATCCAACAAGTACATTTTGCTAAACTCCATTAGTTTCGATATCATCCACCTACGCACTTTACCACAGGAAGGTCCGAGTTAGTTTAGATTTGTTTGTTGTGATGTGTGTTGTTGTTTGGGGTTGTTTGAGTTTGTTTGGGTGTGGTTGTTGTGTTCTGTGTTGTGCTATGTGTTGTTTTTTTTGCTTAGGTATACGTGTAGTGTTAAACATCAAAATGTAACCTTCCGGCGGTAAAGTGCGTAAGTAGATAATATCGAAACTAATGGAGTTTAGGAAAATGTACTTTTTGCAGCATTATCCCATTTTTCTCGAAACAGATTGGTTTTAGACAAAACTTGTATGGAACATAAAAGATCAATCTTTTTATAGCCTACAACTTTTGTAGGAAACATTTTTCTCTAAGATCAACATTTATTGCAATAAAATACAAAAACTTAAAAAAAATCATTTTTTGTGAATTTTAACTTTGTGAATAAAATTTTCGGGTATTTTCACTACTATATTCGTGATGAGCGAGTAAAAATACATAGGTACACAAATTTCCAAATTAATCGGAGGTATGTTCTTTGGGAAACTTTATCCGAATTTTTCGACATTCGTTCAGAATTTTTTGTTAGAAATTAAGGATTTTTGGTGTATTTTTTAATCGTTTTTTTTTTAGTTCAGGCTAGGAGGAGTCACGACGGTGCTTCGGTTGGTCGAGGACAAAATAAACGTGTCAATCGGGGAGGTAGCTTCGATTGAGCAAAAAGGCTGTCGAACAGGGACGAAATTGGGAAATTTAAAGCTTACCGTTGAGCACGTGAACGGCTATGGTCGTTTTGGCTTTGTCGGGCACGACGCAGCTGTAATTTCCTGCGTGTGAGGGAGCAGCTCGTTCAACGAGGAGAGTGCTGATTACGACAGTGATCTCCCTCTCGTCCACGATTTCCGTTGTGCGGTTTTCACTGGAAACAATCAAAGGAGCGCCAATGTGAAGCATCAATGAAAAAGAGCCTCGGTCACCCTCCCACCGAGAGACATTGTTTGTTCGAATGAAATTAAAAGTTCGTTCGAGCTTCGACCCACTAGACGCTTGCTCGATATTCATATCGTATATTTACTTGGAATAAATCATTTCGTTGATTGCGACTGAATACGAGAAAAACCAATTTTTTTATGCTGATCGTTATTAAAATTAAATAGACCCTTTGGCGGCTACGAATACATTTTTTCCTAAATTTTCGAATTTAAGGAAATATTTCATCTATTCGTAAAACGATATTGCTTGTAATAGAAAAATCTATGGACGAGAAAATCCACACTCCTACAGACATTTTTCTCAAATGTCATTTTTTGACGTTTCAGAAAGTCCTGAACGCTTTTTCATTTAAAAAGCTCCCTCTACATAAAAAAAATAAATAAATAAAAATTAATGAAAACGTCGAATTTACGGTGATATCAGTCGATTAATAAAAGTCATTTTTCTCACTGCAAGTCATGTCAGTAGCCTTCTCGTCAATCGCGGTTCCAAAGAGGAAAACAAATGGAATAATTTCCCCCTCGTAATAAACCCGAGACCTCAATAAAAAACAACTTCTGGTGTGCGTGCATGCACATTCGTTAAATGCTACGTAATCGTTTGAGGTCCGTTATTAATATCCCCAATCATCGAGAAGCAAGAATCTCTGGAGGAATGATTGCCAGCTGTGCGTAACGATTCCGGCCCCGACAATTGGAGCGATATAAGGTTCCTCGCGCACACGGGATTCTCTCGTCGAGAGTTATATCGCACATCCGTTTATCCCCAGGACGAGCACGGAACAGAACTCTCGTCCTTAATCCCCCGTGGACCAAACGGGCCTCGGTGAAGAGGTGGCGGTGCCCGGCGAGAAACGTTACGTGAGTGTGTCTCTGTGTGTCTTTGTCACTCGGACCATCGAGAGTCCGGGCGATAGTCACGCTTCCGTTCCCCGGAATAATATACCCAACTATAAATCTCACTCGCGCGCACGCGATATAATGACACATTGGCCGGATGTTGCGATTTTGCCAAGTTTATTCGACGCGGGAACCGGGCTCCCAGTATCGAAAAGGTAATACTCAGATTTTGAAAATTTTCACGTTTTTTGAGTCGATTTTTTTTTTCTCGAGTGAAAGAGAAATGGCCCGGGACGCTCGAAAACGTAAAAAAAGATATTTAAAAAAATGTGTCAGTTTTTTAAACGCTGTAACTTCTAGGGTTTTTGATATATCTGGCAACATTTATTCACAGCCAACAACTTTTTTGGCACATTTTTGGAATACAAATGTTGTAAAACTTTGTAAAACTGAAATTTGTGAAATTGATAAATTTTGTAAAACTTAATTGTAATTTGTAAAACTTAAATTTAATAAAAATTTAAGTAAAACTTAACTTTGTAAAACTTAAATTTGTAAAATTTAAGTTTTAACAAAAAAAAATTAAGTTTGTAAAATTGTATAACTCATATTTGTAAAATTGTACAACTAAAATTTTGTAGAATTGTAAAGTTTAAATCTGTACAATTAAAATCTCACATTTATAAAATTGTAGAACGTGACATTGTGAACTTGTAAAATGTACATTCGTAGAATTGTAAAAATTCTGTAAAACGTATATTTGCAAAATTGAAAAACTTTGTAAAGGTTTGTAGAATTTAAATTTGTGAAATTGTAAAACTTTGTAAAACTTAAATTTGTAAAATTGTAAAATGTAAATTTGTATACGTGTAAAACGTACATTCGTAAAATTGTAAAATTCTGTAAAACTTATATTTGTAAGATTGTAAAACTTTGTAGAACATAAATTTCCAAAACTTCGTAAAACTTTGTAAAAGTCAAATTTCCAAAAAATTGTATAACTTTATAAAACTTAACGTTGTAAAACTTTTAAAATTGTGGAAAAAAAATGTGTAAAGAATTTTCCAAATGAATTCAGAGAATATTGATAAAACGCGTTCGATTTCAAGGGAGTGTTCATCCACAGAAAAATGTCTTTTCACCGCGTCGGTTTTTCACATTTTTGTAGAGATCTGGTGGAAATTTCTACAAAAATGGAGTATCATACCCGTTATATTCAGATTCAATTTTTCAGCAATCGGCGAGAGGGTTTAAATGTCAGGGGGTTTGAATTTCCAAAAAAACCCTTCACCTCGTAAAATTCCCAAAATGTCTAGTTCCGGACTTTCCAGAATTCGAGAATCCGGATAATTTTTTGTCCACGAATAGAGCAATATAGTATAAATGTCGTAAATTAATTTTACGAAAATTGATTGAATAATTCAGACTTTAAGGTTCGAATTTCCGATACAATATTTTCACGCTGTACCTTCCTCAAAACGTGAGATGCTTGAGTAAGTTAGTGGCAAATCATTTGCGGTTGGTTTATCATTTCGGGACCGGAATTCTACTCGGTTTAGGAACGAGTCGTTGGAAGCTGTCAGAAAGGAATTATTTCCGCGCTTACGTACCTGACGTCGTCCGTGAGCGTTTCATCGCCCCTCATCCAGAGAACGGATTCGTTCAGGCCCGGCATAACATCCCTTGCTTCGCATCGAAGCTTGAGTGCGCTGCCAGCTTTGAGGTGTCTTTCCCCGGAAACTGGCCGTCCCGAATCGTCGGTTATCGTCAGTGTGGGGGCTGTAACAATAAACATATACACATTCATAGATCTAAGCTGTGCATCAACATGATTCTGTGAGAAAAAGGACATCTCTGAGGCCGAAAGAGAGAGGGAGAGACATTTTATTCGAACTGATTTTAGCGGGGAAATTCCTTTAGGCGAGGAAAAGTATTGCTGATTTCATGATGTTTTTTTTAAAGTAAGATTTCTTGACATCTTTTAAGACTTAAGATATGTTTTATAATTTTTTTTGGCTGCTACATGGTATTTTTCGAAAATGAATCGATAGTAAAAAAACTAATCAGTCAATTCTGATGAAATTTAGGATAAATCTTTCTAACCTTATTGTCTAAAACATTATCCTAAATGTTTTCGAAAATTACATACTCGTATAACGGTATTTTTGATTGCAAAATGTAGCCATTTTTTTCGGAGAATTCAATTTTTTTGTTTCAAAACGTGCCATTTCATCAATTTTCAACATTTCTCACTTTTTCTTGGTTCATATTCTGTATATGAGTGTTAATGAAAGAGAAGTGTTCGTTGGATTTTATCGGAGTAATTCCGCCAACGCTACGTGTCACACCGTCTGGTATCATCCGCCGCAGCCGGTTTAGAAGACCACACCTCCGTGATTTTGAAAGATTAATTTAAAAAATACCATGTACGAGCCGAAGCAGTAATAAAATATACCCGAAGTGTCAAAAGTGGTAAAGGAATCTTTCGTTAAAAAAAAAATGAAAAACAGCAATTTTTTTCCGCTTCAAGGTACCCCCACCCCCTTAATATTCCCTGAAATTATAAAAAAACTATTTCAGCCGAATGAAGTACAATAAAAAATCATACATAAAATACAAAATCTTCTGAGCAAACCAACTTGAGGGGGAAAAAACAGCTTCCTATCCGGCGAGTCGAATATGTATGGGAACGAGTTTTTCGCATTTAGTCGACGTAATTTTGTGGTTTCGAAAAAAAAACTCCATGATATTTGAATAATTTCCCATCGGATAAATCGTTGAAATTCCGTAAAAGTCGAACAAAAAAGGTTTCCACCCTTTTGACTATTTTTTAAAAATCGCCAAAGTTCCGAAATTTCAAACGGATGTGGTGGCGGCCCTATTTGAGTCACGAAGACTTATTGGGAGGTTTCCGAAAAGGATTTTGGTAGACTTAGAGAATGCCGCTTGGTTCATTCCGATATCGTGATTCGTTTCCCCGAAAAGTGCACTTGAAAAATGGTCGAAAAAGAGGCAGAGGGGAAAAATTCGCGAAAATCGGAACAAACTTTGAAATACTGCCAAAAATCGGAAAGCAATCGTAGATCGATGTATCAACCGGCACTTTTTAGAGCAAACGATTGCGAAGAGAATGCGCGTACATCGGGGTTTCAAATCGAAATGGAAATAAAATGCGCGATGATTTGAGTAAAGAAACTTTTTTTGGCCGAGTTGCGAAAAAATACAGATTTTTAATATTTTTTTCTACAAGTTCATATCGCTGTGATTTTGCTTCCTGAATACGAACTCACCATTAGTTTTGACCAAAACTTTCAATTTTCATTTAAAATAGTAGAAAATACATGCAATGTGGTTTTCCCCCTTAATCTCGCTATCCGTCAAAAAATGCAAAAATATGTGAACTTTAATTTTATCCCCTCGTCAACGTATCACCGGTTCTACTCAATTTCATGCACCCCTTTAAAATGTGGGGTTAGAGGAAGAAAATTAAAGGGGTGGTTCATCCCTTAATTTATGTTTTTTTCAATGCACCCCTAGTGGATTTCTCATTCTTTTGCATGAGACAAATGTTTGTTTTTGTTCCACTGGAAGCAGTGGATTGCTCGCAGGTGAAAACCAATCCTTGACTTCTTGACCAATGCTTCACTCCAAGGGGTAGTTTCACCCCAACACCCTTTCTCCATCAATAAAAAATGCGTTTCTTATCATTTTCAATGCTCTACCATATACATGCGTTTCAACCAAATCGAAGGCGGACACCAAAGTGATGCTTCTTATTAAGGCAGTAGTCTGGTCTAGAAATTTGACAAAATTGATTTTTTTTCTTTATTTTATTATTCCTTAGACCTTTCTTAATACGCTCGTGAAAACAGTTTATTGATATTTCAAAAATTAGCAGAGTAATAGAAATTATAAGCACGCCGCGCGCAAACCTCATCTAACGGTATCAGAACTTTGAACGCGTTTATCTCAGAACTATGTTTTTCAAATCGGCGCCCACGATATCTCGATAACTAATTGACCGATCGAGCTCAAATTTTGCACATACCTTCGGTAGCCTCTTTCTGAGGACTGGTAGCAGAATTGAGTCGAACAATAATTTTGCCCACATTTTATAACTCGTCGAATACCCCAAAATGTATGAAATATCGTCAATCAAAGTTTAACGGGCCGCCATTTTATAACAAAAATTTTTTAAGTACCAATTCTGCTTCTAGCGCTCAGAATACTCATACAGATTGAGAATATATATAGTTATTTTTTTCAGATGCATACAACATCACCCAGAGTGGGCGCCGATTGGGGCGGTTTTCGGCGGACCATGTTGTAAAAAAATAAAAACTACATGAAAATATTTAAAATATTTTTTTTCAAATGTAGATACATTCTCAAAGGAACAATAAATACATATGTAAAATTTCATCAAGACAACTTCAACGGTTTAAAAGTTATTCCAACCCAAAAATAACGTAAAAAATCTCGCTCTAGACGAGACTACTGTCTTAACCCTTTGAAGCATACATTTTTCTTTACGTGCAATTGGTTGAAATTTTGTACTCGGGGGTTTTCTAGCTCGCTGATTACGAATCTGCACTAAAAATTCGGGAATTCAAGATGGCGGACCATAAATACAAGTCGTCGTTTGATGATAGCGAATGTTGGTACTCGGGGGTTTTCGGGGTCGCCGATTACAAATCCGCACTCAAAATTCAATATGGCGGACCATAAATGCCAAACGTTGTTTGATGACAGCGACAGTTCGTACTCGGGGGTTTTCGGGGTCGCTGTTACAAGAAATAAGCTCCCCCAAAAAAAAGAACATCAGTTTAGAAAGAATCCTATAGTTTTTGCCGTTTACAGCCGCCATTTTGGATTCGCCTTTTTAAATTTGACGGTTTCGATTTCGGGTTCGTCTTCAATGGATCAAAAACCAAGTTTTCTCCTATTTTTGGCCATGGTTTACCTGCTAGATTAGTTGTTATCAGATTTACGATGTAAAAAATTCATTTTTCTGCACATTCATTATTGATGACATCCGCTCGTGAAAAATAAAAATTTAATATGTATGTTTTAGTAGTTCCTGAAGTCCTAGGAACCTTGAAACGCATTCACAACCGCCATATTTAATGAAAAAGCACTTTCGCATCGTCGAAATCTGAATTGAATTAGGTGTAACACCAGTGTTACACTTTGCCGCAAAGGGTTAAGACAAACAAAATAAAAGCATTACAAATGGAGATTTAAAAAAATGCGGCCGGATCATACATTCGACTGACATCTCCCGCCGAGTCTATGCCTCTGCACAGAAAAAGCGAGAGGATCTAAAAAAACGTATTTTGCCGATAAAAAAAAACATCAACACTGCAGAGTGCCAAGATATCCGGCCATCCGTTTGTCTCAAATCGATTGTCCCCGTTATTCGGCTTGCATACCACAAAATACCGTATACCGTGTCGCAATCACCCCTTTTGTCGTTTAACGTGTATACCGGGGTCGTAAACCAAAAAAACGTATAAAAGAGAAAAGATTTATCAGACAGACACACGTCGATGCATGTGTAGGTACGTGTGCACGTATGAAGTAGCGTGTGCATGTGCAGCTTTGATTCGTTGGATTGCGAGCGAGCGTTCAAGTGTAATCGTTGCGAATTGGATCATACGTTTAATCTTGTACATGCAGGCTTTCATTGATCGATACGTATACGACAATCGAGATTTCGAATTTGATTTTTGTCTCTCTTCCGTAAATTTTTTCTCTCTCCTCTCTGTGTCTACTTTCTTTTACCTCGCTGGCACTTTTTCTCTTTTTATGTGCCCTTCCCCCACCCCCCTCTCACGCCGGATCCACGTCTACCATCGAGGCCATAGAAATCCCCCTAGTATCGAAGAGATTTAGTGTTCATACGAACGAACCACATATTCTCTATTGCGACCACGTTCGCTCCTCCCTCCCTCCCTCCCTCCCTCCCTCCCTCCCTCTCTCTCTCTCTCTCTCCTCCTCTCTCTCTCTCTCTCCCTCTCTCTCTCTCTCTCTCTCTCTCTCTCTCTCTCTCTCTCTCTCTCTCTCTCTCTCTCTCTCTCTCTCTCTCTCTCTCCCTCGCCCTCATGCATCCTTTTTTCCCGTCGATGTCCTGCCGTGCCCTCGGAGGGCGTGCAGCGCTATCGGCGATTCATAAACCTCTCCACCATTACGTTTTTAGTTATGAGGAGAATAAGATGTCGACAAAATGGCGCCAGAAAAATTAAAAACATGCACCGTCGGCATGGGCGGTGAAAAAGAACGGGGGGATTTTTTATTGCGACCAGTGAGGTGGTCTTATATATGGCATTACTGAATTGTTGGATTTTGATTTTTTTTTATCGCCATGTTCCAATGTAAGTGTCGACTTCACGTGAAATTATTTTCTTTTTTTTTCTTTTTCAGGGGGCTTTTTTTGGACAAAAAGTTGAGATTTTGAAGACAGAGTCGTTGAAACATGTGGAACAGGCTGGAAATCATTTGCAGGAAAAGTGTCCGGGTAATTTAGAACAGTGACTCATTCCCGCGTCGAAATTTCTCGGGGTTAGCCTGATCGGGATCATGCCATGATCCGGGTGTGATACGGGTAACACCTATTATGGACGCATCCTGATATTGCCCCGATTGGGCCGCAAGTATTTAGGCCCGAAATCAGGCAATACTAAAATGGCCCTACTAACGAGGAAAGGTTGCGAGGTCGATCTCTCCGATTTTGATGAAATTTGGTATGCTTGTAGAATGGATAAAAATAGGCGACACGTATTATTTTATATCTGCGGAATCCGATTTTTAAGGTGTGAAACGCACTCCCGAAAATAGGGGTGTTTTTCGTTTTCCGTCGATAACGTTATCGTTTTCATCTGCAATATGTGGTTCGTGAAAAAATTAACATTGTTGCAATTTGAATTTTTTTTATATCTCGTACCGTTAACACGTTACCGACGAAAAACGAAAAATACCCCAATTTTTAAGGGTGCGTTTCAACCTTTAAAAATCGGGTTCCGCAGATATAAAAAAAAGTATCGCCTATTTTTACCCATTCTACAAGCATGCCAAATTTCAACGGAATCGGATCGACTTCGCAACTACTCCTTGTAAGGCCGTCCCTGATAAGATCCTGCTAACAAGAAACATCCCTCAGGTGACACCCTTCGATTTTGATGAAATTTGGATATGTTATGAAGCACCGGAAAGCAAGCGATACGTATTTTTTTTTATCGGCGGAAAAAAGGTTTTAAGGGGTGAAACGAACCCTCGAAAATAGGGGTGTTTTTCGTTTTTCGTCGAAAACATTATCGTTCTCATCTCCAATGTATAGTGCATAAGAAAATAAACATTGTTGCAATTTGAAATTTTTTAATATCTCGTACCGTTAAAACTTTATCGACGAAAAACGAAAAACATTCCCATTTTTCAGAGTGCGTTTCAGCCCTTAAAACCGTTTTTCCGCCGATAAAAAAAAATACGTATCGCTTATTTTTCGGTGTTTTATAACATATCCGAATTTCAACAAAATCGAAGGGTGTCACCTGAGGGATGTTCCTTGTAAGATTTTCCCCGATAAGTCCCTACCAAGCCTTTCCCTGATAAAGCCCTATGCGGTTTTCCCAGGTAAGGCTAGGGCCTTGTCTGCTGAGATCTTAAACAGGCTTGCTCTATAACTGCCTCGGCAGCCGATAGATGCACATAACCTCTCATTTTCCACATGGAAACTTCGATTCGACAGGATTGTAGCTTTGGAGTTTTGATGCATTCCTGAATTACATAAAAAAAGTTGTTATGGACTGTCACGACAAAAAACGTTATACAACTCGGATGTGTGTTAGAAGATTTCGGCTCCTTGTAAATCTCGGAGTATAGATAACAAAGTATCATCGTCGTGGGAACAAGGTATGTATTAGGTGTACAAATAAGTTTTAGGACAGTTTTCAAAAAATTTCCAAGATTTATTAAAAAAGAAGTAAAACACAGTTATTCATCGAAGTAATCTCCATCGCACTGAATGACCTTCAGCCATCTCTCAGGTAACTCGCGGATGCCTTTCGCAAAGAAACTTTCGTCTTGCGAGATGAGAAATTTAGCGACCCATTTTTCCACTTCTTCAAATGTTTTGAATCGCACGTCAGACAAATCGTTCTGCATTTTCCGGAATAAATGATAATCGGATGGGGCTAAGTCTGGTGAATACGCCGGGTGTGGTACAGCTTCCCATCCAAGCGCTAGTAACGTACCCTTGACCGGTTTACTCACATGAGGCCGCGCGTTGTCATGGAGCAGTTTTACTGGACGTTTTCCTTTACCAGAAAATGTACGTTTCTTCTCAATTTCTTGATTCACTTGCATCAATTGATGACAATAGCGATCGGTAGTAACTGTTTGACCAGGTTTGAGAAGTTCATAATACAGTACGCTTTTCATATCCCACCATATGCACAGCATGACTTTGTTACAATGAACATTGCGCTTTGGCGTGGATGTTGTCGGCTCGCCGGGGTCAACCCAATGATATTTGCGTTTCGGATTATCAAAATAAATCCACTTTTCATCGCCGGTCACAATTTTCCACAAGAAAGACTTTCTATGTTGCTTGTTGTAAAGACTCACACAAATGTTGAGACGGCTGTTTTTATTTTCTTGAGTCAGAAAGTGTGGTACCCACTTTGTTCCTTTTCGAATCTTACCCATTGCTTTTAAACGATAAGAAACAATTTGTTGAGTTACTCCAAGCTGTTCCGAAAGTTGTTTCTCCGTCTGACAAGAGTTTTCATCCAGCAACGCTTGCAGTTCCTGATCGTCCACCTTTACAGGAGGCCCCGTGCGTTCACGGTCACTAACGTCGAAATCACCTTCTTTGAATCGCTTATACCAATACTCACATGTACTTTTAGATACAATGTTGTCTCCAAGAACAGAACATATCGATTCACACGCTTTCGTAACACTTTTTCCTTGATGGAATTCATAGCGAATGAAGTGTCTAATAAATAGCTTATCGGTCTGCATGTTTAATTTACAGAATGTATAGGTTATGTTTATGACTCCTTTACGTTTCGATACTACATATCAAGCGCCATCTATGATAAGTGAGCGGGACCTTTGAATTAATTTAGAATAGCTGTTATGATACAAAATCGAAGTGTCCTAAAACTTATTTGTACACCTAATATAATCTAACCGTGTTTATACGTGTTTAAGGGCGGGGTAAAGTATTAAAAAAAATTTTTTTCATTTTTTTTAAATTTTTTAAATGAATGCATAATATATCAAGAATATTGTGTTAAAATTTCAAGTCGATCGGAGTAAAATTGACGAAGTTATGAGTATTTGAGCGTCTATTGCTCCATGCCGTTCTCTTCTCTTCTGCGTTTTTCAAACCGGTTTTCTGAGACTTGTCATATTTGAAGTCCGTGTGCACGATAACTCAAAATCTACTGGACCAATCGCTTTGAAATTTTGCACAGTACTTCTTCACATAATTCACCAGGTATTGTCGAGAGCTTTTTTGTTTTTTTTTATAATTACTAATTTTTCAACAACAAATTAGCCGATTTTTTTAGCGAAAATCGGGTTTTTGGCTCCTAAGTGCTACGAAAAATCGAAGAAAAAAAAATCCTCTCGTCATTACCTCGAGAAACATCTCCTTTAACAAATGCATTTTGATTTTTTTGTTTCAAATGATTCTGTTGCGAGTTATGGTGCACACCGCAAACCAACTTTTTTTCGAGGCGCCTCCGGGGTTTAATTTTCACTCGCTCAATTTTGAATATTTTGCAATACAAATTTAGGAGAATGTTGTTCAAATGTTACTTTATTATATGTAAATTTGTCAATAAACGAACACTATTCGTTACGCAAAAAAAATCTTAAAAACATGCCTTTTTTTCGCCGAATTAACTTTACCCCGCCGTTAACATGTTATTCATACGTAATTTCTAAATGTACATATATATATATATATATATATATATATATATATATATATATATATATATATACACTTTATTTAATGAAATAAAATTATGTTCTTTATAACGCTCGGGCCCGGAAGACCTGAACTTTTGTAATCTACGAGGTGTGTATGCACGCAAAATTATGACGATGATTCGAACAAGCATACATTTTCTGCTGCCTTGAAAATTCCGTTGAACGTAACCGAATTACTCTCTGGTAAAATAAATTTATTCATAGGTTGAAATTTTCCGAGCACAGCATCTGCCTCACCATCGATCTTCAATAGAACCCAGCATATTCCAGTAGAGGCCAAGGCATTGAGGGCGGATCAATCGTATGCATAGCGCCTAATGAAGGCCTTAAAGGGAACCACTAGTGTGACTATTTGAAAAACCGTTTTTTTTGTGCATTTTTTAATAGTCTATACCTTTAAGAACAACGTACCAAAATTTCAAGTGCGGATTTTAAATTGTTTTTGAACTACAGCCTTCGAAAGAACACCTGCTCTTTAGAAGGTGCAGCTGCTCTTTTATCGTTCAACGCGTTTTTCTCAAAAGTACATTTTTCAAATTTGTTACAGTTCTAACTGGAACACAAGTCATCCGATCGACGTGAATATTATTTGACCGTATTTAGTATTTGTTTTTTCATATAATGATCCTCCAGTTTTTCGATTGGATAAAAAATGTCAATTTCCGGTGCAAAAACCCATCGGATTTTTAAGTGTAATTTGGAACACGTTTCAAAATTCCGCCATTTTGTACTCACCATTTTGAGTCAAATTTTTTTTCACAATCCTGTGTCGTTGTACAGGCAATACGAGTTAATATTAGTTTAACGGACTGTTTTAATTTTTTAATTTCTGGCTCGCTGAAGGCCGCAATCACTACGCAGTGAGAGAACTTTTTTCTTTGAGACTCGGGATACGGCGCATAAGTCCCTGAAAATTGAATATATTCATACAAAAAAATTACCGTATATGAATCATTACATACCAATTCGACCTGAATCTGACCCTCGACCCCCCAAATCTGGTTCCCGATTTTTTCTATCATTACTCTCACTCTATCAAGCAATTACAATTCTTTTCAGATTTTTCAAAATAAATTTGAGCGCGTCGTGAATTTTTTGAATTTTTTTGTTGAACACCTCGATTGCCGTAATCGAAAAATCTGAAAAATTCCCAAAATTACAGTGTCAGAAATGTTGGTGTAAAATTGATAATGTCTGGGCTTTTGCTTCAATCCGTTTTTTAGCTTTTTGAGAAAATAAGAAGCAGAGGTCAATTTACTGTAGACTGGTTCTCGAAATTTTGTATGCATAATACCAGATTATTTTAAAAATTTCTCCGATTTTTCTAAAATGTATTTTGTAATTTTCGATTTTTTTATCACGGTTGACAAAAATCCTAATTAGGGGTTGAAGCAAAAGCCCAGACATTATGAACTGTTATTAACTCAAAGTATAATATTATAGTATAATTATATCGCGAAAATATATCACTTGAGTAATATAATGCAACTATTAAAGTAATTTACTTTCATTTTTTTGTAACCAAGTTTAATACTTAAAAAATTGATTGTCGAGTCCGTATGTGCTCTCGCTGCGTCAGGGAGTATTATAATGACCTGATCAGGCATTATTATAAACGCCTGATCAGGCAAACCGGTAGCGGCCTGATCAGGCAAGCCGATAAGGGCCTCATCGGGAGACCACGTAAGGTCCATAGGACACAAGGTTAAATTTTCTAGCAGAGCGCTTTCAGGCTGCCTTATAAGTGCCCTACCGGGGCAGTCAAGCAGCCTGAACGCGCCCTGAATCGGGCCCTATCAAAATTTCTACGCGGATTGTTCCGTATCATTTTTCTGGAAATCGATGCAATGATTTCGTCTCTGGAGAATTTCGGAATTTTTTAAAAATTCGTTGTCATTCCTCTGGTTTTTGTAAATTTCGGAACATCGAGCCGAAATTCTGTACATCAGGACGCGAGAAAACAAGTATGTTTGGTATTGGATGAGGCCCGTACTCGGTCGCATTTTATAGAGTTCTAACATTTTTATTTTTCATGGATATTTTCATGTTCAATATTTGGAACGCTATCTCGTTCTTTTTACATATCTTCCTAACTTTTCTCACAGAAATAGAGTAACACACGGCAGAATATGTTCGGATTTAATTAAGGGTCAATTGTAAAGGGACTTAATATACTAAGGGCCTTTAAATTTTCAATAAAACACCAGCGTCTAACTTTTTTTATACTTCGGAGGCTTGAATAATTGTTCGCCCATACGTAGAGCATTACAGAATAAATATAGTGATTCGATTGGACAGAAATCGGCGGTAAAGTTGAGATTTCGAGTACGTTTGAATTTCTCGAATATTTCTAATTGAAAATGGGAAAAATAATAATATTTATTTTACGTGAAAAATGTATATTTATTTTAAATTACAAAATAATCTTTATTTCATATCAAAGATTCCATATAAAATAATAATTATAAAATTTTACTGTACGAAATCAAATTCTCCGAGTTAGACACTCGCACTAATTATTTCCCTCGTTAATTTTATTTCGCTCCCAAAGTTTATGAGGATTTTTTTCACCCCCACCTCTAGAGGAAGCTTAAATAAAAAATCAGACAATCCAATGCTTCATTACCATCGGTTCTTTTTCTCCTTCATTTTAATTTTTCAAATCCTCCGTGCAATTAATTCCGTATAAAAATGATTCAGCCACATTATCGTGATTAATTACCTCTCATCGAGCGAGCCTCTCGCACAGACCTTTTTCCTTTTTCGTGCCTTTTCCATTCAATTTTTCCGCCATAACCAGGTCGAGCGGGCTAAACTCTCGGATAAATTTGGGTACGTGGCTCGTGGGTAGGTACGAGTTTTGGTCGCCTCTGGAATTCTCTATCTCCGAATTCACCATGCAGATCGCATTGCACGAACGCCCTAGCTTGTACGAATGATTCTTTTCATCGGGAAAACCGCTATTAGGATTCAGAGCAACTTCCTGACTGCAATTCTCGAGAGGGACAGAACGGGCTATGCAAATTCGATGGGAACAGCGCCGCCATCCCTAAAACGTAACGGCGTGTTTCTCGTGGCTTTCCGCAGCGATCCAGACATGAGTCGGGTTTTCGACATTTGTATTATATATGAATACATATATATATATATATATATATATATATATATATATGATGGCAAACGAGGGCAAACTGAGGCAGACTATTCGTTTTGGACTCCGGAGTGACACCGTCGGTACATCTGTCGCCTGATGAAACAAAAGGACCCCAACCAAAATCATATTGCTGACAGCGCACATTTTATTTAAAAAAAAGAAAAGAAAATTATTTGAAACAACGTACTCTTGAAGTTTCTTGGCTGTTAAGGGGTAAGGCCGCAGTGGAATTTTCAAAAATTGGATTTTTTTTTCGCTAAAACGTCGGGTTATCATCATAAGAATAAGTTAGTATTCGATTTATAGCAAGATATTTTTTTTATCACCCACATTGAGCGTATAACGTAAGCCCACCTCTGGCACGGCCATAGAGTACTTAAAACTTTAAACGCGTTTTTCCAATTGACGTGACAAATAACTTCAACAATTTTCACTCGATTTACTTCAAATTTAAAAGCTACGTTGCTAATTGCATTTCGCAGAGAAGTACGTACGGAATTTCTGATTAAGGGGCCAGTCCACTTTGACAATTTCGAAAAATCGAAAGCAAGCAAGACTTGAAGAAATCGACGATGATGAGCAATCAGAAGGGATTTTGTACGGTGCAGGAATTGCCGATTGAGTTTAGGTAAGAGTTTTTCATAGTATAAACTTCAAACGCGTTTTTCTCGAAACAACGTTTTCAAAATCTAGCTCCATCGTATCGCTAAAACTAATAAACCGATTCTCTTGAAATTTGAACCACATATTGTAAACATGATTCGCAACAAGATGACCCTCGATGGTTTAAAAATTTCGATTTTTACTCTTTTTTTGCGAAAAACTGCGAAAAAACGCATTTTTAAAAACTTTTTTCGTTTTTCATTTGCCATTTTTTTATTTTTTGATAAAACTTCATATCCGAGGGTCATTTTGAAGCTGGTGTCATACTGAATCTAATGGACTTTGATTTTTTTGCTTCAGACAAGCCGTTACGTTACGCTAAACTATTGTTTTTGTACTTAAACATGAATTAAAATAATTACATTGAAAAAAAATGTATTTCATGACTTTATTTATCAAGCCCAACAACTTTTATATTCATATATTTATAAAATCCTTTAAAAAAAACGCGAAAATAGCCTTTTTCGTGGCTCCAAAGTGGACTGCCTCCTTAATCGGAAACTTTTCATTTTATGAGCAGTTTTATACGAAATTTTTCACTTAGAATTCGTTCAAATACCTACAACTTTTGAATAAAACAATATTTTTTTAATTCCGTACGTACTTCTCGAGGTATTCTAATGTAGATTGACGAGAATATTTGTTTTCTGTTCTAGGTAAAAAATTGTGGGAGCTAAATGTCACGCCGTGGAGAGCCTAAAACAAAACGATAACAAAAGAAAATATTAGCAGTCGGCCATTTTGTACATCGAAAGAATAATAATATATATTTTCTAACAGCTTGATATTCATACTAAATAGACGTGTAATTAGTTTTATGAGTGAATCACTTATCCATACGAAAAAAATGTGTTAAATTCGCACATGATTTTATACCCGTTACTGTGGCCTAACCCCTTAAGCATATGGAAAACAGGTAAAATCGGAAAAAACCCAGGAAATGTCTTGCCTCCTGACGTAATCAAGAAAAAGTCAGAATTTTAAAAATTCTCTGAAATTTTTCCAGTATTTATTTTTTGCAAGAATTACGAAAAATGAAACCGACGTGGAAAAAAACTGTAATGTATAAAAATGAATATTCTTGTATATTTGGAATATTTATATTATTCTTTATCATTTACAAGGTAATTATGCACTTTGAGGACTTTTCCGAAAAACGACGAAATTTATTTTTGTTGCCATGAGTTGCGGTAATTGGTCATCACTATTGATATTCCGTCGGGGGAGGCTGACATTTTCGATTAATTCCATAAGTTATGGGGTTTTGAATTTGCCGGAACCACGTAAGAAAATAGGGCATTTTTAATATTTCGATGCCTATATTAGGGGCGGGAGGTGGGGGTTGTATAAAAGAAACCTCCCTAAATACAAAGGCGAAGAGAAATCGCGTCCGTTACGTCCCCCTCTCCCCCTACAGCCATTGTCTGGGTTTATTTGGGTTTGTTTAGGTTTTTAAGGCCCCACAAATTATTAACGTAGTAAAATTGTAGTTCATTTAAATATATTTAAAAACTACGTTTTGTGTCTAGGGGGGGAGGGGCACTGCGCCTTGCCACCGACGGGGGGATGCACTCCCCAACCCCCAGCGTGGCCGCATCAGACACCTTCCGCATACAATCCACAAAAACAGAAGGGGGTACGGGGTATTTAGGAGTGCTTCTTTTATAACACCTCCCCCCGCTCCCCACATACAATATAGGTGCTCCGAAAATGTTCGAAAAATATGCTATTTTATAACGTGTTTTCGTGAACTTCAAAACCCTATACCTTTTTATGGGAGGGTGACCGCCGCGATTTATTTTCAGCATTGCATTTAGAAAGGCTTTTTTTATAAATGCACAATCCCCACCCCCGATATAGGCGACGAAATATTTGAAAATGCCCTATTTTATCGCGTGTTCCCGTGAACTTCAAAACCCCATAACTTATGGAATTAATGGAAAGTGTCAGTCTCCCTCAACGGAATATCACTCAATATAATGGAATAAACAAGTTCGCGGTGAAAAAAAAATCGTTTTTCGGTCCTCAAACTGCATAATTACTATTTACAAAAAAAGTTATATCAGTACCAAACATTGAAAAGCTCAAATTTAGAAACTTATATACTCTAAAGCTCTGTACATTTGCACATCCGATTTGTCGATACACAACCACACAATTATTATCATAGATAAGTGTTTATATTTAATTTTTGTTTATTAACGCCGATATAAAAATTTCTGTTCATAACAAAGAACAGGTTTTGTATTTGCTTTTAATGTATTTTTTTTCTTTACAGCCTTCTAATCCTTTTTTGAAATTCAGTTTTTTTTTTAATTTTATTTTTAATATTCAACATTTTCGTATGCTTGATCTTAAAAAATGATGCTCTTTATTTGATCCCGATCTCCGTGGAGTATTTGCAAAAGCTACGTGGAAAACCTGGAAAAGTCGGGGAATTTCTGAGTCACTAATGCGTAACAACCATGAGTTTGGTCCGCGACCTTTTTTTTTTCAATTGCTTGGTTTTTAAAGCACAGGATCGGTGGGAAAAAATCACGTTGCAAAGTTTTGACCATTTTTCTCTCGGCGTAAATGGCTTTAGTGGCTTTGTAACCCTTCCGTTGGTATACTGAGGCCCTAGTAAATGTACGGTAAAAAAAAGCGAACGCATTCGGAAAGGAGGCATATAGGAGAACAGTTCGAAATAGGTCGAAAATACATGTTTTTTGAGCGAATCGGAGAGGTTGAATTTTTTTCACTAGCCCTGAGTAATATGCCCTTTTTAAAATGTAATCTACGGTTTTTATTTACCATTTTTAGCATTTTTTTTAAACTCTGCATTTTATGTCGTGTCTTGTTATAAATATTCTAATTTCTGAACAAATAATGTTTTCATGGTGTACTAACTTTATTCATGTCAATCAGAGTCTGGCAAACTTTGATTATAGCAAAGAATTCGCTGTAATTGAAGTTGAAAATCCGCATTTGTTCATAAATTATAAACAAAATAAAATCGTCGAACTGGCAGGCAGTAAAAAATCAAAGACCCATGAATAAATTCATCGAATAACATTTTTTTAATCCATTCCTCGTAATAATTAAAGATTCATTCATCAAATTAATTTGAAACCCATTCATCAAATTAATGTAAAACTCATTTATAAAAGTAATTAAAAGTTCCCTCGAGTTTGGAACACGTCACGATTGTACCAGTCGCGTATTGAAGCTGAAATGAATGCCTTATGACGACCCATTTGGCAATTAAGCACAAAAGTTAAAGCATTCATTTTTTTCAAAGAATTTCAATGAGATTTTGCTTTGAAAAAAGCAAAAACATTCATTTTTTTTCAATAACAAAATACGTAGCATTATTTTTTGCGGATTAGGACGAGTCAAAAAGTAGGAGGCGTATTGGAGAACTTTCCATCGATAAAGAAATTTTCCATAAATTCATCATAATATTTTTACGATCGGCCTGTACGGAGTAAAAAAGTTTAACACTCTCGCATCTGAATATTTATGGCGAAAGATTATTCAGAGTATACCGATCGTTACGTAGTCGATCGCGCTACCAAAACGTGTCCAACTCTAGATTGATCGTCCCAACGGAGCACTCCGAAAGGACATTATACCCGATATCGTGTATTCGATATGGATTTACCGTAGTATAATATAATCGATCGACAATTTCGTCGAACGTAATCGAGAACCAAAGACGATCAGTTGGGTGCATATATATATATATATATATATATATATATATATATATATATATATATATGGCAATACGTCGTACGTAATTATACGATGTTGTACCTTCCCGTGCAGACTATTAATATTAATGACGTTGTGTGTTCGAGGCTCATGTGCATGTAGCTTAAAATTGAATTATTTGTGATTGAATAATCAACTAGAAGCGACGTGGTCGACTGTACCACGATTATCGAAGTGGATCATCACATTTGTGTTATCACCGGATCATTATCAAATCGACCATACCGATATCGGTATTTGTTCAAATATATATATATATATATATATATATATATATATATATATATATATATATATATATATATATATATATATATATATATATGGTAACACGCGTTTTGACCCGACGACAAAATATCCTCGACAAAATATCCGCGACAAAATATCCGACGACACAATATCCGCAGGATAAAATATCCTCATGACAAAATATCCGCAAGACAAAATATCTGCCGATATTATATCCGCTGTCGGTAATTAAATCAATGATTAACGTTATTACTCTTAAACTAGGACAACTGGCTTCATGAGACAGTCAATGTTTTTCTCTCTGCTGTGTATGTAGTGGTACAGTTTAAAGTGTACAGTCATGCCGTTGAAATTTATTCTGTCAGTTTGTAGTGTCAGTAGTGCTGTCAGTTTGTAGTGTCAGTAGTGCTACAGTTTAAAGTGTACAAAAACTTTACAATAAAGAAATAAGTGCAATGAAGAAGCTCGTATTATGCCCCCACCCCACTATCTCACACACCCCACAAAGGTGTTTTGCGCGCGACCCCGTTGATGTGGTGGACGAGATTTAGGATTTTGTCTCGCGGATGTTTTGTCATGAGAATATTTTGTCTTTCGGATATTTTATCTTTCGGATATTTTGTCTTTCGGATATTTTATCTTTCGGATATTTTGTCTTTCGGACATTTTGTCCTCGGATATTTTGTCGCGGATATTTTGTCGTCGGGTCAGATGTGACGTAGCCATATATATATATATATATACACGTATCTATAAAAATTGACATTTCGGGTAGGTCTGCGAAATGAATTCAACAGGAAGGGGATCAATGTCTCTCAATCAACATTTACATTTGCAAGCCTTTTGTCTTGTGATTGTTATCAATGTAGTTGATTAAACAATTGATGTCTTATATGTGAAAAGACAAAAATTAATCATTGAATTGCTTAATTTAATGTCTCATTTGGGTTAGTTCGACTAAAAAGTCGATCTCACCTAAATGGGACTTTATGTTTCAGATATGCTCGTTAATGAACGATCGTAACATTTCGGTGGTTCCAATGTTCCCATTTAACGTTTTGTCAATTATGAAAGGTAATTGTTTTTTTTTGGCAAGTATCATTTTTTCCCCAATTATCCCAATTAATTACCGCTTTGTCAATTATGCCAATTAATTGTCGTCTCGTTAATGATGTCAATTAATAGTCGTTGTGTCATTTACGTCAATAGGTTTTCGTTTCGCGAATTATGTCAATTAATTGTTATTTGGTCAGCTACGTCATTTGATAGCCGTCTTGTCGATTATGTACATGAATTGTCGTTTTGTCTGTTAGTACACTTTTTTCGTCAATTATGTCGTTTATATCGTTCATTTCGTTTTATCAATTATGTCAACTAATACATTTGTTGTCAATTTCGTCAAATATCGGTCGTTTTGGCAATTATATAAATTAATTGTCGTTTCATCAATTATTTTAATCTATTGTCGTTTCATCAATTATTTTACTCTATTGTCGTTTTGTCAGTTATGTTGTTAATTGTTGTCCGTCAATTAATACATGTTTTGTCAATGATGTCAATTGATTGGCGCTTTATCGATTATATTAATTAATACATTGTTTGTCAATTATGTCAATTCATTATCCTTTCTTCAATTATGTTAGTCAATTATCATAACAGTCAATTATGTCAGATAGTTGTTATAATTGTCAATTATATCAGATAATGTTATAATTGTCAATTATACCGGTAAATTGGCATACTTGTCAATTATGTCAGTATATTGTCATGATTGTCAATTATGTCAGTAAATTGCCATAGTAGTCAATTATGTCCGTAAATTGTCATAATTGTCAATTACGTCCGTAAATTGTCATAACTGTCAATTATGTCAGTAAATTTTCATAACTGACAATTATGTCAGTAAATTGTCATTATTGTCATAATCGTCAATTACGTCAGTAAATTATCATAATTGACAACTATATCAGTGAATTGTCATAATTGTCAATTGTGTCCGTAAATTGTCACAATTGTCAACTATGTCCGTAAATTGTCATAACTGTCAATTATGTTAGTAAATTTTCATAACTGACAATCATGTCAGTAGATTGTCATAATTGTCATAATTTACAACTATGTCAGTGAATTGTCATAATTGTCAATTGTGTCCGTAAATTGTCACAATTGTCAATTATGTCCGTAAATTGTCATAAATGTCAATTATCTCAGTAAATTGTTATAATTGTCAATTATGTCAGTAAATGGTCGTGACTGTCAATTATGTCAGTAAATTTTCATAATTGACAATTATGTCAGTGAATTGTCATAACTGTCAATTATGTCAGTAAATTGACATAATTGAGAATAATGTCAGTAACTTATCATAACTGTCAATTATGTCAATAAATTGTCATAATTGAATAAATGCAAAATTGAACCGAAGCACTAACGCAAATTGTCAGTGTACGCAAGTGGGCACATTGACGCCACGAAAGTGTTACGGATTGTTCGGCAATCTTTGATACCTTGATTCAACGATGAATCAAGCTGTCCTTTGTCGTTGATTCACATTGAAACGATGGAGCAACGGAGTGGCTGAGGTGAGGCTCGTACTCTCGAGCTCGCGGAGCCCATCCACAGTTATGTACGCAGTGTACATTATTATACAAGGGACGTTCATAGAGGTAGGATACGTGAGCACGAGGAACGGCCTCCTCGAATAGGTACCGGCGAGTTAATGTTAATTGCTTCGAGACGCGACTACGCCAGAGGCGTCCGGAATGAGATATATTGCTCTGGACGTAACAACGCCCTCTGTGTTACTATCCCGGTGTGTGCGTGCATTCGGTACGCAAACTCACGGGGTGCAGTTATTACAACCGGTGCATCAGCCTCCGCACACAATTGTGGAATTTAACGAAGAAGACGGCGCGAACTCTCGGGACGAAAATATTACGGAGGACAAGTCGACGTAGTAGGAAATATCTGAAGATTTGCATTATTCAAAATAAAAAAAGTACCATACTGTTCTGGGGGATATTACGATATCTGTGGGCCCCCAATTCTGACCACGCAGCTTTCATATTTGACCCAGAATAAGACTTTTCTCAAGAGTGGTAAACATCGAAATTCGACCATTAAGGGGGTGGAACAGGAGTTTTAAAGGCGGGGTTTGTTTGGATGTTTTTTTTAATGGTCACATATGTGTGGCATACGCAATTAAGGAGTTAAGGCGGGATATACATTTACAACTATGAAAAAATCGATTTCTTTTTTTTTCTTTCTGTAAAAAACATAGGACTATATATGTAGAATATTTTTCTAAAGTTTCAAAGCGAAATTCGAAAAACTTCAAACGTTACAGCCCCTCAGCGCAGTGCCTCACCGCTCGGATTCGGAGCGGGCGTGAGCTTCAAACGCGTTTTGCTCAAAACTGCATCATCGAAATTGGCGTGCAGGATTACTCAAAAACTATAACGCCGATTGAGTTGAAACTTGTTAGAAATATTGATCATATTGGTCCCTTCTACTTGACGAGAATTGTTTTTGAAAAATTGAAAAAAAAAAACTATTTTTTTAATCCCCATTTTACAGAAATGTTGCGTGAAATGTTGATTTTTTTGTTAATGCGGGCCATTTTCTTAAATTAACATTTTCTTCATTTTAATTACCGTCACACAGAAACTATACGCCGAGCAGAAATCTAATCAGGCTGCCTGAGGATCCATCAGGCCCGGATCAGGGATCAATAAGGAGCCCTGATCAGGCACGCCTGACTTGAGCCAGACAGGGGCCTGAGCAGGGATCAATAAGGCGCCCTGACCAGGCACGCCTGATTTGCGCCAGATAGGGGCCTAAGCAGGGATCAATAAGGCGCCCTAATCAGGCACGCCTGATTTGCGCCGGATAGGAGCCTTATCAGGCATCGATAAGGCACCCTAGTCAGGCACGCCTGATTTGCGCCGGATAGAAGCCTTATCTCGCATGAAGCTCGTCACTCCGTAACCTCTCCTCTCTAGGACTAGACAGCGCCTCTGTCGGCGAAACCTCACGAAATATTTTGACAGCTGCACACGCAGGCACGCGAAATATATGAAAACAATGGTTATCAACCGAAAGTGCGTGTCGTCAAAATTTGTTTCAAAATCTTTTTTATCATAAATAAATATTTATGTTAATTTTTTTGTATTATTATTATATGGAATCAAAACTTTTGTATATAATACGGGCAGCCAGTCCCGTATCATATACGTAGAAGAAAGCGCAACAGCCACGCCGTAGCTACATCGACACATCTCGTTCGGTTCATTAATTTCTCCCGAAGAAAGGCAAGCCCTTTAATAAAGTGCAGTGCATACAAAATCTCAGGTAAAGTATATTTGCGATTATACTGTGGATTATCTACACATGAACAGTGATAATATATAAAATACGACTTGATGGGCGAAGACTATGCGGCGTAGCTTAACCTCACTTTGTCACTGTCGCACCATTTGTATATATATAGTGTGATATATTTCGTATCAAGAAAAAATGTTCAACAGTACAAACATACGTATATGTACATAAATGTACTCATACATGCGTGCAAGGACCAGATGACGAGAAATAATTGCGCAAATTGCATTTTGTACCGTCGAACATTTTTTTCACAATAATATATATACAACACTATATATATACAAATGATGCGAGAACGACGAAAAGAGATTGAGCTACGCCACTACGAGGTACACCATTTATAAATAATTATTAATTATTTAATTATCTCAAGAGGATATATCAGTCGGAGCCTATATCGCTCACTTTTCCCTGGTCGAATATATCTATACTTATGATAAATATAGATATACCCGACGGGGGAGCGATGGCGCTCCCTAGGTCCGACTGATATATGCTCTTAATGTGAAGATGTGATTTTTCTATGTATATTTACTAATTTTTCTATGTTTTCAAAATATTTCAGATGCAATCTTGACAAAGTATGATGGTACTCCCCACGCAGGTTCTATCAAAGAGAAACAAATTTCAGATGGGCTAGCGGCGGTCATAAACAGTGCGAAAGATTAGAACGGTCATCGCCAAAACCGGAACAAAAACTAAACGATCAAGTCAAATAAAATAAAAACTTAGACTTTAAAAAAATGTTTTCATATTTTTAATAACGTTAGTAAACTTGATAACGTGTAACTGCAATAATAATTTAATAAATGTTGATCTATTGTTAAACAAAAAATTTATCAAATGATTGAGCCGGATGACACGCATGTCTCAGGCTGGATGAGGCACCTGATCCGAGCCAGATATAGTGCCTAATCCGGGTCTGATAAGATGCCTGATCCGGGCCAGATAAGTTGCTTGATCCGGGCCTGATCAGAGCCTGATAAGGTGCCTGATCCGGACCTGAATATGCAAAAGCGTTACATTCCTGATCAGGGCCGGACTAAATTTGCCTGACCCGGCCCGGATTTGCTATTGTGGCAGCCTGATCCGGTCCGGATTTCACCCTGAACAAATTTCTGCTCGGGACATGTTCTAACTGAAAAAATGTTTGAACTTTTTTGCAAAACAAAGTCTACGGGAAGCTAGACTGCACGCCGATTCGCAACTCTGGCGACGAACTTGCTGTAACACTCTGCCACAGCTCCGTCATTTTGATGATAAATTAATTTTAAAAAATTGTTTTGTACACTTAAATATACTATTAAGGTATACCTAAAGTTTGATAATTGTAGAGTAATTATTTCTTAGTTTAAAAAATCCCTCAATATTGCTTATTTTTTTCCTGTCTAAATGTATATCCCGCCTTAAAAGTACCACTTGACTGTCTACACGCGCCGGACAGCGAGGAAAATATGGTATAATTTTGTATATAAAATAAATTTGGTAAGTTTCAAGTAAATCTGGTCAAAAACTAGGTTTTTTTCCCATGAAAAACCTTGACACTCCCAACCCCCTTAAAGGTTATATTTTGGAAATTGCTGAAATACGTGTTTAATTATTTGTATTGGTGTGTATTTATGCCAAGGTTCAAGCAAATCTGACAAAAAAATATGTTGTCTTATGTAAACTTTAAAACCCCTGTTCCACCTCCTTAAGGATCGAATTTCCATTTTTACGACTCTTAAATAGAGTCTTATTTTGGGTCAAATATGAAGACTGCGTGGTTAGAATTAGGGGCCACAGATATCGTAATACTGCCCTGTTCTGCACTTTGGTCGATTAGTGGGGAGGTCTCATGGAGATGTTTTTTTCTATTTTAAAATCAATTCAAATGAATTTAAATCCGGGAAAGTTGAACATTCAATCTCATTATTTTACGACGCTCGCAAAGTTTTTCCTGCCGCTTTCTCCAGCCGTGATTTCCTCGCGGAAGAAGCTTTCGCAGTTCGAGAAAATATAACGAGGAAGCAACGCGCAAGTTTTTAATTCGCACGGTTTTTTTCTTCTTTGTAACCATTCCTGCGTGTTTGTATTTGTCATTCTTTTCATGGACGATGTCATGTTCGATATAACTTGCGTAAATTGATAACGATTGAGACAGAACGTGAGCCACGTTTAAAGTGTTGTTGCAAAATATTTACAAACAATGAATATTTTTCTCAATTGTACATTTTTATTTATCAATGAATAGTTTGATATCAATCAATAGTTTTATCAATTGAACAAAATGACGCCGATGCTGCATGGCCAATAGTTGTAGGTGGTTCTGGCAACTGGGGCAATTTAAAATGAGAAATAATAAAATGTACTTTTAGTGTAATAATCAAATTTTCGTATGACTGTATACTTTTCGAAAATTTCGAAAACAACAAAATTGGCAAGCTCTAGAAAAAAACCTTTGATTTTAGACCAAAAAAACAACTTTAATAATTTGTTATTATCAAATGGATAAACATATAAAAAAATCATCCTGTCATACGAAATAAAATGTTAAATACTATGCTCTGTCCAAATTTGCAATGAAGCGAACGAATAGATTTTGAGATGCGTCTTACACCGTTTCATAAAACACAATTTCGAGAAAAAGGCAAAAGAAAAAAACAAATCGTTACGGGGCGGTTGGTCGTAAATCGGTAAATTTTTGGAATTTCTACGAAATTCCAATTTCAAATAAAAAATCGTGAGCTATAAAACTCTACAATAAAATAAATCGTATTTGCGAAATTTCAAGTTTATGCAGGCCCCTTAAGAGTCGTTACGGGGGTGTGCACTCAAAGGGTTGAGGGTTGGTGAAAAACTTCTCCAACTTCGAATAAAAATCCACAAGAGTCGAGATAAGAAAATATTGATCCCTTCGATTTATGCACTTTCCTATATTTGCACGAAAAGACTTTCCAGCTCTTATGCCTTATCAACCTTTTATTTTCTCTCGCAACTCTTCAACCTTCTCATCTTGCCATATATCGATATCATTTTCGTGACTTCACTTGTCCCTCTTCCCCGCTCGGTCGTATAGATCTTTTGTCTCCCGAGTGATTCCACTCGTCCGTACCCTCGTCGCGTCTCTCCGTACCGGATGTGAATTGTTTGGCAAAAGTCGTCGACGAGTGAAGAAATAGGGAAAAATTGATGCGAAAGATAAGAGCGGAGAAAACGGTTGTTCGATCGATTCTCCCACGGCTAGCGGAGACCTCGAAACTTTCGTGCACCTCAAGCCTTCGAGTGAATTTTCCACCGGGACAAACAGAAACTCGTCGTCGTCCCTTCCTCTTTCACAGAACCGAAATGAAGCTGCTGGCGGAAGCCGGCAAACAACTGAGAGTTCGAACTTCATTTCCGGTATTTCTTTATCCGTCGATGCAACATATTTCGCTTCGCAGATGGACGAAAAATATCTATAGCCCATATACAATTCTCATATACAGGGTGTCCCTCTTATCGCTGCCACCCGAAATAATTCGGTAATTATCGAAGTCACAAAAAAATGTTCCAGACAAAAGTTGTACGGTGTGAAGGGGGCCATCAAATACGACCAATTTTTTTTTTCGTTGGAGGCGTTGACGCACAGTGAAGGTCACCGCCACTTTTTTAAAATGGAATGGTACATTTTTTTCAACCATCTTGTGGAGCACCTCAAGCCGCATAAAAAACATTAGGGTGTTAAAGTCGTTCGAGGTCATTCAAGGTCACCAATTAAAATGAAATACAAATCTCAATATCTCGGATCACTACCAAATATTTGCCAGTGATCCGAGATATTTAGATGTGTATTTCATTTTAATAGGTGACCTTGAATGACCTTGAACGACTTTGACCGGCCTTGAATGAACTTGAACGACTTTGGAAAGCCGCATAAAAACATTAGGGGGTCAAAGTCATTCAAGGTCATTCAAGGTCACCTATCAAAATGAAATACTATTTGTATTTCATTTTAATAGGTGACCTTGAATGACCTTGCACGATTTTGACCCCCTAATATTTTTTATGCGGCTTGAGGTGCTCCACAAGATGGTTGAAAAAAATGTACCATTCCATTTAAAAAAGTGAAGGTGACCTTCACTGTACGGCGGCGCCTCCATCGAAATTCAAAAAACTTGTCGCTTTTGATGGACCCCTTCACACCGTACAAATTTTGTCTGGAACATTTTTTTGTGACGCCGATAATTACCGAGTTATTTTGGGTGGCAGAGATAAGAGGGACACCCTGTAAATATTCGAAGGGTAGACCGAAACGTGACATTGAAAAGGAAAATCCAGATGCCTCGTATTAATGCCTATCCGAATCACCCGCATGTATGTTCTACGATCTGTTCTACTTTTCGAGAAAGAAGCATTTTTAAATTTGTTTCACTTGTTCTATGTTTATAAAGTGCACTGTTGAGCAATAAATAAATGACCATGCAATTGAATACCACCGTAAATGCTTTAGATTTTTATCGAAAGTTAAGGAGGGAAATACCTTAAGGCGAGGAAAGAAATTGTAGATTTTCATTTTTTTTTTTTAAAGGAAAGATTGCTTTACCATTTTTCAGACTTAGAGTACGTTTTATTACTGCTTTGGGCTGTTACATGGTATTCAAAAAAAAATAATAATAATAATCTTAAAAAATGACAGAGTTATGGCTCGGTCTTCTAAACTGCATTTCAACAACCGGCGTGACGTATGGCTGAAAAACTAATCAACCGATTCTTATAAAATTTGGTGTAAACCGTTCTAACCCTATTGCCTAAAACATAATCCTAAATGTTATTAAAAAGTAAAAAAAAAACTTATTTTTGATTGCAAATTGTAGCCATTCTTTTTCGCAAAATTCAATCTCCCTGTTTCAAAGCGTATCATTGCATCGATTTTCGAGAAATTCGACATTTCTCACTCTTCTTTAGTTCATATTCTGCGTTTGCGTGTCAACGAAACGAAAATATTCGCTATTTCTCTGCGGATTAATCCCGGCGACGCTACGTGTCACGCTGTCTAACAACATCCGCCACAAATCTCATAAATCGCGAAGAAATCGTTCCTTAAGAAAAAAAAAACACTTTTTTCCTCACCTAAAGGCATCTCTCCCTTAAAAAGATAGGTTTGAGAGGATCAGTTGCTAAAGTTGAGAAGTTAAAAAAAAATACTTACACTAGTCTCATGTCGATGACTCCCAATCGCTTTAAGAATAAAGTGTACACACGCACACACACACACACACACACACACACGCGCGCACGCACGCACGCACGCACGCACGCACGCACGCACGCACGCACGCACGCACGCACGCACACACACACACGCACACACACACGCACGCACGCACGCACGCACGCACGCACATACACACACAAACACACGCGCGCGCGCGTTTCATGGAGAAAAACACTGATAAAACCGAAGTAGGTCCTCCCTCCCAGCGTATTCTCCGGACTTTGCCCCGAGAGAGCATCACCTGTTCCGGTCGACGTAACGCACCTCAGAAGACGCATATTTCCGTAATTCCCAGCAAGTCGAAAAATAGGTAGATTAGCCCGAGCAGAAATTTGTTCAGGGTGAAATCCGTACCTGATGAGGCTGCCACAGTAGCAAATCCGGGCCGGGTCAGGAAAATTTAGTCCAGCCCTGATCAGGGATGTAACCCTTTTGCAAACTGAGATCCGGATCAGGCACCTTATCAAGCTCTGATCAGGCGCGCTATCAGGGCCGGATCAAGCAACTTATCTGGCCCGGATCAGGCACCGTATCTGGATCGGATCAGGCATCTTATCAGGCCCGGGTCAGGCTCCGTATCCGGCTCGGATCAGGCACTTCATCTGGCCCGGATCACGCAACTTATCTGGCCCGGATCAGACACCTTACCAGGCTCGGATTAGGCACTATATCTGGCGCGGATCAAGCAACTTATCTGGCCCGGATCAGGCAGTGAGTAGCGTCAAAAGACAGGGCGTTCTTCCTACGTGGATTTCAGCTTTTGCCGGAGCGGTGGATGAAATGAGTAATACCCGAGGGAAAATACTTTCATTAATGTAATTCAACAAGTTTTTACAAGATCAATGCTTAAAAAACTAAAAAAAACGGGTGTCCATATAACCACAAACATTAGGACGTTGAATAAGTTCTCGCTGTTTTCCAACAGATAGCGTTACCAGAACGTCGGGTGTGTAGTTTACGATGGTAACGCATCTATAAAGAACTACTATAAGCAAGCTTGAAATTAAGTGTGTCATTTCGACGAAGGGTGAACAACTTTTCTTTTTTCATTGTGTTAAATATGTCAAATTTCGTGCCAAAAAAGAGTATTTGCGGGAAATTTTACTATAATACCGTATTTTGTTTTAATCTACAGCCGACGCATACAGAATTCTTGTTGAGACTCATGGCGACCATGCTCTATTGGAAACAACATGCAGACATTGGTTGGGGCGCTTCGAAAGTAATAATTTTGATGTGTTGGATTGGAGGCGTTACTTCACGAAGACTCAAGTCAGACGCTAGATAAACTTGTAGAATGATTAGGAGCTGATCACACGATAGTTTCGAAACGTTTGAAGGCATTAGAAATGTTTTTTTAAATACAGCCTTAATTTTCACGAAAAAAATAGGGGTGAACTTACTCAAAATAAAAAAAAAATCTATATATATACTTATATAATTCAATAAGTACAACTTTTCCAGTTCAAGTATAAATAGGCGGGAATAATACGATAAAAATATGAATTACCTCGTTGTTTCATTCAACAATTAGTATCATTTATCGAAAGTGTCGATCAAGTATTTATTCGCGCGAGGGTCGGAGAAAGCTCGGAACCCAAGAGT